>VDFB02281492.1:145605813-146234788 GCA_007258455.2 Sequoia sempervirens | reverse complement strand
TAGTGAGATTTTGGTCATAAAAGAGTTGGGGTAGCCATCTTTTTCAGAATATTTCAAAAAACTCATTCCAAGTTAACTTTAGGGAATTATGACCAAGTTTCATCTTTTTGTTCATCCGCCAATTAGAGGCTTCTCCAACTAATTGGAAGGCACTTAAAATAGCTTTGGTGACCTCATAAAAGTTTATGATTTCAAAATACTTTTCCATTTGAATTAACCAAACCTCAACCTCATCTCCATTGGTGCTTCCCTCAACTTTTGGCGGGGTAACTTTTCTCATATCCCTAGACAACTTAGTTACCACACATTTTATTTTGCTACTTTCAGATTTGGACTGAGATTCTTCTTCCCTATTTGAATTGATTGATTAAGGTCACGAGAATTCTCTCCTTCATCCTTATTGGGCATTTATTCCTCATCATTAATTGGGACTTCCTACTCTTCTCTTTCTTTTCCCTTCACTTCTTGTTCAAGGTTTTCTATCCTTGCCCTAGTTTCATCCATGATGGCCAAAATGTGGTCCAACTTGGTTTGAGTATTATTTGGACCTTGTCCAACCAACTTGGTTTGAGTATTATTTGGACCTTGTCCAACTTCTTGGCTTTCTCTAGGATTGGTCCTTGTTCTCACCATCCCTTCAAGAAAAGTTTATACCTGAAGGTTCATCTATATTAGATCCTATCATGGTTTACTTAACATATTGAAAACTTTTCAAAAGAGCAAACATTCACATACAAAAAATTCTAATTTTCTCACAAGTTTTGATATATAAAATAAACTTTCATTTATTCATAAGGATTTACATATCCTTTCATTTACATTGAATGCTATTTAGGTAGTCAAGAGGAGAGTATCCATCAGATTCACTCTCAGATACATAGCACAACAGGGTATACCCCTCAGACTTTTGCTCATCTCTTATTTACTCATCTCTATCCCAAAAATGATAGTATCCCTCAGATTTATCTTTCGATACATAATTTCAACGTACTTAACCCTTTGACTTGCCACTTGAGGCTATTACAATTATTTCAGCCATGGGTAAAACATGAGGGTCTCTAAACAACATTGTTGGACTAAGCACTACATTCTAAGGGTATATCCATAGAAAGTGATAATGATTTTGATTTTGCCAGAGAGACAAGAGGTAAATGGTTGATGTTGGTTTCATTTCTCATCCTTCTCTTCTCTTGGATAATTCACGATAAAGCGTGACTGATTGTCTCGGTATCACTCAGCCATATGACATTTTCATAGTTAGTTCCCTCTATGGTATGAACAAGGGCTTCCCTTTCCTTCTTGGCCCTTAGGTAGCACTCATTCCCAATTACTGACTTTATTGCGCTTAACCTAAGATGCACCATCCTCACACAAGAATTTCCAAACATTAGAATCATATAATGTTGGAAGGGAAAACATAGCGAGCACATAGGTTCCAAAGCTGAACTTGGTAGATTTGATACCATGTGTAACATGCCCATTGCTCAACTCAACTATTTCTCCTATGTTTTACCACAAGTGAATTTAAACTAAATTGTTAAACACATAGCGATACAAAATTTCTTTTCAAAGTAAGATAATATGCACATTTGATACAACAATAATTCATCTTTCTCATTTCATTCAATGAAATGTACAATCTTTCCAAAGAAATGATTTTAGAAACTAGATACAAAATACATTTTCCATCTTTCAAAGAAATAGATACAAGATACATACATAGCTCATTTGAGCTTCATCAACACTAGAAATACAAATGATCTAGGAAACCCCCCTTCAAATCTTGGCTCACCGACTGAGAGGAGAAGCATCACTCAAGCGCTTTTTCACCATCCACGGACTTACTGCGGTCCTCGGCACATCTACCACATGTGGTAAGATGGCCCTACCCTTTGATGAAGAGTTTGGTCCGAAAAACTCAAAATAGTAGCCAATCCTAAGCTCGGTGTTATGTCCCACATAACTAGAACTTTACCATACAGAGTCTATATTGTATGTGTATGACAATCCCGAACTAGCATGCTAAAAGGTAACACAATGAACTAAGAGTGTAACCAGTGACAAATTACACCACTTTGGCCAAAGTATTCATCACCCCTAATTCGGAATGGACGTCACACGCTCATCCACCATTCTAGCTTGATTTGTTATGACCATTCATATTCTATGCATAGCCTATCCCCTTCATTGGATTTAACCTAATCCCATGAATAACCTATATTCACTTAATTTCACTATGACTCATCTAGTAGGTAAAACATGTGTTTCCGTAACCTCTCTTTACTAATTTTAGCTTTAGCTATATAGACTTCACTCTATTGTAGTATTTAATACTGATATATAATCACTCCTTAATATGGAGTACGTACAAAAACTTAAGAAATAGAGATTCCAAAACTAGAAGCAACAAATAAATTTATATTTCACAGATGAAGAAAATAACTTTTCCCTAATAACATATCACATTTTCCAAATAAAACAAGCAAAACATAGAATCTTTCCAACTTGTCATTTAAGGCATAAAAGAGTAAGATTTAGCATGCTTGTAAATGCAAAGCTCCAATTCGAACTAACTGGTTCCCAAACTTAGCCTCCTCAAATCAACTTTCAACTTAACAACTATCACTTCCACTCTTTCCAAATTCTCTCAGAAAACCTCTCCCTAAATCTCTTGCAAAACCCCTCACTAAATCTCTCACAAAACTCAGAAGAACAGAGCAATAATTTAGAAAATAACATTAGAATGCAGATATGCGTCCTTTTGTGGTAAAGCGTACCTCTATTTATACACAAAAATAAACAACTAAAGGTTGGAAATAGGGTAATAGAATTGACACTTCTTAGCTCAAATGGTTTGACTTAGCAAGGTAAAGAAAAGGTGGCAAATTTACAAATTAAGACTCAACAATATTGCACAACTGGTTGCTTCTATCATGGACAACAAGAATATCATTTAGATATGCAAGGTAATTAATTTCACAGGTCGACTCTCACTATGCCAGCTTCTATCTGACTAATTCTCCCATTTATGTTTGGCCTCCATTGTTGGACAGAGCTCTCAGAACAGACTTCTAAAGGAATGCAATTATTCATAATTTGGTGCCATGTAAACTTCATGCGTGCTATTTTGGTGTTTCAGATAAAAGACCAAGTCAAAGCTTGTTAATGCATTTCAAATTGCTTTTAAAACATTTGACTATGTCATGCAAATCATTTCCACACGCTTTACATAGCGTTGTATCTATTTTACAAAAGTTAATACTTAGCGAAATGCTCATAGTGCTGCCATATAGTGCGCTATCCTTTTAAGACTACGGTTTACATTATAGAATGTATGGTTTGTGCTTTACATTATAACATGCACTTAATATATAATCAACACTATATATATATAAGTATAAGTTTATAAAATGTGTCATTTGATATTCGAATGCATATACTTATATTCATTGACATCCAAAATATTATCGCACATGTATATTTATACATATTAATACACTTGTATGGATGTTGCTACATGTTATTATATATATGTATACACACACACACATATACATACATAAAGACACACACACACAAATATATATATATATATATATATATATATATATATATATATATATGTATGTATGTATGTATGTATGTGTGTGTGTGTATATACCTATGTACATATTTATATATATTAGTACACTTGTATGGACGTATGTATGTATATACATATATATGTGTGTGTGTGTGTGTGTGCATGTGTATGTATGTGTGTGTGTGTGTGCATGTATGTATGTGTGTGTATATATATACCTATGTACATATTTATATATATTAATGTATTAATTGTATGGACGCGTTACATGTTATTATATATATGTATATATACACACACACATATATATATATATATACAATGCATATACTTAAATATTCATTTACTTCCAAAATATTATCGCACATGTATATATATATATATATACACATATATACCTATGTATATTTATATATATTAATACACTTGTATGGACATTGCCATCACTTCAATACATACATGTATATCAATCAATAAATATATATACATATATACATCGTATATTTATATAACATTATGTCCAAACGATTAAACATATACAATTGTATTAACATCGATTGACATATATACACGATATATATATATATATACATATATACACGATATATATATATATACATATATACACGATATATATATACATATATACATATATACATCGTATATTTATATAATATTGCGTCCAAACAATTAAACATATACAATTGTATTAACATTGATTGACATATATAAACGATATATATATATATGTGTACTAGTTCATCATAGACATGTATATATGTATTTATATATACATCCTATGTATATATCCCATCAATTAAACTCATAAAAAAGTACTCATAAATTCAAAGAAACTCAAACACTTGAATCAAGAATGTTTTCAAAATCAAACCAAAACCTCTCCTAATTCACGCACAACCAAACCAAGGTATCTTACCTCTTTCCTGTAACTATTGACTTGACTTGACCAATCTAAAAGTGAGTGTGTGTAAGCTTAGTTAGGCTCATTAAGGGTTACCGGACCAAAACCCTTCTCCTGAGTGATACTTCCCCTCCCTTCTGGAGGCGTGAACTTATACCTGCAACCAACTTGACACATTTGCAATGGTAGTCAGTTGATCACAAAACAATCATTTGCATTATATACTTCATAGTTAGATTTAATATATATATATATATATATATATGACATCAATTTGAATCAACCATTTATTCATTATATTTCAAATGATTCAAATAAACAAAGTACAATCGCATTTATTTCCATCAAAGTTACAAACACACACATATATGCAAGTATTTCATCTAGCTTGGTAATAGTAACTAGGTAAATACACAATAGAGTGTAATAATTTCTCTATAAAAGGAATTATGAACTCTCATAGATTTCAAGTAACAATTGCTTTTGTGTGATGTTGATCGTGCATTCACTCGGGTGCTCCTACATAAATATATATATACACACACACACACACATATACACACATACATATATACACATACATGCATACATACATATTTATACATACACATACATATACATGCATACATACATGCATGCATAAATACACACACACACACATATATGTGAATGTGTGTGTGTGTATGTGTGTATCTACGTATGCATCCATATCTATATGTGTATATGTATGTATGCATGTATGCATGCATATATGTATAAATATGAGAAAATTGCTATGTTGGTGGTAGCTCCTTTCAATTATATAGAAGAAACAAAAGGCCTCTAAAGAAGGACACAAGAAACAAATTACATCTGTGATCCATCATGAAACAATTAACCATTTCCTAACTGAACAACCAAACAATCCCCCTTGCCTTTTTTGTCCATTAAAACACATTTGCTAAGATCCTGCCATCAACATTATATACAAGTTCACAACAAAGCCACAACGAGGTTCTATAAGAGAGATATGCCAAGCTATTGAAGCATCTTGAGGAACCAATGGTAGATAACTAAATCGAAAATGCCAATCAATTGTGTTACATATGAGTTGAAGGCATAATGCTTAGAACCAAAATAAATGACTTTATTGTGAATAGATGCTAAAATTTAAGCATCGAAATATATATGTATATATGTATATATATATGTATATATATGTATATATACACACACACATATATATATATATACATATACATACATATACACATATATATGTATATATATGTATATGTATATATATGTATATATATGTATATATATATGTGTGTATATATACATACATATATATATACATATACATATGTATATATATATGTATATACACTATGTATATGTATATATATGTATATGTACATATGTATATGTATACATATATGTATATGTACATATGTATATGTATATGTATATATATGTATATATATACATATACATATACATATATATGTATATATATATGTATGTAGCCCATACATACATGTATGTATAATACATACTCTATATACTCTATATATATATACCTCTATACATGTATGTATATATACATATATATATATATATATGTATATATATATATATATACATATCTATATATATATATATACATATATATAATATTTTATATATACATATGTATGTATATATATACATATATACATATGTATATATGTATGTATATGTATATATGCATATATACATATCTAATATGCATGTATGTATGTATGTATATATGTATATATATGCATATGTCTGTAATAATAATATACATATACATATATGTATGTATACATATGTATGTACCAGCATATGTAATAATATATTACATATATGTAATAATACATGTAATGTCAATATATATATATTATTTATGTATATATCATACATATATACATGCAATATATGCATGTATATTACATTAATACATATACATATATACATACATATACTCCCCTTTATATATATATGCCTCTCTCTCTATATATATATATATATATGTATACTCCCCATATATATATATATATACATATGTATATATATATATATATATATATATATATATATACATATATATATATACATATGTATATATATACATATGTATATATATATATATATATATATATATATATATACATATATATATATACATATGTATATATATATATATATACATATATATACATATATATATATATACACCTTGGGGTAGCTCCTTTTCAATTATATAAAATAAAATAAACAAAAAACTTTTAAAGGAGGACCGAAGAAACAAATTACATCTATGATCCATCATGTTACAATTAACCATTCCCTAACTGAACAACCAAACAACCCCCTTTATCTTTGCTATTCATTAAAACACATCTACTAAGATCCCCCCATCAACATTATCTATAGGATCATAACAAAGCCATAATGAGGTTCTATAAGAGTGATACAACAAGCTATTGGAGCATATTGAAGAACCAATGGTAGATAACTAGATTGAGAATGCCAATCAATTGTGTTACATCTGAGTTGAAGGCGTAAGGATCATAACTAAAGCAAGCGATGCCACCATGTACCGTTACCACCCTCTTAAATTCTCATTTCCCTCGCTAAAAGCTCCTTTAGTCCAATCCACACTTCACAATTGTCAGCGATAATCGCCTCCACCTCTTGTTTCAAAAAACAATTTGTTAGTATATTAAATGCCATGTTGGCCCCCCTTAGATATGTCATATAGAGTAGTTTTGAAGGCCCTCAAAAGGGGTAAAATTAGATATACCAAATTCTTCAAATTCTAATTTTTTAAATTTATTTTTGATTGCTTTGATATAGATCAACGAATCTCCTTCAATATCTATCTCTTTTATCTTTTTCTAATGACATAATTTTTAAAACCATTGTACAAAGGGCTGCCATCTTAGCGAAACCTTCATTGTTAGGACCCAAAAGAAGCTTTAATGAAAAAGTGTAAAAAAAATCCTATATCATTCCTTATTAATTCCCTTGCCCTAGAGTTCATAGGGGTATCCTTCGAGACCCATCAATTGTCACATATATATAATTTTATTTTTATTTTTTATTGAAAAAAAGAAAAAAAACAATTACAAAATCAAATTACAATTCAGCAACAAAACTGTTGATAAAGACTAATGAAACTTTCAATTGATATATATATATATATATATATATAAACTTTTAATTAATACGTGTATGGAATATTTCCAAACGCCATAAACTTTTCCGCGAGTAGGTGCTTAACTTTAAGCAAACTTCTAATTAATACGTGTATGGAATATTTCCAAACGCCATAAACTTTTCCGCGGGTAGGCGCTTAAATTTAAGCATTGAAGTTGATATAGAATCTCTTTTAGTATTTTGGTAAACCCTCCGTAAACCTCCATAAAATATTCTTCTATGTTTCATAAGTCCCATGGGTTGTGAAGGACAAGTGAGATATCCGATTAATTGATCATTTTCCCGCCAGAGGAAGCTCTCCACAGGGAAACCGAGCTCGCAGAAGTTTGCTTCAGAATTCTATATCTGCATTTGTAAGCACTTCTCCCTGTCTCTCCTTAGCGCACTCATTTATTTATAGCATTTGCTGTCGTAATAAATATATGTTCAATTTTCTCAAATTCATTATAATTTTGGGCAACACACGCATTTTAAATCCACGGAGCTCAAAAAAACCTGCCATACGATGGAATGCAATTCGAGCTATATGTTATTGAAAGTATTGTGAAATTGGAGGAGAGAATTCTCTTTGCTCAAATGCTTGCCGTTCACTTCTTTCTTTCTCCCTCTCTCTATTCATTTTACTTAGTATTTTGCAAAATTACCAAAATCAAGGCCCACCCATAATTTTTAATAAATGAAAGAACAAAATGTGCAGGTTCAATGTATTTGTTTTGCTAATAGATATAACAGCATTTTCTAAATCTACAGAAGCAAGTTTGGAAGGCTTCTTTCGAATCTGTTTGGCAACACGATGCTAAGTTCATCATGTATTTGTAATTTATACCCCGAATCGGGACATTCTCAATACGAAGTGCCGAGGAATAAGACATTTATACTACGATTAATAATTTTTCAAGCAACAATGGAGACTCAAATCGGAGCAACCTTTTTCCTTTCAGCCGTTTCTCACTTCTTCAGTGACGCAGCACGCTTTATATTCCGCTGGTCCAATAGCATGTAATCATCACTTGTTATTTCTAAGGGTCTGTGAGCATGTTTGTGCTGTTTATATCCGGCTCCAGTAACTCTTCCCATTGCACATCATGCAATTGTTTCCCTAGTTATTCTGCTGCTTAATCCGTTTCAGCTTTCAACATATTTTATTTATTTTTTTGATACTAATAGTTTATTAAATTAGCTGTGGATTTTTCTTAGGTTAACTAAACTCATAGAACTAGGTAGCCTCCTCTTATCATCATAACTTTTTCTAACATGGATCCAAAGATGATAGGGTAAGCCACGATGAAGGCGGCAATAACGATGCTCAAGGGTGCTACGTTGGATCATTGCATGCTTAATTTATATGGTGCCACAAAATGGAATCTAGGGTTGACTACCCTAGGGAGGGCTATTCAGGCCGCTAATGGCTCATTACGCCACTTTTTAGATATACGGGCATTCCTTTTACAACGGTAGCGGTGGTTTCTTGAAGTCTACTCAAAGGTTGTGATTGTTGTTTAGTTTTTGAAAAGAACTTCAGATGATTTTGGTCATTGGAGGTTTGATCAAGTTCTGAAAGAGTCTCTATCCTTGACATCTTGTTCTATAAAATCTCTTATCATTGTATGCGTAAGACTGCAAATCAAGTGGTCCGTAGAAATGCTATTTTGTTAGCAACACACGGTATTATATGGCTAGTTAATGAAGAGTTTATTGACCTGCCAAACTGGGCTGATCCTTGGACCTGATTTTTCATTCCCTTCTTGAGCAAGTAGGAGTGGCATAATAGAGTAGGACAAGTTATCTATGATGGGACTTAAATGCAATCATAGGTTTTCCCTTCTTAGCTATAACGGGACTTAAATCCATAAGGCCTTTTCTTTTTCATCTTTAAAACTCCTGATAAGGTTCTCCGATTCATTATATTGATGCTGCATCTTCATCTACCTTGGGATTTTCTTTCAAGATCGATGAACCCCTCAGGGTCATAAGCTCTCCGAGCACCAGGCTTCATAGATAGATTTTCAGTGAACTTGAAGGCCTCATTGAATGTGCCTTTGCCACGGAACTTGAAATCCTCAATCTCAATTGCAGAGGGAAAAATACCTGTCTTGCCAGTCTCTCTAGAATAGAATTTGAACTCTAAGAACATCTGCTTGCTTGATTGTCTCCATTAGAGCAAGTCTGGGAGGTATTGCCCAAGGCAGTATACAAGGAGAAGCATCAGCTCCATACATTCTGATAATTGTTTACCCTTCATGGAAGTAGTCTCCCCAATTGTGGTCTCATGAACCCAGAGTTTTCATCTGCAGTGGTCTAATGGATTTATTACCATAGTGGTCATTGTGGGCATTTCCAAACCCACCAACTTCTCCAACAGAGGTGTTACAAAATAGTTCTCAAATATCCTGTATGAAGCAAAGTCACGGTGCCTGTCCATATGTACTGTTCATAACTGCACCGGCTCAATCTCTCCATTGGTATTCTCAGGAAATATTAGCTTGATCCCCAATAACAAAGACCACTCATCCGCCAAACAATATAGAAAGATGTAGCAAAGGAGTGAGTACCTCTTGAACTTCTTTGGAGGACTCATTTTCTTGAACTCAAAATACTCATTATGAATCTCTTGGAGATGTATTTCCAAAATCATATAAATTGTTCCTCTCAGGGTGTTGGTTATTGCATAGATAGGCCAACAATGACTCAAATATTTTCATTTTTGCATCTTTTTCTTGTCAACCAACAAAAGAATTGTTGAGCATCCTGGAAGTATGCATAGAATTTATCTGCATCTGGTGGCTCAACCTTGGTAGCTGGAATAACCTGGTCATGAAGTCTTCCATTTCCAAGGGGAATTCTATGAATTAATAACTTGAGTCCCTTGAAGACATTCCTGATGACTTTATATAAGGCCAAAATTCTCAATTGTAACACTACATCAACTTCTGGTCTTGATCCAAATACTTTCTTGATCCAAATACTATATATTGAAGGACTGCGATGGACATAAATGCTGATGTGATGAAGCGTGATCAGAACCACAAGAATGAAGAGGAAGTCATGGCAAAAATAGAATTACAGGCCTCGAGAAAAAGTCTTAATAACAAAACTGTCACTGACCAAACTGGAAGTTTTCTCAGATTGGCATTCAACACCATGGTTAGGCCAATATCATTTCCTAATGAGCTTTAGCCATAAATTGCTTTGGGAACTGTAGACCACCTTCTAGAACCCCTTCTCAATCCTTCTCTCCACATTTTATGACATATTTTTCCTTTCTTGGAGACCTCCTTCATGCAGATCAGGCTGAAGATTAACTCATGGTCCCACCTCCCAAGATTGCTGGGATCACAATGGCAAGTGGATTTTTTAATATATTTTTGACCTCTTACCTTTCTGTTATTTAACCCACTAGATCACTCTGAAGTTTATTTGACTCAATATTTTATCACAAGCAATGAAAAATGGCAAGCAACTAGTTTTTTAAATCTGTTGATTTTCTTTGAAACATAGTTAAATGGAACTCATTTTGGATTTCACTTCTCCTTGACTCTTTTGAGCTTCAGAAATCTGCCATAATGTTCCTAGATGGGCAATGATTGTCTAAAATTTGGTGTCTCCCTTAGCTGATATATAAAGCTGGCATTCGAGACATTTCCTAGATGCAACTATATTGACACCAGATGATACAAGTCCCTTTTACACCTAGGCATTACAATGATCAGCACTGGAGAGTATGGCTTTCTAGGGCTCCTTTTGACACTAGAACATAATGAATAGAATTGTGTTTACATGGCTTATTTGAAAATTTGGTACAATGCCAAAAACAAATCTGAGCTCATGGTTATAGTTATATAAATAGACGAGTTTGGTCTTTTGCATTATTGTGTCATATTTCCTTTTGTTTTTTGAATTTTTTGTTTTTTTAATGAAGTACTTCAATTTTCTATTGTTATTTCCTTTGTTGAATTCCTAGTTTAATATGGTTATGTACTTCTTTCTAGTGGTTTCAACACAAGGCTAAAATTTGGGGTGCTTTTATTCTGATAACCAGAGTTGGAATCAATAAGGAGAAGTCATGGCAGGGGTTACCCAATGGATAATAAACTATACAAGGCACAAGTCGCAGAAGAGAAAAGTTTACCATGAGGGAAAAATTGTACTAGAGTGCTGTAATGCGAATCAGAGGAAGGTGAGTTAGAATATTTCTACTTGATGGTGAGTTGTACCGTCTGGAAAATTCTATCCATACCATGTAAATGGACTTTGGGATTATTTTATGCTAAAGACGTTATAATAAATGCTGCTTCAAAACTTGTGAGTAGAGTTGAATGTCTTCCTAATGATGTTTCTATTGAACATATTTATGATTTGTTTATATAGGCCTTTGATGTTTTCATTAATTTTGAAAATGTTTAGTATATACTTTTTATTATTTAAATATTGGTTTGTCATTACAAAATTTGCCTTGATAGCTTGTTTGTTTAAATTTTTATACACGAATCTTCCCTTGTATTGGATCACATTGAGGCATCCATTTATGCTGCTTTACCTGGAAGATCAGAGCATATAATGAATAGATGTGATAGAAGATTAGAAAGAATTGAGATACATATTAAAAAGCACATGTAATGGTGGAATGTAAAGACAGTTGTATTGAATAAGAGATAGATGGATTGAGTAGGAAATTTTGTCTCTTATTTGCATATTGTACAAAGGGAGAGGAAGAGGGAAAGAGAGGGTCAGGGACGGGGAGAGGGAGGGATGGGTATGGAAAAGGAGAGTGGGAGAGTGGGAGAGAGGGAGAGAAAGGGAGTGGAGGTGCAGAGAGAGAGAGATCTATGCTGTTGAGGGGGAAAAGTAATCTCTGTATTACAGACTGCTACATAAGAGTCTAAGAGTTCATAGAGAACATAAAGTTGTGCACCCTTCCTGTTGTGTTTTTTACATGTGTTGTTTTGACTGCATAAATGCTCCACTTTTATTATTTTATGGTTCATCTTTCTTGCATATTTATTAGATGTATATGGCATTAACATCATAAGCTCGTATTTTCTGGGAAAATATCTGAGTGAATTTTTTCAACAGCTATAAGTTGTACAATTACAGATTGTTTAACTGTCTTTTATTCGAGGCCCTTGTTGATTATATTATCATCTTTATGCCCCTTGCTTTGGAGATTTTTTTTATCTTGAGGCATCCCTCATCCCCTGCTTCTAATGGACCTTTGTGTAATCTCATTCCAAGTTTTTTTGATTATGATCATAATGATACAAACCCTAATCACTCTCAGCAATCTATTTCTTATTCCTTTTGGTGATATCATTTATAATTTTATATGCTTCTTTTTCTTCCTTCCCTCATGCTGGTTCTCTGCTTTACTTATGCTTATCATCTTAAATACATCCAAGTTTGTTTTGGTTTCCTTAGAGAAAATGTAGAGTTGAGCCGATTTGTTCCCGGGCCTAATTGGTCCCGTGTAGATAGCTAAGAGCTGTCTTTAAGGGCTTTCTTGGAAATTTTCCTCGGCCCTGCATTGCCTGCCCTCCCATTAGAGAAAAGCTTGATCATTTTTTTGTCCTCTCTACCCTTCTGTCTTTATGGTTAGTTATTGCATGTTCATTATCCTGCTCTTGTTATTTGAACTCTATATTGATACAAATGTTTGATCCGACTATGTTAGAGCACAATTATTGAGATTAGACGAAGTTTTTAAAAAAAATGTAAAGGTAAATAAACCACTTGCATAAATATCTATGGTTCATTGATTAAGTAAAGGAAGAAAATAACAATTAACCTAGATAAACAAGCTGGGACTGACATCACAGATTGTGATAAATGCTATAGTAAATGTGGAAATTAATTAAATTAAATGCATGGGTACTTAGCTCTGAATTTGATGAGGATGCCACTGTGCAGGTGTCAGAAGTCTATTTGTCATGATACCATAATTTTAGAACCTGTTAGATGACTGTCACTGACCTGGAAATTTGACTGTAAAACTTTTGTGAGTGTGGAGGTGATCTCTGTGAGTGAGGACCTGAACTTGTGTGCAAAATTGATGCTATAACTTGCAGATCTGATCCTGCTGAATTCTACTGTTTGAAACTTTTTTGCCTCTGTTTATATGCTCTGAATCTGATAGGGAACATGCAGTGTTGAGAAACACCTTTGGGGAATCTGCTGAATTGTGAGGGTTATGTTCTCCTTGGTTAGACCCTTGGATGGACTGATTCAACAGTGATGAACCAAACTCAAGAACAACAAGCACGCATGTAGTATGCTCCTAGGATGATGATTCAATGCTGATATAATCCATTTTGTCCATTTACAACAGTGTTCTAGATGTGCTTAATAGGTTTTTCACTCTTAGATAAATTCCTAGATAAATTCCTAGATGATTTAATTGAATTAGTGTTATTCCCTAAATGCACCACCTTACTGTGCAATTTGGAATAATTTGCGCTTAAATCAGCTCACAACTGCTAGTGAAAATGTAAGCATGGGTTTAAAATTTAAAATTTAGCATTCAAATATGCGGATTTGGAGATGCTCTTTAAGGATCAAGACCCAATTAATCTCACAAAATTTAATCAATGAACTCAATATCTCATAAGTAGGGAATAAAAATGATACAATATCATTTAGTAAATAAATTACATGACACAACCTCATGTATGTAGTGCATAATCCAGGTAAATGCACATAATATCTGATATACAACATTACAATTCAGGCTCACAAGCCATGGAATGAACTAAATATAAAAACTGGAAGTAATATTACAAATAATGAAACAACAACAATGCGAGGACATAAATAGCATAGCCTCCGACTGCCACCGACCCTCATAGTCATCCATAAGTCAAGAGATGAGAACATGGCTCAGGCGCTTTTCTGCCCAACCACAAAGCTTATGCTTCCTCAGAATTCTTCTTAACATGAAGAATAATTGACCTTGCACGGAGTACCTAGCAACCTAGAAATAAAAAGCAGGAGGGAATCCTGGTGCAAGCTTGATGTATATACATGCATTTCTAACATGAACATGCAATGTTCCACAAACGGGATATGGCAGAGAAATATATATTAATTTTGCTAGGTAAATTCCATCTATTACAATGAACACATGGCTTTGACCAAAGCACTAAAAGTATCAAGTAGGCCCTGAAAAGAGGCTTGACTTTCTCTATTAACCCATATTCGATACCCTATCTTGGAAGGTAAACCTAGTACACACATAGAATACAATAACATGCATATTTTCATAAAATAAATCAATACTCCTTTCTTTCATGCAAATGATTTTATGTGTCTTTCATTATTTCAATTTTCTCATGCATGCGATAGTAAATAAATAATCGACATGCAAATTCACTATACCTTACATGCAAACTAATTACATACATACAATTGAATTACTTTTACAAGCATTTATTATTTTCACTGTCATGCATTAAATAATGTAATTGCAATACTAGTTTTATTTTAGGCAGAAATTTAGGTTTGCACAAAGACCCATTTCCAACATAGGCTTTGGCTTACTAGGAGACTAATGGCATAGAAAATTATAGTGCAGGTTTTAAAGCAGCCAAATAAAAGTACAGGTTTTTAGCAGCATAAAAAAAATGGTTGATATGAATGTTATAGGCATCTAAAATGACAGAAAGGCAGAAATGATTTAGACCCTGGCACATTTCCTTGTATAAAGGCACAGTAACACAGTTTAAAGGCATGAATGAAAAATTTGCAGGAGTATCTAATTATTTGCTGATATAATAGAAGAATGGTATGGTGCATAAGAAATGTCTGAACTATGAACTAAGACCTGTCTTTGTACAGCCGCTGCGTTAATCTTTTTTACAATAAACTGAAAGTAGATGAAAAAAAAGAAAATGAATTAATTTTCAGACTAGTCAATGAGAGGAATACCTGGACTCTTGCTCTTAAAATGAGGCTGACTTTAATTTTTCTCCTAGTGATCTCCTTCGTTCCTGTGATTTTTTCTAGTAATAATAATTTGCCCAAAAGCTCTATCCTTCTCTTGAAATCTCTTTCCTTCAGTCACAACTCCTGTGAATTTTCTTTCAAAATCGTGATGTTTGAAGAAGTCTCCCGTACCATGCTTTTATTATCTTTCCTTTTCTATTTTTCCAAGACTGCGATTTCTAATGTTTCAGTTCTCCCTATTTTTGCCCACCGCTTAACTATAGTATAAGTTATTTTTAATTTTTGGAACCGGTGCTTTGTTTCTTGCCGCCATTGCATGGTTATCATAATTTTTCTTTATTCACTATTTTATTTTTAACTCTTTTTCTTAAGTCTTTGTTTTAATTTTTATTGAATCTTTTTTCATGTGATTCTTTTTATAGAGTATTACTAACTTTTTATATATTTATTAATATTTATATAAATCTTTAATAATATATTTATTTCATATTATTTATATATTTAGATAATTACTTTTTTTTTTTTTGCTTGATAAAAGTGGTTGTAAAGGGCCACCCCCTTTGTATTATATTTGATAAAAGATTTACATTTAGTTTTGCAAGCATAGCAGGTAGATACAATGCACCAGAAAGCAAAATAGCTCAATCCTTCCGCTAGTGACTCCTTCTATGAGTCCTTAATCCTACTACATATAATAGAGATTATCATAAACATGATTCAAAACACAAAAAATTCTAGACCCCATTACTTGTAATGTCCCCAATTTAGCCCTACGCTTTTCATTTGGATTTAGCCTATTTCCGGAAACTCGTAGGATAAACAAAAATGAAAATTAGGGTTTCCACTTTTATAGGAAGTTTTGAAGGCTTGCATGCGAGAGTTTTTGATGCATGTCTGGTGGAGATTTCTGGGTTTTTGGAGAGCTTCAGGATGAGGTAACATGCATGACAAGATAATGATATGCATTTTTGGCGGATTCTTTGGCAGTTTTGGAGGCTTGCATGTTGGTGTTTTGCAGTTTGGATTTTGAATTCCTTAAGGGTTTTCAGAGAGCTTTGCAGTGGTGTCACATGCAACTGAAATAGGTAACTTTTCCGGACTTACTATTTTTAGTAAGTTGCGACGACTACCCGGTTTGTGCTCAAAATGAGTTTGGAACAACTTACTATTTTTAGCAGTTTGCTATTTTTAGTAAGTACTATTTTTGGCAATGCTATTTTTAGCAGCAGTTCAGTAGTTCGGTGCAGTGGCTATTTCTGGCAGGTCAGTTTGAACAGTTTGGTTTCCAGCACTTTTGGAGCTCATTTTTCAAATAAATATTTTGGCGGAGTTTATATTTTAAGTGAAAATATTTCCTAGGCAAAAGTGGACGACTTGATAAGGGGAAAATATTTAAGTGATTTTAATGTTTATTTTCACTTATATCTTGGTGGACACCTAGAAGGAGAGATAAGTGTTTTTTATTAAAATATTTCACATATTATTTGGGACACCTAACTTATGTTTAATTGGCATTTTTAATAAAGTGATATTTCTCTCATATGGGACGACTTGGAGAAGAGAGCTTAATGAAATTCAAATGAAGGAAATGAAAGGTGAATTTGAGTTTCACTTTGGGCACCCTAATTGGAGGGAAAAGTGGATTTGAAATTGAGGAGAAAAGTTATAAATAAGAGACTTGGCCTTCATTTGCAGTTATCCATTGCTTATTACATTGAAATGTTGCCGAAATTGTTTCAGGCTTTGGCTTCGAGGAATGCATACCTCCTAGCAAGTATTCGGTTTCATGTTTGAAAGATAACACTTAGCTGAATTGAGACTACTTCTCATCTAGAGATTGCAGATTGAGCATCATTGATATTAGTTTTTTGAGTTTATATCAGTTTTTCATGTTGCTGGTGGTGCTAGCTGAAGCACATTTTCAATCATAGCTCCTTGCACGATTTTTGTTTGGTTCTGGGTGTTTGCTCTATCCTCTTCTCTACCCTAGGCGCCACTTCTTGCAAGTTTTCGGATTTTTTGGAGGAGTATTGGATTTTATCTTGCTGGTCGCCCTCTCTTGGAGGCCGTACCTTGCCTGTAGGTGCTTTGGTTTGTGTGCATAAAATATTCTGAGGTGTTTGATGTTGTTTCTTGGTTCTATCTTGGGTGCCTACTTCCTATGCTTCATTTGCACTTGGTTTCATGTCATTTGGAGGTGTCTACATCGAGTTATGAGCATTTTGGTGTGATTCATGCTTGCTGGTTTGCATTTTCTGTATGCTGGTTTTTCATATCAGATTGTTAGAAGTTCAGTTTTTGGCTTGTTATCCTTAGTAGAATAGCTGGTTGATGTGTGGAGATCATCTACTTTCATATTGGAGCTTATTGGATACCTAACTCTCATTGTAACTTGCAGATTATATCATATTGTAAGGCTGATATCAGTGGTACTGATTCAGTCATCTTATTTCTGCAATTTTACTTTTGTATTTCCCACTCATAGTGGAAGGGACAGGCCTTGCCGTCCATGCTTTTTACTTGTAATTCCCACTCTTAGTGGAAGGGATTGGCCTTGCCGTCCATTTACTTTCTGTACTGCCTGTTGAACAAGCGGAAGGGGTTGGCAAGCCGCCCATTACTTTACTTTTCGTGTACTTGCATTCTTCATCATGCTGATGGGCTGAGCCGTCAATCTAATCTTGCTGAATAAGTGGTTGAGTTGCATAATCATTGTATTTCCAGCACTTTCAGTTTATTAGCTAACGATCCCCGGTGCCATATGCTCACACGTTGCTCGTCATTGGGACCTTGGTGTACATTCTTGGTGGAGGGTTACATTTCAAAGTTGGTTTTGGTTTTGCTAATGCTGACGGGTGAAGTTGTTGATGTGAAAATTTGAAAAAATTATGAGGGGGTTATTTCATTATCGTCCTGCACCTTCTCGCTGTCATTGTTATCACCAGTGTTTATGAAGGCAAAAGACTAGTCAATTGTCCCATTGTCGGCCTTCCCCACGAGGTTCTTCAAGAAGTTGATGCCCATTTGTGTGTGTTGTCTGCGCTGAGGAATGTTCATATCCCGTCCTCAAATGACAAAGGGGACCCAAGCAGGGTGCCTCGCATCTGCAAGTTGAGGCCAAGCTCTCCCCACCGGCACGAGTCCGAACCTAGGAGATGAATGCTACAAGATTTCTTTCATCCCCCCGCACCAGTGAGGCCAAACAAGATCTTCCATTATCTTCGCCATGACCTGTGTGTCCTACCTAGCATTAAGCAACATCGCCATGAACATAGACGCAATGTTTGTGTTCACGTGATAGTGGGAAGCTTCCTTGGAATAGCAATCCCCCAAAACCAGCCTTATGGCGTGCATTACCAACCCGCAATTGGAGTTAAAAATTGCTCTTAGTCACTTCTTAGAGAGATCACTGTGAAATGCCATTTGCCTACGTTTCGCTTTCAGGCAAATAGGTGTGTCCATCTTAGCACATTCTAAAGCAGAAAGCAGTTACAGGGGGAGCCACCAAGTTTCCTTAAATAAAAGGCCCTTCATCATTCCTAGGAAATCCTCTGTCCTTCGCATGTACACGCATACCACGAAGTGGTTAGCCAATGCAAGAAATGAATACGACCTTGCATGTTACGTCCCGTCATCGTCCTCAAGATTGACGAGCCATGATTCTTCCGATTCCCATATTCGCTCACCTAAATGTATATTTATGGCTATGTTGGCAGCTTTATCGGCCACACAATTTGCCTCACGATACATGTGATATTCGAAAAGAGTTGAAACTCTTCAAAAGTTTAGTGATTACTTCCAAATGCTTGCTTAGCTTCTAGTTTGGGGAGAAGTTTTTTCGAATGGCATTAATGACGTTTTGTGAATTACCTTCGAGGTGAATATTAAGGCAACTCAGTTTTCGTCCCATCTTTAAGCCTAACATGGCTGCTTGGTATTTTGCCTCATTGTTGGTGGCCGAGCCAAGTTTTCTTGCTGCTACTAGGCAAACCTTTCCTTTACAGTCACATATCACGCAACCAGCCCCAGCCTCGCCAAGGTTGGCATGCGAGGTGCCATCAAAGTTTATCTTCATCCATCTTGCTTCCCGGGGGGCCCATATTGCCGTTTTCCTAGGATGAGCAGCGAGATTAATTTGTGGGACCCCATAAACGGGGGTAGATAATTACATAATTATTTTGAAATAAAAACTTTTATTTATTTTTTGATAGGTAAGATTTAGTTTATATTAATATCAAAAAAGATTTTATAGTTTTGGGCTCCAGACTGTGGGCAACAAAGACCACTAGTACAGACTTTGCAAAAAATCACCAATTTGACCACATAGGGTCAGAGCCAACCCGCCACCTGCTAGATATTATCCCCAAATCCATTAAACTATGACATTAATACGCAAGGAAATATATAGACTTATACACAAACCCTTACACATATTCACTGCCAGGACAACCAACCAGAAAACAGACCCGACCCACACAATTACCATACATTTTTCTGAGCAAAAACCCGAAACTCATATTTCCAAGCCAAGTCAGAAACCACAGTCAGGCAAAACTTCTTCTTCAGGAATTCGGCCCTTGTAGTAGCCAACCGACGATGCTCCACCAAAGCTATGCCATTTATGTCCGAAAGGAAAGGATAATACTTTACCAGGGCGTTCGGGTCCTCCAAGAGTGGGAGGTCGCATGGGTGAGGAATGCTGATGCCAATTGAAGCTGTTGCCAACGCCTTCTCTAGACCCACCAGCATGTCTTTCCGGAATAGCCTCTTCATGATCACCCTAGCCTTAGCTTTAGAAACCCCCACATCCAATAAACCAGCCAATACGCGGGAAGAAATGTTGGAATCCAGTCGATACCCCTCCGCATTTGCCATGAAACCCTTGCTAGCTAAACACTTTATCGCTGCAAATGTGAGGTAGTCTAGGTGATGGATAGTTCAACTAAGTTGGAGAGAGGTCACCGGACCCAGGAATGCCATTTGCCTCTTTGAGCTTTGCAGTTGGATAGGGGTGTCCATGTCTCCAGTTTCTAATTCCTTAGCCGAAACTTGCAGGATAAATCTTCACATACTAAATTGAGAGAAATGCCATGTCCTGGCAGAAAGAAAGACGTCAGGGCGCCAACGAAGGAATGCCAGGGAAACCCTGCCCCATCCCCTTAAATGAGTATCCCGGGTGACGAGCCAAGCAAAACGTGTGTAGTAATGCCGATGACAAGGTTGGCAAGACACATCAAGTGCCGACACTTAATAATGACAAGGCCAGCTCGTAGAAGGCTCCAGAATGCAGCCGCCACCCACAACATCGATTGCACTTTTATTTATTTAATAATATATATAAATAATAGTATTAAATTATTATTATATATATATCAATTTATATAATATAATTTATAATTCATTACGAAATAAAAAACAATTAATTTCAAATTTTAAAACAATTACTTGAATACATTCTTTTAATTTGTCCATTTAATCACTAATTTAATTTTATCCACTTACAAAAAAAATCACGAGACAAAATTATTTTCCCAAACATAATAGCCATAAAACATTACGCATAATATTATCACAATCATAATTAACATAATGCAATCATGCAATGCATAGAGAATGCGACTACGTGAGTGTGTGAATGCCTCGGGATTCCAGCATGCTAGTTATCGCCAAGCGGCTAGGATACCCCTACCTCAACCATGTTCTCACCTTCAACAATTACCCGCTCATATTCCTGTGCTCAATCGCACTTAGTCACACATTACTAGGTTAGTCCTCAAAAACCAAGAAATTAAACTCATAATTAAAAACATGATAATTATTTCCATTTCATTTCAATGTATCAAGATTAACCATCAAATTTAGAAATCATGCACATGTAGATACCAAATAATCAAGCAATCATAAATGTCCAATAGTCTCATGATCTCATCAATATACTGAAAAAATAAAAGTAGCATAGGATTGAGATGTGGCATGCTCAAGATCAATTCTACACTTGTGGACCTGAACTAGGGCAGTGAATAGTAAATTTAGAGATTGGGATCACTTTTTGGGGATGAATGGCAATGGGCTCGGGATTGGATAGTGTTATTTGCCAACTTTTATGCACAATACACCATCTTATACACTAGTTGATACATAAAGGACAGCGTAGTCACCATGGGCCCAAAGCATAAGGGAAAAGAACATGGGTATGTGATTCTCACCATTAAAAGCAGAAAAATTTAAAAGCTAGCTCCTAATTTATGATAGTTGTAATTAGTTTAGAATGTTTGTGTATGTGAATTTATGGTTAATGATCTGATCAAAGTTATATGCATGTTTAATTTAGAATGTATTCGTTGTTGATTTGCAAACTTGAATCTAGTAAAAACAGTAAAAATTGGTGAGGTATTGAAATTTATGCTATAAATGTGCTTGGATATTGGACTAATGCATTTATATGAACTCTCAGGTTCTCTTATATGATGATTGTGGAAAGCTTTTGGATTATAGGTTCCTAAGGAATTATGAGGAAGTAGAAATTGGTAAAAGCCTAGAATTTGATAGTTTTCTTGTTGAGATTTATGATACCGTTGAAAAGGAACCATGTTTTCTGGGCATAAATAATGAACAGAAAGAGATCACATTAACAAAGAAAGGATTTCTCCACAAAGGAGTTCGTGAATGTCCAATTTTTTCAAAAGGTTAGGATCTTATGAATGTATTTATGCATATTTCTTCTCTGATGATAAAGCACAATCTTGATGCAAATTTTAGTAAATAGTTCTTAGATTACTAATAAAATTGAAACACATGACAGCATTTTCAATCTTTTTTAGCTGTCAGAAACAAGCATTAGTTGTTTATGGTGTTACTTAGAAAGGAATGTATTCTTGATAAGTATAATAATTGATTGCAGAACTTTGATTATAATGGATTACGCTTCACTACAAATACATTTTTTGAACAGTTAAAGTCGTTGAAGAAACAAAGGAATTGGCACAGCAGGTCAATCAAGATGAAGTCAACATGAAGGATTCAAATTTGGAAGGTTGGTATTCTCATGCATAGCATAAAAATTAGTATCTCATACAATTGTAAAAGTTGTATATATTTTCTGTTTCATTTATAGGAGTCTGTTTTATTTGTGTAGCAGAAAACATGACAAAAAATGATCTTAGTAGATGAAAATGATTTTAATACATATAAGAGACACTATATTATACATTTGAGAGGAGTACTTATAATATTTGCATATCTATAACTAGCAATAAAAAAGAAGAAATTACCACGAACCAGCAATAGCATTTTTTATGGATTGTTATTGTTTCCCATCTACCATCCTGACAATCTTCAACATAATTGTTCACATGGTCTGAGGATTCCCCTTAGCTAGTTGAGGGTTTGATTTCACTAGACAGAAGTTGATACATGCCACCATATTACATAAGGTGATAGGATATATTTTCTTGGTTCACTCTATAAGGAGCACTTTGCTTGTAGGCATAGTTGCCGCGAGACTGGTACTGGTACTGGTACTGGTACGGGAGACTGGTACCGGTACCGGTACGACATTTTTTTGAAAATAGGAGACGGGGGTACTTGGAGACGCCATTTTTTTTTTTAATATAAAAATTAATAATATATAGAAAATCTGAAAATATAATGACATTGAACTTTCAAAACAATAGCAGTAGTGGAGTCAAAGAGTTCATACTTCAAATTTCATAATCATAGTTCACGTTTGACATTACATATTTGATTACATATTGAAATTCAAAAATATTGATAGTTTGATTGGCTGATATGCAAACAAAAAACAAAAATCAGAAATCTATCTGATATTTCATATCATCTACACCAAATCATCCATGTCAAGGTCCTTAGCTATGATGCTCTCCAAATACTCATCACTCTCTAACTCAGGTTCCTTTGCTGGTAGTTGAACTGGGGGTAAATCAGTAAGGCCATCTGGTTCAACCACTTCATCCACTATGGCTGCAACATCTTCATTAGGTGAAATTTGGTCCCATTTTGCAGAAGGACCCTCCTTGTATGCAAGATCTACACGAGAGAGAAGGCGAAGTGAGCTATGAATGTACACCAGGTTCTCTGCATTCTTTGACCCCAATCGATTCCTCTTTAGTGAATTAATAAAACCATAAGTACTCCAATTTCTCTCACAAGATGAAGAACTAGCTACTTGTGAGAGTAATCTTATTGCAAATGATTGCAATTCAGGTGTTTCACCTCCATGGTTCCACCACCACTCTATAGGGTCTTTCTTTGTTCGCATATCATATAAAGCTTCCACGGAAGAAAAGTCACTATGCCCACGTGAAAGCTTATTCCATTGACTCCTCATAATTGATGCTTCCTCACCTCGGCCATATATCTTTTTTATTGCAGCCCGAAACCCCTTCATTACCTCTCTATCCTCATGTAGAGCCCTCTTATTGGTCTCTTGTATATTATGCCATTTAGGATTTAAGGCATAGGCAGCACAATGAAGAGGTGTGTTAAGTTTGTTCCATCTTCCATGTAACTTTTCTTCTATCAAAGGATATAGTGAAGGATCTTTTTCATCTGTTATTTTCTTAATTCTTTCACACATGGAATCTATTTCTTCATAAATTTCCCCTAAACATGGCTTGTTTGAATCTGCAAATTTGATCACCTCACATATGGGCTGAATAAAGTCCACAACAAATTTAACATCAGCCCAAAAACGTTCATCAAGGATCATACCTCTCACCTCAACTGCATCATTTGATGTAGATTGCCTCCAAGCTGCCCATGCATCACTAACAATTGTGGAACACAAAACACTTTTCACTTCACAAAGATGGTGAAGAAGAATAAAATGAGAAGCAAACCTTGTATTAGCTGGTTTGAGAAGCTCCGCCTTGGCAAATTTTCGATAAATAGCTTGTGTTTGGTGATGGTTACATATGAACATTTGAATTTTTCTGCCCTTTTCTATGAGCGTTGAAACCCATTCAAACTCGCCAATATCTTTGAGTGCATTATTCATCGAATGCACACAACATGGTGTCCAAAATATATGCTTGTATTTCTTTTGCACCAACATGCCTGCTGCTTTACAAACAGGGGCAGCATCTATAACAATTTGAACTACATGTGATGCCCCTACCTCCTCAATGCTGTCACATAGCTGGTTAAAAAGATGCTCTGCATTTTTCTTCTTGCCCCGAACAATCTAATGCCTTTAAAAAATAAGGCCTTGGCTGCATGTTACCATGATATTAAGTAGTGGATGGTTTCTAGTATCCGTCCACCCATCCATCACAATGCTGCATCCTTTTGAAGCCCACACTTTTTTCAATGGTGCAGTTTGTTGCTCTAATCGAATTTTTTCTTTATCAATTAGAGTAGTGCGAAGCTTTTCATACATAGGTGGTCTATATCCAGCTGGTGCATTGTTGATTGCTTGGACCATCTCTGTATAGAAAGGTGATCGAGCAACATTAAACAGTATTCCATTGGCATAAAAGAAGCGTGCAATTGCTGCATCAACTGCTTCTCGACCTTGCACATCAAATAATCTGCCAATGGGTTTGAGCTACCAATGTGTGGCCTCTTGTGAGAACTTTCTCCTGTTACATCTCTTGAAGACACATCCACCTCTGCCTCTCTAATTTGAGTTTGATTTGCAGCAGTTGCCCCTGTTGCCCTTGTTGTTGAAGCGTGAGAGCTCATATTAGAAACTTTACCATCAGCCCTTTCTTGATCCCTCATAGCCTCGTATCGTTCCACCTCATTTAAACAAGGATCAACACCTTTTCCAGGTATGTGAAGGAAATGAGCCCTCACCCTTGTGTAAGTACCTTGCCATGACATTGGGCATAATTTGCATGAGATTGTGGCTGTTCCACCTGAACCCTTCAGCCCCTTAACACGATCAACATACTTCCACAACGGATACAAGCCTTGTTTGTTTCCCCCACTCGACATTCTTGATTCAATGATTCAAATTCTACACAAAAAAAAACAAAAAGACATTATGATTAGAAATCAAATGACTGTAGCTAAAGTTATGAAAAAGGAAACAGAAAAAAAAATAAAAAAATTGAAATGGCTGTAGCTAAAGTTGTGAAAAATAAAAAAAGAAACAGAAAAATACATGTCTTTGAGGAAATTATTTAAATGAATCATGATTGCACAATGCACACTGCATGAGCACACTCAAAATGAATCAGGAAGGCCATAAAATCAAAATTGTACATGCTTTTTGTGTAGGAGACAAATCACATCCAGACATAGGAAGTCACCAGTAATCTCCAGGCAACATTGAGCATACTCATGACTCAGTCATTACTATTTAATAATTTATTATAGTGCAAGCCTATTTTAATTTTTTATATTTTTCAGATTGTTTTATTTAGCATCACTAGTAATCTTCACAAGGGCAGATGTATTCCACGATTTTAAACAAGGGCAATGCCCTTGTGGAGATTACTGGTGATGCTAAAAAAAAAAATCTGAAAAATAGTAAATACGCAAACAAAAAATGAGAAACTCAAAAAAATGAAAGTAAAAAAAACACTTATAAACCTTACTGTTTATTGTTTAATCTTTCAATTCCTCACTCTTCCCTGTCGTTGCCCTTTGCAATCTCCTCAATCGCGTGCCAAATGACGGGTTGTGCTTTTTAAAATTGTGTTTGACGTATTTTTAATACACTTTTACCTTTAAAATGGACGAGACTTGATGGGAGACGCAGAAGACTTCACGGGAGACGCCATTTTTTGGATGCGGAGACATGGGAGATGGTGGGAGACTTTTGAAAAGTTTCCAAACTGAAAATGGCGTCTCTGGGTACTCGTGCAGTGTCGGAGACGTGTCTCCATCTCCGAGATGCGTCTTAGAGTGGGGGAGATGCATCTCCCGGCTATTATGCTTGTAGGTGCCTGTTCGGATATTAAACTAGGGGATATATTAGGATGTTTCTTAGCCCATTTTTTCTGTTATCTTTTCTTTTTTTGCTCGGTCCATTTTTCTATTATCTTGATAGTATGCATTTGTGAGATTGTTTGTTTTAGATATTGGGCCCAATAGAGGATTTGTGGGACTATCTTGTTGATTACCCTATTTTTTTAACCTATTATTGCTATTGGAGGTGTCAAGTGCTATTTTAGTGCTATAATTTCATGTACACTGGGGAACGATCAATTAGATGAACTTCCAATTTGCATATTGCTACCACGGCTTCCAATCCTCATATTCTCACATAAGATGTGGGGAGTTAGTTACTCTTTGGTCTCACCCACAACCCAATATATAGGACAAGTGCACATTGCTAGATTTCTCTCCATCATTGGCATCTTGTTGGCCATGTATTATCAAAGCAAGCCATCTTAACCCAAGTAATTCTCATATCATCAAACCTTATACTGTTCTTTTGTGATTATGGATAATGAAGTTGTGAGTTCTTCTGCTCCAATGTTTTATATAGATTAGATCGGGCTGTAATCTCTTGTTGTAGTCTCCAACTTTAGTCTTTGTTGGTTCCCTTCTCATTTCATTTCAGACCTTCCTTCAACATGGTTTTTTGTTTTTTGTTCATACGGGATTATCTATTTTAACTATTTTGGTTTAACACACTTATATTTTTCCATTATTATGGTATTAGTTAATTTTTCAGCTCTTGGAGCTCTTTTAACACACTTGTTTACTATTGTCACTTGCAATAATTTGGTCAAACCTAGATATTAATATAATTTATTTCTTTCTTCTTGTTTTTGATACCATTGTTAGAAATTCTTCTATCTGGATACTTGCCTGGAATAACAGTATATAAGACAATAATATTGGCCAATATATGCAATGACAAAATATAGGCCTAAGATAGATGAAGTTCATCACTAGATAAATCCTATGAAAGTGTATTCTTTGGCATTCGTTATCAATGAGACATTAGAAAAATTGGGACTCCAACCAACTCATCTTGTTTAACTCAAAATTAAAATGTGTACTATAGTGATTTACAATCATCTAAGTTACTATCAATCGTGTTGTGTCCTCTAGAGATGGCTTATGGACCCCCCAAATAGGAGCATTAGGGCCCTTTCTAGATGTTACTCTTCATATGGCAATTCATTAGCCCCAAAAATAAGAGGATTTACTTTTGCCACTTAATTCTATAAGATAGATATTCATAGAACAAATTATAGGTCCCTAATAAAAGGAGGATTAACAAATGTCCACTAATATCTTATTTAACTCCTGAGCTATGTATTGCTAGTGGCAGGTGGATTTATAGAGAGGTACATTGGTACATTTAAGCACTTGTTATAAAGTCGCCCTCTTTATAGCATACATGGCATTCTATAATAGGTCATCCATTTTTAATCCTGCATTAGTGGAGCTCTTGGTCCTCAACTTCCATTGCTGGTAGTTGATCTGAAAACTAGCATGGGTATTACATTGCCTAGTTCATCACAAATGAATCTTTACTCTCTTAGTGTTGTTCCAACTTTATGGCCAATTAAATAACACAAATACTTGAATTTAGATGTTTCTACAACCTCTTTGATGTTTGTCGTGTACTTCATTCACATACTATGCAACCCTTCATATAAACAAAACATACAACATACATTGCATACCACTCTAAACCTTCTAGACATGCCTCTAATTTGCTGTACTTTTTTTATTAGGATCAATTGAGTGCTTCTTCCTACTTCTTGAATGGAATTAAGAAACCTTTCCTCCTTAATCTTTCATGAATTACTTGTACTCTTTGTGGTAGATTGATTTATGAGTTTGTAAGAATTGGAACATTCAAACACACTCACAAATGACGGAGAACACAAGATTTGCCTTATTGGAAGTAAACTCCAGCAAAGGGAAGATTGGTTTCCTCTAATCCACTATGACCATGCAGGTTTACAAGTTTGCTTCCTTCATGAGGCCTTCAAGGATGTTAATTACAGTCAACTACATCCTATCCTCTTCAAATGTCCTCTGCAAGACGGTGGAGAAGTGTTCATCTCAGCACAACTTCACCAACTAGCGTTGTGCACACTTGACTAGCTGATCCAAACTCCCAAATTGCTCATCCTCAGCTCTAATGGCTCTGAAAATGGCTAACAAAGGTTCAAAATATCTCCCATTCCTTCTTAGGAAACAACATGCACCTCTAGACTTATTCTAGGCTTGAATTGGAAGCCCAAATATCATTTTTTTTGAAGACAAAACACTTTTTCGTTGCTTCTTCCTGTTTGTTCAATTTGGATGAAACCACCCTTTTCAACTGCAATAATTGCAAAGTCCCAAGAAACCTCTCAACTGTTTCAACAAAATGCATGGCGGCCAATCTCTAATTGCCCAAATCTTTCCCTTGATCCACTTGTACTCCTAGTGCACTGATAATGTGTCGCAAGTATGAAATTTCAGTCATCCCAAATTCACGCTTGGATTCTTTTGCAAATAAAGTCTGCTGCTCAAGGATTCCTAGTATTTTATCCAAGTGTTGTAGGTGTTTTTCCCATGTCTTGCTATATACCAAAATGTCATCAAAGAAGACTAAAACAAACTTCCTCTGCTGCTCTTTGAAGATATGATTCACACAGGATTGGAATGTAGTTGGGGCATTGGTTAATTCAAAAGGCATAACCAAGAATTTGAAGTGTCAGTAGTGGCATCAAAAAGCTGTTTTGTGTACATCCTCAGATTTGGTGATAAGTGATCTCAAGTCAATTTTCAAAAAATACATTGCTCCATGTAGTTCATCAATCAACTTATTGATTGTTGGTATTGGGTATTTGTTCTTAATGGTCTTCTTTTTAAGTGCACAATGGTCTAGCCTCTATACACATCTCATAGTGCCATCCTTCTTTTTCACTAGCACTATTGATGAGGCAAAGGGAATAGAACTAGGACATATGAATCCCATCTCCAACAAATCCTTAATGGATTTCTCAATCTCCTCTTTGAAAGCTCTCAGATGAGGATATGGAGTAACCATGATAGGATTAGAACTTGTCTCAAGCTTTATGATATGCTCAAAACCTCTATCAGGAGGCAATCCGTGAAGTAAATCATTGAACATTGTACCATGCCTATCCAATACACTTTGCATCTCAATTGTATAAGATTTCTTACCCTTGGGCATGGAAGTATCTCTCACAAAGCACTGACATATCTACACTTGAAACTGCTGTCCACAAACAATGATATAAATTTCATTACTCTGCCATTTTGAGTTCACCAATGATAATATGTGAACAGGAAAAGTAAACAGATTTGCAGCATTTATAGAAGCAATAATCAAACAGCTATGCATGCAAATAACAATAATAGTTAGCAACAAAATGATGATTCCATCAATCGAAACTTGTTTGCCTAAGTATTATTATAAGGTCATTGTCAAAGGTGCAACCTTTGAAGATTCCTTTTTAAATAATTATAAAACTTAACTAGATTAGTCTACATGGTGCTCAGCTTTATTCTAAATGCATTCATGTACCCCTTATGCTACCTATGTTTTCTAGTCAACAAAGCCCCCTATGGATAGAAGAATTAAAAGTGACTCTATTGGGACTCCATTCAATACACTACAAAACTTTTACTTAACAAGTGATCAATTAAGACACTTCACAATTGTCTAGATCATAGTTTACATACTCGGAATCGGAGAGTACTCGGCAAGCCCAAAAATTTTGACTCGGGAAATACTCGGCAAATCCTCGGCAACTTAAAAAGTAGCGAAATTTCTTATAAAAACACATTTTTTTTGCAAAATTCAATTACAAAATGCATCAAACGAGTCTAAAAACCATGAAGGAGTGTTTTATATAAAATTTCATTGTTCAATACATATGGATTACAAAATGGCATCATTATACAAAGCCGCATAGTAAAACTACTAATAACTATAATGAATTTATGATGATTGTATTTGAAAATCATCATCATAAATTTCATATCTAGGCAATTACAATTTCCTCTTCGCCAACCTAGAGAAAAATTGGGGGGTAGAGGGTACGGTCCTTGCACTCGATTTTGGCTCCCTGCTTGCCGTAGAAGATTGTGGAAGTGGCTCCACAATGCTGGTAGGTGGCAGTGGCTCCTCCTCCACCACATCAATGTCATCCACTCCAATCTCCCCTGCTTCTGCTGTAGGCAAATCCTCCATAGTTTGCCTCTCGAAATCAGCAATCTCATCCTCTGTAAACAAGGAGGCCTCATCATCTTGCACGGTCCAATTATTGTATGGATCAATGTCATCCAAATCAATGAGCTCGTCTGACTGGTCTTGCACCTTTCTTGTGCGAAGCCGAAGGTTATATTGCACAAAAACAAGATCATTGAGGCATTGTTGAGTCAACTTATTACGCTTCTTCGTGTGAATGGCATCAAACAAACTCCAGTTCCGTTCATAGCCAGAAGATCTACAAGGTTGAGACAAAATTTGAAGGGCGAGCCTTTGCAAATTTGGGGTTTTTCCACCCAAATCTTCCCACCAAGAACCTACAATAAGATATTCAAGTTTTTGTAAATATTAATAAAACAATAGTAATAAGTAATAATAATTATAATTCATAACTTGCAAGATATAAGGCTTCACTTTTTCTTACTTGGTGTTTGAATCTCTCTTCCTCGTTCACATAATTTGGAAAAAAACAAAGGCCCCCTAGCTGTCTTATATTTTTGCAACTCTATAAGGATGAGGTCTTTCACTTCAGAATCAGGTCTCATCCTTTCAATACATGTGAATAGGCCCTCCATAACCTCCCCATTAGCATCCGTGAAGCCATTAGAGAAGTAGAACTTGGGGTTGAGAAAGTAGCCCGCTGCATGAATGGGTTGGTGGAGTTGATTGTTCCACCTTCGATCAATGATCTCCCAAATAGGGGTAAATCTATTTGCATCCCCCATGTAATAGTGTTGGATGGCCTCTTTGGCCCTATCCATTGCCTCATAAAGATATCCCATCACATTTTTCTTGCTGTCCACCAAGCGCAAGACCCTCACCAATGGCTTAGTCACCTATAAAGTACAAAGTAGAACCAAATTTAAATTACACCTTACAATGAAACAAAATACTTATAGAATTTTAAATTAAGAATAAAGGATTCAATCTGAAAATTCATTAGAGTTGAAGTTACCTTGACAATCTCTAATGCTCTAGTTGCAAATTGATTATCAAAGATTATTGCTTGAATCTTTTCTCCATCAGCCTTCTTTGAGTAAGTTGAGTCTACCCATGGTTGACTCACAAACATCTGCTTCAAGGAAGTCAATAAACCAGTGATACTTTGCAACGTTAGAAAATTAGTTGCAAACCTTGTAGCACCCGATCACACAAGCTCTTTCCCCTTGGTGTGATCTCTCATCAACTGAAGAACCCATGGGTGATTATATATGTATTTTGTTATGTCTCTTGCTTGTTCTACAATTGGTTTCACCCAATCAATTTTGCCTATATCCTCCAAAAGAAGGTCAAGGCAATGAGCTGCACAAGGGGTCCACAAAACTGTTGGATGCCTCGCTTGAAGCAATCTACTAGCTGCCACATATGCCGCTGCATTGTTAGTAACAACTTGGTCAACATTTTCTATGCCCACCTCTAAAACAACCCGCTCCAACATCAAGCTCAAATTTTCTGCATTCTTTATTATGTTGGAGGCATCAATTGACTTTAGAAAAACCATCACACCATTGGAAGCCACTATAAAATTGATAAGTGTGCGGTTTCTTCCATCTGTCCAGCCGTCTGAAAGAATTGAGCATCCAAAATTTTGCCATTTCTTCTTTTCTTCTTCCAGAATTCCTTTTGCATCTACAATAGCATCTTCAAGTAACTTGCCACTTAGATCTCTTGGAGTAGGGGCCTTGTACCCTTTGCTTGCAACTGTCAATGCTGTCACCAAACACTCCCAATATGGACTCCTTGCCACATTGAAGGGAAGGTTGTTATAAAACCAAAAACTTGCACAAGCCTTGTCTGCCTCTTTGTGCACCTCCTTATTCCACCCACTTGCTTCCAATGAAGGTTGTGATCCTTGAATATTTCTGGGCACAAAAAATTGGAATTTGCTCGAAGTGGATGAAGTGGATGGGGTATTGCGACCAGCACGTAAACGTGGACCACGACTAGAACCTGCAATGGTTTGAGTTTGCATATGCACCTTAGAATCTTCAGCCAAATCATGAGCAATGGCTGCTTTTATTTTTTCCCTCTCCATTTTTTTTTCTTCAAGTGCTGAAAGAACAACCAACATCTCTCGTTTCACCTCTAAAGTGGCTTTTTCACATGCCTTTGAATCACGACAAGGAATACCAGCAAGATGGTATTTGAGGCGATTGATGCCTCCACTGACCCTCTTCTTGCAATGAGTACAAATAACACTGCTTGGTACTAGCCCGTAATAACCATGTTTCCAAGTAGGATCATGACTACCAGGGGGTCTTCTTTCAATGGCACTTGTGCCAACTGAGTCCAAAGCAGATGCAGAGGCGGATGCCATTGTGATTATAAATTAACCTACAATATTAGAAGTTGAACAATAAATATATTAGAAGTTGTAAGTTGTAACAAATCCATTACAAAGGAACAATCAACTAATTGTTTAACTTTATTCAATCATTATCTAATTTCAGTTTTTGCATTCTTATATTTGTATTTTTTGTTGGATGCACATTGATTTAATTTACTTATATGCAAATTGGCATTGCAATCCTAAGTCCTAAGTCCTAACCCTATTCACTGTTGCAAATTTGCAGGTGGGAGCAGCAGATTATCATTATGAACAATTAAAAATTTAACTTTACATACAATGTGATAATGTGCATACTGCATAGTGCAAAAGCATACATATGTGATAATTGATATGAGTAAATATTCTCAAATTTCAACTTTTAAAATGTTGATGAAATATGATGATATGAATTCTGTTTTTGCTTATTAAACCCTCGTTTCAGCACTACTTCATTTCAAACTTTCATCATTCATGGCCATGCATAGAAATTTTATAACTGGATATTTGTATGCCTGGATATTTGGCAGTTGGCAGTTGGCAGAGTATGTAACCAATAACAGTAAAGTAAAAATGAAATCTTATAACTTAATAGAGTAAAGATTAAGTTATAAAATTTCATTGTTACTTTACTGTTACTGGTTACATACATTGCCAAGTGCCAACTACCAGATATCCAATCTGACCTCATTTAAAATTCAAAGATCCAGTTATGAAATTTCTATGCATGAATGATGAATCATGAAAGTTTGAAACAAAGGAGAGTTTAATAAGCAGAATTAGAAGTTTATTAAGTTATAAACTTTCATTGTTACTTTGAGTTTGAATCATCACATTCACAGCCCAGCCAGTGTTTTCTATCTCATATCTAATTTCATGGCTTCATTATAAATGAAAATCAGATAAAATCATTTTTTTTTTGCAGAGTATGTACATTGTAAAGTTAAAATAAATATTAAAATCCCATCTTAGCAAGCCAAAAGGCAAAATATATACATTATTAATAATAAATATATTACTATCTATAATATTTTTTTGTTTTGATTCATAGTATATTAAATAATAAATTCTATAATTTTGAATCAAAAAAAAAAATTATAAATAGTAATATATTTATTTTTTATTCATAATATATTGAATTTTAATATATTATGAATTAAAAAATATATATTATAGATATAATATATCTATTATGAATAATGTATATAAATAAATAATAAACAAGTACACTATTATTATTTATTTATATACATTATTATAGTGTATATAAATAAATAATAATAATGTACTTGTTTATTATTTATTTATAATATATATACACTATTCATAATGGATTATATTATATCTATAATATATTAAAATTCAATATATTATGTATAAAAAATATGTCTACAGATAAATTATACGTCTATAGAAAAAATGTGTTGATTAATTATATATCATCAATGGAAGGCAAATAAATATGAACGAATAGTGAATACGTCTACAGAAAAAGGCCGAACCTATGAAAAAAAAAAAAATGCTCAAGGCTTGAGTGTAGAATACGTCTGAGAACAAATAAGAAAACCCTAACCTGTAGCCTTCGCATTTTTGCAAATCGTGATGCCAAAGCCTGCAAGTCGCGCAGAAATTGAAGCCAGAAACGCGCTCAAATTGATGGTAAAAACGCGGGTGTGAAAGAATAAGTGAAAACGAGGGTTTAAGTAAGAAAAACGCGAAAGAATCGGGTGAAATGACAGCCGTTTTCGTGCGAAAAAGAGCCAGAAAAACACGTTTTACATTTATGATGATTACTGACAAAAATCTGACGATTAATCACCATTTTTCCACGGCGATTAAGCACAAAAAACTAGCGATTATTTTTACTGTTCATTTTGGCGAGTAAAGGTAGATTTTACTCATTTTCATGAAAACCTGGCGATTAATCTTCTACTCACCGATTAACTGGCGATTATGTAATCTATGGTCTAGATCATAGAAATATAAAGAGCCAAAAAATTGTGAGTAATCACAAATTGAGTTGCAGGTCGATTATTTGCACTTTAAAATTGTGGTTTTAAAATTTTTTCAATCAAGTGGCCAAAATGTGTTTTGGCTATTTTCAGCCTAAGTTAGCGATTCGTTTTTGGGTTTGGGTATGAGTATGAGAATCCGGTACGGGATTCGGTCAAATAGACCACTATATTAATAGTCAAATAACATAGCAAAAATACACCACCACTTTATACTCAAATGTCAGGATATAGAATTATAAATTAAAGTTCAAACTTCAAACATAAAAATGTGAAGTGTTTACAATCAGCCATTAATAATTATTGATCATTGATCAATCAGAATCATATGGGTCATCAAAAAAAGCATCATCAACATTATTAGATGCTACATTTTGTGTAGAACCACAAATAGCATCAGTGGCACTGTCACTACCACTCTCATGCTCGGTAGCTGCCTCAGGCTGATAGTCATCAGCAATATCAAGTGCAACTAAGTGACTTGTGGAAGCATCCAAGTCAAGCTGCTCTGGCTCAATATCCCACCTCCTTGTGTTTCTTCTTTGTAGGAACTTTGCTTGTGTGTAAGGAGGCGCAAGTTTGAATCCACATACACCGAGTTCTTTGCCTTTTTTGAATGTAGCCTATTGCATTTTATTGAGTGGATGAAGGAGTATGTGCTCCAATTCCTCTTAGAAGAAGATGAACTAGCAACCTATTAAGACCAAATTAAATAGTTAAGAGTTACAAAATTTAACAAAACAAAATTATTAATTAATATAAATTAAAGTTAAAATTACAAAATAGAAAACTTAGTTGGGATAAATTTTTTATTGCAATAGGTTGGAGGTGCTTGTATTCTTGCCCATGGAAGTACCACCAACTATGAGAATCCACCTTGTACTTGTCTCGAAGAGCATCAAGATTTTGATCAACACTATCGGAGCATGCAAAAGCCATGAACTCAGTGTTGCAAAATATGTGCCTCAATCTCACAGGTTGAAACCTCTGGAAGAGCAAAGTTGGTATGACCTTCATTGTGTCTGGCCGACTAGCAGCTGGGAAACCTTATGAAATATTCAGGTCGCCGAGACCTTGCTTCTGTCTTGCTGACTGGTGTTGTCGCTGTGACTTGTGGCGTTCGCTGTAACCTTCTGCTGAGGGGAGATCTTTGGCCGATAGGCCATTCTTATCGTATATCGGGGAAAGACTTGGACGTTCGGTATGTCTCATACCGACAAGAGAAGTCTTGCCGATAGTTATACACTTGTGGTCGTCGGAGTAACTCATGTGTTTCGAGATGAAGTCTTATCGATATGGAAAGTCTCGCCGATAGCGTTACACTTGGGGTCATTGGGGAGAGACTTGAACATTCGGTGAGAACTCTTGGCGATGGGTGTTTGTCTCGCCGATGTTATAGTTTGTTATCGGTATGACTCCTGGCGACTGGTGGTCTCGGGGTAACTTGGAGACTTCGGTAAGAACTCTCAGCGATAGTGATATGTCTCGCCGATAGTTGAACATCGGTGTAACCTCCTGGCGATAGCGGTAAGTCTTGCCGACTGTTGGTCATTTCGGAATGACTTGAAGGCTCGGTATGATCTCTTGGCAAGTAGCGATAGTCTCACCGAATGGAAATCTAACGTCTATGTGACTTTGGAACTTTGGTGTGATGTCTCATCGAATGGCGATTGTCTCGCCGATGAGAATGCTGAGGTCGATGTAGCTTGTGAACTTGGTATAACGTCTTGCCGATAGTGAAGACTCTTGGCGATAATGACGATCAGGTCTTGTGGCATTGGGGAGACACGATTAGTGTCTCACCGGCATGCGAATACATTGTGAACGCCTTTTGACCGATTGGGAGACCATCCTACGTGGTGTGTCTTCAACCAATCAGAGAAGCGGAATGGGAACCGTTTGAAGTTAAACTGTTGTGGCTATTCTGTGAGGAAGTTTGACAGACCATGGGCGTCATGGATATACTCAGGAATTGCAGATGGTGATCGGTTTGTTGGATTGTTCGATGGTTGAATGAATAGTTGGATGATCAGTTCGATGAGTAATCAGTGAATGTAATTCTGAGTGTTGAATATTCTGTACAAGATTGATCATTGTGAATGCTGCTGTAAACTGACATCAGAAAGATAAGTCTGATCTCTATATGTAATTCTTATTATTGTAATACAAAGTGACGTCTCTTGGTGTGGTGGGTTTTTCTCCCGTAAGGGTTTTCCCACGTAAATCTGGTGTTTTGTGTGTATGATTATTTCTCTGTTTCTGTTATCTCTTTCAAGTGCATCTTAATTGGACTGTAATTGAAAATTTAAAAGTATCTCTGCATTCTTCCCTGAGGTTTTGACGTTAGGAGAGTTGTTTCCGCACTTAGCTTTCCTTACAATCAGCCCTCACTCGATCATGTTGGTCATGATCAGTGAAGAGTCTACGAAGTGTTGCCTTGTACCCTTGAGCCACTTCAACATCCCTATATGGAGCAACTCTTGATGAAGCCGAAAGTATCTCAACACTATAATATTTGGGACTCAATGCAAAAGTGAGAAGATGTAACAGAGTGGTCATTTTGTTCCATCTATCAACAATGATTTCATGTACCTCTTTGAAGAACTTTTCTTCAGGATCTTCCTCTTTTGCATTGATGATGGATTTCATGTTCTCAATCATTGAGTTGATACCATCATATACTTTGCCCAAACAAGGTCTATCCATGTTAGTGTAATCGATCATGCTCAATATGGGCTCAGTGAAACTGACGAGATACTCAACGCGATCCCACCAACTATCATCTAGGATCCTTTGCTTGACCCTATTTGCCCTTTCACTACTAGATTGCCTCCATATGGACCAATTAGAGCTGATTACCATGGCACAAAGTGCCTCACAAACCTTTATAAGTCATCTCAACACAATTGTGTTGGAGGCAAAACGGGTCTTAGCAACCTGTTTGAAAATAAAAATAAAAATAAAAATATAATTTAAATTTACAAAATCAAAATTTAAAATTAAAAGAAAATAAAAAATTTAAAAATATTGAGAATTAACTTACCTTCAACAACCCTAATTTTGAGAATTGTCTAAATATGCCTTGTGTCATATGGTGGTTGGTGACAAACATTTGGATGTCTTCACCCTTAGCATACACTTGTTTGATCCACTCAATTTTGGATCCAATTTTTTGTAGTATTAGATTGAGGGAGTGGACAGCAAGAGGTGTCGAAAAAATGTGTGAATACTTCTCAACCAATAACCTAGCAGCCCTACAATTTTTGGCATTGTCAGTTACAACTTGCACAACATTTTGATGGCCCACTTCTTCAATAGCTTGGCAAAGGATGTTAGCAATAAATGGACCATCCTTCACCTGTCCTTCACAATCCACTGCTCTCAAAAACATTGCCCCTTTAGGGGACACGGTAATAACATTGATCAATGGGCGATTTTTTGCATCTTTCCATCCATCAGAAACGATGGTCATCCCTGTTTCGATCCACGAATCCCTTATGGGCTTCAAAGAGTCTGCTACATGTTTCACCTCTTTCTCTAATAAGGTGCTACGCACGTTCTCAAAACTTGGGCCCTTATACCCCTTTGGAGCCTCATTAATAGACTTCACCATTTTTTGCCAATATGGTGAACGAACAACGTTGAATGCCAATTCATTGGCATAGACACATCTTGCTATGTCTTGATCAACAATCTCTCTTGCCTCATTCTGAAATGAAGCTTCCAACGGTCCCTTAGATCTTTTATTTGAAGAGGGCACGGTTTGCTCTTGTAATGTCCCTTTCGTTGCAACCTTGCAGAATGCTAATCCCGTGAGTTTATGGTGCAACAAGAGAGTTCGTTCACTTAATTATTTTTTATTGCCTATGTATCAAGTTGATTTAAAAGGTGATATTAAATAATTAATAAAACATGATGATAAAGTGACTTGGGCAAAATATTATGAAATATTATAAAGCAATGTTCCACGGGCCTGGGGGACGGGGAAACGAGGGGACGCGGAAACGCGTTTCGGAGACGGGGGGACAAAGGGCCTAAGTTTGGGGACGGCGGGGAGACAACGGGGGGGATGGCGGCGGCGGGGTGGTGGGGTGGTGGTACTGATATAGTTATAAATATACTTATAGAACTTGAAAAACTAGTTTTGAAAGGATGTATAACAATATAACAGTATAAGAATTACATTTCAAATGAAACTATAGGAAATTACTCAAATTACTAATTAGTAAAATTATAACATAGCAAAATTTGAAATACTAAATCTAAATACGAAGATATCTTGAATGCTAATTGTTAAATAAAATTTGACAAATGAAATTGTTTTTGTAAAATTGAAGGTAACTAGTGGAGAGTACCTAGAAAATCAAATGAATTCAATGGGAGTTTGTGGGCAATGCCCCCAATGGGTTTGAGGGTTAGCGCCCTTAGTGGGGTCAAGGGGCAGTGCCCCTTGCGGGGGTCTTGGGGCAACGCCCCCAGCGGGGTCAAGGGGCAGTGCCCCTTGCAGGGGTCTGGGGGCAGCGCCCCCAGTGGGGTCAAGGGGCAGCGCCCCCAGTGGGGTCAAGGGGCAACGCCCCTTGCGGGGGTCTGGGAGCAGCGCCCCCAGCGGGGTCGAGGGGCAAGCCCAAATTAAGACCTCCAAAACCACACAAACCTTCATGGTGTACATCATTTTGCATTAACAATAAAACCCAAATTAAGACCATCAAAGACACACAAACCTTCATGGAACACATCTCCCAGTCTCCTAGGAAACTCCTGGGCGTCTCCCAGGAAACTCCTGGGTGTCTCCCAGTCTCCAAGGAAACTCCTGGGCGTCTCCCAAGGAGACTTGGAGACTTGGAGACGTCTCCTAGGGAAACTTGGAGACGTTTCCCCGTCTCCCCATCTCCTTGGGAGACGCGGAAACGTTTCCCCGTCTCCGGCGGAGCACCGGCGGCGGTGGCAGGACGGCGGGAGACGCCAAGTACCCGTCCCCCCGTCCCCGAAACGTCCCCGTTTCGGAAACGCGCCATTTTTGGGGGGAAACGCGTCCCCGTGGAACACTGTTATAAAGTCACTTATGGGTTATTTTAAAAGGTGACTTAATGAAATATTTTGAAAGTGAACATTATAATAGTCACTTTATTTTGGTGAATGAAAATACAAAAAGGAGAAATAGGGAGATCATTCGACATTCACATTATTATCATTTTGACATATTTTCACGGGAAAAACAGGTCGAGCTCTCTGGTTGGGTATGAGAACCCTATCAGCCATGGTTTCGAGTGTGAGATATCACTCCTAGCTATGAAGGATCGAAGGTTTTTGGTATGAGAACATGAAGCTATGATATGATTTTCGTGATTTTTGGTTTCAGAGTTTTGCTTCTTCTTGAAGTTGAAATTTGGGAGCTATTGACACACTCTTGAAGGCGTCTTACATTAAGGTACCCTAGGCGCAGCATTATCAGATATAAGGCTCCATTCCTCAGTTGGGTTTAAGAAGAACTTGGCAAATAGACACTATATTTGATTATTCTTGTGGCTGTGCATGAACGGAGTTCTACACGGCTCTTCATTCTGGACGCCATTGCAGATTTTCGAGTTGTCTATTCACTAAGTCGTGGCAGCCTGTGGGAGGCGATTCTGGAGAATAATATTCCATCAAAGAGGCACGGCATTGTGAAGGAACATTGGGCGCATCTTTCACAAACATCAGACCTTTGAAGAGTTGCGATTTCTGTGTGTATTCTGAGCAGAATAAAAGGGACACGATTTTCTGTGCAAAGGCATTTTTCTTATAGTAGATTGAAGCCAAAACCCAGCTCGTGGCTTCTCCATTAAGTTTAGCAGGGCATTTGGAGGTGTTTCAGCCGGGTACACCATTTCATATGAGAACATTTGATGCTGAGGCGTAATAGCTACAAAGGCTGACTGAATCTTGTTGAGTTCGTGGTTTTCCAACCAGCTTGGGGACGTCTTGCCTAAAACAGGTCTGGGCTTTTCATTTCCTATAATGAGTTCATATGCTAATGGATGTAACATCTATTTGTGATAAATCTGAGTTTGGTGGTGACATGTATTAGCTTTGTTGGGGTTTGTTAAGTCAGTCTGTTAAACTGAGAAATGACATTTTGCTTAGGCAATTTCATCTTGGAACTGTCATGTATGGAGAATATTGTCTACAGGATCTGCAGCACATGATAATGTTGTTGTATTGCATTTGCTGTCATAATTATAATATACATTGTATTGCCAAGTGACCAATGGTCTGCTACAGCATTAGAAGTTCTTGGTTTGATTGCTGCTCAAATATTGTGATGATTATTGCACTCAAAAAATCTGTGAGTTCTATGTGCTAAGATGCTTCTCACATTCTCTCGAAAGTTCTGAGTCTCGTGTTAACCCTTTCTAGCGTTGACCGAGTTTGATGAGTCACAATGTTAATTTGAAAATGAAGTCTGATTATGAATTCCTACGTCTTGTAATTCAAAGAAGAGTGTGTGAGATGATTATGGCATTTTGCAACATTTATTACTTCTGACCTATTCACACGAAAGGAATATTATGTGTGGCTGGAAATGCTGTTTACTTGAACTGCTGTGACAAAATGTTTTTCAGTTTATATGCCATAAGCATTGTTTATATTTCATGTACGCAATCCATTCCATATGGTTTATCTGATCTGCTCATTCAAAACGAGTCAATCAAACATAAACAGCCGCAAAAATCCTAAACCATAAGTCAGGGACTTCACAGCTCTTGAGGGATGGACATAAATGGATGGCTTTCTGTAGGTGGCAAATAAGAAGGCGGTGTAGGGGGTTTCATGATCGAGATCCTTTTTTCAAAGGATGGCTTGTTTTAAGATTGGTTGCTTTTTGTTCAGCTTTTTCTTGCTCAACAATATATTTCAACACTATGTCAGTTGGAAGGCCATTGCCATCAACACCTAGACAAGATTTGATGCCTATATCAGGGATCCTACACAAGTGCGCTTTCACTCGATTGTGTTGGCGTTTTAATTCGCACCTCTGGAATGCGAATTAGAAACGGACAGCTATGTGCAGTAACCTGCTTTTCAAATTAGGAGGGGAAGCTCCCTCTTTGTTGATGTTGTTAAAAAGAAAGTAAACTAAAACTAATTTGCCTATCTTTTTGTTCAGCTAAGAGCATAAGGTTATAAAACTCAAGTGCCGCAGTTGAGATTTTTTGTTTTAGAATTTCAACTACGACTAAGCCTACTCTAATGACGTTTCTAACTTCTCAAGTAAACGCAGAGCAAGAGAGTTAGAAATGGACAAGGAAGGATCTTCTGACAAAATACTTAGATAAACTCTCCTTCCAACATACATTTACTTACTTTCAATGCAAGCTGAAATGGAGATCATATAAGCATAACACAATAAACGGAAATCTGAGACTTTATATCAGGGCAGCAAAGCAGGCACAAGACTTTATTTTCTCAAATTTCAAGAACAAATGATTACACTTCTGGGATAGCAGGATTGTAGCAAAATAGGCTTACAGTTTAGCCATCAAACCATAATACATTGACACAAGACACATGCATTGAACAAGAACTTGCAACTAAAGAGGCTTGCAAACTTGCTCTTACACAAAGTGAATTGACATTGAATAACAACTTGCTGCATTACAAACTTGCAATTTGCTATCACAATAACCGTTGAAAAACAATGAGCAAACGCTCTTATTTATAGACAAGCAAGAGGTAGAGAACTCTACAATCCCCTTGCTTTTACAACTCAACTTGCCAACATGCAAGCACTTTATTTCTAAAACTAAAGAAGATAAACATCTAACCACCTAAGAAAGCATGAAAACAGGAAATGCCAACTATTACATTTTGTCTTCTTTCTCTTCTTCAAAGAGTAGATAAGAATTGAGACAATAATAGAAAGAAGATAAGAATTGAGATGATAATAGAAAGAAAGCGGAAGGAAAGCTTCTAGATGATTGCTGCTTTAAATCTCGATCACATCCGCCAAAATGCTGGAAACTGTGTCTCTATTAGGTGCATCAATACTATCTATAGCAAAGTTTCGCTTTTCTAGGATTTCTTCGCCATTTGCAATCGATCTTAAAAAATCTTCGACCTCATTGGCTGCTTTCTTGAACCTTGCCGACATCATGGAAATTGGCAAAGTTTTATGTTTTTCTTTCATCCACTTTTGTGCAACCTTCTTGTTGTATTTCTCCTTATGCATGTCCCATACTTTTCACATTCTTCCTTGGAGATAGTTACACTTTTAGGCCAAGGTGGTATTGAGAAGAATTTTTCATTCATGTCTGGTTTCAGGTTGCAAATCACTCTTCCATCTACTGATTGAATCTCTCGAGTTGCCGGATTGTAATGCTTGATGCAAGCAATTACAAATTCCAGACTCTGCACTGAAATAGGAATGGATGTTGCTGTAAGTAGTCCGGAGTGACCAAGATGTCTTACTGCAATGTTGCCTGCATTTTCCAATGCTTGCAAGTTGAATGCTGGTTTGATGTGGTGCAAGTCAGTCTTAGCTGCATTGATGAAGTCATGATATAGTGCTGACTTGGTCTTGAACTCGAGGGGAGTGTACTCCATACTGAAAACCTTGAAGAATGACTGTAAACTCGCCTATATTTAGACAAGTTTTGCATAACTTTCTAAATTTAGCTTGCTGGTTTTTTCTTTTTCTTCAAACGGACGAATTTTTCAAAACTTTTCTGAGATATGGGTTTTGTTCAGAATTTCGTTACAAGAAGACCCAGATCGCCCTTTTTTGAAAATTTTGAGTGTAGACTGAAAAAACAGCAAACCCTAGAATCTGAAATTTTTCACAAAAAAGCTGGCATCTGGGTTTTGCTCAGAAAAATATTTTAGAAGGACCTAGATGATCAAATCTTGAAAGTTCTGATGATTTCATGGACATGCAAGGAAAAAGAAGTTGCTGCAACTTGAAAATTTTGTTCAAAAATTGTTTAGAATGATGTGCTGAGATGACCCAGATCACTGAAAATTGAAAACCTTGACCTTCTTCAAAAATTTGATGTTCTGGCTGAAAAAAGTATGAAAAAGCAAGTTCCTTTGTTGCTGGTCTGAAAATTTATGAAGAAGCAAGCTATGGTTCTTGAATCCTGAAAAGAAAAACTTCTGTTTGCTGCCTCTCTCCAACTTGGACGCTACTCGCAAGAAAATATGAAAAATGAAAGAGAAAGACTCCTTAAATAAGTTTGAGGATGAGAAAATCTGCTTTATTTTTTTTTTGCTTTCACTCCTCAAACCCCAGCCTGAGTTTGTTCATTGAACTTAGACGTTTTCTTCTCCATGAAATTTTGAAATTTTGAAAAATTGGCTAAGGTATGGCTTCTTGGGTGCCCTTCTTGGTTGGAGGCGCCTATCTTCTCCAGACTTAGTCATTTCTTCAAGAATTTCAACGTTTGCTTGTTTCTAGACCCCAGTTTGAATGTGATTTCCGGCTTCTAGATTGATCTTACGGACGAGCTGTATGATTCATCGCGGAGCTTGATCGAATCTGGTGAGATTATCTTGGAGGCAACCTTGGCTAAAATCTTCATTTTGACCTTCAAAATCATGAGCGCCCTTCTCCTCCTAGGGTGCCCAACTTTACCAGTGTTAGTCATTTTTCAGTTCTCCAAGTTTTGCTTATTTCCCTTTGATCTTCTGATGAATCCTCGATTTCGAGAGCTAGATTGATCTGATCGTCTGGCTGTCAGATTCACTAGATAGCTGGGAAGAATTTGAAGAGGGTCTCCTGGGAGTGATGTCTCTGGAAAAGTTGATTTGAGGCTTGAAAAGCTTGGGCACCCAACTCTTCCAGAGTTAGAATTTTTACTGAATCTTTCATCCTTGCTTTTGGCTTTTGATATTTTCCATGGTTTTACCCCTCTAATCCGCCTTTGATATCTGATGACTGCCAACTCTAATTGACGTGTTGATGATTGCATTGGAGAGCTCGATCAAAACTGAGGAAGTCATGCTGGAGGTGTTGACTGTGAATTCATCTATTCAGGCCTCCAAAAGTTTGGGCGCCTATCTCCCTCTGGGGCGCCCAACTCCTCCAGACTTAGCCATTTTGACTTGATTTTCAACCTTTAGCTTTGAATCTTCATGTTACAACTTCAGTTTGATCTGGATTTTCCGGTGATTGACAAGTCTGATGATCTGACGAAGACATTCACTGCGAAGCTAACAAAATCCTGAAGAGATTGAGCACATTTGCAAACCCTAATTGCTGGATTTGGTCTTCCAAAGGGCTGGGTGCCCCTGGGCACCTGGGGCGCCCAAAGTTTCCAACTTAGAATATTTTGTTTGATTTTCACCATTTGCATTCTGCCTCATGGTTGAAACTTCTGCGATCAATCCATGATTCAGGCTGACTGGGTGATTCGACGACTGTGCTGTCAGACTCACTGCGGGGCTGAGAAGATTCTGAACAACATTGCCTTGGAGCACAAATTCTAATTTCATCATTTGATACCTTGAAAAGTTGGGCGCCTATCTCCCTCTGGGGCGCCCATGGCTTCTAGACTTAGTTTTTTTTCTACAGTTTCAACTTTCTCCTTCGTTCCATGTGCTTGTCTTTACCTTGCTCGTTGAAGATGAAAAATTTTCTAAGGCATGAGTGTTTGGGTGCCTAGACTGAGCTGGGGCGCCTAGAGTCTCCAGTGTTAGCCAAAATTTTGCATTTTTCAACTTTCATAGCTTCCTTTCTCCATTCTTTGATTTGCGTGCACGTCCTGTGTCTGAATGTTTGAATCTGATGCTTGGCAATTGACTGTCCTTCATTAATGGCTTCGAAGCTCCTGAAATGCTTTTTGAAATTTAAAAAAATAGAATAGACCCACTAGGGAAAAACTGATCGTTTTGTGATTCTAACTGCGCCAGCCTGATGAGGAAGTATTTTCGACCAATCAAAACCAGTTTAAACCCTAGAAGCCAAACTTTCTATTTTTAGATAATTTTTGCCAGCATCCGTTTCAAAAGAAACCTAGAGAAACCCAATTTTTTTTCTATTTTTAGAAAGTTTGTAAAAATAACAATTTTCCTAAAAAGTAGGGCCGAAAAACCAATGTTTGGGTTTTGTAGACTTGGTCGCTCTGAGCAGACTTAGATCGTTAGATTTTGAAAATTTCGAGTTTATGCCACTCATGCAAGACATGCAAACCCCAATTCTGACCTTTTTTGACAATTTTGACAAGACTTTTACTCATTTCCTCAAAATGCCTAAGTGTAGCAAAATTTTTAATTCGGGGTACAACAAATTCTATGAGCTCGTATATCGAATTTTGCAATGACTACAAATCCAAACATATACTCCACCACTTGGACATTGTTGAACCATTTCTACATATTTCCAAAGGGGAGAGGTTGGGTTTATTTTGAAACGAGATTGGCCTGAGGAGTTAGAAGCGGATGCCATTGTAATACCTAAGGCCATAGTTGGAAAACTCGCCCCAACAAAAAACTCGCCAAGGGAAAAATTGGAGAGTTTTTTACAACTCGCCAAAAACTCGGAAAAAACTCGGCAAAAAACTCGGGAAATGAAAAAATTGCTTAAATTTCATTAAAAACACATTTTTTTTGCAAAATTCAATGACAAGATGAATCCAATGAATCCATAAATGAGTACAAAAGTGTTTTCTATTAATTTTGATTGACTTTAATGTAAATTGATTACAAAATCGCATTCTCATGCGGAATCTCGATGGCTAAAAACCTGAAAGTCTGATACATGAAAACAGTAAAACTAGAACTAGAAGCAAATACTAAACAACAACTAAATACAACATGCTAGGCTTTCCTCTTCCCTAGTCTAGCAACAGCTAGGGAAGAAGGGGTGGGTCCTCTAGTCCTGCCGCGTGTGCGTGGTGCTAGTGGTGGTGGCTGCGGTGCTACTGCTGCTGGCTCTGGCTGGATCTCATCCAACCCTACATCTCCGACTCCTGATGCACCCACATCCTCCATTGCCTCTCTCTCAAAGTCAAGGATTTCATCTGCGCTAAACAATGGAGGCTGCTCCTCTCGCCCTGTCCAATCACTATAAGGATCTATCTCATCTAAGTCAATAGGATCCTGTGATTTTTCTTCAACTCTCTTTATGCGCAACCGAAGGTTGTATTGCACAAAGACCAAGTCATTGAGGCGCTTTTGTGTTAACTTGTTCCTCTTTTTCGTGTGAATGGACTCGAACAAGCTCCAATTGCGCTCACAATTGGATGCACTACAAGGCTGACATAGAATGCGGAGGGCAATTTTTTGTAGATTTGGGGTTTTTCCACCCCAATTTTTCCACCAAACATCTGCAAAAAACAAAAAGAAAATTGAAGAGTTAGAAAACAAAGTCAAAGACTCAAAAGTCAAAAGTCAAAACACATTTTATCAAATTCTAAGATGCATGTGAAATAAACTTAAAATTTAAAGACTCTGAATTTTATACCTGGTGGCAGAGTGGTTCTTCCTCTAACAGCCAGCTCCGAAGAAAAGAGATTACCAGTTGCCTCCCTGTATATATCCATCTCCTTGACGATGAGGTCTCTCACTGCAACCTTGGGTTCCATCCTCTGAATGCATGTTGTGAGCCCCTCCATAACCTCTCCATTAGGATCAAAGAAGCTCTCTGAGAAGAGATAAGAAGGGTTGAGGAAGTACCCTGCTGCATGGATGGGTTGGTGGAGTTGATTGTTCCACCTCCTATCAACAATCTCCCATATGGGATCAAATTTGAGGCTGTCCCCCATGTAATAACTTTTGATGGCCTCCTTGGCCCTATCCATGGCCTCATAAATGTATCCCATTGGGTTTTCATCCCCATCTACCAAGCGGAGGACTCTAACCAAGGGCTCCGACACCTAGATTAAAAATACAAAAAGATCAAAGTTAGAAATTTATAATGAAAGGCTTAAAGTTAAATTAAAAAATATATATTTATATTCAACTTGAGATTAAAATTAAAATCAAAGTTTTGAAGTTACCCTCACGATCTCTGTAGCTTTTTGTGCAAACAAGGGGTCGAAGACTATTGCAGAAATTCTATCTCCTTCGGCCTTCTTTGAATATGAGGAGTCATTCCATGCTTGACTCACGAACATTTGTTTTAGAGAGCCCAAAGAATCCAAAATGCTTTGCAACGTTAGGAAAATTGTTGCAAACCTTGTGGCACCCGATCTCACCAACTCCTTCCCTTGCGTATGCTCTCTCATCAAATTAAGAACCCAAGGGTGATTGTAGATATATTTTGTGATGCTCCTTGCATCATCTACAATCGGTGCCACCCAAACAAGTTTGCCTATGTCCTCCAAAAGAAGGTCAAGGCAATGAGCCGCACAAGGTGACCAAAAGAGTGATGGATGTCTACTCTCAAGCATCCTTCCAGCTGCCACATACGCTGCTGCATTATCTGTGATGACTTGCACCACATTAGCAATCCCCACCTCCATCACAACTTCATCCAACAACGTACACAATGTATCTGCAGTTTTTATCCTGTTGGAAGCATCCACCGACTTCCAAAACACAACTTCACCTTTGGAAGCAACCAAAAAATTAAGGATGGTGCGGTTTCTCCCATCCGTCCACCCATCAGAAAGAATTGAGCAGCCAAATTTCTTCCATTTAGTTTTTTGCTCTTCCACCACATGCATTGCCCTTTCGGTTGCATTTGTGAGCAAACTGCAAGTACAAAGTAAAATAATTAAATAAGTACAAAATTGTAAGTTTTAAACAAAAAATAGCTTGAATTCAACATAAATAATAAATTAATTTAAATTTTAAATTAAAGAACATAAAATTTAAGTTGACTTGTCACTTACCTCGCACTCAAATCTTTGCGAGAAGGTGGCTTGAAGCCTTTTCCCGCAACTGCACATGCCATTTTGGCATGTTCATGCACCTCCTTGTTCCACCCTGTAGCCTCCAATGATACCTGTGCTCCTGGTGTGTTTCTTGGCACAAAAAAACTCTGTGGGTTGTGTGAAGATGAAGGTGGTGGTGGCATTGGCACTCTAGTCGAACTAGAGGAAAAGGGGGGCCTAGAGGATGGTGTGGTTGTGGCTGTGGAGGCTATGCCATGAGTGCGAATCCGTGGACCATGAAGAGAGCCCACAATGCCAATAATATCTACATCCTCATCTGACTCTATCTCCATGTGCTCGACCCCGTGCTCCTGAGTCCCATGGGCATGCGCATGTCCACTGGCACTGGCTATGGATGCTGCTATGGCTTTTTTAGCCCTCTCCCTTTGCATTTTTTTTTCCTCAGCAAGTGAAAGTAGGGCAAGCATCTCTCTTCTAATCTCTTCTTTGGGCTGCCCACAAACCTTGGAATCACGCTGAGGAATGCCTGCTAGATGGTATTTGAGGCGATTTATGCCTCCATGATATGTAATTTTGCATTCACCGCAAACAACTGTTCCAGGCACTGGCCCTCTGAGACCATATTTCCATGTAGGGTCTCTAGCCCCTGCAGGACGAGTGCCTGGAACCCATGATGATGGTGTGCGAGGGGTGGAACTTGATGGGGCGGGGGCAGAACCTGATGCTGAGCCTGAACCAGAGCCAGAAGCCATTATAGTGTGTAATGTGTATTCACTAATCAATGATCAATCTACACATTCAAAAATATGTACAACATATTAGTCTTTTAATACAAACAAATTTAAAAAACAACCTAAAATCATTAAAACTTCAAAAATCTAGAGCTAAATTTGATTGAAATTGATACAAATGTGTTTAAATGAATTATCAATTAACATTATTAACTAATCTTATCATTCTACACAAAAAATGAACCTAGGTCTGAAAATTTCAAAAAACAGTGAAAAAAATGAAAAAAATCAGCAAAAATCAACAAAAGATTGTGATGAATCTTGTTTTTTGGATTCTAAATGCAAAAAAATTGTTTCTTTGTGCTCTATCATGTCTTTTTTTCAATTTGGAATGAGTATTTTGCAAGAAGAATGAAAGAAAATAATTAATCAAAAACAAAAACCCTACCTGTGAATCGAATTTCCCTTCAAAATCCACACAAAATGGCGTTTGAATCCACTCTCCTCGATGGCAAATCGTTGGAAATGATATCTCCTTGCTTGGGGGGGGTTTTAGCTCCTCACACAAAGTATCAAGTGATTTTGAAATGAAATGAACATAATAAAAGACGTTTTCTGACTTTATTCCTGTGCAGGCGAGTTTTTTGCACGGACTCGCGAGTTTTTGGCGAGTACTCGCCACTAAAAACTCGCGAGTTTTTGAAAAAACTCGAAAAAACTCGTTTTTGCAGGTTTGGCGAGTTAACTTTGAAAAAACTCGTGAGTTTTTTAAGACTCGGCGAGTTCTCTGCGAGTTCTCTGCGAGTATGCCAACTATGCCTAAGGCACAACAAATTGAAATAATTTTGGTATTGAAACTAAAAGACTTAGAAGAATGAAAACAAAACAAAAACTTAAAAACAAAACAAAATAGTTCATTTGTTAAAAAATAATGTAAGAAAAAAATAAAAAACTTCAAAGAAACCTACCTCTTTTGAACAAATCTTGCTCTACGATCTTCTTGGCAATGAACGGACACTTGCAAGTGCTTAGGAATAACACAACAATCAACTTTGAACAACCAACGATCAGCCTTCAAGTCTATTCAAGCTTGTGCAAGCAAGAGAGAAAGTTCAGAAATGGAGGCAAAAAAACTTGTTTTTCATTCACAAATTGTTAAATGAGAGTGTTTTTACCTATTTGATGTATTTGCAGGCAAAGATTAGGGTTGGAGTCAATATTTTATTATTTAGAAGTCAACTTTAATTCAAAAAATAATAATAAAATGTAAAAAGATGTCACTTTTTTGTGGCCTGGGCGTTCAAGCAGCCGGATTCGGCCTGGATTCGAATCCATAGGCAAAAAATCGAACCATGTCCGAATTTGTTTTGTACCCGTGCCATACCCCGTATTTGTACCGTATCGTATTCGGGGGCTACTATGGATGAATCGGTAATTTAGTTTTCAGCCAATTAATCATGAAAAAAACAAATCAATCATCCGGATTGTGATAAATTGCGAGTTTAACTGATTTTGACCTTTCTTTTCTATTTGTTTTAGACACCCTATCCCTAACCCTAGTTTTTTCAAGATTTTTGGCAGTATTTTTTTCTTCCAAAAATCCTTAGCCTAATCTAATTTTTCCCAATTAAATCACAATTTTTTGAAAAATCTATATCTTTTGGTTTGCTAATTTATTCCCAAGAACAATTTTTGCCGCTATGGTCTCAAGGATAGTTAAAAGTAAAACTCAAGATTCATAGTCAGCTATTAGCGATTTGGCCAACTTACCTTCTGTTCTGTTCAAAACAACAGCCAAATTGAAGCAGCATGAAATCTTTTAAACATGAGAGCTGCAGAGAAAGATCTTGTTAATCCATCTGATTCCTTGGTTAATCACCAACAGTTATGGGCAACAGAAAGCCAAACATTCAACAATTGCACTGTTCGAATGCCTACAATCTTTTTGATGTCAAATCCATCTCCTCTAAGTTATATGCTTTAGACTTTGTTCTTGAAATCCCTTTTTTGCACTTGAAATATGTATTGTTGAAGGAAAGAGAAAATCGATTGTAATTGGGCATTTATGGGGATCATTATTGATATCAATATGAATTAAATGCAATTCTTAGGGTTGACATGTCTCCGGCTTTCAAAATCAGCTATACATGTCATAGATGGTGTCATTAAGGCTGGTCATCCATACGGGAAAACATGTGTATATCGAAAAATTTAGAATTTCTATAGCAATTATGGAAACGATGTCATAATTGAATGAAGTCATCAACCTTTCCTTGGTTTAATTTGTGTTATTTTCTGATCTTTGGTCATAGGCCCATATAATAAGTTAGACCTGGAATTCAGCTTAAGTTTATATTGTAACATGCACTTGCATGTATTTTTTGTATGATTAATGCAGGACTAAATATCATTTTTATAATTTTGATCTGTGGATCCTATGAATACAATTAGACTATGAAGGATTACTGTGGTAAAAGGCCCTCCAGTTAGTTTCTGTGCCATTAATTCATCAGACAGATTGCCACATGATGGTTTTGCTCAGGTTCATACTGCATTTTGCTAAAACTAGTTGTTTGCCTTTGTTGTGTAAAGACAAAGTGTTTTTCTTGGTTGCATTCTGATCCAAATTGGTTTTATAATCTGTGTTAGAAATATGAAGTAAGGCTTTTGTTGCTACCTATATCTAGTTTTCATTAGTTATTTCAAATGATGGGGGATGTGCTTTGTCTAGTTCTTTTTGTGGTGTTGCAAAAAAATAGATGAAATATTATAAAACCTTTGGTGGATCGCCACAAACATGTTCTCTAATTATTTTTATCAATTGCAGAATGGCATGTTGTATATACAAAACAAAAGAAACAAAAGATGAAGAAGTACAATGATGGAATACTTCGCCTTTTAGTTTTGGGTGCACGACAAAGACAGGTTTGTTTAATTAAATCTGAAGATACACAGATTTTAATGTCCCGTCGTAGACCCATCGTAGACTTGATGTTTGATTTTTGAAATCTACAATGTTTTCCTACAGCTTTACATTATATAATTCATGTCCTTTTCCGCAAACAATCTACATATACCAACAATTTACATTGTAAAAAATTGTGTAATCTCACTTATCTTTACATCAGGGAGAGAACATCCATGTATAGGTTTGAAAATTGATGATATCAATTAAATGATTATTTATTCCACAGTTACCTGAAACTGGGAAAAATAATGATTTTGGAAACTGAGATGGTATTAGAATTTAGTTATGTGATACCCAAAATCCTAGGAAACAGAATATTTATAAAAAATATACACATTTACTAATAACAATTAAAAAAATCTGTCAGATTGTGCCCTAGCAATGAGGGTGTGGCATTTAATGCAAAAACGATGTAATAACCCTTTCTGAGACACTAATTTTCCTTTTGTTACTACAACAACATAACCTGATTGCCTAGTCATTGCATTGCCCTAAATGCGATTCTAGATAAGCAAGTAAACATAATCATGAACATTCATTTTACAAGTTCCCATGTAAGCATAACATGTAATCCATTACTTACAACATCCTTACAATCAAGTTCCAGCATACAAGCCTGTTTTTTAACATTCCAAGTATTGTCATGAAAAGCAAAATACAACATATTGGAGTACACAACATGATCAAGTACTTATTCATATTCTTCATTGATGCCAATCGTTACACTAAGTATCTATACATGATATAAGTACATCATTGAATCATACTTTTTTGGTGCAATATTAGTTGACATTGTCATTGATCATGAGCAAGTCTTCTAGTGGAGCTCTGCTTCCAATCTTTGAGATGTTGAATGTAGCAAGATGATCCTAACTTTGTGAGTTTATATCCTTACCCACCCCATCCAAGGAATTCCACTGGACTATTTTGTGAGGGAGTTTGTATTGCTAACAGCCATGGTAACACATAATATCCATTATACATGACCTCTCCCATACAACATTTGGGCAATCATAGTGTTAACTCTATCGTAGTGACCAGCTGGTAAGAGGAGGCTAGTGCTTTTTAAACTACACTATCTATTTTCCTATCCCTCGCTCACTAATTCGTAGACTAGTTTTAGAATTGAGGTCAACTTTTAAGTGGAAAGCTAGTGCATTCCATAGTACACTATTGTTTCCCTTCCAAGATCACTACATCTGTGAAGTCAAGATAAACATCCCATACTAGTTGACATCACTAGCAAAAAGGTAGTTAATGCACAATACAACATACAAGCATTCAATTAGACAAGTAAAGAATTCAACAATGCAAGTCTTAACACTAACAAATATCTTTTTATTTTTGTTAATGGTTATATTACTACCCAATGAACCTTCCTAAGATGGGTTAACTTCTTGACATCTATCACTTGCATGCTATTTGTGAAGGTTGAGTAAATCCAACAATATGGCCAAATACTCATACCCATAGAGCATGCTTCCTAGAACTTCTCACTCTTCGAAGCCATTGATAAACTTATCTAATAGGTGGGTCATAGGATTTCATATTTGTTGTACACCATAGGTAGAGTAGGATGATCTATGTGTTAAGAGGTGTTACCCTCTTCCTATAACCTCGTAGGTTCTAACTCATTCTTGGTTGTGATGCCATAGAAGTTGGCTCCTATACCATTCTTGGTTTTGGCAACTGTGGTTAATCAAAAGGAGTGCAATTGATCTCTAACCATGTTGCCATATTGGTTACTTACAATTTAGACTAGTTGTTGTTGCCCCTATATTAGTTTAATGACCTAAGCACGATCATCTAAGTCTTAGGTGTGCAATTATTGCAATTAAGAACTAACCTTGTTTAGCTTTAGTTGGCTAACAATTTGGACATTACATTTAAAGCTAAATTACCAATTTGTCATCTTACATGCCAATAATTGTAGTGTCTCCTTCTGAGGAGTAATCCGGAGTGACCAATTAGCTTATCTTATTTGTAGGCTAAAGTCAAGGAACAGGGAATATTTTAATTTAATTATTTAATATTAACCGACCAAGCATATTTTATGGGTAATATTATTTAATTAATTTAATAAGTTTCATAAAGTGACTTTAGTGGAATATTAATGAAGATTAATAAGTTACTTTATTTCTTGGGTTTAAATAAAATATTGAAAGTGTGGGAATTTGAAGTCATTCTAGTGTTTTCGGAGAAGGATTCAAAAGTGCTTTTGGAAGCTCATTTCTATATGCTTGTTTATTTTGATGAAATTGGAGATTTTTGGAGAACACAAAACCATTGGATGAAAACCTAAGGGATGCTGGTTTCAGTAGTGCAAGGCTCTACCCTAGTTGGTTGTGGGTGGCACCACTTAGGTTTCACGCTCGGAATAATCATTTGAAAGACTGCAATTTGTGAAGTCTTGCAAGCAAGACAAATTGCTCAAGGGTTCAAATGATCTATGTGTTGCATCTAAAAACTATAAGTGAAGTGAAAAATGATTTATAAATGCACGGTATTAACTGTTGAAAATACCTCCAGAGTCCAGTCATTTTATCTGTCTTGTAATTTTGTTGTACCATTGTGGTGTAAGGAAAGGTTATTTCATATAATATATTTGTGGAAGTTTAATGCTGGGATGTGGACTGAGGAGGCCAATATACATTGATACAATCTACCATAGTTGCGTAGTATTCCTTCTAGCTGCCAATATTTTTTCTTTGTATTAGAAACTATGCCATGGAATGATTTGGGCCCTAGGTAACACTCATACAGCTTCATACACAAAGCATGCCTCATATTGAGTATATGTGGGAGGTTTGGAGGGAAATACAGTTTGAAGAGGAAGCTGCCGTGACATGTAAAGAAGAACCCCCTCACTCCTACCGTCGTAAATTACATACATGGTGGCCGGGCTTCTAGTTTGGGCACTAAGGATTGAGCTGTTTATTGCGGATAGGCGTAAGCTTTGAAGAGGAAATTCTATTTCACCTTTGGATTCCAGGTCATCATCATCATTTTAAATGGTTATATGCTTTGCTGATAAATATCACTGCCAATAATTTTCTATGATGAATACTATACCAGTTGGATATACTTTGTGTTAAAAGGAACAAAATTCACCTGTTATATTGATTGAATTAGTTATTGCTATGTATTGAAATTGTGAGAAATTAATGGCTATGTATGTAATGCACAAATCAAATATCCACCTAAAACAACTGAAACAAGCTCGAAACAACAGAATGACAATTGCTTGAAGAAATGCCTATGCACATGGAATTGTGAAAGTGTTTTTTTTTTGCATAGAAAATTAGTTTGGGATATTTCAATATTTGGGTTCAATTTGACTTGGTTTGGGTACTATTGTGATCTGCTTGCAAGGTTGTATAGGGCCTTGTCAAACAGGCTTGGATTTGGCCTCTACAAAATTAGGGGAACCTATAGATAAAAATCAATGTTTTGTTTATTTTTTTTCTCTTTTGATCAGAAAATAAAATAACATGAGTCCTAACCCTAAAAGCGTTACCTAAATCATTTGAAACACCAAAAGAAATTATTTTACCTCATTTTGAATGCAAAAGACAAAAACCATTCTATGTGGTATTTTGAACTTCAATTCTTGTTTTAGGCTGCAAATATGTATTTATTTATGGTTTTTATATTCTTTTGTGCGAACAAATCCAAAATGAATGCAACCCCCAAAAGCTTTTGCTATATTTGTTTATTGAACCCTTGTTCTTGAACCGAAACCCAAATCAATAATTTAAATCATAGATGAAAAACGCTGTGAGTACATGTGTGTTGGAATTAGTGATGAGTTACTCTAAAATTTGTCAAAACACATTTTTTTCACCAAAAATTGTCAAAAACTTTCCCAAAACTGATATAAAACCCACTTTTTGCCAAACATTAATTTTTTAAAAACGATTTTTCCATTTTTGGGATGCGATTGATGAATTGCAACGACTTAGGGCACGGCGACACACAACTAGAAGCACAATAACAAAGGTTTTTTTACCTTTTATGATTTTACCTGCATGCGATTCATGCTTATTGGCAGTTATTGTTTGTGCACCCCATAACTTTTAATTGCTTCTCAATGTTGGCTGGTGTGGATTACCTATGACTTAAATTTGTTTACTGTGTTGGTAAACAAAATTGTCACTTCGAAATTTATGACTCACCCAATGGAAAGTGGCAAAATGTTCCAATAGTTGGAGAGATTGCTTATGCAATTGCAATCTTCCTCTGCGTTTTAGAGGGGCAGCTCCCTCATATGATCTTATTTTGGATTTTTTAAGCATACTTTTAACCAAAAAGTACTTTAAGGAATGAAAAAGACTTGATGTAACTGAAATGAAAAGAAACCTCAAACAACAATTATACAACTGTTATTATGGGTTTGGTGGATTTGATTAAAATTGGACTACATACATGATAAAGACTAGAGACCACACATATGAACTTTGTGATGATTGTTGAGTTCAAATGATAACACATTCAAATTGATATACTAAGAACTGAATATGCTTTCAAAATATAATTCATTGAAGATTGACTATTTGCTTTCACAAATAGGTTTTAGGATAACAAAGGTTACTACTAACTCATAACATACAAAAGGTCAACAATAACACATAGAAAATATTATAAAGCACCTCCAAAGTTATTTTCTATTACTTTGCTGAATTAGACAATTCCAAAACCCTTAAGCAAAATTTGTGAAAAAGTCACTTGTAACCAACTTATAACTACCTCATAACTAACTTGTAACCGTTTGGGTAACCACCTTTACAATTTTGAGAGATATAATATAAACTTTATTTAAGTTAGAAATCTCTTAACTTTTGCGTAAACAAAACTCATTTTCTAACCTATTACAAACATAAGATAAAAGTCACTTTTTACTAAAGATACATTGAAAACAAAACTAGTGACTTTATTTTGGGAATTCTAAAAAGCAAATTATACAATAAAGCTCATTGAGAAGTCCGTTTTCTTTTATCTGCTCTGTTGGCGTTTCAATTAGCACCTCTAGAGTGCTTATTGGAAACAGTTAGCTATTGCAAGTGTGTAGTAACTGCTTCTTCAAATTAGGAGGGGAAGTTCCCTCTTGTTGCTGATATTTGCGTAAAAAGTAAAGTAAACTATTGTTCCTATCTTTTTACTTAGTGGCAGGACACAAGGGTGCATAAACACAATGCGTTGCAGCTAAGGTTTTCTTTGGTTTCTGCAGATCTTAACTACAACTAAGCTAACTTTTAATCTATCCTATCTCCTCTAGATAAACAGAGAAAGAGAATATAGGAGTGGGAATATAATGGTTGATCACTTAGATGAATGTTTCTCCTAGAGTGCATCCGAAGGCTCTGAACTCCCCAGATTCACACTGAAATAGAATCCACACAAGTAATCTTCAAATGGTAGGCTATATTCCAGGATTCCCAAGGAGGTACCAAGACTTTTCCGAGGTGTAGGCTGAAAAGTAGACTACTAGAAACAACAAAGGACGATATTCTCATTGCCTAAATTCCCAAGGAGAGACAATGCTCTTTTCGAGGTGTAGATCGAAAGAAGATTATTGAAACAACATACAATGATATAACTTTGAGATTTTTAGATCAAAGGCAAGGTAGCTCTCCTAATTTATTATCTCAATCTTCCACCAAAGGTTACACGTTGGGACAGCAACTTGTGTCAAAGAGACAATCACACATGAAGCTATCAAACCAAGAACACATGAACAATGATTGAATACACCTATCTGAATAGAGAGAACACAAGCTGTACTTGGTGTTTAACTATAACAAATATGATTCAAGAACATAGACTAAGCGAACAATATTAAGGCTTGTGAGCTCAATGTTTTGCTGCCGTGAAGTAAAGTTACAAAATAATGAGCTCAAGGCTCTTATTTATAGAACTCAAAGGAGTAGGCAACACTAAAGTCTCCTCGAGTTAACATTGAGTTCTTGCCAATCAATCAACAAGATTTATTCCTATGTCTAAAAGTAGGTGAGCAAGCAGTTAATAGGAAAACTACTTCAGTTAATTGAAACTAAACTAAAAGTGAAATCAAATTACAAAAGTGCCTTCAAAATAGAGATCCACAATTAGTGGAGATCTAGAATAGGCATCCATAATTAGTGGGATGTGACATGCATGATCTGTGGGATAGTGAGTTAACTTGGAAAGGGGCATCAACTTAACTCCCGTTTGTCATTAATGCTATTTTGGAGGGTGGGACATCCTTTCTAGGTGCTTTACACCTCTTCACCACTAGTCAACAACTCCTCTAGCCAATTGTTGACTTCTTCTGCCTCTGGGTGATTAATGCTTCGTAGAATGATGAAGTGGCGTCTTAGCATTTCTTCACCACTTGCAATTTGCTGCTGATACTCTATACTCTTTGCAGTTGTGTCATCCAGCTTTGTTGACAATGCTGCAATCTTACGCAACTCACAACCAGCAGGGTCATCGCAAAAATTGTCACAGATGAGATTTTGGAACTGTGTTTGTACTTTGGCTAGCTCAATGTAAGCACCTCCCTTGTGCTGATAAAAGGCAAGGGATAGATATCACTAACGTTCTCATGAAGTTGATAACACCTACCACAATCTGACGATACTCAATCAATTCTACAAAGTTGGTGTCATATGCTTTCACCTTGTATGCCAACTGTTCTTTCCATGCAAAAAGATGTTGCTTGTTTTCCACTGTAGTAACTGATTGGTACGCCAACTGCAAGTCTGAGATAGTAATCTCATCTCCAGGCCTCTTCTCTGTTGCCTTTTGCTCTGATTGTTGAATTTTTGCGCAGAGTTCATGAGCTCTTTTCCTTAGCTGATACAGCTCTGTAAGTATACACCGTCCTCTGATGACAAATTCTTCCACTTTACTTCTCAAGTGTTTTCCATACAGGATTAGCTGGTGGTGATTTTGCTCCACGGGAAGGTCTAGCAATTCTTGAGGCAAGGCAGAGATGTTTGGTGTACCGTGCATCAAGCTAGATATGTATAATCTCAACTGTTGGTTTTCAGCCTTTAAGGGTACTTTGTCTTCGCTGTCCTTTGCCATTCTTTCTTGGACACTTGTTGATGCAACTCCAAGGAGATCTGCCTCCACCTGACGAGTGGTCTTATCGAGGTTGACCTTTGACAAAGTAAAGTCATTAACCTCTACCTCATGTGCATTCCTGTCCTTAGGTGGTGAAGCTGTCTCTATGACAAATTCATTGTCGGCATTCTTTCCTACATGAACCTGCTTCTTCAACTTCTTTACTGGCATGTCTTGAGGGACATGATCAAACTCTGTGAAGTCTAGTTGGTAGGATGGCCTTTCCCTCTTCCTTCCTAGGAGGCTCTCAAGCCAAGATGAATCTTGACTAGCTTGGTTGGAAGGAGGAATGTTAGGCCTTTGAATGCTCGACGAATGAGATTGTGCTACAGTATCTCGTGGTGGTGAATCCAAGTCAATGGGGATTGGTGACTGTTGCGTTGGTGGTGAAGTAGGAGGTTCTGCTTCCACCATTGGCACTATATTAGCTGCAATTGCTTCTATCATAGGCTCTGTCTCAGCTGTGATTGTCTCAATCACTGGCTCAACTGCAGCTGTTTCCATGATTGGCTCAAGTACGTTTGTGGCTGTCTCCACATTTACTTCTTGTTGATTTGTATCAACAATCGGTATTCTTCCCCTTGTGTGTCCAGACATCCTGGCTCCTTTGGGAGGATTACTCCATTGCTTCTGTCTGGGCTTCTTCCTTGATGTGGAAGGTAGTGAAGGATGAACCGATGGCGGCTCTGTGCGGGGAATTACTACCTTCCTTGTCTTCTTGTTGTCCAAGTAGAGTTGGCTGTTTTTGACAACTGTACCTGTCCTTTCCTCTATAGATGGAACTCTCCTTGGCATACCAATCCACTTTTCCAAGTGGTTGTGATTCCACCTGATCCACGAAGAATGGGGGAAGAATAACTTCCCCATCATCATCGGATAGGTCTTCCACATCTTCTGTCATGAAAACAACAATTTGCGGAAGTCTAATCCGGCTGTAGTTACGTCTTCGTACATCAAACTCATCTTCATAGTTGACCCAATAGTCTTCCATGTAAGACTCTTGTGAAGAGTGTTGCTCAAGGTGTGCTGCATAAAGGCCTCTAGGATCATATGATCTTCTCTCGATGAGATACTTAAGATTAAGTCTCACCGTCTCATGGCCCATGGCTTTGGCATCAACTGCTGTCTTACACCTGTAAAGTCCCAGCTGGAAAGGAAATCTCGCAACCGTCTTGCGTTTGAGATGTAGATGAGAATGAACTTAGGCCAATTGCCGCAAGAACTCCATGAAGACTACTGTATCTGAAGGGTAGCGGGGTAACATGGCAGGATGATCATTGTATCCATATACGCGTCCACCATTGCCTCCTTGGCTGCTGGTGATATACATATATGCATCTAATGGTCGAGGTCCCTTATGGTGTGCATTATGAAGAGATCATTTATCAGCTTGAAATGTCGTTCAGCTAGTGTGAACTCAAGTTGTGGAAAATGTTCGTGGACCTTCTACACACCTAAGGTTCTATTGATGTGATTTTTGTGACTGCACCAATCAGCAGAACAAAGTAATCCGAAGGCTACTCCATTCTCTCTTGATCAAAGTATTCCGCATGCTAAGATTGCAAGAAAGTTCATGTGTTCAACTCCAAGGTTCCGAAATGCTTTGGAATACCCTCAGTAGGTTCGTTGTGATATGCTGTTTTTACGAGGGGACTTACACAATTGTTCTTAAGGTTTGCAGTTGACAACAGATGGATGATTGGAAGGGAATTTACGCAATGCGGATGATTTAGCAATAAGGTATGTTTTCCTAAACTAACTAGAAAAATACTGAATTGAATGGTTGCAGGGATTAAAGAATATATGTTCTATCTAAGGACGGGACGTGGAATCAATTTCGGCAAGCTTCAACCAAACTCAGCTCTACCTCATGTCGGACAGCTTACGCAAACTTGGTGCAATCTTCAAGGGGATGGCAAGAAATGTTCAAGTTACAATTCGACATCAAGATACCGTCAAGATGATGCATACCAAGATATGAATTACAACTGAAGTTAGGTTTATAAAATGCTCCAGTTGACCACGCAAGGCAAACTTGCTATCAGCAAGCTGCTAGTGGTATGGAATAAAACGAAGTTGCCTCGATCAACACCACAAACCCACAACTAATATCTACTTGCATGAAATGAAAATTACTCTACTTTAAACTACTTTAAGCTACTTGGAATAGAAGGGATGGAGAAACCTTGCTAGCTATCCATAACAAAGACGAATTTCACCATCAATGAAAAGATCTTCTATTATGAAAGTTTTACACAACAATCTCTTACGAAAGTTTTCAAAACTTTCCTTCTCCTCCAAACTATGCTAAGCTATCAAACTATCTCTCTGCTCTAACAAAATGTCTATTCTCTGATCTAGTCTCTACTGTCTACTGATTTACAAATGAGGGGGACTCCCCCTTTTATAGATAGCCCAGTCTAATGGACGGCTCGGATTACAATCAAATGAATGGCTCAGATTGAGCCATCTCAGCCCTAACCCTAAAAACTACCAGAATGGGGAGTGGTACAATAAATGAATCAAAGATTCCCACTCACTCCCAAAATAGTAAAGGCAATTAATGCCCACAATCAATCCTCTAGAAGGTCATCATCCAGAAGTGCTTTACCGTTCTCCTTCTCCCTGGCTGCAAAATCGATGAACTGGTAAGCACAGCCTCAACTTCCTGAACTAAGATAGGCAGAATATGATCCAATTGAAACTCTAATACTGTAACCGCCTGTCTGTGCCTCGTGCAAGATTTTCCCCAAGCAACTAAGGCATCCTGTGTACTCTAAATCAAGCTGGAGAAAGTAGAAATGTTCTCAAAGTCATCCTGCACAAAGGTCTTCACCTCTGAAAAGAAAGGCAGTAGCCCACCCCTCAAATTATCAGTAGTCACCTCATCGGAATTCAACCGTCTAGCAAAGATTGCCTCCAAGGTATTTAGGACCCCGTCAATAATGTTCGTCATAGCCTTCCTGACTCTGGCTGAATCCGCCTGTGCTGCATCGAAGAAACCACGTCCCGTGACTACTGAAGAGTACCATCCAACAAAATTGTACCTAGCACCTTCCTGAATAACTCCTCCATCAATCAACATCTGCAAAGGAGTATGCATCAATGCCTCTAGACGCTGAATAACTTTGCTCTGATAAACAAAAGCATTACCCCAGGCTTGATCAACTGCCTCCATACGTGCCATAATGCTGGAAGCTTGCTGGTAAGCATGACCAAGGTCTTCCATGAACTTCTCTATCTCGGCACGAATTCCCGTAACCCATTTATTCGCCTCATGTGCCATTTTCTCAAATCTTCCAAGCCACTAACTGATGCTCTAGATAACTTAGCTGGAAGCTCTATTGCTGGAATCTCCTGCCCACAAGGACGAGACAACTGCTGCATATATCCTATCAATGTCTTATGCTCTTGCTTCAATTTCTTATATTTTCCTTTAGTCTTGAACAATCTATCCTTAAGCGCCTGATAGGAGTTATCAAATTCCTCAATAATTTGTGCCCCTGTGGGGCGTCCTAACTCCATAGTTGTGATCACGTAATTTTTTGACATTGCTTCATCTCGATCACAATCAACTTGTGGCACCGCAACATGAAGGGTGCGAGAGCCATCCTCATCAGTCGAAATCTTCAAAAATTTTCGTGCTCTCTTCTTTGGTGGAGGCGCGCTGATCCTATTCAAAAACTCTTCCATCTCAACTGCTGGATCAACTTCCTCACTGGGGCTCCTTCTCATTCTATCTCTAAGCCAATCAGGTACAACCTGCTGAATAACAAATGGCTGCTCCTCTCTTGCCTCTACTTCAAGGACTTGTTCAACTTCAATATCATTTTGGCGAGGCTCATCGGCCTCTAGTGGCTGAGTATCTCCTGAAACTGCATCATCCTCCAGAGCCGTCTCCAACTCACGCTGAAAATGTGTATCAGTAGCAGTCTCCTCATCTTCCTCCAACTGATCATCTCTAGTAGGCGCATTAACACTCTGGCCAACTGATTCTCTTCTCGGTGGCTGATTTTCTTCATGTAACTCCTGCTCTTGATTCAATGCATTTCTTTGATCAGCAAAAAGCGAAACCTCTTGTATGCTTGGAGAACGTGTCTCCAATGGCGTGGGCGACTCAATTACAACTCTCGGAGGCTCTGGCTGAACAGGCTCCGGTCGAACTGGCTCCTTCCTTCGAGATTCTGGACCTCGAGTAATCTGTTTCTTCCTGTTGGTAGTGGGTGTCCTATGATCTCCCATCAAGTTGTAAGTCAAAGGAATTGACCTACTCTTCAATTTGCTCACATGCCTCTCAACCCATGCTCTGGTGAAAGTCATGACTGGAATACAAAGTGTGTCCAAATCAGCTATCTCTGGCTCTGACCAATTTGGTGGTGGAAGTGGAGTATCCCTCACTGCCCCATAATCTGGATGGAGAACGTTCATGTCCTCATCCACCGGTTTGGTACCGAAATGACTTCACACTCCCTGATCATACTCAATGGCAACGTAGAGAACATTCTCTTCTTGACTTTTGCCTCATTTGATGTACCAGCCCAGTAATCCTCAATGTTTGCCTTATGCTTGAACTCTTCTGACAGTATCCATCTGATATTGCTATGTGGATCATAATGCTGTCTGCTAGTGTGATAGGAAAAATGAAAGAACTGAAGCTCATTTTCAGCTTCTCTAGCTGCCTGAAGTGAAGGACACACTTCGTCTGAATTACCCATGACAATCGGGAAATCAACTCCCCCCTTCTTCTTTCTCTTCTGAATCTTATTGAAGGCAACTAGTTTCCTAGATATCTCTAACATTAAAATTCTATTGGTTGGGTACTTAGGCAGCCTATACGGATAGGAAGAAAAACCTTGCAGCCTGATGTAAGAAAACTTCGGAAACTGAATAAACCAGCACCCATACCTCTCTATTAATTCTTGAGCTTCCCTCGAGATCCTATGATGTGTACGCTCTTGAAGTGATCTCATGATGTGCATGGTGAAGGCGTCATTGACACGCTTGTAATGGGTGGTACTCGTCAGGTGCAATTGCGGACAAGCCTCATAGATTTTGAATTGATGAGAACCACAACCAACAGGCTCCTTATATGAAATCCCTCTATACTTTGTCATACGAGCCAACATGTAAATAAGGTAAGAGCCCATGTAAAAAGTCTTCGTTCTTCTCAAACTCAGGAGCTGCTCGTGTAAATTGTCGCTAATCATCACAACCCAATTGATGTGCTCTTTTCCCTCCAGCACGAGGTTGATGTAATAAAACATCCATGGCTCAAAAATAAACGATTGAGGGCAGCCACCAACTCTACTCAGCATCATGATCAGGTCACAATACTCCTGCTTCAAATCATCTGATATAATTTGCCTCGGCAACTTTGTACGAGAGGGCTTGGGTTTGTTCATCCAGCGAGTGTTGATCACCTCTGCACATCTGTCGAATGTAGAAGCATACATTCGTTCAACACGCTCTCTCAATTTGTAAATCATCTTCTCGTGTGTTGGGATTCCAAAAGCTTCGCCGATAGCTGCAGGAGTGAGGTTGGCGAATACTTGGCCATCTGGTGAGACAATTGACCTGTGATCAGCCTCATAGTAATTAGCACATTCCATCATTAGCTCCGAGCACTGAATAGCTGGTGGGAAACCAGCAGCTGCATACAATCCACTTTGAACAATATTGTGCGAAGTGATTGAAGGACGGTGACTGCCAACTCCCATTATCCGATTTTTGAAAGTCTCCAAGTTGAAGGAACCCAAATTGGTGTCAGCCAGCTTGCCCAACTTCGAAGTGAACTTAGACTCTGGAAGGAAAGGCTTGCTCAGTTTCTTGATAACAGCCTGCCTCGATGCGCCATTGCTATCTTTGCCAGTTGCTCTTACTTCAGCCATCTTGCAAAATAATAAACAGCCATCAACAATTAACTTAGAAAAATAAAATAACATGTAGAGGGCTGGTAGTCGATTTTTTTAAAATTTGAGAAGTTGCAACATTCTATTCATCTGCAAACCTCAACTTCTCCTTCACAATTCCGAACTTTCAATCACTTAGAAAGTTTATGCAAGTAAGCTTCAGCAACTTCGACTTCACTCTCTCAGCAACTTCAAAAAAACTTAGCAAATTTCTTAGTTGGCTGCAGCAACTTCCCACTTGAGAAAATCGTCCAACTTTACTTTCAGCAACTTGCTAGCACTTAGACTTTTTTAAATTCGCACTTCAGCAACTCCTCCTCTTCAAATCGCACTTCTTCAATACTCAGCCACAAACTTAGACTTTTAAAACTTCAGCTTCAACAATCCTCTTCAACACTCAAAGTTGTACTTCTCACTTGCACTACAACTTCAATCTCAGAGCAAATTTGAATTTCTTCAGCTGGTGAAAAGAATGAATAAACTCTCAATTCTTATAGCCAAATCGAATTCTAGAAGGAGGCCAATTTTAGCCAGTTCATTAAGTCTCCACTACCTCACAGCAGGAATTCAAATTTCCCTCCTCTGACAATTTTAACACTTGTCTCCTGACGCCTGGAATCTTGTCCTTCTAGAACTTCAACTTGACTGGCGTATTTTTAATTTACTTTCGAAAATATTTACTTTAAATTCACTCTTTAACAAATTTCATTCACCATCCGGAGCTCTGTTATTCAACTTTTAATCACCTCTGACTCTGGAAGATTCATCTCACGAAGAACTTGATCAAATTGATCTAGGCAACTCATTTCAATTTCATCATCTGAAGCATTTTATTTTCAAAAACACATTTTATTCATTTTGCCTTAGAAAAATTTAAATTTCCCTTAGGAAAATTCCATAATTCAAGTGCCGATCAAATTCTCCATCTCGAAAGCTTTGGCGAAGTGCAGAAGACACTAAGATCCATTCCTTGTCGAAGATCTTCAATACCCAGAAGAAAATTTCTTCAGAACTTGTCGAATTCATGGGTATACAACGAAGGGGTTATTTAATTTTTCTTCAATTTTGAACCTTAGAAAAAATTATTTTCAACAAATTTATTTCAGTTCTTCGTTCCTGTGAGCATTTTGTTGCTCTGACTTGAAAAATTTTAATCACCCTTGTGATGCTGGCATTCTCCGTCTTCTCCATTGGCAATTTTATTCAATTCTCAGGAAATTTCATCACTCCAAGTCTACGCGTATTTTTCCTAAGGAAGAAAATTTTGTGCCTTTGAAAAATTTAAAATCACTTAGCACATTTTGCACTTTTGCCTTAGAAAATTTTATTCAACTTCAATCATTTTGCCAGTGGAGAAATTCTATCAACTCACTTATGCAATTTAATGTCTTGAGCGCATTTCACATGTCATGGAGGATATTTTATTCCAACGCCTTCTATATTTTATTCTATGCCTCATCCAAATTATCATCACCTTGTCTTCAACGCCTTAGCAATATTTATCTCCCCTTGGGCGCATTTCATACTTGAAGAGGATATTTATTACCACGCCTTAGTCATTTTATTTCACCACCTTCACCTTACATCTTGGCGCATTTAGCATATGAAGGGGATTTTGACTTTCAACGCCCTTGGTATTTTGTCTTCACATGCCTTGATTTGGGTGCATATTGCATGTCCAAGAGGATGGGTGCATTTTAGCATCTGAGGAGGACAACACATTTGACTCTTTGACTTGTTTTGAAGCATGGGCGCATTTCCTATGTCAGGAAGGATTTTAAAATTTTGTCTTCTTCCTAGCTTGCATGGGCACATATTACATGGGGTGGAGGATTTCACATTGACGCCTTTGACTTGTCTTTGACTTCTCCTTGAGCTTCTTAACATGGGCGCATTCCACACTTGCTAGAGGATGGGCGCATTTCACCCATGGAGGTGGACGAAACTTATGCCTTAGGAATTTTCTTGACATGCTACCAAAACGCCGTGTCCTGCTATTTATAGTAAGTCCCTCAATTTTCACACTTCTGAATCTTGGGTCGATTTGAAATTTTAAGCACAGGACCCTCATGACCTTGTCAGCCTGTTCACACTGTCATCCTGAGTTGACCTGCTATTTTTAGCCCATTTCTGAAGATGATTTACTATTTATAGTCACTGCCCGTTTCTGAGACTTCCCCAACTCTGTTTGACTTGAAATTCGAATGACGTGCTCCTCATCGGGTGACCTGCCTGCTGACACTGGCGGCTGCTGCTAGTTTACTATTTTTAGCCAGTTTCTAGAACGCGTTACTATAAATAGTAAGTACTCCGATTGCCTTCAAATTTTACTGGTGGATAGCTTGAAAGATGCTGATCGCAGTGGGATACACCGGTTTTCGAAAATTCTGACTTTTTACTCCTCATTTTGGGTCACGAAGTTGGAAACCCTAATCTGACTTGCATGTATATCAAACGACCTCCGTTTGACCTCATTTTTGTTGCACTTCGCCCTGTTTGTGATTCTGATGTGTTGGGCAGCTGCCGGAATGGAACTGCTAAAAATAGTAAGTCACTGAATACTGATCATCTTGCTTTGCATATCACATCATCGCGAAGCTCTTGAAAAACCCACAAAGAATCATTAGACATGCAAAGAAAACCCTGACATGCAAACCTAAAAATAGCCTCTGAAGGATGAACTCTGAAAGTTATCATCTTATTTTGCATGTTATACCATCGCGAAGGTCTTAGAAAACCCAGAAGGAATCCTCAGGCATGCATTGAAAAATTCTCATATAAACCCTAAAATTTGCTTCGGACGCTGAACTGCTAAAAATAGCAAGTTGTCCGTTTAAGCGCAAAATTTGTAGACGAGCAGTTTGATGTGTTCTGAATGCAGTGTGATCGTTGAAATCTCAAAAATGCTGAGAGAACGCCCTGAATTGCACACTTACTAAAAATAGTAAGTTGCCAGAATTTGATGAAACTTCAGTGGAAACTTGCTGGAAGCACCCTGACTGCAATGTTAGTCTCATATTTCAATTTATTCACTTCGTTTGACCTCAGATTGACCAGAAAGGTGCAAACCCTAATTTTCAGACCTGGCCAAAATTTCATGTTTAAGCTCGACGGGCATGTCCCCGGAAAGGCAGACAACAGAAAGAGACAAAAAGAGAGAGAGAGAGAGAGAAAACCAAAGCCAAAAGACTAGAATGGAGCAAAAATTAGGGGGTCCCCATCTTGAATGGGGCGATGTGTGAAAAGGTCACAACAGGTTCCCATAGTGTTTAATGCTCTGAACTGGCCTTGGAAGGCAATCAAGTATACAAGATATGAGCACATGTGAAACCTGTGAGCCTCTAAGAACTCGGTCATTTGCTTGTGGAGTGTATCACTGATGAGGGTGGGCTAGTCGTAATGCTCTTTGTTGCTTACAATTTTGGTGATGATGTAGCACATCCATGACTGAAATTGGTTCACCTCCTCCTGTCTAGTGATACAGTTGAGTAGAGTTATCATCACTGCATACTCATCTCAGAACTCTCCACGCCCTACATTCTTGGGTAAGTTGGCCTTTTTCACTTTTAGCCATTTTCTGCCATTCTCTACTGGTACTTATCTTTTGACACTTCGAATGCCTTTTCACATTCTCTCACAGATATGACCCTATTTGTTGGACATGGTGGAATAGCAAAACACTTTCTGACATCCTTAGGTTTAAGGCTGCAAATCACTCACCCATCTACTGAGCAAATTTCTCGTGTGGTAGGGTTGTAATGCCTAATGCAAGCAATTACAAACTCCACGCTCTGTAATGTGATGGGGATTGATGCAGCCTCAAGCAATCCGGATTGCTTGATGTTCTGTAACGTGTACTGGTCTATGCCTTCCATATTTTTTGAGTTGACCTCTGGGTGTACCTGATGCAAGTCAATGTCTGTCGTTTTCAGGAAATCATGAACCGAGACCGTTTTGTTCTTGTATTGCACTTGGGAGAACTGCATTATGAAAAGATCAACTGTGCACACGATACTATTTAGGCACTTTTCTGAAAACCCCTAAAAATAGCACCTGCCGAGAAGTATTTTTCTCTAGAAAAAATTTGACACATGGGTATTGTTCGTGCTTCAATCTTGAACAAACCCAGTTTGTTTGATTTTCAAATTTGTGACATTTTTCGGAAAATCTCTAAAAAATAGGGGCAGCAAGTTTACTGTTTCTGGAAAAATTCAAGAAGTGGGTTTTGCTGAAAAACTATGCTGATCATACACAATTGGTCAAATCTGTGATTATCTGCTGTTTTCTGGGACATGCAAGAAGATCTAAGACAAGAAAAGAGGAAAATGACAAGAAGAAGATTGGAAGTTATCAACTGTCTTTCTGGAAAAATTATGCGTTTTGATGCAACCTCTGATAAATTGTCCTTCTGTGCAATTGATCTTCAAAAATATGAAGAACGGTGAAAACCCCTCTGTCAGATCTTGAAAAGACGTCTTGGAGAAGAAATTGCTGTTTTTGTCTTCAACTTGCAAAGAAAGATAATGAATTATGACACCTAGGCTTGATTTATAATGATTGATGTTGAAGCAATCAAGTTTGGGTGCCAACTCATGATTGAGGAGTCTTTTTGCCTGATCTGGAGTTCCCGGGAGTTATTTCCACTGATTGTGGGACGTTTTAGACATGAAAGGCCTTCAAAATATCTATCTTTAGTCAACAGATCTTGCTTTGACTTTAGGCGTCCCTTTTGAGGAGTTGAAGATATTTTCTCTTTTTTCCATGGTGAAGTGCCTCTGTTTGATCCTCGTTTTTGGTTGCTTAGTTGATCTTGAGGTGTTTCTGATAGATCCATTGCTAAGGTGGAACAACATTGATGAAGTGTGCTTGGGAGCTGCAAAGCTCAAAACCTGAGTCTGATGCTTCTGATTTAAGGGCGCCTTTTCCCAGTAGGGGCGCTTTTAGCTTTAGACTTAGTCAATTTCTTGAGTGTTCTTCAATTCCTCCATTTTGGCCCTCCGTGCTCCGATCTGAGATCACCACTGACTGATGAGTCTAATGATCTCGTTGAAACATGGGATGGATAACCAACTCAGTCCTGGAAAGGATGACTGGCTTTGTGGGTTCTGAAAGTAGGTTTGGGTACTTCAATAGTATGGGCGCCCCTGGCCTGCAGGGGGTGCCTTTGACCTTTTTACTTGTGATTTTCATGTTGCAAACTTTCGTGATCGGTCCCAGTTTGATCTCTGTCGTCAGGTGTCTGATTTTTCTATTGTCTTTGTTGACGGTCTCATTGTTTAGATTGATCAAAACAAAGGTCATCTTGAGGTCACCAAGCTTGTAGACTACATATGACTGCCCAAAAAGATGGGCGCCTATTTCTAGCAAGGGCGCTTTTCCTTATCACTTAGCCAATTTCTCCATCATTCTTCATTCAGCCTCCACCTTTGGTGTTTTCCGCTTGATCTCTGCCTATGAGTGCTTGACAGGTCCTGTGAACGTGCAGTTGGATTGATCACGAAGCTGAGAGAGAGATGAACAGATGCCTTGTAGAAAGCAGTTGTTGAAAACCTCATCAGGTGCCTCAGAGTCAAGGGCGCCCCTGGCCAGTGGGGGCACCTTTGTCTTGATATGCATTGATTTACCTTCCATTTTGCATGCTATAACGATCAACAGTTGTTGTCGTTTGACATGTCTCGTAGGTTAGCTAATAGGTTCGTTGCAAGGCTGAGTTGATGCTGGAGAGATCTCCTAAAGACAAGTTCATTCAAAAGTGACATCTGGATCATCTAGTTCAAGGGCGCCCTTGGTCAGCAGGGGCGCTTTTTCCCATGTTTGACTGCATAGCCTCCTTGGTAGCAAGGCGTGTCTTTTCCAGAGGTAGTCAATTTTTGGCATTTTCAATTTTGAAAATCCCCTCCATTAGATAGCATCTTTTTGAGCATTTTCGCCATGGATTCTTCGTTGATGCTTTTGAGGCTTAGATTTTAGCACCTGGTACTGGCCATTCTGCCATTAATGGCTGCGGAGGTCCTACCTTTCTTCTTGAAAAATGAAAATAGACCCACCAGAGTAAAACAAACTTTTTGGTGATTTTGACTTGATCAATGTGATCGTGAAGTCAATTCATCCTATCAAAATCATTTTCAATCAATTCTGGAAAGGTCCTATTTTTAGGGGTTTTCCTAAAAATAGGGCTACGAAACCCTAATTTTCAATTTTTTCGGAATTTTGCACATATGTTCCTTGACGTAAACCCACAAAAGTCCTATGTTTGGTTTGACCTAAAACATACTTTTGATAACAATTTTACATGGTTTAGCTCATTTTAAGCAAAAATGTCTTATTGAAGCAAAAATTTATTATGGGTACAACATGCTCCATCCTTGATGCTCTTTGGTGAAGTCCTTTGCGCTTCAACTTGCCTTGAATGAGAAGATTTTGCCTTGAATAACTTAACAGCTTGAGCCATGAGCTTATTCTTAGGAACAATCACATTAACCATCCTCAGCTTCTAGGTAGCATGATTCTTCTGGATATCCTTTAAGTCCTGACAATACTTAGGTAGATGACCACTACATACATCAAGAGTGATGGAAATACTACTTAACTTTATTATCTCTACACTGAAAACCTGTTTATTTAGCAACTTTGCATTGATCATGTGTTCGAATTTGCTCTTGATAGTCTAAAGATCCATATCTTGATTTTCATGTTTTTCTAATGCACCAATGCTAATTGACAAGAGATCATCTTGAACATTTATTTTCACCTGTTCACAAGCTACCAAAAGTTTCTCTTGTTCTATCAAAATCTAGCTGATATTGATGAGTTTCCATTCCACACTTTGAAACCAAGGTTTAGATTGTCCCTAACATACCCTTTGCCATCGAAGGGAAACCTCATGATGTGACAATATAAACTTAGCTTCACAATTGATCGCTCAATATTTAGAGCATTAGAAGTAGATTTGCAACTATAATGACTAAGACCAACAAGGAAAGGAATGCCGTTTTTCCTCTTATCTCTGCATCTCTTATTAACCACACCAATCTACCTGCATAGTTCACTCAAAACAAGCTTGTCATCTATATATCTCGGCAACATATACAAATACCCATTGAAGCCTCCAACTCAAATATATGTAAACCCCAAAAACTAAATGAAATAACTCCCATACTGTTTGATGAGAGCTGCTTCCTATGTAGATATTTTGAGTCTAGTATTCTTGTGTAGCTCTCTCACTGTTAACATAGTAAAGGAATCATTCACCCTTTGAAAGTTTTTGTAACTTTGTTCCAGTTGTAACTGTGGATAGAAATTATAAATGAGTTGTGTTGTCATATATTCCATTTCTATTTAGCCCCGACCAAGTTTTCATACTTGTAATGGCGTAAAAGAGATAGGATGATATGTAAAAACATTGGTTTGACTCAAATTGAGTTAGCTGACTATGCAAGTTGTTGCTAATAATACCTCCCAATCAATAAACTAATTACCAACACAAATGATAGTGATAAATAGATACACCCATGTTACAAAATTATCTGGAGTTTTATTACCCATCAACCTGTTAAGGAGGACAACCATTTTGGAAACATCGTCAACAAAAAGAGACCTATGCATCACCCTTGGTAGCTGCGATTTTCCTCCTTTGGGGGCTATCGACCGATTTCTAGCTATGGTATTGAAGCATTGATTCTTATTCTTCAAGGAATACTTTTCGACATATTCTTTACATATGCCCGTGAATTGGTTATCTGAGAGGCAACTTGAAAATGATTTTGAGAGAGATGGTGTCAAGCTTCACCACCAATTTACTATCCGTAGTATGAATTTCTCTTTTTTTTTGTAAGTTGTATGCTTTTATGCACTCCAAGACAAGATTAGGACATTGAATTTCCACTGGATAACCTGTGGCGTGAGCTAATCCACTTTCGAACACCTTCTATGCCAACTGATATCTCTTAACTTCTTCAATAGCTTTCCAAAAATCTTGAATGCTAATATGTCCCAATTTTGTATTTGAGATATCTAGAAGCGTGCTCTCTGAAGAGCACACAAAAAATACTGAGAGGGGGGGGGTGGTGGGTGTGAATTAGTATTTTAAACTTTAAAACTTAAAACCATTAGAATCAACAATGTAAACAATAAGAGCAAGCATCAATAAGGAAGACACCAATTTTCATGTGGAAAACCCTTTAGAGTAAAAAACCACGGCAAATCAATAGCTTTCATTAACCACAAATGGGCACCAACCGACAAAAGTGAGCACCAACTCACTAAGAGCACCGACTCTCCTTGAAGCACCAACTCCAAGAAGCTGAAGCACCAACTTCAGAAACACTGTCCAATCTCCAAAAAATTCAAACTCTCAACTTCATCTGCAACTGAACCTTCATGACACCGCATAGACAACTCATTCAACCTTCATGTCATAAACAATTCAACTTTTTATAATACGCCCCACAAGCAAAAACTGAGAGTAGCAAATCTCTTAAGATAAATTACTTTTCTTTACACATAAGAGTACATAGACTTTCACAAATATCTAAAGCTTCATATAGTGTCCTACCCTCACATTCACGGCTTTCATTGATGTCAACAACTCCATACAGAGGCACACTCACACATTCAATTTCAGATCATACACCCACATCCTTAGACATAAATGGCATCAAAAAATTCATCAAAAGAATAGACTGCAATATCTTCAATTCCCACATCGAGACACGAGATCATAGACGCAGCTTTCTGTCAAAGTGCCAAATAGACAAAGACCCGATCATACTGAAGCAACGTGTAATGAATGCCCTTGGTTTTTTTTTCGCTTTTATGTGTATCGTTTTCAAAATAAGACAAAAGATGCATAAGGGTTTTATGTTTGATTTCCATTTATTTCATTGAGTGCATACATTGAAATATTCATGAACATGCTAAGGAAATAAGGTTACAAAACATCAACAATTAAACATTGCAACTCAACAACTGAAATCTGAAGTTTAACAATCATATTTCAGACTTGAAAATGCGACATCAGCAACAATTTTCACCATAGGAATGCACAGACCAGAATTACATGCTTGTTGCTCCAATACCCAAAAAGTGGTGTTAATCCCAAGGTAGGCAACTAGCTCCAATAAATCACTAGCTCTCCAATAAATTTCAAACAACAGCTTGAAATGGATGCCTAGCCAAGGAGAATCCAAAGAAACAATACCTAGATGTAATTTCCAAAGCACTACAAAATTATACTCAGGTTTGCCCTTTCCAGTTGCTCAGAAAATGAAGTTTCAGACCTCTGGAAATTCGTATCAGACCTCAGAAAAGGCAGTAAACAACAACAAACTCTCACCAAAATCAAGAAAGCCACACACCAAAACCGTAGCTCCAAACCCACATTAGAAAACTACAAAAACCTTCATTCTATCCACACCAAAATGCTCCAATAGCAAGATAAGACACTGAAACTTCGAAGCCAAAACACCAACCAGCTAGGGTGGGTCTCTCAGCACCAAAACCAGCAATGTGAGGAGGGCTTTTGAATCTTGGAGAAATTCCAACAAAGTCTCTTTAAGTTGCCAAAATACCCATATGCAAATGAGAGCTCAAACTCATCTTCATAAAGTGAGGGAAGAATTAGGGCAACTTGCATTTGAATTTGAATATATATCCCTTTCATTTCACTTTATGAAATGACATGAAATTACCCCAAGAGGGGCATCCAACTTTTTGCCTCCAAAATTCCACTTTTAATTTTTAATTTAAAAGTAACTTTAATCCCAAACTAGGTGTCCCACCTTATGAGGCATAACATTAGCCTTTAAAAATGATAAATAAACCTCTTTTCTAGGCATTCACTTGAAATACATGTCCCCTCTTTTAAAACAACGTTGTGCAACTAGGCCAAGGGGTCCTTTTTATTTTATTTAATTCAAAATACCTCCCTTGGGCGTCTATGCTCATAAGGAAACTATTTTGCTTTTGTTGCTTTCTAAAACGACGTTAAGTCATTACTTTAGGCTCCAAGGTACTTTTTACATGACCCCCTGACCCCTTCACTTAAGTTAAATAAACTTTATTAAAATAACTTAAGTGAGAAATACAAATAATAACTAAATCGAAACTCAGCCATGCCAACGCCCAAATTGGAAATGGACACTGCTTTAGTAGCTTTGGCCAAGACTAGTTACCGAAAATAGACTTACTATTTATAGCAACTGCTAAAAATAGTAAATACTCCAAATCACCAAACTGATACAAAACATTAGAGTTCATTTGGCAACTACCACACACTGCCCAAACAAAAAACCTTGCATTGCATTGCTACCAGGACCGGTTACTAATTATAGTACTTACTGAAAATAGTAAGTGAGTCAAAACCAAACTAGCCTAAATGAGGACACCGAAAATGGGGACATTACACAACGACTCAAAGAACAGATAATGGTTTCAAGGCTTGCAAAGATATATAACTAAAGGTAGGTGAATACAACCATTGCTAGGTAAGCGACAATTCTATATTGACATGAATTTTGAGATCTATCTATATTCCTTGAGGACATAGAGGTATAATATTCGTAGTAGTTTCATTGTAATCTTGAATGTTACAATAACAAAATGCTAAAGAAGATAACAAGGATTAGATTTCCAAATTCAAATACAAAGCCAGTTTGGTAGCCTACCTGAACTCTCTCTCTCTACCTTGCTTGCTACAAAGCAATTTCTGACTCACACCTTGGCTCCTTGCACAAAAATCTAACCCTTTTGAAAACAAAAAAAAATTCTTCTAATGAATTTCTTCCATGTAGGTGAAGTCTTTCTCTTCCAGTTACCAGTTTTCACTATAATGCCCCCTTCTTCAACCTAAGCATTCGGGGAGGTTCCATTAGCCTATTTTATTCCCATAGGCTAACTTGGAGAATTAAAAAGGAAATAATTTAATTAATTAAAGTAAGTTGCCTTAAATTAATGTTGTGGGCGACTACTTTTTAGTTAATCTTTATAAAGTGACTTAAGTCAAAGCTCAAAAAGCAAAAAAAATATAAAGTCACTTTATGAGGATTATTTATTTTAAAAGGTGAATTTTAAATTACGAACTTCTTGAAAGTTTGAAGAGGGGATATTAAAATAGCTGCAAAAAGGGAAATACACATCTTGGTTATTTTATTTCTCTTATTGGCAGGTTTGGATTGTGAGTTCAGCTTCAAACCCTAGGACAAAAACCCTACAGGTATTTGGTTTGAGAGATGATAGATGTAATGTCCCCTTTTTAGCATGATCTTGTTTTCTGATGGTTTAGCATATTTCTGGCCCTCGTAGGCTAACATAGATGGTTAGGGGGTCCTTTTTGGCAGTGATTAGTGTGTTTTCTCCTTCAGAGCTCATTGTGGGTTCAAGTTTGGCCTTCGTTAGATTCATTTCTACATACTATTTATAGTAAGCCATCATTTCAGGGAGTCAGGGTTTCTATTTTTAGCAGGGCACTTGGACGAGTCTCAGTTGTAGTGTTTATCTCCTTAATTAGTTAGATGGGCGAAATATGAAGTATTTAATGAGTAATTATCATTAAAGGTACTTTAATGATAATTAAATAATATAAAGTTAAATTATAAAGTCAAAAAGTGTACTTTATATCCAATGGGGCCACGACCCTCAATTAAAATCACTTAAAGTACATTTATTATATTATGGATTTGAGGGCCTAAGTTTGGAGACATATTATAAAGTTTTTATTAAAAACCTAAGTGGATTTCAAAAAGGAATTAAAGGCACTTAAGGAGGTCGACCTCTCTTGAGAGGTTATAAAAGGATTTTAAAAGCATAAAGTCATTATATTTTGGAGAATATGTTACTTGTGTCTTTGGAAGCGATCATCATGGGTGAGGGTTTTTAGCTGATTATTGATAGTTTGGTTGGGATTGATGACATTAGTAGTCCTTCATTTGGAAGAAAGGTCAAGGTCTTAGAATTGATGGCACAGGTAAGATCATGCGTTGCCATGATTGATTTTGATCAACATGATCTGGTGTTGTAGTTGTTCCGACTCTTCTTGGAGTCCATCAGTACGAGACATGATAGATCTATCCAGGATTACATGGGAGTTATTATGATTTCCATCATTGATAACAGTGATGACCTATCTCAGCCCATCATGTCATTACTTCTAGCAGTTCGTAAGCGAGAAAAATTGACTTCTCCTGCTGCTTACGTTTTGGTGTGCAGTGTTTTTGAACAGTGTGAAGACAAGCTGAGGCCCTATTTGGTTGAGGAGGAGGAGGTGCATGAAAAGAAGGTAAGATTTGAAGAGAATGTTGGCATTATTAGCGCTCAAGAAGTTGTTATCAGTCATGATAACAATTCTGATTTTCATGACAGCAGTAAGGAATATTTGCATCAACATGAGACAATAGTGATTTCACAGGTGGATGACATTTCTACAAAGTTGTCACATATTGGTACTTCAGATTTGGGTACAAATGATGCAATTTATGATGAAGATTCATGCAACTATGCGTTTGATTTTTCATATCAGACCTTAGAAAACAAATCAGAAAATTTATTTAATGGCAATGAATCCCAGGATCATGATTTGGATGGATATGCAGTTGCTTGGGTAGTAGAAGTGTGCGAATATATTGTCAAAACAACAACTTCTACCTTGCCAGTTGAGCCAATTCAGGAGTACGAGTCAATTTATTGTTCCAGAGATTCAGTGATGGATGATTCAGATCGGCATGGAGTGATTGTGCAGTTTGTGAATAATCCATTATTTGAGTCTGATGGTGGATTGGTCTATGATAATCCACTCTTCGAGTTGGAAGCCGATCACACTACTGATACTAGTTCAGAGTTGGGCGATAACTGCAGTGTTTGGGATCTTTCTAGTGCATCGGGATTCCAAACAAGACTCACAGAGGAGTTTCACAGTGTGTACATGGTACGGAGTGCCTATAGCTTCATGTTTGATCCTCATGTACATGATTTGCTTCAGATGCGCTGTTCAAATGCGCATGTGCTAGACAGTTTGTATGATAGCTTGCCTTGCACAGAGATTGGAAGCAAATGTTGTCAGTTTTTTGAGTTCCTTCCTTGTGAGGCTCATTCTCCTGCGACACCCAGTGGCGAGATTGTTTTGGTTCAGTAGGTTCTATCAGTTGTTCCGGTGTTGGTGTTATAGGGGTTGATTGGAGATATCAGGGACATTACACAACACTTCCCTTGGGATCCAGGCAGAGCGATGTTTTCCTTGCTACTGAGATTGCTTGGGGACAAGCAATTTTAGGGAGGGCGGACTGTAATGTCCCCTTTTTAGCATGATCTTGTTTTCTGATGGTTTAGCCTATTCTTGGCCCTCGTAGGCTAACATAGATGGTCATGGGGTCCTTTTTGGTAGTGATCAGTGTGTTTTCTCCTTCAGAGCTCAGGGTGGGTTCAGGTTTGGCCTTTGTTAGACTTAGTTCTACATACTTACTATTTATAGTAAGTCATCATTTCAGGGAGTCAGGGTTTCTATTTTTAGTAGGGCACCTGGACCGGTCTCAGTTGCAGTGTTGATCTCCTTAATCAGTCGGATGGGCGAAATATTAAGTATTTAATGAGTAATTATCATTAAAGGTAATTTAATGATAATTAAATAATATAAAGTTAAATTATAAAGTCAAAAAGTGTACTTTATATCCAATGGGGCCATGACCCTTAATTAAAATCCCTTAAAGTACATTTATTATATTATAGATTTGAGCGCCTAAGTGAGGAGACATATTAGGGGAAAGGGGCCCATAGTGAAGCACCCTAACTTTGTGTTTCTCAAAATCCTACATGGAATTTCAAATCAGTCCCAATTTTGTACAACAGTTTATTTGGCAACTCACCTGCTTAAAAAAATTAATTTTAGAGTCACATCATCAAATATGATGCCACATTACAATGCTTTTTGTTAAGGTATTAAAAAAGGCTAAAAAAAAAAGTGAGACCAATAATGGTGCACTAAGTCATGTTTTATTGGTGCGCCAATGTGGCATCACATGATTTGTCAGTTTGTGTACTTTATGGATAAAAAGTGTTTTGCAATTGGATATTAAGATGCTCCACTATGAGGCCCACTGAGGACTACTTCTATCCCCACTATTGGAACCCGCTCCACTATGGGCCCCTCTCCCCTATAAAGTTTTTATTAAAAACTTAAAAGTGGATTTCAAAAAGGAATTAAAGGCACTTAAGGAGGTTGACCTCTCTTGAGAGGTTATAAAAGGATTTTAAAAGCATAAAGTCATTATCTTTTGGAGAATATATTACTTGTGTCTTTGGAGTTTGTGCTTGGAGAAGAAGCCAGCTAGGGTTTTTGCCATTTCTAGCCATTGGGAACAAAAACTCTCATTGGTTTATGCAATTTTGAGGCTGTGAAAGACCAGCTGAATTATTGGTTGATTGTGGACTTCATTCAGAGGTCCAATCTGTGCTACATTGAAAGAAATTTACATTTTCTAGAAGGGTTTAAAGAGATAATCAATTCTAGATCAAAATTAGTTTTGGCTGCTACAATACATGTGAACAGTGCCACGCTACAGTAAAATGCTACAGTAGTGTGCAATATTGGTGAAGATTACGTCAAGGGTTGGAGCAGGAATTCAAGAGATATTCATTGCAATTACTGTGTGCTGCATGTACTCATTGCTGGGAGCTTACAAGAGGCCGTACTGCTTCCTTAAAGTGACTGTACTAGCAATCATTAGCCAGCCGTACTGCTCATACCAGCTAGGCATGTTCATCTAGAGCCAAATCGCTTGGCTTGGGTTTGGGATTTCACATCATTAGTGGACGTCTAGGGTTGCTGCAGAGGTATCAAGGATTTCAAGGCTGGAGAAACCTTATTTTTGCCACGGATTGTCATTTCCAGGTTCATTTGTATTGCTGTTATAAGTTGCAGAATTTAAGATATCTCTTTGTAATCATTTGGACATGAAAGACAATGTAAGAACATCCTCTAGTTTGTTGCAGCTAATAAAATACAGTTTGCTGCTTTATGATAGTTCTTTATATCCATTAGAATTACATGTATTTGAATTTGCATCTCTTTCATGTATTTGCTTACCTAGCAAAGTTCTTTAAATTGACAAAAACTATTGAACAAGCATTTATTCGTAAACCCAAAATCATTAAACAAGAGCAGAAAAATTTGTGTTAGCAAGAGTCCACCTGGGGTGGGTTCTTACAATAGATTTCTTCCTTGTCAAATTAATGGTGGATTCACATAGGATTCACAATTGCAATTAAACAGAGGAAACAAAATTTTTGTTATAGTTGCCAGCTTCAAAATCCCAATTACAAATTTATTGAGATTTGCAAGTAAATAAATTTAAGAATCAGTGTCGTGTGTGCAAAGGAGAAAGAGCAGAAAATTATTGTGTAGTGTGTGCCTTGGAATTAATGTTTTAATAATCAATATTTTAACTTGTGCTGGGACAACCTAGCTGTACCATTTTGTGGTACTTAGAAGGGCCATATCATATTAGTGGGAAGCATAAGGGTGGAGCGATGCATTTTATGAAGTCTTTAAGACTTCCCAAACCCTCAGGTAGCCTTTAGTAGGCTCTACAAAAGCTGGTACAGCCTCAAAAAGGAGTATTGCAGCCTTATATTAGTTGCTGTTCCAATATTTAAGCTTGTAGTACATCACATTTGGGTGTCGTACCATGCTGAAAGAAGGCCATACAGTCATAGGGATAGGCAAAGGTAATTTCTGATTGGAGTTTTGACTTTTCCACAGACTAGGTCAGCAACTTGGCATATAAATATTGTTTTAATTGATGATATTTCTGCTGTATGAAATTTCTGTGAATATCATTCTGTAACAGCAATTCAAAGTATTATATAAAACTTCTTTGTGATCATATTATGCAATAATTTTGTATGAATGAAGTTGTTAGCTGTTTGTGAAGTTGGAAAGTTGATGTTAAGATGTTTATATGTAATGTCTCTCAAAACAAGTTGAAACAAACCCAGAACAGCTGTATGCAAATTGTTTGACAAAATGCTTATGCACCAAAACTTGTGAAAATTGCAATATTTTGGTTTAAAAATTTCGGAGAGTATATTAGAGTGGTATTAGATCAGTGTATCATGCCAGCCAGTGGGGATTTGAACAAGTTTTCTCTAGCAGAAAATCCTTATGCAGCCAGAGAGTTCACACGGATACTATTTAAGAAGGAGGGCAAACGATCCACTAGAGCAATCAAAGATTGAAGAAGAAGTTCCTATTGCAGATTTGTTTGGTGAAGGAGTTCCACGAAACATGGGTGATAGAAGAGATCCAACTGAGGGTAGTACAATGCAGATTTTAAATGATCTTCCTAGGGGACAACAACAGATGGTGCAACTAATGACACAAATGATGCAAAATATGAACACCAACTAGGACAACGGAGGCAATAATGGCACCTAGGGATGCAATGGAGAAGCTAGTAACACAAATATACATGTTAATAATAATTCTAGAGCAGGTAGTGGAGCAACTTCTAGACCCTTGATGCCAACAGTTTCGCAAAATGATGCTATAGTAGGAGGAAGCCAACAAAATATAGAAGAGAAATATGTGGAGTGGTTACATGAAGTACCAACCATTAGGAGATGAATTCCATGTAGCCATGTCTCTACTGTATTTTTGCTTAAGTTGAGAAACAAGCCCAAAAGAGATAGAGGACCTCAAAGCCAGGACTTGCAGAGGAGGTTGGTTAAGTTGTCCATTCCCACTTTTGATGGTTCAAGCAAATGGACAACTAGATAGTGGATTCAGAAGTTGGATACTTATTTGTCATTGAATCCCATGTTCAAGAATGAAACCATGAAATATGCCACTGTACATTTGGAAGGAGAGGCTCATGAATGGTGGTACCATGGGTTGTTGATACAGGGGCACAACCTTATCACTTCCCATGCTGATTTTAGTCAGAAGCTTATAGATAGGTTCAATAAGAAGTTAGAGCTCCATTTTCAAGAGCTAGCATAGCTGAAGCAGAGTGGCACCATAGATGAATACATTTTAGAATTCCAAAGGCTAGCTATTATTGTTCTAGATGTATTAGAGAGGAGGTTGATAGTGCTCTTCATTGATGTGGTATTAGAACCTCTATGTGGTTGGGTTAAAGCATTTGATCCTCCCACTCTTTAGGATGCCATTAAAAGGGTTGGGAACATGGAGTTTTCTACTTCAAAAGAAAAATTTCAATCTAAGTTCCCTCCACCAAGGAAAGACAAAAGACCTTTCCAAAAGGAGTGGCCTAACAAACCAAGTTTGTCAAATGAGGCCCAAAATGAGTTGAGGAAGAAGCTATGTTTTTCTTGTAAGGAGCCATTGCAACCTGAACAAAGGTACATAGGAAGAGGCAAAGTAAATTATATTGAGATGGTTTGCAATGGTGAAGAAGAGGATGTTGAAAAGGGATCAAGTAGTGATCAAAGTGATATAGAGGAAGAACAGGTTGATTCAAAGGAACACACTTTAGGGTGAGTGTTGCAAGGGTAGTGAGTTACAGTCTTGATAGAGAGTGGGGCCACCCACAATTTCATAGATGAGGCCTTGTTGGCCAAGAGGGCTTACAAGCAAAGAACTTTGAAGGTTTCAACATAATGGTGGTAGATGGATATACCATGACTTTCACTAAGAGTATTCCATAGTTGAGTATTGCCTTAGGTAATTATACAGTGACATGTTTTTTATGTGGTAGGTATTGGAGAGACTAATGTTGTTTTGGGGGTTTTTTGATTGCATTCATTGGGAAAGTATTCACAAAACTTTCAGCCCATGGAGTTGAAATTTAGAGTAGATGGGAAGAAGTTGTTCTTCGTGGCATGTCAAGTGGTGCAGCTAGGATTGTATGACGAAAAGAATGGGGAGTATTTTTTGTCAAGGTGAGGTAGCTTGGGCAACTCAATGTTTCATTTCAACTAAGGGCACTTTGGATAAAAGGAAGGCATATCATGTAGATATTCAGCTTATATTGGACAAACATACTGTGGTTTTCAATGATATTCCTCTAGGCAGCCCACCAGAGAGAGGGTTTGAGCATGTGATTGAGCTTGAGAAGGGAGCTAAGCTAGTAATTACCACTCCCTAACGTCACCCAAAAGGGCACAAGGAGGAGATAGAGAAGACCATTTGAGAGTTGCTAGATATCGGGCACATTAGACCTAGTTCAAGTTCTGTTGCTTCTTCTATAGTGCTGGTCAAGAAGAAGGATGGGGCAATGAGAATGTGCATAGATTATCGGGAACTCAATAAGAAAACATTTAATAACTGATATCCGATTCCTAGTATTGATGAGCGCATAGATAAACTTCATGGAGCAATCTACTTTTCTAAGATTGAAGGATTTGGATATCATGAGATCAGAGTGTGGGAGGAAGATATACACAAGATAGCTTTCAGATTCCAATATGGGCATTATGAATTTCTGGTTATGCCCTTTGGATTGACCAACGCTCTTGCTACATTTTGGTCCTACATGAACCATGTGTTTAATAGGCAATGCAAAAGTCTGTGCTTGTGTTCTTTGGTGATATTCTAATCTATAGAAAAACTTGGGAAGACCATCGCCGACATATTGGTGAGGTTTTGGATATTATTGAGGAATAGTCATTATTTGCAAAGGCATCCAAGTTTGAATTCGGAATGACAGAGGTACCTTATTTGGGACATGTATTTGGTGCTAATGGTGTTAAGGTGGATCAAGAGAAGATTTAGGCTATTCTTGATTGGTCCCCACCAAAGACCTTGACACATTTGAGAGGCTTCCTTGGATTGTGTAGTTATTACAAGAGAATCGTGAAAGGGTTTTCACAACTCACTACACCTCACACAGATTTGATGAATAAAGAAGGTAATGAGCACTTGCCTTGTGTTAGCACTTCTTGATTTCTCTCAACCCTTTGTGCTAGAGTGTGATGCTTCAGGTGAGAATCGAAGCTGTGCTCATGCAAAATAAGCATCCTATAGCCTCTGAGAGTAGAAAACTCAGAAATTTTGAGAGACATTATTCTACATATGACAAGGAGATACTCAAAATCAGACACGCCTTGGCCAAATTTAGACAACATCTAGTTGGGGGGAACTTTGTGGTGAGAACTATTCACAACAGTTTAAATGTAATGTCCCTATTTTCCAACTCGCCTTACGAACATTAATTAATTTAATTATTTAATGTTGCCTGGAAAAACGTGCATTAAATATGCTAATATTAAATAATTAGATTAATGAGGTGAATTAAAGTGTCACCGAGGAATATTTAAAAGATGTTTTAATAAAGTCACTTTATAATAAAGTGCTAATAAGTTTTGGCGGGAAATTAAAAAGAAATTCCTGAATTGATATAAAAAGGGATGAGAGCTCATTTGTGCATTATGTTGGATTATTATTATTTTGTTTGGTTTGTGGTGGAGCTCTTTAGAGTTTGAAACCCTAGGTGGGAATTCCTATGGGTATCTAGTTTTGGTGGTGAAAGATTCCACCCTAGCTTGATTCAGGTGGATTCATTTAGGATTCACACTTGCATGATAACACAATGGTTCCAAATTCGTGAAGTCTCCTTTGGAGATGAATTTGCAAAGAAGAATGATTTTATCTACAAGGGAAGTCAAATGAAATATATTTAATTTTTGAGATTGCAGGCAGTATTATATTTTACTAGCAATATTGCAGACTAATACAGTTGAATATTGGTTGTGCAAATACATTGAAGGAGGCAGAGTTTATTGTATTAAATGAGGGTCTTGTTTTGGGTCAACGCAACATTTTTGTTGTAGCCGCCATCCCTCAAATATTCCAATCACAACTCTCATAGTCCCGTGGAGAAGTTGCTTGCTGAGTAAGGGCTCCCACGTGGTGTCAAAGATGGTCCAAGGAAGTGAAACGACCCACTTAATATTACCACCAGCCTTTGGTGCAAATTGTGGGCCTAAATATTCATCGCAACACCTTTCCTAGCCGCGTCTAGCCTTGGGAAGCAATCATGGGTTTGCTGGGGATGTGGTTTTCATTGTAAGAGCAACTGCTAATACTCATAAGCCAAACTTATTAATATTTGCTCAGAATAAGAGGTGTTGGAGCTGCAGGTTAGTTTGGAACAAAGTCAGGTCAGAGATTTAATATTGTGAGATGTTCATAAATTTTGGAAATATACGTAATAACTATCAATTTGGGAATATATAAATTAGGACTCAGTTATTTATTACTGTTATCTATTCCATAATTCTTTGTTATCATAATGGTGAATTTTATATGCAAATCTCCCCTTGTTATACGCATTAAAGTTGTTATCTACTAAAAACACTTTTGAGATAAATTCTCATGAGTATCATGCCAACCATTTGACACAAATGCTTACATATGTCAAACAAAAAAATTAATTGTAAAAATATCATCCATTTCAAGAGGGGGTTTTACAGTGGTATCAAAGCTGTGCATCTTGCTAGCCTGAGGGGTCAACAGTAAGGTTAATTTCATATTGCTTTGTCGAGTGACCAACACTCATCTACAACAATTGCAGCAGGTTATTGGTTTGGGAAAATGAAGTCAAATCAGGAACTCATGGTAGAGTTTTTGCAAGTCTTTCAAGGGTATCAGAAGAATCTAACAACATTGTTAGAACATCTTGAGTTGTTGGGGCCTCATTTTGCAGTTGGGAAGAAAGATGAGGCGGATAACACCAGTGCATATGATGGGTGTGTTGATAGCACACATGATGATGTTTTCCAAGCAGTTAATGATGATGATTCAACCTCTTATCAAAGTGAGGATGCTTATGATGATCCGGGTGTGTTAGCACCTATTCATGCAAAAGATTGGGTGTTGGATAAATTTTCCGTTGATGCTGATCTAATATTATGTGTGAAGGATGACAAAGAGGAAGCTGATTTTGGGAAGGATGGTGCTGATTACAAATCAGAAATTTTGTATGAAGATGATAGGTCTCAAGGGTCCCATCATTTGGCAGGGCAGTTGAAGGTAAGTGAAGACATGATTATTGCAGCCATAAAACATTTTGATGATACTGATAAGATGATGGAAAATTATTGTTGAAGGGCTCCAAGGACACATAAAGACCTTGATGGAGAACTTTCCCTTGCAGATTATCAGGCACTTTGAGAAGCAATGGTGGTAGTGAAATCTAATTACCTACACATGCTTTCGGATAGGTATCATCTTCTCATGCTTGATGAGATATATGTTGATGCGCTAAAAGGGAAAGAAGAGGAAGTCAATAGGCTTACTCATGAGCTAAAGGTTACCATGGATTCCTTGAAGATCACCCAGATGGCCCTTCAAGGATCAAAAATTCAGATTGATGAGCTTTGTGTGGAGTTGAGCTTGGCACATTCTTCGTCATCCACAACAAAAACTCAGTCATCTATGGCAGCCATATTGCATTAGGATGATAGTGGTACTCATGATTTGTGGGAAGAACCTCTAATGACGGTCAAGCACGAGGAGTTTTCAGATTTGCAGGGGTTTGAGGATAGGTATGATTCAAAGATTTTTGATTATACACATAGCTTACATCATGGAGATCATGAGTCACCTCTGTTGGAGAGCTAGGTGAGGGCTCAAGACATAGTTATGAATGAGTCAGTTGAGCATACACCTTGGAGACCAGCCATTAGTGAAGTGCATGCATCCACAAGTGAAATATGCACAAGTCTCTACATTGGTGATGTAGAGATTGCTATTGATAAGTTTTGTGATGAGGAGGCAGATTCTTCTTAGATTTGTGTGTTAGATCATAACACTCTCCCAACATTGTTTCTTGAGGATAACAGGGCATCTACTAGTGGGTCATGTGAATTGAGGGGACAATTGAATGTTCTTGAAGATAAGGTTCTTCAAACCTTAACTCATTTTGATACCACACATAAGTTCGTTGAATACCTCCTTTGGTTAGCACAACTGGAAGAAAGGCAGAAAGGGGTAATGGGTGGAGTTGCTATATCAAGTCTGCAGACTATCAAAAATGCCCTAGAGGCAATGAAATCAGATTACCTCCATTTGCTATCAGATAGTGACTTGGCCATTAGGTTTGCAGAGGAGGCTTACAGAGCTAATGCAAAATCTGCCCTTCGTGATTTGAAATGTGAGACACCTCCTAATTCATGCAATTAGAATGATGAGATATGGAATCCTAGTGACTATTCAAGTATTCCATTGGCGCAAGCGCGTGAATTTCACCTTGACTGCATTGTAAGGAATGCTCATCATTTTTCTTTCAGCCCGTACATGAATGATTTGATGACACATAAATGTGAGTTGGATAGAGGGCTATATAGTTCACTCTGGTATGAGGTTCTTCTATCTTCAGAAGAGAAATCTTGCAGGTTCCCTAATTTGTTTCTATCTGACGGTTGCATACAAAATCAGGAATCAAAGACTTGGCTTATTTGGATTCCAATGGTTATCAGAGTGGTACAACAAAAGTTAGCAAGTACTAGAAATGGTGGACTTCCAATTTGGCTGTGGGATTTGGGAATTCATATGATGGGTAGATTGTTTCATACTATGATAGTGATGGACAGAGTCGCGGAGCTCAGACGTATCCAGTTGATGCAACAGAGATATAGTGGAGCATTCTGTAGGCTCATTTGGGATCCTAGTATCTGGCCGTGGTGTGTACGTGTGGATTGCTTGGGGACAAGCAATCTTTGAGACGAGAGGACTGTAATGTCCCCGTTTTCCAACTCGCCTTACAGACATTAATTAATTTAATTATTTAATGTTGCTTGGCAAAAAGTGCATTATGTTAGTTTTTATGATCAGATATAAAACTCAGATTTTAATTCAAAATCAGACACATAAACACAACATATACCCTGGGAAAACCCTCCACTTGAGGGAGAAAAACCCAGCAACAATATATCACTTATATATTGAATATCAAATAATTGTCTCCTTTACAAAGAGGCCGATAATAAGGCCAAATAATAGCACCTCAACTAGATGCAAACATAGAATGAAATATATCTTCTTGCTGATGATAAACTCAGCCTCCTTCAATATATTGATCTGCACTTGATGAACTTCGATCTCATACAAACTCAGACTTGTGAATATAAAATGAATGAATATGGAATGTGTTTCAATGAAAGAGCATCAAATATATATACAAATGAGAAGGAAGGATTGTGTCCTTTCAAGACAAGGAGGTCAGCCTCAAAACAAATTATATCTCTTCAAAAGGTGGTGGATGAAAAACAAGTCGACTCCAAGACATTTAATTAAATATTAAATAATATTCCAAATGAGGCGCCTCCTCATTAATCGTTCCCATCATAAATTAAATAGCCTATGGCTATTATTTAATTTATTCTTCAATGCAAAGGAGATCGAGCTGGAAGAGAATCCCGACGCTGTAATAACATCAACACTCCCTCTCAGCTAGGGAGAATGCTTCCAGCTAACCAAAGTCATGAAATGACATCCACAATGGCTACACCGAAATGTGGAGAGACATATCACCTCATCATGATATCAACCACCATGGCTACTCCCATGTATGGTATATGTGCACAAGTGCCCATCACGGAATCACTCAACGTGATGTGGTCATCTCATCATGATGTTCACCATGGCTACTCCCAGAGGGTGAAAAACACAAGTACAAGAAGATCATCACGGACTCTCTCATGTGATGTTGTCATGGAGTCACTCAACATGACATCCACCATGGCTACTCTCAAAGGGTGGAAACAAGGGCTTTCACCTCAAATTTCTCTCACAGAGAAAGATGCATTAAACAAGGGCTTACACCTCAAATCTCTCGCACAGAGAGAAATGCATTAACAAGGGCTTGCACCTTAAATCTCTCTCACAAAGAGAAATGCATTAAAGAAGATCACTGATGCTGAGACTCCCTCTCAGCTAGGGCTTTATTCTCCACAATACCAAGCTTGTCTTGAAAGTACACAAACTTTATTCTAGATAGAGGCTTGGTGAGAATATCTGCCGTCTGCTCATCAGTGCTGATATACTTCAATTGGATCGCTTTCCTCAATACCATATCTTTGATAAAGTGGTATTTGATCTCAACATGTTTAGTTCTGTCATGAAACCCTGGATTGACAGATTGCTTCACATAGCTTTGATTATCACAATGAATGATAGTCGGCTCCAACGATTGTCCAAACAATCCTACAAGGAGCTTCCGAAGCCACACTGCTTCTCGAGCTGCCACACAAGTTGCAATATACTCGGCCTCTACAGTGCTAAGTTCCATTGAAGACTGCTTCCGGCTACATCAGGATATCATCACAGACCCCAAACTGAAGCAACATCCAGAGGTGCTCTTCCGATCAGCAACACACCCTGCCCAATCAAAATCAGAATATCCATGCTGCTTCAAGTCCACACCAAAAGAATATCTCAAGCCATATCCAACTGTGCCACACAAGTATCTCAGGATATGCTTTGCTGCAACTAGATGTATTTGCCTAGGTTCACACCTGAATTGAATAAGTGCACTCACTGCATAGCAAATATCTAGTCTAGTATTGACTAGATACATCAACGATCCAATCAACTGCCTGTACATAGTAGGATCCACCAGATCTGAACTAGCTGGAACCTCTTTTAGCTTCTGCAAGTGGTCTCCATAGGTGTAGACATGGATTTGCAATCCATCATACTAAATCTTTTCAAGATGTCTATTGTATACTTCCCTTGACTCAGAATGATCTCATTCGGCTTCTACCACACTTCTAAACCAAGGAAGTAATGCATGTATCCAAGATCCTTCATTTTTAATTCAGAAGCTAACTCCTTCTTGCATTTGATAATGAGGTGATCTTCTCCAATAAGAATTAGATCATCAACATAGAGAACCAAGATCAATGCTTCGTCATCAATTACCTTGAAGTATAGGTTTGAATCAACATCATTCTTGGAGAAGCCCAAGCTTAACAGGTATTGATCAATTCTTTTGTACCAAGGACGAGGAGCCTGCTTAAGGCCATACAAAGCCTTCTTCAGCCTGCAAACATGAGACTCCTTCCCATGAACCTCAAAGCCATCAGGTTGCTCAATATATACCTCTTCCTCAATTACACCATTTAGAAATGCTGTCTTCACGTCCATTTGGTGTATCTTCCATCCTTTAGATGCTGCAATAGCAATGATGGTCCTGACGGATGTATAACGAGGAACTGGAGCAAAGGTTTCCTCATAGTCTACTCCCTCTTTCTGAGAGAATCCTCTAGCCACAAACCTAGCCTTGTACTTCTCGATGCTCCCATCAGCCGCATGCTTGATCTTGAAGAGCCACTTAGAAGATACAATAGATTTTCCTTCAGGTCTAGGTACAATGTCCCAAACATCATTCTTGAGGGTGGATTGATACTCTTCAGCCATAACATCTCTCCATACTTGCTAACTAGTAGCTTCCTCAACACTGGAAGGCTCAGACTCAGTGATTTGACTCATCAATGTAACATAGCTTGAAAACTTGTGAGGCCTTTTGATTTCTCTGAATGTTCCTCTCGGGGCTGCAAACCTTTCTGCCCCCTGCATTGTTTGCCTGCCTCGAAGAGGGCTCCCACGTGGGGTCAAGGATGGTCCAAGGAAGTGAAACTACCCGCTTAATATTATAGCTAGCCTTTGGGTTCAAATCATGGGCCTAAACATTCATCGCAGCATCTTTCCTAGCCGCGTCTAGCCTTTGGAAGTAATCATGGGTTTGCTGGGGACATGGTTTTCATTGTAGGAGTAATGGCTAATACTCGTAAGCCAAACTTATTAATATTTTCTTAGAATAAGAGGCATTGGAGCTGTAAGTCAGTTTGGAACAAAGTTAGGTTAGACATTTAATATTCTGAGATGTTCATAAATTTTGGAAATATATGTAATAACTGTCCATTTGGGAATATATAAATTAGAACTCAGTTATTTATTACTGTTATCTATTCCATAATTCTCTATGATCATAATGGTGAATTTTATATGCAAATCTCCCTCTGTTATACGCATTAAAGTTGTTATCTACCGTTTGACAAAATGCTTACATATTTCAAACGGAAATATTAATTGTAAAAATATCGTCCATTTCAAGAGGGGACTTTACATTGAAGTGCTTCCTTGGACAAAAGGACCTAAATGAATGGCAGAAAAATTGGGTAAATTGGGTAAGTAAATTACAAATTTATGATTTTGATATCGAGTATGTTAGAGGGAAGAAAAATGTGGTAGCAGATGCTTTATTTAGGAAACCCACTTTGTGTGCTATGTTTGTAATTTCAGTGGATTAGAAATCCAATCTTTTAGTTGAGTACTATAAGAACACTTTTGCATATGAAATTATTGATGGGAAGATTCGGGATGATCGGTATGAGGTGATTCATGATATTATCTACTATAAAGACAAAATCTATTTGGTACCTGAATAAAAAATGAAGGAAAAGATTCTCAAGGCTTCTCAAGATACACCTCTAGCAAGCTACCAAGGATATTTGAAAACCTATTGACAGGTGAGAGAGAGGTTTACTTGGAAGGGATTAAAGGATGATGTCCTCAGGCACCTTCGAGAGTATGTTACTTGCTAGCACAATAATCTGAACATACTTCCCAAGTAGGTTTATTGCAGCCCCTACCTATCCTTGAGTAGAAGTGGGAGAGCATATTGATGGGTTTTATCATAGGGCTACCCAAGGTGCAAGGTAGAGATTGCATTTATGTTTCGGTGGATAGGCTGACTAAATACACACACTTCTTTGTCACGTCCTCTCAGTTTAAGGCACTGCAGGTGGCAGATTTGTTCTTTAGAGAGGTGTTTAGGCTCCATGGATTTCCTAGAAACATCATTAGCGATCGGAACAACAATTTCCTTAGTGTGTTTTGGTAGGAGCTCTTCAAACTCGTAGATACAAAGTTGACATGAAGCACAAGTTATCACCCACAAACAAAAATAGTAAACGACTGGGTTGAGGGGTACTTAAGGAATGACGTGGTTGGTCATTAGAGGGCTTGGGTCAAATGGTTGTATCTAGATGTGCATTGATATAACACTAGTTATGACATGAGTATAAGCATGACACCTTTCAAGGCTTTTTATGGATATGATGCCACCTCTTTTGTAGACTTGTTATGGCGGATAGAAAAGCACCTTAGGCCATAGATTGGATGCAAGAACATTAGAATTACGAAGGCTCTAAAAGAGAATATCCAACAAGCTCAAAACAAAAGTTGTATGTAGATAGACATAGGACGAACAAAAGTTGTATTCAAATAGGAACAAGATGGAGAGAACATTTTTTGATTGGAGATATGGTATATTTATGATTGCAGTCCTATAGACAGTCCTCACTCAAGAGAAGTGGTGTAGAAAAGTTAAAACCCATGTTTTATGGTCCCTATAGGATTATATGGAGAATTGGGGAAGTTGCCTATGAGCTAGATCTACCAAAGTATAAGAAGATTCATAAATCATAATGTATTCGATGTTTCTTGCCTTAAAAAGGTGTTGGAGCAGCTCATTACTCCCTTTGTGGAGTTACCACCACTGGATGAGGAGGGCAAACTGGTCTTGATTTTGAAAGCTATCATTGATGTTAGGGAGAAGAAACTCAGGATCAAGATTATTTCAGAATATACTTGGTTTGTTGGAAGGATTTGCCTAGAAAAGTTGCCACATGGGAAGGAGAGCAGATTCTTCAACACCCAAATTTGCAATTGCTTGAGGACAAGCAATTTCAAGGAGGGAGGACTATAATGTTCCCTTCTTTGACCTAGGCGTTTGGGGAGGTTCCATTAGCCTATTTTATTCCTATAGGCTAACTTGGAGTATTAAAAAGGGAATAATATAATTAATTGAGTTAAGTTGCCTTAAATTAATGTTGTGGGTGACTTGTACTTAAATAATCTTGATGAAGTGATTTAAGTCAAGCTGAAAAAGAAAAAAATAATATAAAGTCACTTTAGGAGGAGCAAAAAGGATTGTTTATTTTAAAAGGTGAATTTTAAATTACGATTTTCTCAATAGTTCAAAGAGGGGATATTGAAATAGTTGCAAAAAGAGAAATACACATCTTGGTCATTTTATTTCTCTCATTGGCAAGTTTGGACTGCAAGTTCAACTTCAAACCCTATGGGTATTTGGCTTCGGAGATGAAAGATTTATTCCTTGTCAAATTAATAGTGGATTCACAATTGCGATTAAACGGAGGAAACAAAGATTTTGTTATGGTCAAAATGGTCATAGTTTTAAGTAAGAGGAGATTAGAGCCATACATGGACTGCATCATGAAAGATTTTCTCCATCACATGGTCACCTATGAATCCTGAGCCAGCTAGAAGACTTGGTTTTGTGGCAATAGTTTTCCTGCAAGAAGGGTCTGAGGAATCATTTTTAGGGTTGGTTTATGGATTCTCTCTACTTGTGTAGATGTACTATTTTAAGAGATCATATAAGAAAACAATGGAAGCTAAAACTAATAGTTGTAGAACAGGGGAATTTATAATTGGCAGATCATGACAACATCAAGATGTTTTTGCATTTCTCTATAAAAATATTATACAGGTCAATAATCCCAAACAATTTAAATTCATAAATTTTGTTGTCATGAACTGATAGTTGTACAAAGTGTTATTAATTATATATGATATTCTGCATTGTTTTATTCTTAGCATTGTGTGTTCGTTGATCTTTTATATCATTTTTGTTCAGTAGTAAATCAATTGGAAACTTAGTTTAATTGGAACATTTTTAGTGCGGGCATCAAACGTATGCTGCCATGTCTAGTCATTGCAGAATTTTCCTATCTTGGAAAGCCTATCATTCAAAGATATAAGGTCAATTGACAATCTGTTATTTTGGACATCAGCATTAATCATTGCCTTTGACAGAATGGTCAAATTGGCATATTTCAGATCAGAGAATCTAAAATTTGACAGATATTAAAATTTGTTAAAAAGCCTTCGATATATGTTATGGGGTTCTCATTCATAATTTGTTTTGAAACCATATGGCAATTGTTTTTTCCATTTGTTAGCTAAACAAAATAATGTGGACCTGCTTATGAATAGTGCATTCTAGGTATGAGAGTTAATGTTTAAATGATTATTAATTCTTCATACTGTTCTGAGATTTTTTTTTCTATTTTTTTGTCGAGCCTACAAAATATTAGGTATAAAGGATTGTGTTTCCTGTTTGCACTCTTATTGTACATAAGTCCTCTTAGATTCCTTTACTCCCATTTTTTTGACCAATAAAATGGTTAGAAGATAACTTTGATATAAATATTATATATGATATAGGTAATTTTATTGACTGAAGATGGGAAGATTTTAGAGAAGAGATATTTTAGTTGTCAAGAAGCTATTGAAAGTAATTGCACACTTGAATTTGAGGAATATCTTGTTGATGTGGGTGAGCCAAAAGTTCGTCAAACAGTTTCAGAGATCTCAATGACAAGTGCAAATGAAGTAGTATCAATTTTTGATGCTGGGCCTTCAAAAGGTATATACAAAAAATTTCATGATAGCTAGCTCAAAATTGTTTGACATCTACTATCAAAATATTTTTTGCATTTTTGATGAGTTGTTGATGGCAATCTGTAACAAAAGTATGTTTTGTCAATTTCTTGCAGCTGGTAACACATTGATTTCGAGATCTAAGGATGTTAGTTTACAACTTGCAAAGGACCTTGAGGACAGTACTTTTAGAAAGGATATCCATGAAAGAAGTAAAATTGGTTTGGACTGCAAGAAATATAAGGATAATGACAAAAATGACAGAGAACCAATTCGAACTGGTTTGTTGTGGATATTCCCTAGTTTTTTGTGAACTTCAAGTTTCTTTTGTGAAGACTGATTTGTATTGTTGCACTGGTTTTATCCAATACCATTCTTGATTAAATATATTATCATAACAATTTGAGTTAAAAATCATAATGACATATTGTATCATGTAAAAATTACCCAATTATAGATTACTGCTTTTTTTATTAGTTGCTCTATTACCATGTGTTGGTACATTATATATGTTTGTTCAATCACGCCATCTTTCAAGACTGTAGATACAAAAATATTAGTTGCCACAATGATTACCTAGCCCAGCCAACATGGAATTTTGCATAGTTCACAAAAATAGTTTGGATCTTGATACAATAAAATGTGAGCAAACTATCTGTAATCCATACTCCTACCCATCTAGACCAAAATGATTCATACCTGCACCTCTTGATCTGCAACACTTTCACTTTTGATATTGGGAATTTAACTCCCTCCAGCTTCACTTTTCTTTGTGTTTGAAGAAATGGCCAACATCCCAACCACATATGCCCAAGTCTTCATTGCAAATGCTTTAGGCACCTCCATGCTTGTGTCTTTGAATGTTCCTGCTTTAATTGTTTTGTTTATGCCTCTTCCTATTACCGGGCCATTTCATAGTCCCTAGGTACAACCAACATGAAATTGCACTCTGATATTTTAGGTAGATTAAAAACGAAAATAATTCTATTGAGGTCTTGTCATTGATAGAAACACTTTAAAGCACTGTAATGATTTTCCAAGATGAAACCATTCCAACTGCATACAATTACAAATATGGGTTGAAGGAACTGTTTAAAGTTTTGTTAGAATAAAAATTGTGCATTTGAGCAGTAAACACTTACATGAATTGACTAATAAGTTAACCCTACACAATTCTTCCCAAAGTTCTGGTTGGAAAACCTCAGAACTCAAGGATTTTGTTGGCAATCTTTTTATCAGATTCCCTTTTGTCCAAATATTGATTATTTGCCTCAAGTTGTTCACTAAAGGCCTGGAAATGTGGAATGAAGATGAATGACGGATAGGAATAGATTGAAGGACCAATCTATGGAGCTGCTGGTCAACATGTTCTTGAACAAGTGTCTCACTGGTAAGGCCTGGTTGCCTGACATAAGGGAAACAAGATGCTTTAAAGGGATTTTCTTGCTCTGGTTTAGTTATACAATGATAAGAATGAGAAAATGGAAGGCAATTCTAGTCAAATTCTACAAAATATGATATTGGGTGATAATTCAAAAGCGGTAGAATAAGACAAAGTATGACAAGGAAATCTAGACAATTTCCTACCAAGGGTCAAGTTGGACATGCTGACTAGTTTGAAAGAAGAGGAAAAGTAGCGATTCCTCAAAGTAGCTTTGTGTCTCCAAAATCTAATCTAATTGTAAGAAAGTAAATTCTATGCTATAGTTACTAGAATTGGGAGTCAACACAGAATTGGAAGGCTGATTTTGGATTTGGAGTCAGAATCCACACAAAAACTTGGCATGGAGATGGCATAAAAACTATGCATAGACTCATCAATTTGAAAAAAAAAAACATGACATATGGAGGTTTTAAGGAAGCACATGTTTTTCTATGTGCTCTTCTGTAAATTAACTTTAAAGACAAAAAACTAATCAGTTACAAGCTATGTTTCTCACATGTTGTACCCAAAATAAATTTTTGCTTCAATAAGGCATTTTGATCAAAATGGTCTAAATCATGTAAAATTGTTGTCAAAAGTCCGTTTTAGGTCAAACAAAACATAGGATTTTTGTGGGTTTATGTCAAGGAAGATACTTGCAAATTTCTGAAAATTTGAAAATTAGGGATTCGTACCCCTATTTTTAGGAGAACCCTTAAAAATAGGACCTTTCTAGAATTAGTTGAAAATGATTTTGATAGGATAATTTGACTTCACGATCACATTGGTCAAATCAAAAGCACCAAAAAGTTTGTTTTACTCTGGTGGTTCTACTTCATTTTTTCAGGAGAAAAGCTAGGACCTCCGTAGCCATTAATGGCAGATGGCCAGTACTAGGTATCAAAATCTAAGCCTCAAAAGCTTCAACGAAGAATCCATGGCGAAAGATGCTTTGCGACGGAGGGAATTTTCAAAAGTGAAAAATGCTGAAAATTGACTAAGTCTGGAAGATGCATGCCTTGCTACAAGGAAGAGGCCACATAGTTCATGCCTTAGCCATTTTTCCAAACACCCGTACACGCAACATGGTGAAAGTGATTGCTAAGATGCACACGTTCGCGTCATTGACAACAATGCTCAAACCAGTTAAGCTACACGACAAACGCGAAACACAAAAAGATGAAGATTTTCAAAGAAAATGATGAAACTGCAGCCAAAAGCGCCTCTACTGGCTAGGGGCGCCCATGAAGTTAAAAGATCAAAGGAAGTCATCAAGTTTTGCCAAGATAGTCATCTCTTCATAATTTTGCTAGCTTTTCGGTGCGTCGTCAAGCAAGATCACTTGATTAATTGATCATCAACAAACGAAGGTGGAGACGAAAGATGTTGAAAGCAAATATCATCAAAGATGGCAATCAAGTAAGGCAAAAGCGCCTCTGTTGGCCAGGGGCGCCCATCATTTTGAGCCACCTATTGAGGTTTTCAGCAACTGCTTTCCCCAAGGTATCTTCTCAGCATCCTTTCAGCTTCGTGATCAATCTAGTTGCAAGCTCACCGGACTTGTCAAGCATTCATAGACGAAGACCAAGCGTAAAATGCTAGAAGTAAAGGAAGAATGAAGAACACGAAGAATTGGCTAAGTGTTAAGGAAATTGCACCTTCCTAGAAATAGGCTCCTAGCTTTTTGAGCAATCAGATGCAGTCTTCAAGCTCTGTAACCTCTAGGGAGTCCTTCTCCGTCTTGATCAATCTCGGTAATGACACCGTCAACAAATTGAATAGATAAATAAAAAATCTGACGACAAAGATCAAACTAGGACAGTTTTTGAAAGGTTGCAAACTGAAAATGACAACACAAAATGTCAAAAGCGCCCTTGCAGGCCAGGGGCGCCCAAGCTTTTGAAACCTCTAAATCAACTTTCAGAACTTGCGAAGCTAGTCATCCTTTCTGGGACTGAATTAGTTATCCATCCCATGTTTTAGCACGTTCACCAGAATCATCAGTCATCGATGATCTCAGATTAGAGCACTGAGGGTCAAACTAGAGGAATTGAAGAGCACCGAAGAAACTGACTAAGTATGGTGAAAAATGCACCTTCTTGGGAAAAGGTGCCCAAGAATTTGAGGCATCAAATTTAGGTTTTGAGCTTTGCTGCTCCCGAGCACACTTCTTCAGAGTTGATTCATCTCAGCAATGGATCTGTCAACAACACTTCAGGATCAACCGAGCAACCAGAATCAAGGATCAAACAGAGGCACTTTGTCACAAAAAAAGAATGAAAAATGTTCAACTCCTCAACTTGGATGCCTAAAGTCAAAATAGGCCCAGTTGATTGAAGTTGTCTATTTTGAAAGCCTTTTCATGTCTAAAACATCCCCAAATTAGTCAAAATCAGTTCTGTGAACTCCTGATCAGGCAAATTGTCTCCTCAATCGTGTGTTGGTGCCTAAACTTGATTGATTCAACATCAAACACTATATGTTACACCCCGATTGTATAGCTACTATTGCATAGGAAGTACATTGTAAATGTTTGAATCTTTCTGTTGAATAAATTGAATTGTTCTTGTGATCAATTGAATGTGTCCTAATGATTGTCTCATTATCTGATACACCTATTGATGTAATTCTTGAATGAAATTAGCATATTGAGTTATGGAATAATGTTGTTCTAACTTTCTACGATGCTTTATGTATATTACCTTGGTTTTGAGCAAATGACTTCCGTTGGCATGTCATGATGTGCAGGAAACAGGTTCGTACCTCGAGACAGAGGAGAGATATCACTCGGGGAAGAACTTGGTCGGGTAAACAGTAATGGATACCAACTGGACATACACACACAAACCTTAGAACTGAGTAAGCTAAGTCATTGTTCTGGTTAAAGGTAAGTCATCCGTAGGCTTGTCTAGTATCATTGGGAGTCGTGTCTTCTTCTGATTGTGTAAATAAGTGATGCTTGCTAGTATAATCTTATGAGTAATATTTCTTGTTAGAGGTGGATACATACAAGTACCCATAAGTACATTCATGTCGATACAACGTATTGAGCAGATGGATATGCCATACGTGTGCGTCGATATAAGTGTATTTATGAATACTTATACGTAAAGTATATATATAATTATATATACAAGTATATGTACCCGCAACTAACGTGGTGAAAGAATTTATATATGATAACGATATTTTGCCTCAGAATTTATACATACACATATATATACATAAACATGTGACGTTTAATGTAAAAGTATATATATGTATAGGTATAAAAATAAGTATATTTATATATTTAATATTATATTAAAATATAAATATAATATAGTTTATAAATGTATACGATATTATTTAAATTGATAATTTAAATAAATTATACAAAAACTATAATATATAAATATTTTAATAGAATATATATATATAATATATTTAAATAAAAGATTTACAAATCAAAACGAAATGTAAATTAAACATTTTATTAAGAATTTTTAAAAAAGAGAATGAAATCGCGATTTTCTCTAAGTATTGAAATACTTCATTGCGTCGAATTAATAAACTCCAATTTTGAGCCATGACCAAATGCGTCATAATAATATTGAACTTTATTTAAACGTTAAAGAGTTAAAAATTCGAAATAAAGAAGCATAAACGTGAAAATGTCAGAGGAAAAGAAAAAACGCGCAGGAAAATCGCGCGACTAGGGCCAGGCGTCTGAAAATGGCCGACTAAATTCTTGTTTGGCAAACAAAACGAAATCTGGACGCCATTAGAGCTAGGAAAAAGTCTTAAATATAAACTTGTCAATTAACCTAGCAGTAAAAATGCACCAGAATAAGAGCTGTCACGATTTTAAAGACTAAGCAATTTCGAATTCGGTTAAAACGTCATTGCTGTCAAAAATGGAGGTCGAAACCCTTACCATTATGCAACACGTTTTTAATTTGAAACATTCCAAATCTTGCTGGCAGTACTGGCGCCATAGAAGAAGGAAGCAGTTCAAATATCAACCCTATAAATACCTGCGTTTGGCATTCATAAGAGATACGCATTTACAATCAAGATTTCATAGAGCATTTTGTAGCTAAAAGTGAATTCGCCATTAGAAAGATAATTCTTAAGTTTATTCTGTTAAAGAGAAGTAATCTCTGAGTAGAGAGCAGCAAGTAAGGAATTGCCAGATCACTGTGCTGAGTACTTGTTTCAGAATCAGCTGAAAGCCATCTGGGTGAAGGCAAGAGAAGGAGTTACCCTTCCAAACATCTGAAAAGCTTAATCAGGCATGCTAATTCCTGCCTTTTCATATTTTCTAATATTCTAGTAATCTGATAAAACTCTGAATTATATTCATGACTGAAAAGGAAAGTGTTTGAATATCTAGTTTACTTAGGATAGAATAAGAAAGAAGAAAAAGTTTCTTAACACATGTTAAGTTGTGAAATAAAATGTTTCATGTATGTAGTCTTTTCTTGGTTCTTGTTGTTATCGGTGTACGGTTTACATTAGGTAATGAAAAGTAATCTGCATAGTATATAATGGCTCCATATATAGAGCATATGCTAGTAAATAAGTTACTAGTTACTAGGATTGAATCGAGAACATTTACGAGTTATATGCTACAACTAGATACTAAATAACTTAGTCAAGTTATTGTATCCCTAGGATGAGAATATCCTAAATAAAGGCGATAGTTGTAAGTTCTTGTTAAAATGATTGTCATTCCAGTAGTTAGATTGTTGTAGGAAGTCTAAGGTACGGACTACCCCGATAGACCAACCTACGCGTAGAATAAGATAGCCTCAAGTCAAGTTGAACCTGGCTAGTGAATGTGGCATATGACCTATGTTCTTCATTGAACGTAAACACTTTGGCCAAAGTAGTGTAAGGAACCATTTAGTTGTAGTACTACACTGTCAGTTCACCGTGATTCCGAAATACAACCTAGTTTGAGATTTGCCGATTGCACGAAAGCTAGTTTTGTAGAATCACAGCACTATGTCCAGTTGGTAGTCATTAAAGGTTACCCAACCAATCTCTTCTTCGAAGGGAGGGCCGTTCATTGCAAAATGATCGTGCGGGGGACCGCATTATAAGTCCGTGGTTGGCAGAAAAACGCCCGAGTGATGTTTCTCCTCCACGAACACCCGCCTGATGATCCAAGACTTGACAGGACGAACTCCTGGACCTTCTTACTTCTATTGGTGTCAAAAGCCTATTCTACATCAACATGAAATTATTAAATGGATGAACATCAAATGGATCTAGAAGATAAAGTGCTAAAGCAATACCCAAGGTTGCTACTTTAATGAATAACGAACGTCAATGTAAAGCTTAACAAGGTTACTCAATTCAATTTAAATTACAATCATATGTTTAACAAGAATTAAATAACCATAATCGTTGGAGGTTTTTTGTAGCATAAACTTTACATCTTTGCTAGACACAAAAACATGATGACTTGACTTCTACTTTTGAATGACAATCTTCGTAGCATAAGTTTGGCATTGACTTCCTACTTCTTTCTTACATTGTATTCAAGACACATTTATAAGCTCAACAAAGAAGCTTTTAGGGATATAATAATAAAATAATGTGTTTAAAGTTGTGCTTTATAGCAGCACTAATCCTATCCATTGTGAAGAGGAAACAAATCACTTAGATTAAAATAGGCTTTCTTTTGCTTTAAATCTGCTTTTAACTTTTCATAGGTCAATGGGATAACATGGTGCCACCTTTTTCCTGATTTTAGCTCTAGTCCTTCACTTAGGTGTTGGAAAATTGAATGTTGGCAGCTTCAGGTACGAAGAGAGAGTTTTGACTTTGCAGTGTCATAAAAAAAGCATAATATTATTTTGATTAATATCCTTCACTCAAACTTAGTGCTGATTCACCTTGGGCGTGGCATCATAAAAGCACGTATTTGGCAATGTTAAGTGGCTGGGAGCTGGTCGAAGTGTGACATTTTCATGTTATTCAATTGCCTTTAGTGATTGGTGTGATTTCAATACTAGTTTGCCACTTGAGTCTAGGTTTTTTTGCTGGTAAGAGCACTATGAAAGTGTGAAACTTAGACTGATTTTAATATATTTCCATGTTGTTACGGTTTCCTCATCACTATGCCACCTTGATTGCAATTTTGAACTAGCTTTGCCACTTTAATGTTGGGACAAACACTTAAGCTATTCTTTTCCTCCCTTGGGCATAGTTTCATGTCCTCTTGGCCAATTTGACATCGTTTTAGACTAGTTTTGCTACCTTGAAATGGCTACTTTACCTTGCAATTTATGAGAGCTTCTTCTTTGGTGTGTTTCACTTAGGCCATTGCCCTAATTGGCGCATTCTCCTACCGGCAAGCCACTCCAAAATGTGCGCCATACATCACTATATATTTAAATAATTTTTTTATTTGTTTCTATTTCCAAGCATCAATTTCCAATTTTTTTGAACATGGCATACCGCTTGCATCCCTGTCTCTTTTACTCGTACTGATCCCCATATCTTGTAACTATGGTGAAAGTGCCCATGGGAAACTCCTACCAACTTGCCAAGCCCACATTGAGTGGAGAGAACTGCAACCAACTCTATTAGAAAGGTTGATTTGTTGAGTCCTTATGCTTTTCCTTTTGATAGATGATAAAGAAGTTCAATTTTTTTTGTAAGCCTAGAGTAGTCTAGATTGCTCCACCTTACTTGGAAGGTTATGATCATTGGTAAATTTTTTTCAGCAAGGAAGATCCACTATTCATCTTGTTTGTTTCTCTCTTAGATGACTTTTGAAATGGTAGAGAAAGTGCTCAAAATCTTTCTTTGGGAAGTTAATTATGTGAATAGGATCTTGATTGCAGCTTGGGATGTTGTAGCTTTTCCAAGAGATAAAAGGGGGATGTCTATCTTTGGCATATGGGGATCAAGAAGCTGCTCTTGTTGGAAAGTGAGTGTAATGTCTTGTTTGAATTTTTAATATCCTAAAGGGAATATTTCATTATATCCAATCAAGTTTAATTTTTAATATCTATACAAAAATATATACACCGGAAACTATACTTTTTCCAATTGGTATTTCTAATAATTTTTTTTTTTAAGACTGCAGGAATTGGTCAGGTATCCATTCCGCTATAAACTGCAGTGCGCCTGGTAAACTTTTTTCACGTGACCAGTGGCGCTGGCGCCACACGCCCTCCGGTACCACGAGTTTGGGGGGAGACTAGACCTCGTGACCTCTTGCCTGCAACATGATGCTTTAGCCAATCGAGCTAGGTACCCCGCCCCATGGTATTTCTAATAATTAATTGAATTTACACAATTAAATATCTCTTTTATAGATAGCAATTAAATTCACTGATAAACAATAAATGTTATTGACTTGAAATTTTAATAATTTCTACTAGGAGATTGTGATGAGCCAAACGGACTTGACTCAAAACCCCCAAATTTAATCTGGAATTTACTTTGAAACCAACACAAGGTGGCTGGAAAGGTTTACTTTGATTCCACTGTGATGTGCCGTGCTCCGGTGATCCACTCTGCTACCACTGTGCTAATACTCGAACACCACTTATGATGAACCAACTCACTGCTGATTTGATTTTTGCTCGTTAAAGGTCTGATTTTTGGTTTGTAATCTGCTTTCTTGTTTTTGATGTTTTTGTGGTTTGATGCCAAATGATTTTAATAAATTTCTTACAACCATATGCATATTAAAAGAACTCAAATTAAACTAACTTATAAAGGATAACTTCCACGTAACTCCAAACACTATTTAAGAGACTTCTTGCATTGCAATGAGTGCTAAAATCATATATATCTTCATACATTTCGAAAGAGACATCATTTACAACAAATACAAACTTGCAGCCAAAAATGCACTGTGAACAGTGCTTGCTACAGTACCCGCGGCCACCATAATACACATAAAAATTAACTTACAACTTTCTCCCGCCAAATGATGGAAGAAAATGTCTCCAATACTAAGGGCGCCCCCTTTAGACAAGATAGCAGCAACTAGGAGAAGGCGTTTTTCTTATTTGAAGAAGTTGAAACCCTTACTTGATGGCGGCTGGCTGTAGGTGGTCAAAATCAGCATCCAACAATCTTCAAAAGCAAGCCACGACCTCAAAAACGTGAATGGAACCTCTAGCAGCAATTTCCCTTGCAATGGATGACTTCTAACACTTGAAAACAGCAAGATATGGCTCCCACAAATCAAGCAAAACTCAGATCTGCACTTTAGGGTGGTCTTTCACACCTTCAAGATGCGTACAATCCTAACTACAAGCCCCAAACCAGGCTTACCCACTGCAGAAATCAGGAAACCCTAGTTTCCTTCTCTCCCAAACTCCACACTTCCAAACTTCAATCAGCAAAATATCATCAAGCATAAGGGGGTCGAACTTCTCTTCTTCCTTTTATAATTTCTCATTGAAAACACTATTCATTAAAATGGCACTATTCACTTTAGTTGTTTCTTTTTTCACTTTATCAATGAATAGTAACTGAAAAATATAAAGTGACCCCTTTAACAAATAGACACATGGTCCCCAAGCCTGAGTAAGTGAAATAAATGGTGATGAACAATATTTTAAGCTCCAATTACACGCCAAACGCGCAAATTCACCACCTCACCGACTCCGGATACCAATACTTCCTTTAACTGACCAAGTGCCCGTTCAAGTGATCCTCTAACCAGAACCATTAGCCTACGAGGATCGACATAATAGGCTAATCCACCGACTCTGATGCTCGTGAAAGAATGGGGACATTACAGTCCGCCCTCCCTGAAATTGCTTGCCCCCAAGCAATCATTACTGCGAAGAAACCTCACTCCTCGGAAGGCCTGAAAGAAGAACTGTGGAATGTCCGATGCATTGTCAACTGCCTCCTGACACGCCAGCATAAACACACCTACGCAAAAAGTCCCTGGGTCCCAAACCCAAAATGGAAGTCTGCCATGTCTAATAACCTCTGACTTCCGCTGCGCAACTCTGATCACAACTTCACCACGCTGAAAATGGTGAAGCAACCTGTCGTAACCCAACCAGACTGCGGTGCCAGAACTGTCACCACCCGGATCCCAATACAACCTGAAGTCACAACCATTTGTCATGAAGAGATAAAAATATCTAGAAACTTCTGCAACACAATATCTCTCTCCAGCCTCTCCAAAACACCCATGGAAGTGATAGCTAATAAACCCATCATGTCCGCTGACACTGTAATCACCTTGTAACCATGTATCCGTGTGAAATCCCTGTGGCATTAGAGTAACAAACCCTGTCGGATACCTATCAACATGATGGATAACAGACTGTTGTCCCTGCCAGTAATCCCCCGCAAGCAACTGAATCGGGTACTGGCAGCCTTTAGTCCCATCTTCTGAAGATGGCAACTCTGGACACAAAGAAGAGTTACTCCCCTTGATTGCACCAAGAGAATCACCTTGTGCCCAAGAACTGTGCATCGAATTTGAATCATGTACAGGTGGATCAAAGGCATAACTATAAGCACTCCTCACCGTGTACACACTATTAAACTCCTCCATGAGCCTTGTTTGGAACCCCGATGCACGAGGACGATCCAAAACTCTGCGACTATCACCCAACCTGGAACTAATATCAGGAGTATGATCGGCTTCTAGCCCTAAGAGTGGATTGTCATAGATCAAACCATCATCAAACTCAAATAAGGGCTTATTCACAAACTGCGCAATCATTCCATGCTGGTCTGAACCGTCCAACTCCGAGTCCCTAGAATTGTGCTCTTGAATAGGCTCATCAAGCTGCCAACCGAAATCAACTATATGGGGTATAAAAACTGATTTGCTTCTAGGAGAGGGAAACAAATCGACATAAGAACCAATCACCCCACTTGATGTTGCTCTGCATATCTCCTGTGAAGTGGATGTAGTACTATCGTGAGTTGACATATAACTCCCTGGTGAGTCAACCGCCAAGTCACAAGAGCTATTGTTAACCTGTTCCACATCACCTGTCATGGGACTAAACTCAAGAGGACCAGGTGCAACACATGGCTCTCCGCAACTCTCCACTAACGCTCTCATCCCATCTGTATCAATAGCACCTGAAACTGTGAAGGATGTAGTAACCACATCATCAACCTGCTCGCATCCACAATCCGTGGAGATATGTCCTTCACCAACAACTGCCATGGAAACCTGAACTATATCAAAAGCTGGTGAAGACTGTGCCAAACTCGAGACCACGGTAATCTCCTCCAACTGTGAGTGTGACTCCTAAAGGGCCAACTGAGCACTCTCTAAAGAATCCATAGTCACCTCGAGCCCATGAGTGAGCTCGTCAACCTCCTCCTCTTTCCCCTTTAGTGCATCGTAGCACGTGCACCCCCACTCGAGAAGATAATCCCTATCAGCTAGTAACTGTAAGTAATTTTGTTTCATCATCCTAATGGCTTCTCGTAGGGCATGGAATTCTGCAAGGGAAAGGCTACTGTTACTGTGCTCATTTGACATAAGAGTACTCCACCCATAGGTTGCCAACATCTGTCGAGCAACATCAAAATGCTCTAAAGTTGTAACAATCATATCATCACTAACCTTTAACTGCCCCGCTAGATGATGATACCCCTGTGACTCATCATTCCCAACCAAATCTGCACTATAGTGAGAGGATGAATCCTCATCACTCACTTCGTGATCAGCAGCATCATGTGTGCTATCATCAGTGCACACATCAGCAACTAAGGTATTGCTGCCATGTACCTGAAGGAATGGCTCAACTGATAAGGTAGAAGCTGCTGATATGACAGTATCTTCACACACTTCCACTTCCAAGGTAATTGTATCACCATCCAACTCACCATCCTGGAATTCTATGCCAACACATGAGCCTTCTAACTTGTTTTGTAAGGTCTGATTTGAGAAATCAGACTCACCATGACATGAACCTAGATCAAACACTGTACCATTAGTACCCAAGTCTTGAGTACCTTCTTGCGACAACTTAGTAGAATCATTTTGCACAGGTGTAGCCACGACTGTCTCAAGTTGATGCAAATTTTTCCTACTACTGTCATGTAAACCAAATCTGTTAGCAGTGCTGATAACAACCTCTTGAATGCTGTGAATATCATTCAAGGTTCTCTCAACACGGATCCTAATTCCACCATACCAGAAGTGGTGAAGCAATACACTGGGACCCATCCAAACGGCCGTGCTAACTCTGTCTCCACCTGGATCCCAATATAGACCGAACTTGTGTCCATCCATCATGAGGAGGTAAGGATAACTAGAAGCATCTGCTTCGTAACATCTCTCTATAACCTCCACTAAACTCTCATGGATGTGATATCCACCTGTGCCATCAAGCCTGCTGACATTATAATCCATCTGTAACCCTGTGCCCACTGGTAGTCTCTGAACCCAAGGAGCAGCAAACCTTGTTGGATACACATCAGCCTGATGGTAGACTAAATATTGATCCTGCAAGTACTCACCCGCCAACAACTGAGTCGGGTATTTGCAACCACTAGCTCCGTCTACTGAAAATGGTAACCCTCCATCCAAAAAGGGATGGTATATATACTGAACCAATCCATACTGACGCATCAACAAATCCTCTGTATGTGGACTCGAAGAGAAGTGTTGGGCACTCCTCACAATGCTCGCCTCAGTAAACTCCACTGCGGACTCTGTCTGGGATCTCGATCCACAATCAATGCCCATCTCAGGAATCGGGTCAAGGGGGTGACCAACATCTATCTCGAACAATGGATTGTCGATCATCTCGCACTCCATCTCCTGATCTGCTTCCTGCTCCCTTCCGAAACCTGCACTATAGTACGAGGTTGAGTCAACCTCATTCTCATCATGAACAGCATCATCATGTATGCCATCATCAGCACACACATCATCATCCAAGGCACTGCTGCTATATGTCTCAAAAGACGATGTAGACTCCACTCGTGTCAATGCTTGATCAATCTTATCATCCTTCTCCGCCAAAGGATCCTGTAAATCTAGCCTGTGTGAATCATGAACTGACAATTCATGCACATACTCTGAGTTTGCACCTTCAAATTGGTCAAAAGTTTCATCAGCCATTTCTGATACACAAGATGTAGGGAGCTCAAAACCCTCATTGGTTTCATATGGACCCTTTTCTTCATGTGTATCTCTCTCAACATGATCCTTCAACTCAGAAATTTCAACATGAGGCTTACCCTTTTCTTCAAGAGGACTCAAGTGCTTTTCCTCTACAGCTGCCTTAGAAATTCCAATTCTATCATCCACAAGAAGATCTTCTAAGGTCTGATTTCTGCTCTCCAAAGGATCAGCTGTATGCTGGTCGTTAACTGCTAAGAATTCATTGTACAGGCTCCTAGATACTGTAGTGACCTCTTGTTTCTTCCCCTCTTCGTTCCGTGATGTATACCTTTTAAACATGGAAGCTATATGCCGTGCTACTCTATCTAGTTTTGCAAGGTCCGTTTTCTTTGGTTCTGAATCCTCATAGGGAACCCACATTATTCTGTGTGCCTTGCCCTTAGGTCTCAAGGGACAATCATGGTTTAAATCGTACGGCTCTCTGCAATAAGAACACAACTTCTTCATCCCGTTCCGACTTTCATCCAACCTTTTCAATCTTTGTTTAAGCTTCACTATGTTCCTGTCCCACTGCTTCTGGGAAGTGGCCATGTTCACTGAAACCTCTAGACTGCAGTTGAAACCTACCCAATAGGATGGCAGGAAACCGCTCTGATACCACTGTGATGAGCCAAACGGACTTGACTCAAAACCCCCAAATTTAATCTGGAATTTACTTTGAAACCAACACAAGGTGGCTGGAAAGGTTTACTTTGATTCCACTGTGATGTGCCGTGCTCCGGTGATCCACTCTGCTACCACTGTGCTAATACTCGAACACCACTTATGATGAACCAACTCACTGCTGATTTGATTTTTGCTCGTTAAAGGTCTGATTTTTGGTTTGTAATCTGCTTTCTTGTTTTTGATGTTTTTGTGGTTTGATGCCAAATGATTTTAATAAATTTCTTACAACCATATGCATATTAAAAGAACTCAAATTAAACTAACTTATAAAGGATAACTTCCACGTAACTCCAAACACTATTTAAGAGACTTCTTGCATTGCAATGAGTGCTAAAATCATATATATCTTCATACATTTCGAAAGAGACATCATTTACAACAAATACAAACTTGCAGCCAAAAATGCACTGTGAACAGTGCTTGCTACAGTACCCGCGGCCACCATAATACACATAAAATTTAACTTACAACTTTCTCCCGCCAAATGATGGAAGAAAATGTCTCCAATACTAAGGGCGCCCCCTTTAGACAAGATAGCAGCAACTAGGAGAAGGCGTTTTTCTTATTTGAAGAAGTTGAAACCCTTACTTGATGGCGGCTGGCTGTAGGTGGTCAAAATCAGCATCCAACAATCTTCAAAAGCAAGCCACGACCTCAAAAACGTGAATGGAACCTCTAGCAGCAATTTCCCTTGCAATGGATGACTTCTAACACTTGAAAACAGCAAGATATGGCTCCCACAAATCAAGCAAAACTCAGATCTGCACTTTAGGGTGGTCTTTCACACCTTCAAGATGCGTACAATCCTAACTACAAGCCCCAAACCAGGCTTACCCACTGCAGAAATCAGGAAACCCTAGTTTCCTTCTCTCCCAAACTCCACACTTCCAAACTTCAATCAGCAAAATATCATCAAGCATAAGGGGGTCGAACTTCTCTTCTTCCTTTTATAATTTCTCATTGAAAACACTATTCATTAAAATGGCACTATTCACTTTAGTTGTTTCTTTTTTCACTTTATCAATGAATAGTAACTGAAAAATATAAAGTGACCCCTTTAACAAATAGACACATGGTCCCCAAGCCTGAGTAAGTGAAATAAATGGTGATGAACAATATTTTAAGCTCCAATTACACACCAAACGCGCAAATTCACCACCTCACCGACTCCGGATACCAATACTTCCTTTAACTGACCAAGTGCCCGTTCAAGTGATCCTCTAACTAGAACCATTAGCCTACGAGGATCGACATAATAGGCTAATCCACCGACTCTGATGCTCGTGAAAGAATGGGGACATTATAGAGATCAGTCAACTTAGCACAATGGTGATTTTCGTGTGAAATCACTCTTGAGAAATTGTGGGTTTCCATCCTTCAATGCTTGCCATGAGGGGTTTTGTCCTTAGGTTAAATGAACTGCAGTTCCAAGCTCCGAAGGAGTAATAACAAATAATAAAAGATGTATTCTTTGTATTGTGGTTACTTCTCCTTGTTTGGTGTCTCTTATATATCTTTTTCCTTCAATAGTCATGATTCTTCACACGCCCCTTGACTTTTGATCAAATTCAACTTTAATTTTATATTTTTATAATTATATTATATTTAATATTTTATTTTTTAATATGTTATTTTTTTATTATTTTAATCTCATTTCAAAAAGGGGACATTATAGTGAGTGGTAAGAGTACTGAAGGAGGATACATCGTAATATGTTTTACTCCACAACACCAACATACTAGCATATTCATGGCGTAAAGGGCTCTTTTAAGCTTTGTAGCCTTATTTGAAATGTATAGGATTTCCCACTTTCAAGTTCAACAATGCTTAATAAAGTGTGGCTTACTCAGTAAATTGTGTTTGGCTTTGTTGAATGGTAATTTAAGTGGCCATTGTTTTCTAGGATCTTGTAGCATCCCGTATTTGGACAGTTTGTTCTTCAAGTTGTCAATTCGATCTCTTGTGAAGGTTTGCTAGAAAAAGATTGGGCAATGGTGGGCCCTAGTTAAAGAGGTTATAAATGGAATGCTAGGAAGGCTTTCTACAACTATGTAAGAAAATATTTTTTGAATTAGTGAGTCTCAAGGTTGATCATGTGCCACTATTGAAGACAAGGTTGGGTGCAAGGGAACTTGAAATGTATTGTCAATGGAGTTGGCATTCTATTTGCAAGCACAATCTTGTTTCAATTATAAAGTTTTAGGGTTGTTAATGTCCCATTAGTGATTAATGATCAAGGAAAGGCATTCAAAATTTGGCATTAGAGACTCCACTTGTGCTTTGTGTGGTAGAGACGAAATGGTGGCTCATGTCTTTTGGAAGTGCCCATTTTTGAAGCCTCTATAGGCATGGTTTCAAGTTAAATTTAATTCTCTTTTATACTGCCTCTCTTTCTTGGAGAAGGCCTATCCTTGAAGACTGTTGGATGCTTAAGAAATATTACAAAATACAAACTAATATGGAATACAATGTGTTGAACTCTTGGATTCTTGTGCAAGTGCAGTTGTTAAATGAAGATCTGTTGTGTCTTATATTGGGGAGTTGAGGCCATTTTTAGCAAAACTTGATTATGCTTGTAATGTCCCCTTCTTTGACCTAGGCGTTCAGGGAAGTTCCATTAGCTTGTTTTATTCTCGTAGGTTGATTCGGGGAATTGGAAAAGGAACAATTTAATTAATTAAATTAAGTTGTCTTAAATTAATGTTGCTAATTAATTTATTATAAAGTCACTTTATGCGGAGCAAAAATGAACCTTTATTCTAAAAAGGTGAATTTTAAATTACTAACTTCTCAAAAGTTCGAAGGGGAATATCAAAAGGGTTGCAAAAAGAGAATTTCACATCTTGGTCATTTTTATTTCTCATTTTGAAGTTTGGATTGCGTGTTCAACTCAAACCCTTGGATGAATACTGTAAGGGTGATTTGGCTTCAGAGATGAAAGGTTTCTTTATAGTGAAATCAAAGGTGAATTCAAACAGGTTTCATAGTTGCATTTATGGGAAAGCAGAGTTATTGTCACCAGTTGTAGGTTTTGAAATTGCAGGCACAAATTTATTGGGATTTGCTAACAAATTATAAATTTGAATGTGCAATGTGTGTGAGTGGAGGAGATCCAAAAATTAAGGTGATGTGTGTGTGTAGTGAAGGAATTAATTTAAAATTAAATGTATATTATTCTTGCTGGGTTTAACCCCAGCCGTACCATTGGCACATTCTAAGGCTGCAGGGAAGGGGAGGATTGTTACTGTCGAAGGCTTAAAAGCCTTTATTTATGCCAATGTGGCCTTCTTAAGGCTTTGGAAGGCTTTAAGCCTTACTTTATGCTAGGCGTGGGTTTCTTAAAACAATTGCAACACTCTTTTAAGATAGCCTCAGCTCTTTCCAAGGTGGTGCCACTTCAACAAGCTGCCGTACCATTCCTTAGACCTGTCATACCATTCCTTAGACTTGCCGTGCCATGCTTGTGGGGGCTGTACAACTCATAGGGAGAATAGTTAAATGAAGTGAATGCTGATTGGACATTCAACAGTTTATACTAGTTTGCAACAACGATATATATATATATATATATTTATATCTTTGTCAATAATATTTGGTGCATATATTTATCCTATGATTTAGCAAAGGAAAATTGCTATCTGCATCTCGAATTATGAATATTAATCTTGTGGCATCCATAGTTGGAAGACTTTGCTGGACTCGCCGTAGACTCGACGGACTCGGGAGTCTGCAAGCTGGCCGAGTTGACTTGGCACGGACTCGCGAGCCGAGTCTTTGGCTTGGACTCCCTAGTCCTTGGCTCAGATTCCCTAGTCCTGTGCTTGGACTTTGGCCGTGGCTGGAGGCTGCTTTCTCAGCTTTAAAACATGATTTTTTTCATTTTTTTTGCCGAGTCCTAGCCGAGTTTTTTGCTAAGTCTGTGCCAAGTCCCGAGTTCGAGTCCTATTTTGGGCTGCCGAGTCCGCCCTGAGTCCGAGTTTTCAAACTTTGGTGGCATCCATTTATGATATAATGCAAACTGTTTGACAAAATGTGTAGTATCCCACCCTTATTTTTTCGAAATATTTGTTGTCCAATAAAATTTCACAATGAATTCAAACAAGGGAATACCAATGATTAATAACACAGTCACATCTCTAATATGACTAGCAAATATATAACAGGCTGTCATAACATGTGATGTAATGGCTTATTGCGAGTGATTACACTTATTATAAGAGTCTTATTACATAAATAGAATCAAGTGTGACATGAAGTATAAATACCTCAATACAGAATGATAGAGAGAGTTGCAGACTTGCTGTAGCTTGTTACATGGAATATTTGTCTTTAACATCACCAAATGCCATCACACTTAATATTGGAGACTTTTGACATACATAGCAAGTTGTAAGGAACACACAATATTACCTAGCTCTAGGAAAGAGCCCTGAACATTGCTGCTAAAGGTTTGGATTGAGCTACTGCTGCACTCAAAGATGGAACATAACTGATAACAGATGGTCTGTGAAGAGCTAAAGAAGCTACAACAGGTCTGTAATGCTTTTTGCAGGTCAATTCACACTTAAAATCTTCAAAATCCACCTCCAGGTATTGCAGATGATGCTTTCTGAGCACTCCAAACAGCCTACAATTCACCCAGCAGATTAAAATACCCTCTGTAATGATGAATCAGCATACACAGCAGGTTTTGTCAATGATTTCCAGCTACGCCCAGGTCTGATATACTATTCTTGTGCATACAATTCACACACTACAACCACTTTGAGCAAACAACAATGAATGGAAATGTCCAATCGTTCCAAATTCAGTTGTAGATGCCTTCATGAACCTACACAGTCTGGAATAACTCTCACTCTTTAAAGAAGAACCACCTCAGACTTGCACGGCCTGCCAGGAGGAATGATTTTTTTAGGAAAATAAACTACCACTGTTAAGTCCTAAATTTCTATGCAAAAGTGGTCGTTCAGTGCTGGAAAACCCTTTGAACCAATATCCATAACCAAAAACTCATCATACGAACTAGGGCATCCATTTTAGAGGGGTATGACCTGCCTGGCAAGGTGGTACAGCCAGATCACATAATAACTCCAAAACTTAACCAAACAGATTGAAAACTCATGAAATTTGTCTTCAATGAAGACTCACAAATTACAAAACCAATCGTTGAAGTGCAAATGCGAGAAACCTGGACGATTTCTCTTGCTATTAGCTAGGGAGGAATCTTTCACCATTGAAATTGATACACCCGTAGGAATTCCCACCTAGGGCTTCAGACTCCGAAGAGCTCCACTAAAATACCAGATAAAATAATAAACAAGCATATTGCACAAATAAGCTCACTTCCCTTTATATCCATCCGAGAATCCCTTTTTAAATTTCTCACCAAAACATATTAGCACTTTATCATAAAGTGAAATTATAAAATTTCTTTTAAATATTTACTCAACATCACTTTATAATAACACTATAATTTAATTATTTAATATTACCTTTTTACATATACTTTTTGCTAGGCAATATCAAATAATTTAATTAATTAATGCTTGAGTGGTGAGTCGGAAAATGGGGACATTATAGTCCTTCGTTCCCAGAGATTGCTTGTCCCCAAGCAATCCACAACTGTATACCATGGCCAAATACTAGGATCCCAAATGAATCTATAGAATGCTCCACCATATCTCTGTTGCATCAACTGGATACGTCTGAGCTCAACAACTTTGTCAATCACTATCATAATATGAAGCAATCTACCCAACATATGAATTCTCGGATCCCACAACCAAATTAGAAGTCCACCATTCCCAATACCGGTTGACTTCCGTTGTGCCACTTTCATATAATCATTACCACACCAAGAGTTGTGAATCAACTCATCGTGATCATTGTGGAGTAGTGTACCAATTACACCAATCCCTGGATCCCAAATCATCACACCATCACACCCACTGTAAATGAAGAGATAGATGTCTATGGTACCATTTGAAACCCCAATGTGCCAAGACATTGATTCCTGATTTTGTATGCAACCATTTGGTAGAAACAAATTAGGAAACTTGCAAGATTCCTCTTCTAAAGATGGAAGCAACTCATACTAGAGTCAACTATGTAATCCTTTATCCAACCCACAATTATGTGTGTAATGTCCCCTTCCAGTTGACATCTCTCAGTTCTTGAGATTAGCCTATTATGTGACCCTCGTAGGCTGATAGGGTGGATAGAGGGTCTGGTTGAGGCTTGGCTTGGCTTTAGTTGGCAGAATCATTTAGCTTGGCTTTCGTTCAGAGTCGTTTGGACATCATTTGCTTGACTTACTATTTTTAGTAAGTAGAGTCACTCAGCAGAGCACCCCTGCTATTTTTAGCAGTATGGTTTGGTCGTATGTTGATTCAGTCACTTATCATCTGGCTTTAGATGGTTCGTCATTTGGACCTGTTTTGAGAGAGATATTAATATTTGTTTGCTAAAATAAATATTAATTAATTAAAGGCTTATATTATAAAGTTATAATATATTTAAATATTATAACTTAAGTGCCTTAAAGGAAGGGGTCGACCAACATGAAGAAGGGGCCACTTTTTAATTATTAATTATAATTAAAAGTGCGTGCAAACTATGGAAATATTAAAAATGAAAATTCAACTTTATCTAAATGATGCTTTTTGGAGAGAAGTCGACCCTCTTGAAGAATATAAGGTTTTTCATTGTGAAGAAACATTATTATGTTATGAAAATCGACTTTGATCAATTCTTCCTTCAGAGAATGAAGCCAAGGGTTTTAGTTGTCTTTTTGCATTGGAGAACGAGCCATCTTCAGTGTCTGCAGTTCAGAGGCTGTGAAATATCAGCTGATCTATTGCTTGTCGGAGAGATAGCTTCATCCAGAAGTTATCACAGTGCTTCAACTTTTGAATATCTTCAGTATTTTGGTTTGGAATTCTTCTCGGAGGGATTCTTTATTTTAGGCGCCCATTTTCTAAGCTCTGGACATATCTTTTAAGGCCGTACAAATTTATTGCTTGCTGGTTGCTGGCCGTACAGTCCACAGAGGGCTGCAAGGAGGCGTGTTTTCCATCTAGGGCCAAGCGCTTCTTTTCTTGGCTGAATAATAACTTCTACAGGGGCGGCTAGGGTTTCTTAATGATTTCCTATCATCTCACAGTGGGGAAAACCATGGCAAGGGCAGATCGTACCATTTCTCAGCTTCTCCAGGCAGCTACAGGCATGTTCTAGTTTTTCTAGAAATTTATTTTAAAAACTCTTTATTGTACGCCTTTTTCTTCCTATATTGGTATTATCATCATTTACAAATAAATACAAGGATCTTCTCATCTTGCATATGAAAATGTTAGTTCTATTGTAGTTGCTTACATTTCTTTCAAAATCGCATTCTTTATTATTGCATGCAAAAACACAAAAAAAATCAAAACACTCAAAACAAGCAAAAACAAGCAGTTTCAGAAACAGTGAGAATAGGGGTTTCTACAGTGGTATCAGAGCGGTTTCCTCCCAGCTTGAGGGTTTGGGACTCATATGCAGCCACAAGAGGTTGGGCCTCACAGATATTACACTCGCAGGAGAGCTTTGATTGACAGGGAACAGGGAGTGAACAGGCAGCCGGGTACCATGGCTGACAGAACAGAGATTCCTCCAAATCCTAGGGATGATGATGCAGAGGTCTTACATACTCTTAGAGATCTTCGGACAGGCCAACAACAGGTAACTGATGTATTGCAGCAGTTGACCATGGCAATACATAGGATTGGTTCACCTAGGCGGCCATCACCACGACATGATGAGGCCAGGAGTGATGCAGGTTCATAGAGGATACCCAGGACTGTGTTGCGAACAGCAGATAGGCCTACCCGTCCGACTTTTGTGAGACAGGAGCCCGATGGGCCTATGGTAGATGAGGAGGCTGAGGCAGTGTTTGCTGATATTTTTATGGCAACGAATGACGAGTGAGAGTTATTGACCCTAGAGGTCAGAGAGAGGATTACTTTTGACAAGTTTATCACACAGAGGCGAGAGCATTACAGGAATAGGCCGGATAGGAGGCCTAGGCATCAGAATGATGACCTGAAGCACGCCACAAACAAGCTCACATTAGCTATGTTTGACGGCAGTGATAGGGTTACAGCTCAGACTTGGATCAGTAAGCTGGATACCTTCCTTACATTGCGTCCCATGGCAGAGGAGGACGCTATCAGATATGCTACCTTGCACATTGAGGGAGCAGCTTATGACTGGTGGCATCATGGGATGGTGACACTTCAGCACGATCGTATCACCACTTACCAGGAGTTCGTAGACAGATTGGTGGAATGATTCGACAAGAAGGATCCTGAGTCTTACTTCAGAGACTTGGCCCAGTTGAGACAGGTTGGTAGTTTGGAGGCCTACATAGGAGATTTCCAGCGGTTGTCCGTGATGGTTTCCAACATATCAGAGAGGCGTCTAATTGTGCTCTTCTTGGAGGGATTGTTGGAACCATTGAGAGGCTGGATCAAGGCATTTGATCCTCTCTCACTACAGGAAGCTATGAAGAAGGCACGCAGCATAGAACTTGCAGCACCATCTAGCAAGTTCAACTCCAGAAATACTACTTCCTTCAGGGACAATAAGGGATTTAATAAGAATAAGGAGAGATCTGATTTTAAGAGTGACTCAAAGGGTAAATCAGCAACACCCTTGGATCGTGAGACTCTTACTGATTTGCGCAGGAAGAAGCTTTGCTTCTACTGCAAAGGTCCCTACGACACTAACCACGATTGTCCTTTGCGGCCTAAGGGTAAGGCCAATAGAGTTATGTGGGCCTATTATGAGGATTCGGAATCTGAGAATTCCGAACAGCAGGAGAGTTTCGAGGAGTCAGAATCAGAGGCTTTAGAGCCTAAGGCTGACGCAAAGTCAGAGCTCCAAATCCAGGAGGCACGGTTGTCTAGCATTCAGCAGGAGGGATATTTAGACTTCGTGGAGTTTTGGCGGGTCAAAATGTTATCACCCTTCTAGACACAGGAGCCACCCACAATTTTATTGATGCTAGATTTGTGGAGAAGCGTGGACTCATAACCGAGGGGTTTGAGGGCATTTGGGTTAAGGTGGCTGATGGTTACACTCTCAGATGTGACCGTATGATTAAGGATCTTCCTTTGCGCTTGAATAATTATGAATTCAAGGCTGATTATTATGTAGTGAATATGGAGATATTGATTTAGTTTTGGGCATGAAGTGGCTTCATTCCCTTGAGGAAGTCACACTTCGTCTCAAAGACATGGAGATTCGGTTTGATGTGGATGGAAAGACTCATATTCTGAAGGCCATCCGAGACAGTAACGTCAGGACCATTTCTTTTCGACGGATGGAGAGACTTATGCGTCATGACATGGTTGAGTGGGCTGCCGAGTGCACTTTGACACCTATACAGGAGGGACATCATAAGACCGAGTATCATCCTGACATTCAACAGTTGAGAGTTAAGCATGGGAAGGTTTTCAGTGACATTCCACCAGGGAGACCTCCAGACAGGGGTATTGAGCACATCATAGAGCTTGAGGAGGGCGCTAAGCCCGTCATGATTACTCCTTACAGGCATCCGAAGCGGCTTAAGGATGAGATAGAGAAGACTATCAAGGCGCTGCTTGCTATGGGTCACATTCGACCAAGTAAATCACCATTTGCTTCTTTAGTTGTCCTAGTGAAGAAGAAAGATGGTACACTTCGTATGTGCATTGATTACAGAGTCCTGAATAAGAGGACCATCAAAAACAGGTACCCCATACCTCGTATAGATGAGCTTATTGATGAGCTCGATGGTGCCTGTTATTTTTCGAAGATAGACTTGAGATCGAGATATCACCAGATTAGAGTCCATGAGCAGGATGTTGAGAAGACTGCTTTCCGTTGTCATTGTGGACACTTCGAGTTTGTGGTGATGCCATTTGGGCTAACCAACGCTCCAACGACATTCCAGTCCACCATGAACAGGGTCTTCCACTCACATCTGAGGAGATATGTACTTGTCTTCTTTGATGATATTCTGATCTACAGCAGGACTTGGCAGGAGCATTTGGCTCATTTGGATACAGTACTCAACATTTTGGAGAGGGAGTCCTTGTACGCCAAGGAATCCAAGTGTGATTTAGGGATGACTGAGTTGTTATACTTAGGTCATATCATCAGTGCAGGGGGAGTGCGGATGGATCCTGAGAAGATCCGTGCTATCGTAGATTGGCCTACTCCAGCGAACCTTACACAGCTGCGAGGATTCCTTGGGTTATGTGGTTTCTATCGTAGATTTGTTAGTGGCTATTCACGCCATGCAACACTTATGACGGATTTGTTCAAAAAAGGTGCATTCTTTTGGACTCCTGAGGCACATGAGTGTTTTGTGAGGTTCAAGGAGCTGATGACTATGTGTCCAGTGTTAGCACTGCTAGATTTTACAAAGCCTTTTGAGCTTCAATGTGATGCTTCTGGTGAGGGCATTGGAGCGTTGCTTATGCAGGACAAGCACCCGATTGTTTATGAGAGCAGAAAACTCAGAGGAACAGAGAGGCTTTACAATATTTATGATAAGGAAATGCTGGCCATAATGCATGCCTTGGCCAAATTCAGGCAATATCTCGTGGGCAGTAAGTTTTGTATTAAAACTGATCACAATAGTTTGAGGCATTTCCTGGGGCAGCGAGATTTAAATGATCGTCAACAGAAGTGGGTGAGTAAGTTACAGGCATATGACTTTGATATCACCTACATCAAAGTTACCCAGAATGTTGTTGTTGACGCTCTCTCACGCCGGCTTTATTTGAGTTCTATGGTACATATTGCAGAGGACTGGAGGCATTTGATTGTGGCAAAGTATGCCAAGGATACTTGGGCATCTGGTATTGTTGAGGGGTCTATGGTGGACACCAGGTACACACTTGTGAATGACTTGATCATCTACAAGAACAGGATTTTCTTGATCCCAGGATCTGAGCTGAAGAACACTATTCTGCGAGCCTTTCATGATGTGCCCACATTAGGGCATCTCGGATACTTCAAAACATACAGACAGGTTCGGGAAAGGTTTACATGGAAGGGTCTTAAGGCAGATGTTCTTCAGTATGTGCGTGAGTGCCCTGTTTGTCAGCAGAACAAGCAAGAGAACACATATCCGGCAGGATTGTTGCAGCCACTTCCGATTCCTGATAGGAAGTGGGAATGCCTGTCGATGGATTTTATTACGGGCTCTCCTAAAGCCCAGGGACGTGATTGCATATATGTAGTTGTGGATCGGCTGACGAAGTATGCCCACTTCTTTCCGATCACCACCACTTACACAGCTACACAGGTAGTAGAGGTTTTCTTTCGTGAGGTTTTCAGATTACATGGGTTGCCTCGAAGCATAGTTAGCGACAGGGATAGTCGGTTCCTGAGTCACTTCTGGTAGGAGGTGTTCAGACTTTGTGGGACCGAGCTTACACCGAGCACCAGTTACCACCCGCAGATCGATGGTCAGACGGAAATAGTGAACAAATGGGTGGAAGGCTACCTCAGGAATTACATTGCAGGGCAGCAAAAGGCGTGGGTCAAGTGGATATATTTATGCGAGTATTGTTACAATACTACTTTTCACATGACCATTTAGATGTCCCCCTTCATGGCGTTGTATGGTTATGAGGCGCCTAGTTTTCTGGATTTGCTATTGAGTGACAGTAGAGTGCCTAGTGCTGGAGATTTATTGCAGGAGAGTCAGGACACTATGAGGGCTCTTAAGGAAAATATTGCTAAGGCACAAAATCAGCAGAAGCAGTATGCAGATCAAAAGAGGACAGAGAGATCTTTTGAGGTGGGAGACATGGTATATCTCATGCTGCAGCCCTACCGTTAGTCTACTCTTAGGAAGAGTGGATCGGAGAAGCTTAAGCTGCGGTATTATGGTCCTTTCAGGATTCTGAGGCGTGTTGGAGAGGTGGCTTATGAGCTAGAGCTTTCGGCGGATAGTAAGGTCCACAATGTTTTTCATGTGTCACATCTCAAGAAGGCGTTGGGACACCGTGTGGTACCTTCAGCAGTATTACCTCCCTTAGATGATGAGGGAAAGTTGATCTTAGTTCCTAAGTCGATCCTAGAATACAGAGAGAGACAGTTGCGCAGGAGGACTATCAGGGAATACTTGGTGAAATGGAGAGATTTACTAGTGGAGGATGCTATGTGGGAGAGTGAGGAGATTTTGCAGCATCCGGAGTTGAGATTGCTTGAGGACAAGCAATTTCAGGAGGGGCGGACTGTAATGTCCCCTTCCAGTTGACATCTCTTAGTTCTTGAGATTAGCCTATTATGTGACCCTCGTAGGTTGATAGGGTGGATAGAGGGTCTGGTTGAGGCTTGGCTTGGCTTCAGTTGGCAGAATCATTTAGCTTGGCTTTTGTTCGGAGTCGTTTGGACATCATTTGCTTGACTTACTATTTTTAGTAAGTAGAGTCACTCAGCAGAGCACCCCTGCTATTTTTAGCAGTATGGTTTGGTCGTATGTTGATTCAGTCACTTATCATCTGGCTTCAGACGGTTCGTCATTTGGACCTGTTTTGAGAGAGATATTAATATTTGTTTGCTAAAATAAATATTAATTAATTAAAGGCTTATATTATAAAGTTATAATATATTTAAATATTATAACTTAAGTGACTTAAAGGAAGGGGTCGACCAACATGAAGAAGGGGCGACTTTTTAATTATTAATTATAATTAAAAGTGCATGCAAACTATGGAAATATTAAAAGTGAAAATTCAACTTTATTTAAATGATGCTTTTTGGAGAGAAGTCGACCCTCTTGAAGAATATAAAGTTTTTCATTGTGAAGAAACATTATTATGTTATGAAAATCGACTTTGATCAATTCTTCCTTCAGAGAACGGAGCCAAGGGTTTTAGTTGTCTTTTTGCATTGGAGAATGAGCCATCTTCAGTGTTTGCAGTTCAGAGGCTGTGAAATATCAGCTGATCTATTGCTTGTCGGAGAGATAGCTTCATCCAAAAGTTATCACAGTGCTTCAACTTTTGAATATCTTCAGTATTTTGGTTTGGAATTCTTCCCAGAGGGATTCTTTATTTTAGGCGCCCATTTTCTAAGCTCTGGACATATCTTTTAAGGCCGTACAAATTTATTGTTTGCTGGTTGCTGGCCGTACAGTCCACAGAGGGCTGCAAGGAGGCGTGTTTTCCATCTAGGGCCAAGCGCTTCTTTTCTTGGCTGAATAATAACTTCTACAGGGGTAGCTAGGGTTTCTTAATGATTTCCTATCATCTCACAATGGGGAAAACCATGGCAAGGGCAGATCGTACCATTTCTCAGCTTCTCCAGGCGGCTACAGGCATGTTCTGGTTTTTCTAGAAATTTATTTTAAAAACTCTTTATTGTATGCCTTGTTCTTCCTATATTGGTATTATCATCATTTGCAAATAAATACAAGGATCTTCTCATCTGGCATATGAAAATGTTAGTTCTATTGTAGTTGCTTACATTTCTTTCAAAATCGCATTCTTTATTATTGCATGCAAAAACACAAAAAAAATCAAAACACTCAAAACAAGCAAAAACAAGCAGTTTCAGAAACAGTGAGAATAGGGGTTTCTACAATGTGTCATCAAATCATTTGTGTACGGGCTGAAAGAAAAATGATGAACATTCCTTACAATGTAGTCAAGGTGAAATTCACCCCCGTGCACCAATGGAATACCTGAATAGTCACTTGGATTCCATATCTCATCATTTTGATCGCATGAATCAGGAGGTGTCTCACAACTTAGATCATGAAGAGCAGATTTCGCATTAGCTCTATAAACCTTCTTTGCAAACTTGATAGCAAGGTCTCTATCTGAGAGCAAATGGAGGTACTCTGATTTCATTACCTCTAAAGCATGTTTGAGAATCTGCAAATTTGGTACAACAACTCCAGCCATTAACCCTTTCTACATTGCTTCAAGTTGGGCTGTCCAAAGGAGCTATTCAATGAACTTGTGCGAGCTATCAAAGTGAGTTAAGGTTTGAACAACCTTATTTTTCGTGACTTTCAGCTGTTCCCTCAATTCACATGACTCCCTAGTAGATACCCTGCCATCCTCAAGAAACAATGTTGGGACAGCGTTATGATCTAATGCACAAATCTCAGAAGAATCCGCCTCCTCATCACAAAACTTATCAATAGCAATCTCTAAATCACCAATGTAGAGACTTGTGCATATTTCACTTGTGGATGATTCTTTTTCATGGACACCCATTGTAACATTTTGTTCCTTTTTAAACTCGTCCAGTGCACTCATTCCATTGGTGTCATTTGAACTTGAAACCAAGGCAATATCAAATAATTAAATTAATGCCCCGGTGGCGAGTTGGAAAATGGGGACATTACAAAATGCCTGCGAAACTAAAATTGTGAAACTGCAAGTTTTGGTTAAAATTGTTTGGGTCAGAATATTACATTGCCAGTCAAATTCAAATTTGTGTGTTTTTGTAGAGATGTTGAGAGTGCTTTTCCTATTTGGCATAGTTGCAAATTTAGCTTTTCTAGCTCTCTTCGGAAGGGACTTCCTATGCATATCTATTTTTTGATCGATGTAAGGCTTTGTTTCCTCCAAGTAATAAAATCTCCTTTTCGCCCATTTTTTTTACAAACATCAATGCCTTTGAGTGTTTTCATATGAAAGTTGAACTGCTCATCTATGATTGCACATGTGAAAGATCAAGAACATATTCCAAAAGAAAAAGGTTCCTTCTTAAATGTGTAGACTAGTGCAGTGAAAGAATGGAAGGTCAAATTGGTTAGGCCAAAATGTATGTTATGAAGTTGTTTGACATCATCTAGCAGGTTGGTTGATGACAATATGCCAACTACATCCATTAAAAATGATGAAGTTTGTGAAAATATGCTAACAATTAGTGTTATTGCTTCTTGAGTTAATTTCTTCATTTGTGTTTGGTTGTTAGATTCTCATGATTTTTAAGATATTCTGTACTGGATGTGGGATAGACCTTCTTATAGTTGTAACATTGTATTTCTTCTTTTTTGTTCTTTCTCGAGATTTTCATCAAATTGACAAATCATGTTTGTGGGCTTTATTGAATGTTTTTTTGTTTATAGCTCTTATAGTTATGGATACCAAGTTTATTATTTGTAACTATAACCTCAGGGATAAAAGCTTGGATTTCCTGGCATTCGACACTTAAGTCTATTTGTTAATCTTTTTCCATTACATTGCATAAGGTCTTAGAATAACTAAAATAATTCTTTTAAAGCATCTAATGCATTTTATTTTTCAACAATGTTTTTAAATAGTCCTTTAGTCACTTGATAGTCATAAACATTTGAAAAGGATAACTTGGTCGCCTAAAATAATGGCTTGATTATTATGACATGATCAAAGAAATCACTTGTGCAATGTATATGACATATTCTGATGTGTAGAGGGTTATACATTATTTCCAAAACTAATATGTACGCATTGCAGTAAACCAGATTTTGACAGTTCTGAAAATGCCAACTGTTAAAAAAGACAACATTCATGATGCCCCAGTTGCCAATCCAATTTTGGAATGTTCTACATCACCAACAATAGCAGAGCGCTTTGTTCCTAATATTTTTGAGGAAACTAGCAAGCAAGGAGCCCAGTCTGAATACCCATATAAAGAAAGAGTCTCTGAATATGATGTCAACAGTGAGGGTAGTTCTTCAAAAGCTGGGCAAGGAATTCATGTAGAGAAACATCTATCTCAAGGTAATTCTTTCTTTTCTCAGTTTAAGGAGTTAGATAGTATTGTCTAGTGAGGATAATGATACGATGGATGCTATTTTGGTTCACAATGCAGGATCATCAATGAAATCTGTAAAATCTGTCTCATTGCCAACTATAAAGTCAGGGAAGCATTCAATAAGGCGTTTTCAAGCCCCAACAATAGAATTGAATTCTAGCATACGACATCTGGTATTTCCTGAAATAAATGCTGTACAAAAGTTTCGACAGGTCTTTATACCAAAAACATTTACATCTCTTTCAGCCTATCGACTTATAATGTCTTCAGCAGTTTATGACGAGATAAACCTCACTGTAAGTATTATATGCTTCTTTTTCTCTTGTCACGGATTGGTTTGGATTTAATTTGTTACAGAAGTTAGATTTGGATTTAATTTTCTTCCTTGTGCTATAAAAGAAAATATAAACTTTCTAGAGGATGTTTGTTGATTCAACACATCAACATAGGTATTTTCTAACTTTTCTTAAGATTTTATTGTTTTTTCTATTGAGAATTTAGTTGCATTTGGGCATTCCAAGGGATTTGTTTTTCCTTTTACAATAACAGAACATTCAAGTATTTTGATCTTATGTCTTCAAGGTCACACTTGATTTTCTGCAAACTCGAGGCCTTAACTCCTTCCCGTGGACCCTCTTGTCCCTCTTCAAAATTAATTTTCCAGATGAGATATTCAATGAACTTATTTGTCTTATCGAAGTGAATCAAGGTTTGCTCAACCTCATCCTCAGTGACCTGCAACTGTTTCTTCCATTCATGCCTCTCACTAGGCCAAAATTCACGATCAACTGCATAAAAAGAATTTTTTGATTTGCTTTCAGGGGTAAGAAATAAACCATCATGAATGCTAGGTTCCTCGATGGTAGATGCCCTGCAATCATCTTGAGAAGAAGATGGCACAATGCTATTGTCCAACATACAAGTATTAGAAGAAACCATCTTCTCTGTACATGGTTGTCCAATAACAATATCTACATTACCAATGTAGAGCTTTGTGCCCATTTCACCGGTGATGCCATAACCTATAGCCAAGATTGTTGTGTCCGCGTGAACAACAATCCATCCCACACTGAGTGGTGTCTTGTGGATGTGAAAGATGCCCAACACCGGTGCATAGAAACACATACCAACCCCTACCAAGCTGCTGGTATAAATCAAAACAGTACCATGCAATCTGTAAATCATGTCTATGATGGAGCAAAAGGCATCTCCACTATCATTTGATGATAAGGATTCGTCATCAAACCAATCTATGACACCATGGTGGTGACTCCAAACCCTCTTATCCAGCCAAACAACTGTTGTCCTCAATGTGTATCCTGAAAACTCTCTAACCAGCAAAGTGGGACAGCCATCAATCGACAAGGAGGTAGAAACCGATGGGTTAGGGCTGGAATACTCCTGCCCTCATGCATAACTCCACCAAATGACTCCATGACATGAATCACTTGTCTTGAAATCAAGGAGGCCTCTTACCCATGATTGACTATCACAAGAGGCACTTCACTTCCATCATGTGTATTGCCATTATCCTCATGAGATATGGCTGTCATAGACAACCGAGTCTTTGCAATAGGTGATGAGCATTGAGCCAAGCTTAACTCCAAGCAAAGCTCATCAACATGGATTTCGGATTCTTGAAAGGCCATCTAAGTCCTCTTCAAAGAATCCATGGTAGCCTTAAGCTCATGAGAGAGCTTATCAACTCCTCCTCTTTTCCTCTCAATGTATCAGAATATATTTCAGGAAAGTTGAGGAGATGGTCATGATTTGAAAGAAGATGTAAGTAGTTTGATTTCATTGCCACTAGACCATCTTTGATTACTTGCAAACTATCTTGAGAAGTTTCTTCTTGAATTCCTTTCTGTCTTCCTTTAAGTTGAACCTTCGAAAGGTGATCTTCAATCAGTTTGTGCATTTAATCATGACGAGACAATGCTGCCATAATCTTATCTTCACTCACCTTCAACTGGTTCTCCAAATTGTGTGGACTATTGGGTTTATGAACAACTTCTGCTTCACATGAAGAAGCATTAGATTGTTCCTGAAGTGCTTGAGTCACACAACTGTTTTCTTCTGCAATATCATCCATACATACATTCAGATTTGGAACTAGAACAACGCTAATTCCACCTGTAACATCATCATCATTACCCTCATTAGGTGTTACAACACAAGAGGGATTAGTTTGCTCATTATACTCATCATCCAATTTAGCTGATTCATTGGATGATGGCCTGTTTTCTTCCTATAGAGAAAGTGGAACCTGTATACCAAATGAGATCAGTTCTTTTACAAACAACTATTCCTTGAACTTCTCAATTTTCTGCTCAACCAATCTTCTTGAGAAATCATATGCTGTGGTTTAAGACATGTTGCTCTTTTCTCCAAATGACCAATAAATCTGATTGCAACTACTTGCAAACATTATCACTTTCATCTAGAATTAGGGACAAAATAGTTAGCATACTTGTTTTGACATTGTCTGAATGACGTTTCCTGATTCTGGTTATGAAGCAGTGGAACATCTGAAGAATCAATTCATCACACCCAAGGTCCATCACAAAGAGGCATAACCTAATCTTTGCCATAATTTCCAATATTTTAACTCTTTGACCAAAAGTAGGGCTTTTGACATCATGTAACCCTTGGAAACACTCCACAATTAGTTGAAGTACTTCCCTCATGATGTCATCATCATAGGGTGCGTTAGGAGCTACAATTCTTGCAACTTCACTGATACAAGTGACAACTGCAAGTCTTTCCTCTTCATCGTGATGTTTCTTAAGCACTGGCTTAACCAAAGAGTGCACCAATGAATTCATAGCTTTACACATCGGTTGGGAAGGTAATTGATCAACCTTGAATAGACTACATTCTGCTTCCTTCAACATGCTGAGAAGAACTATCTTTGACTCAAGTAAGTGTTTTAGCTTCTTACCTATATATTTTAGTTTCTCTTGAAGGGCTTTGGCAGCCTCCTGTTCTTTATTCCATTTCCACTCAAAACTAGGTTGATCTTGCATCATAGATTCAAGTAACGAATCCATGTGATCACTGGAAGTAGCCATGATTCCCAAATTGAAGTTCTGATATGTAGTTGATTAACTGAAGTTAACCTTTTACTGTTCACCCTCAGGTTGGCAGGATGCATAGCTCTGATACCACTATACGATCCCCTTCCCGTTTATGTAGATTTTTTTTTGCAATTGTTGTCAATTTGATAGATAAGAATTTGCTGCTTCTGGATTAAACTGTGTGAGAGTTTTTGGATAAACGTTTCAGATCACACTCCATGATCCATCATCAGGATGCAAAAAGAGTTGAAGGAGTGAGAGATTGCAGATCAAGCAGGTTATAAGGGAGAGGTGAAGAGATTAGTTTGCTCATTATATCTCCCTTATAACCTACTTGATCTGCAATCTCTCACTCCTTCAACACTTTTTGCATCCTGATGATGGATCACGGAGTGTGATCCGAAACGTTGATCCAAAAACTCTCACACAGTTTAATCCAGAAGCAGGAAATTCTTATTGATATGGGCTGTGGAAATCTAATGTCTTTAATTTGATAGATGTTCCATTTTACCAAATATAGCTCACCATATGGTATGCATCAAAGTATTGTTCAAAATGAAAACACACATTAAATTGGCGTTCAACTCAATACATTCAATTTGGTTACATATGACTGTACACAGTAATGTCACTAGGAATAAACAATAGACCCTTACAAGTTTGGAAAACCAATATTTCAGATCAGATTCATACATGAGCAGCTACAGATTTGTACATCAGCATTATATGATTTTTACTACGAATTTCAGGCTGACTGTTGCCAGTGATTACAATGTATTTTCAGACTCAGAAATACAGAAACCAATACTCAAATCACTAAAATATTAGTGCAGATATAAGTAGGAATACCCGTTTACACCCAGATGTGTAACACGCCCCTATAGATGAAGCACACACTTGCACAGCAAGTTAAATACAGGTTGGAGGATTGATATTGCCCATAAACAGCAGATGTCATGCACATGAAGCAACCAGCAAAGCTACAGGAGGGTATGACTCTGTTTCTGCTCATACACTCCAATACTGAATAGTTAAGATGCTACGCCAAGCTTCTAAAGGTCACGAGCTGAGATGTAAGTCTCACAACTCACACGCCAAGCAGAGATACTGCCCCAGAACTAACACCAAACCATAGAAAAGGCAAAAAAATACAACACAGGCACCCCGTTCGGAAATAGGGTTAATGTAACTATTTAAACTGAGACATTTCCTCTTCACAGATTCAAATCTTCCTGCAGGTTTTTATTGAACTTCTGTCACTAGTAAGATCGACCCAACTAGCATATGAGAGACCTTCACCCTGCCTTTATCCCACCAACACAAACCCCTGCTACAATATTCATCAGCAATATATATAAATCATTCGCTCCAATTTCATCAAAACCCCAACTACTTTGAAGTCTTGGATAGGTTATACAAATCTTGTCAACTCTCAAGGTACTGCAGATACCAGATATTTCCAATCGATACAACCTTGAAAATTTGTCTTCGGAGAAGACTCACAAATTTCCCCAAATCGTTCAACCAATCTTTGTAGCACAAATGCGAATCTTAAATGAACCCGCCAATCGCCAGCTAGGGAGGATTCTTTCACCACCGAAATAGTAACTTGTAGGAATACCCACCTAGAGTTTCGGACTCCAAAGAGCTACACCAAATTGCAAGCCCAAATAAAATAATAATCTAGAATATGATGAGAGAATCAGCTCTCATCCCCTTTTATAACACTTTTTTGCCTTTTTAGGGTTTTCCCTCCAAAAATCACTTAACACATTATTATAAAGTGACTTTATTAATTTATCATTAAAATATTTCCGAAGGTCACTTTATAACCTTTTTAATATAGTTAATTAATATTACCTTAATAATTTGCACTTTTTGCCAGGCAACATTAATTAATGAAATTAATTATTATTCATTAGGTGGGTTGGAAAACGGGGAGATTACAGTTGTCTATAAACGTATTTTCATTAACTGTCAGTTTGATCGGAAATTTTAGCAAAGTTAACTTTGATTTGTACAATAAAGTGATAATATTGTGGTAATATTGAATGGCAATCAACATCTGAACTGTAGGGTTGTTCGGGAATGAAATGTGGTCAACGAATTCATAAATAATTAATCTCTTCCATTCAACATCACTTGCTTTTTGCTAAACTCTTCAAAGAATTCTACTTTCACTTTATACATGTAGAAACACATAATATAATGTCCTTACTTGTAAAGAATACTTGAATTTTATGTCATGGATGATATTGATGACAGTAAATGGTTTTTAATTCCATATTTTCTTAACCCTTTCAAACAGAAAGTCAAGTTTTTACTGATACAATTGGACACATAGTCATACAAAAAAGGAACATACACTTACAAGCACACATGCAGACACATATAACATACACATGCATGTGCTTATAAATATTCATACATATATAATGTTTCAATATATTTGACCATGGATTCCTATTTCTTTTTATTTTCGAGGATAATGTCTGCTTTGGGTTTGGAAACAATTAATGTATATTTCTGGAGGTTTAGATCTGTTTTAATCTCACAATTGGTTTATACACAGCTGTTTGATATTGGAAATGAGTTCCACAGAGCAAAACAAAGAATTTCACATCTTAAAAAACAAAACCCACTTTGTGAGCATGGAAGGGGAAGGCTACAAAGTGTCAAAAAGGTACACTTTAATTCTAAATTTACATTGTAAGTACTTTGCTAACATATTAATCTAATATCTACTTCATGCTCAAAGGAAGGACCTAACAAAGGACGATTATTCTATGGATGCCCATTGGAAGTAGAATCTTGCTTGTTTACTTGGGCTGATATAAGCAAAGTAGAGATAGGTAAGAACCATTATAGATGTATGTCAAGCACCTTAATATGATAACTATCTGCATAATTTCTAGTGAAAGAAGATGAAACTTCTTTCTTCAAAATTTTGTTATTTCAGATTTAACATTCATCCACGATCATTTCAATTCTCAACGTTTGTAGATAATTCTGAAAGGTTTGATGATTGGTCAACTGATGAGATGGAGCATGCATTTAGTTGCTTCCATGTAGACTTATACACAAATTGTGAAATATTTTCTCGGTAAGGATTTTAACAAAAAATATTAAATATTTTTTAGGCATACTTCTGATTGGTCATTTATTGCTGCCATGGATTTGGAATGCTTAAATATTTACTTTTATGATTCCTAGGAAACTTGGGAATTCTTTTTCTAAGAAGAGAAGGTGTGATGAATATGAAAATGGGGAAGAGATTGGTGGACTTAATAAAACTTCCACTTACTTGAAGTTAGGCAGCTCAAGGAATCACAGAAGATCAAGTCACTCAAAGTAAGGCTATTGTCTATGCGTTTTGATCCATTTATTGATGCTAAATGGTAACATGTCAAATATTAAGATCCATAATTAGCATATGTATTCTATAGCTAAGATACTAACATGGATCTTAAAATTATGCTAAGTGTATCAGTATTTTATGTTTACTGTTCTCTAAGTAATTTTCTTAAGAAAACAATAATTTGCATTGCAAATTAAAGTAGGTAGTTGTATGAATGAAATGAAACAAGTAAAGAACTGAAACACAGAAATAGAGCTTTACTTTAGAAAAGAGAGAATCATTGTGGGAAACTTCCAAATTAGTATGGGCTATGCAATCTCTCATTACTATCTTGTTGCAAAATTATAAGCTAATTTTCCCCTTTGAGGAGTCTAAGAACATCAACAACACTTCAATAATGTTCTTCTAGCTTTCCTTGAGTTCGCATTGCTTGAGGACAAGCAATCTTGGGAAGGGAGGACTTGTAATGTCCCTTTTTCTGTTCATTCCAACATTTTTAGAAACTTCAACTTTCTTAGAGAATGTCAATTTGATCAGAAGGGTATTTTGAGAGTGGTAGAGAGTTCTTGGAGTCAAGATGAGTATTATGGTACTTTTTATGTGTGGATCCTACATTCTAAGAACACTCTACATTTCTTGGAGAAGTTCGTCATCATGGGAGGACACCAATTTTCATTTAGATTTATTTGCTATGCACTTAAAGTATTGGTGGTGTGGTCAGCATTTATGTTTGGGCTTTTAAATTTTTTCTGTAACTTTGGCGGATGTGCATAAAATAATTAAATAATTAGATGGTTAAATATTTAAGTTGTTAAAAGGTGAAAAATTAAAAGACAATTCATATTTAACTATTTAAAAAGGTAATTAATTGAGTTTGGAGGAAAAAGGTGAATATTTAATCAAAAGTAGGGTTGGATGGAAAAGAGTTAAAAAAATCTTTAGTGGGAAAAGAGATTGATTCTATTCACTATTAATTTCTTGAAACCATTGTTTACAAAGCTTTGGCTCAACTTTTACTTTGGGGATGAAATTGAAAACACTCTAGGTTAATTTAGGAATTGGAAGACGGAAACTTTTAGGTTCTCATTGTTGGCTTCATGCAGGAGTCAAATTTGTGCTTTTAGTGGATTACAGGTTCCAATAGAATTGAAAATAAAAAAAATACATTTATTTATATTTTGTAGGGATCATGATATTTCCAAAATAATTAAGTAAACTTTTATATTATTGGCTGTAGTTAATAATCCAAAATACTTTATTTTATTTGCTGGTCACGGTGATCCCAACCATACCCTATTTCATTCCCTAAGACAAGCTACACAATTTCAAAGGTCTTAAAGGGTGGTATGAAAGTAAAAAGGTGAATTGTTGAACAGTCGTAATGCTGATAGGACTCCTTAAACCCATTCGTACCATTATTTTGGTGGTATTTTAAGTTTTAAAATGACATCACTTCACTTTATGGAAACATGAGGTGTCGGGGAAGTTGCATGGGAAATAGTAGTGCTGTTGGAGTCATAAAATAGAAGTGGATGTGGAAATCATATTGGCATCGACTTCCAAGGTTTTGACTAAGGACCTTCTAAAAAGGCATCTCAGCATAAAATAAAACAGAATTTGGTTTATTTGGACTCTTTTTGTGACTTGTTGACAAAGTCAATCTGCAAAGTGGGTGACATGGAAAGTAACACACATGGTAGTTGTGGTAAAGGGGTCATGGAATCTTTAAGCAGCCCAATTGCTTCATTTATGTGGCTTCCTTTGCTATTTTGAAAGGGATGGAGCTTATGTTGAGACAATTGATATTTTCTAAGTGGTCGTTGCTACATGGGAAGTCTTCAATAGTATGTGCAGTCATTAAAAAGGTCAACATAGCATCCAAATCATTTTGTAAATGCTTAATAATCACTTTCAGTGTAATGTCCCCTTTTGGGATTGCCCTAAATCTTGCCCTAGAATCTCAAGCTTAATGTGGTTAGGGCTGTAACTTAAAAGTTAATTGCTTATAACAGGATAAATCTTGGCTTTAAGTCCTGCAATCATGTTGGATAATATTGGAAATGTAATTCATGTGATCATAACATCATAAATGTCTTATCAGTTTAAATACATAACTATTCCAAGACTATCCAAATTACCAATACCTATAATGCACAGTGGAAGTTTTAATCATAATAAGACTTGGATGAGAAGTAGGATAAGTCCGCTCAAAGCTATCCATCTAAGCCCAAGAGCACGAGTGTCCAACCAAGACAGCCCACCCCTTGGCCCCAAGTGACAGGAACATCCGAACCAAGACAATTCCACCCTTGAGGTGGGCTACTTAGTGGATACACTTGTATTTGCTTTTCCTATCCATGCTATCTTGTTCATCCTCTTATAATTGCAATTCCTTGAATCCATCCTAACAACCAATCACAGTTTTGGTTTGATAGGAAAGCCTTGAAAGGGGTGCCTGTAAACTACTCAACCCATCTAAGCCCAAGAGCACGAGCGTCCGACCAAGACAACCCAACCCTTGGCCCCAAGCGGTAGGAGCGTTTGAACCAAGACAATTCCACCCTTGATTTCAATTTACAATAATTTCTTTTGCATGAATATATATATTATTATATTTAAACTATTTAAACTTACAGCTCAAATATATTCTTGACAATTTATTTTGTTCTTCTCTCCCATTTGCTGCTTTCCCAGATTTATGACTGAATATTATATCGATTCCCTCAATGAGTATTTTAATTCATAAAATACCACCTTATTATTATTTGCAGAAGCCTTTCTCAATTTTCCCAGCCACGATGATATCTTGTTCTGCAGAAGTCTTTCCTTTAAATATCCCATAGCTTTTCCTCATGGGACGTGACTTTAGGCTGACCGGTACGCCATGAGGAGTCGCACCACTTTTCAATTGCTGGTATCTGAGGGTTGCTGATTTTGGATGCATCGTTGTCTAAAGTTTGGGTTAACTATTTATTAATAAATATCTCTGTTTTTCATAATCAGCATGGCAATTGTAATATTATTATTTTAAGAGCATGCTTATAACCACAATAAATATTATTTATAATTTATATATTATTAAACATAATAAACATTATTTATAACTATAATAAACATATTTATTATAATATTTATAATTTTAATAGTATTACTGATAACTATCCTTATAATGATAATTGAGATTATATTTATTTTATTACTTTATTTTGATGTTGATTTACTTGTATTTAAATATTTGATATTTTAATATTAAAGTAGAATAAAAATAATTTGTCAATATATTAATATTATTTTATTCTAATGTGTTACAATCTTGGGAGGGATATGACAGTCCTTCCCTCCCAAATTTGCTTGTCCTCAAGCAACGCCAATTTAACCAAAACCCTTTTAATGTCATAGATATCTCTTTAACCTTAAGGCAAGAACTTACATATATTAAGATGAGGATTAGAAGTATGACACATATCTATGTAATGTCCTATGAAGAGGTTTTTCCCATTGACAAGGAAACCTTAGGGATCTTATGAAGAGATTTCAAGTGACATATTACAATTCTTACTTGGAAGATTGGTTGGGTAATCTGTCTTAGATTTTGAGGGTGTAAAGGCATCGTACTACTAGATTTGCTCCTCCACAAAGCTCCAATTGTTTATCGTCCTTTCTTGTTTTGATTGGATGCTTTTGAGATCTCCTTCATCGTACCTTGTTTTTATTGCTTGGATTTCCTTTTGCTTCTTCGTTGGATATTGCCTCTATATTACGTATTTGGCTTCCTTTTCCACATATGTGTCTTGGTTCCCAATTCTCTTAGCATTTGAAACACAAATTTCACTTTTTTAGGTCACTTCGGTTACAAATAAGTCCCGTCTTCCATTCCCCTTTGCATTTGTGACATGATTTCCCCTTTCTACTCTCATCTTGTTTACAGATATGACCCTGCTCCCACTTTCCTTTACAATTGAAGCATAGTCTTTCCCTTTGAAGCCTCTCATGTTCGTTATTAGAAAGAAAGGTGTTTTTATACTGGTCTTTCTTATAGGGGGTTTTTGTATGTGCATCTCTTGTTCTATCTCTTGAGGCTATGTCCTCTAGTTTTAGGGCTTTATCAATTGTATCCTCTAGGGAGGTAGGATTTAAAGCACTTACCCATCCTTGGATTGAATCCGTTAACCCTTCTACAAAAAGGTAGGCGAGCCGATCCTCGTCAACCCCTAAAACTCTAACTGAGATCCTTTGGAATTTTGCTATGTAATCCTTAACTGATCCATGTTGCCTAAGATGGGTTAAATCTTTAAAGTCTTTTTGTGGATGCTTTCTATCAAACCGTTTTATAAGTTTTTGTGTGAATTTATCATAGGATGTTACATTTTGGTGCCCTTGGGTGTGGATACCATAATGCCACTATTCATGGGCCAATCCTTCTAAATGTAAGATGGCAAATTTCTAAGGTTGAAGCATTTAAATATTTGGTTTCCCCTTCGAAATTGAATTATTATAAAGTAACTTTATATTTTATTGTTGAGGGTCAAAGGGGACATGGAAAGTACCATGGGCACCTAGTGTGATGACTTGAAGTCATTTTGAAAGGCAACAAAATCGTTTTTGAATGCTGAATAGGCGATGGGCGCCCAAGCTAAAGTTTAAGCCAAAAAATTAAAATAAAATCAAACTAAAGTTACTTTGGTGTGGATTTGACATGTTTTTAGGGTTGCTTCATGCTTGGTCGCCCTAATTTGTTGTTGAAGCTTTTAAAAGCTCATTTTGAAGCCTCATTTCTCATGGATGTTTTGGCTGCTTATTGAGATGTTGCTGGTTTCTCGCCAGGAGGTCAGATAAACGGAGTTGAGGACGAAAACCCTTGATATCTAAGGTTGGTTTCGGTAGTGCAAGACCTGCCCTAACTGGTAGAAGGGTGGTTTCAGTCAGAAATCGCATTTGCGCTTCAAGTTGTAGAATTTACAGGCTTGAAAATGAAGATCTTTCAACATTTTTGAGGTGTTTCAGTTGGTTTTGGGCTTGAGTTTGCTTAATCTCAGTTTGGTGTGTTTTTCTTGGAGATTTTGGGTGTGTTTCTATCTTTTCTGGGCACTGCAATCTTTGGACCAGAATCTGGCTTTTGATCATTTCTTCAAAGTGGTTTGAGATTTCCAAATGGGTATTGCATCATTTGATAGCTCTCCTCAAGGCGATATCCAACGAGTATTAGTTTGCTTTCTTTAATGGAGTGTGGGATTTATTAGGCCAGGTCGACCTACTGCTGGGAGTGCCCTTTTCTGGGTGTCTAATCTGTCTTTAGACGGCCTCTCTGTTGGTCATTGCTGTTACTATTTGATGGTGATAGTGGAGTCTATTTGGCGTGGACACTCAAGGGGTTTGAGGGGCATTTCTTTGGAGCTGCTTGTGATTAGAGGAAGACGTCTTAACTGCTGCTAAGACACATTACCAGCACGTTGAAGGGAGTCCTTGGCTCTTCTCTGCAACGATTTGGGAACCCTTTTGATGAGAGTTGGACGTGGCATTAAGGAGTCAATTTTCTGCTGTAAGGAGCTAATTCACAGGTCTGAAATACTTGTATTCTGTGATGAAAAATGTACTGCAATGGACTGAAAATTACTGTTATTTGAATCTGAATATTAGAAGTTCTGAAAAGGTTATCTGTTCCTAGTACGTTTGCTTCAGTTTAGTGTTCTTTGCAATTTATACTTCATGCAATGACCATAACAATGAATGGCACAAGAAACCCTACGCTCTAAACTCTCACAAAACAAACACAATCAGCAAGTGGGGAAATTTCTATTCATTTGCAAGATGAAATTATGAATAACACATGAAAACACAAAGGCAAACACGCTCAGATTATTATAACAGCAGTGGTGAAGTTTCCCAAGAAAAAAAATTTGGGGTCTTATATTACATGTACCTCGAAAAGGCTTCTCTACTCCCGATCCTTATGCTCAACCACCTCCAAAATACCCTCAGGTTCAGACTCTTCCTGTTTTGAACTCTCCTTTGTTACCACCTCTATGTATCAAACTTGTCCTTTGCCCGAGCATCTATGCCCGGGCTCCCATGGCTCTCTACAAGTAAAACACAATTTTTTCCTTCGAAGCTCATTCTTGGGATAGGTCTTGTTTTTAGGTGTGGTGGCTTCCAATTTTAAAGCCCTTTGAATAGCATCTTGTAGAGATGATGGTTCAAAAGCTTAGACCAATCCCTTAAGTGATTTTGAAAGCCCTTCAATAAATAAAACTTAAGTCTTTTCTCGGTAGTATCTAGCATCATGATTGAGATCCTTTGAAATTCTGCTACATATTCTTCTATTGTATCTTTTTGCCTTAATTGTGTCAACTCCTTAAAATGTATCTTCGAGTCTTTTCTATCAAACCTTTCTATAAGCCTTTGTATGAAGTTGGTGTATGTTACAATTTGTTGATGCCCTTTTGTGACTAGCCCATGATGCAACCATTCATGTGCTGTTCCTTCTAAGTAAAGAATGAAAAATTTAATAGTTTCTTCTTCTGTCATGGGGCTAAGAGAAAGATAGGTATCTAGTTTTTGGACCCATGCTCATGCAAACCTTCCCTGAACCATCAAAATTGGGGAGAGTCAACTTTCTTTGCTGCAAATCTTTGTTGGGTTGTCTTTTTCTCTCCTTGAGATATTTCTTGATCTTGCATTATAATATTGTATACAAGGAATTTGTCTTCTAAGGTCTGGATCAAGTCTTGAGTATGTGTCTGTGCATTCATCAAAGTCATTTACTGCCATGTTTGGTTCTTCTTCTTCTTGTGATTGCTCATCTCTAGGTAAGAATGTGGGTTGTGTTATTCTAAGTGGGGATCCAAATGGAGTTCTATTGTTATTTTCCGAATGACTTGAGTTACTACCATCTCCTCCATTGATTTGTGTAGGCCTAAGAGAATTGATTGTATTATTCATATTTTGAAGTGTTTGAAGGAGCAATTGTGTTGTTTGTACTTGTCGTTGCATATAAGCCTTCAATTCAGTCTCTTGTTCTACCTCACGATCACCCATTTTATCTTTTCCTCTACTTTTAATTTGGTTGGTAGTTACCTCTAGTTTTTTCTTTTCTCTTTCCAAGGCCTGCTGATCTCTTTGGCTCATCTACATAAACTAATTTTTAGCTAGGCTGGCATGATCAAAGCTTTAATACCAATTGTAATGTCCTGTTCTAGAATGAACTTTTTTTTTTCTTTAAATAAATATCCCATACTCACAATAAGGCTTGCATAATTAATTACAAATATTAATTTATCCTTAAACTATAATTTTTATAGATATTTCAGATTAAAAATTTAATAATATAATTTTGAAAATTACAAACTTATTTTTGAATAACTGCTGTAATCTTCTTGCAATTTGTAACTATTTGATTTGTATAAATGTCTTGAAATATTCTTGCTAAAAATAGGGGTTTTCATCCACTAACTTGATGAAGAAATTAAGGGTTTTTGTCCTTGAATTTTTGGTCTATGAGGGGTTTCATCCTCAAGATTGCTGAATGATTGATTCATATTCCATGAAAAAAAACAAATAATTATCTCCACTGAATTGGTTCCTTCCTTCCCCTTGATTTATTTTCTTATATACCCTTTCTCTTCAATGGTCATAACCCTTTGTGTACCCCTTGACTTTTTAGTTAATTATTTTTTGTTTCTTTGTTGGAAGGGAATCCTTGGTGTAAAGGATAGATGCACCCTTTGTTAGAGGGTTGGCTGTCTTAATAAAATGGTTTGCCTTAGGCGAGGGCATTACAAATTCTTTAATGTGTGAAATTATTGTTTACTTACAAACTTATTTCTTCCTTGAAGCTAATTGGTGGGAAGATTGAGACACAAAAAACCCAAATCTTTAAAGCTAGCCCTTTGAATCCTGACCCAACCTTGTAGTGCATCTATATGTGAGTGTAATTGGAGCTTGTTTAATACCATTGACATGAAGCACAACACATTGACATGGAAGTGCCTCAAGACCTTGTCTTGTAGAATACAATCTTCACGCTCTCACAGAAAAGGTAAGAGGGCGGCTCATTTGGCAATGATGTGATGATTGACTTGGATTACATTGATCCATATAGGGATTGGATTGTATAGGATGAAGACCTCATGTATATAGAAGACAAGATTGTTGATTTTGAGAGGCAAGCAAAGGAGGGTGTAGTTGAGGCATAATCAAATGGCGTCGGATTGGATGACATCATGGTTGAGGATGGTGGTAGTCATGAGAAGTGATTACCTTCTAGATCAAGGAGTAGGACCCCATCCATCACTAGGATGTATAAGAAGAGAAAGTTATAAATTATAGTAACTTTCATTGAATTGTTAATTTGATGATGATTTTAATCATTGCAAGATATATATCAGATTATTGATTGTTGCATTCATGTCGATACAATATTAAACTTTTTTTATTTAAGTCTTATAGAAAACACCTCCCCAATGTTCTATAGACTCATTTCATATGATTTGTGAGTGTATTTTGCATGAAGTTTATGCTTTTATAAGGAATTTAAGTATTTTTAATTTGCCAAGTTTTTGATGAGTTGCCAAGTTTGAGTCAAAATGAGGTATGTCGATTGCCTTGTGAATTTTTGAACTATTCCTTTGTGTATGTCAGCAACATCTAAGAGAGTTGCTTGTGCTCTCTCGTCCTCCACTGTTACTACTATGTCTACCTCAAGCTGAAATTGACCAACCCATGCATGGTCATCCTTAGTAAGCACAAGATCCTCAATGCCGATGATCCAATCTAATAGTGGATCAACCTCTAATGCAATTTGAGATAAATCTGAGCACAAGATGAAGGTTTTAATGAACATAGACATGGCTATTCAAATATATACTCCAATTATGCTTGCATCTTGAAGTGCTTTATGGTTGGTTCAAGACACATATGAAAATCCTATGAAGATTTGATATCTTAGTATGAAATTTATCTCACCATATATTTGATATAAGAACAAAGGTAAAAAAAGAACTCAATCTCATTGTTCAACATAAGCACAAAGGATGTAAATGTACAAGTTTGAACAACTTTTACCTTGCTTGAATGTCATGTATGTTGCCTTACATATGTCTTGCACAAATATGAGATCCCAATCTCAAAGAAGATGGTTCCTTTGATCTAAGAGTAAGCTTCCATTTGCTCTATGACTATGTAGAGTCCGCTATAAACCTTTTTCTTTGCCTTGAAATATTAGCATAATTGGAATGCTCAATTTAGGAAATAACTTGATACATGTAATAGATTATGAAATTAATGGTGGCATCACCAAACAATGATTTTCTATATGGAATGATATTTGTCAAAAATACCACTATAGATGGTGCTAATGGCTTACCTAGCCATGTCCATGCCCTTATATGTATAGCTCAGTGTGGGATTCTCCTTATTAACAACATGGAGATTAATTGAAAGCTCAATGAATTGTTATAAACAACATAAATTAGTAGTAAGAGTTTTTCTTTTTGGAGAATTAGGAGAATTAGAAGGCCTCTAGGGTTCTTAATCCTTAATGGGAAACTCCCCTATAACTCTTGGACAAAAGGTCAACTGCCCCACACCATTTTTGCAAGTAGTTGTGAGTTGAACTTGGTTGGATCGGAATTGCAAATAAGTAGTAATATATAAGAAGAGAATGCAAGCAAATAAAAATAACATAAAACTAGTAAGATAGGTAAAAGAGTAATGAAATATAAACTCACATTTGCAATCTTCTTTGCTAGAAGCCAAAAGTGTTGTTTATCAGAGACTCAATCAACAATGTTAAATTGTTAGTGGTCTTTGATTATGAAGATTGAGACCATTTCTCACTAATAAAACATATGTTTTAGAGTAGTTTTTGGTTGAAACAAAGATTGCAATTTGATAAAATTGGTTGCAAAGCAGGCTACCCTAGGACAAGCCAACTCCATCTTCTCTTTATATTTATTGATTAAGTCAACTCCACCTTGGTAGTAGATGGTAATGACTCCTTTGCCTCACCAACAACATCTACAATGATGTCATTTGATCCAATCTCTCTTGCTTTTGTTATGCCCACACTTTCTATAGATTGCCTTTTGAAATGAACAATCTTGTCTTCTATGAACAAGCAAGTTTCCTCGTCATGCGTAGTCCAATTATTGCAGGGATCAATATCATCCAATTCTATAGGGTCCTATGACGTGTCATCTATGTTTCATGTGTGAAGTTAAAGGTTGTACCAAAAACTAGGTCATTGAGGCGTTGAGTCAAGTTTGTATGCTACTTTGTGTGAATGGCTTTAAATGATTTCCAATTACACTCACATCTTGAAGCGCTACAAGGTTGAAAAAATTTCAGAGGAATAACTTTTGAAGATTTGGGATATTTCTACTCTAATTTTCCCACCAAGAATCTGCAAATAAGATATTCAAAAGTTTGTAAGTAAACAATACTAATAATTGTAACTTGTAACTTGTAAGACATAAGTATAGATTACTTGCCTTGTGTTTGGGTAGATCTATAAGTAAAAGATATTAATAATGGGAATTGGTAACTTTTAAAATGAGTAGAGACTCCAATTTTGTTACCTCATATTTGGGTGGATCTCCCTCAGATAACTTGTGTTGAAGAAAAAAGCCTCCCCTTAGCTTACTTGTAATTTTGCAACTTTGAAATAATGGGGTCCCCCACCTTAACCTTAGGTGTCATTCTCTTAATGCATGTTGAGAGGTCCTCTATAACCTCCACATTAACATTTGTGAAGCCATTAGAGAAAAAAACTTGTGGTTGAGATCATAGTTCCGGGACTTGCTTGGACTCGGCAAGGCTCGAGTCAAGTCACCCTTGCTGAGTCTGGGTGCTCAGACTCGAATTCAGCTGAGTCCTGGTGATATTTTCCGAGTGGCAGACTCGCTAGACTCGGCGAGTTCAGGTGAGTCCCGTCAGGTAGACTCGATTGACGCAGGTAGACCCCTGCAAGGGGCATTGACCCTCAACTCCGTTGGGGCAATTGCCCTCAAACTTGAGATTATGGTTGGTGCATCATTCAGAACCTATCTTAAGACTTAGACACATTCGTAGGAAGGATGCAGACTCCTCTAAGCCATAGACTTCTAGTTATTGTTTTGATATTTCATATTTATTTGGAACATTTGATGTCATGGATTTTATATTCCATGAGTTTTGTATACATTTGAGTCTTTGTGACTATATTTATATATCTAAGTGTGCTATTTCCTTTAGTAGCTCAAATGCAATTTGCGTTTATACTTGTGTGATCGATGTATACTTGTGTATGTGATCAAATTAGCTTCTATTTGATGATGTTATTGTGTCCTTAAGGTTTATTTAATAAAGGGTGCATGAAACAAGCTTTAAATCCTTTAAAATCTCTTAATTTCTTGGGTTTTTCACTTTGTCGAGTCTACGCCGAGTCGAGTCACCCTCACCGAGTCCAATTCTTAGAACTATGGTTGAGATAGTACCCCATTGTATGAATGAGTTGGACTTGATTGTTCCGCCTATATTCAATGATCTTTCTAATGGGATCAAACTAGTCCCTATCCTCCTAGTAATAGTTTTGGATGGCCACTTTAGCCCTATCCATGCCTCATAAATGTGTTCCATTAAGTTTTTCTCCCCATTCGCTAAGCATAAAATCCTCACCAAAAGCTCCAAAAACACCTACAAGTACAAACAAATTAAAATTACAAACTTATAATTAAAAATTAAAATACAATTTAAAAAAAAATTGAAAATAAAGGATTCAATTTGAAATTTAAATTGAAGTTTGAAGTTACTTTAATGATTTTCAAAGCTATCTTTGCGAATACATCATCAAAAATTGTCTTTGTGGTTCTCTTTGCATTTGTCTTCTTTGAATATGTTGAGTCTAGCCATGCTTGACTCACGAACATTTTCTTTAATGGTATCAACAAACTACAAATTCTTTGTAGTGTTAGAAAGTTAGTTGCAAACCTTGTGACACCTAGTCACACAAGCTCTTTGCCTTTGGTGTGATCTCTCATCAAGTTGAGAATCCAAGAGTGATTATAAATGTATTTTGCGATGTTCTTAGCATCATCTACAACTAGTCTCACCTAATTAGCTTTTCTTATATCCTTAAAAAGAGGGTGAAAGGAATGGGTTGTGCAAGGGGTTCAAAAGAGTGATGGATGTCTCTCCTAAAGAAATATCCCAGCAGCTATATATCTTGTTGCATTGTCAACGACAAGTTTCACCACATTCTCTATGCCCAACTTATGACAACCTCTTTCAATATCAAGCTCAATTTTTTTGCGCTCTTTACTTTGGTAGAGGTCTCAATTGACTTCAAGAAAACCATGTCACCATTTGAAGCTATCAAAAAATTGATGAGGGTTCAGTTTCTTCCATTGATCCACCCATTTGAAAGAATGGTGCATCCAAACTTACGTTGCTGCTTTTTTTTTTCATCCAAAATTGAATTTGCATTTGTAACATCTTGGACCAAATTTTCTTGCAACTACCAATGTCATCACCAAATTCTCCTTGTATAGGATTTTTGCCATGTTGAACGGAAGGTGGTTGTAAAATTAGAAATTCACACATCTTATTTGCTTCTTGGTGTACCTCCTTGTTCCACTCTATACTTTGCAACAAAAGTTGTGCTCCAAGCATGTTTTTGGGTACAAAAAAGCCTTGTGACTAGACTTTGCTTGAATTGGATGTGCCTTGTGCGTGTGGACTACAACTAGATCTCATAATGTCTAACATATCTATCTCCATTTTGTTGGGAAGTCGGGATTAATGGCTATTTCTATGGTTGCTTGTGTTGTTGCCTTCTCTAGTTTATTTTCATCCAACAATTTAAGGACTGCTCAATTCTATTGTTTTGGCTCTTGCATTGTTTCTTCACGACTTAGTGTCGTAGCAAGGGATGAATTTGATATGGTAGTTGAGTTAATTGATGCTTCCATTAAGCCTTTTGAAGTAGAAGAGGCAAATCACACTCCTTGATACCAATTTCATTGTGGCGTATTTCCAAGTTGAGTCATGACAACTATGGGGATGGCTTCCACTAGCTGAAGTTGAGCTTGATGCAGAGTTGGATGCCATTGTATGCTGACATATAGCATGTTTGAATACAGAAAAAAACAACAATTTGAACAAGAAAATAAAATAAGATTCATATAAAATGCATTTCAAATGTAATACGATAATTAAATAGCAATATCGTTAATTAAGTTAACTAAAATAACATATTTTGACCTTGAAATCTAAACCTTGTTGTTTAGGGAAAAAAAGGTCTAGCAATATCATTCACATAAACTAGTGTAAATCAGTAATAAAAAAATTACCTGAAGGGAATTCAATGCATTTAGAATTGTAAATCATGTTTACAAACCTAATATTAAAATGTTAGAGAGAGTTTAGCATGTTTGTGAAAAAAACTAACTTGGAAACTTAAATTCCTCAAATCTGCTCTTTGTATCCTCTTTAACGTCATTCCAATTTGCTCAAGGATGCTCAAATATTGTGTGAGTTTCAATTGTGGGTGTGTAGAGCTTGATAGGAAAAGAAAGTGTTTTTTCGATATAAACCCCACTCTTTTTTTGTGTTTACTTGTATTTTCTCTTCCAATGAGTTTTGGGGTTGGAATCGCTGAGTACTTGTATGAGTTTGTGCTAAAGCTCTTTGAATACCCACTTTTCAAAAAATTGCAAGTAAACATGTGAAAAACTCCTCATGCAAAATTTTCTGAGAAATCGATTACTTGTTAGAAAACATTAAACAATCAATGATTTAAAATTTGGTACATACATTTATTTGTATAAATTTTTATATGTAAAATATTTATATATTTACTAAATTGTAACCTTGAATTTTCTGAGAAATCGATTACTTGTTCGAAAAATTTAAACAATCAATGACTTAAAATTTGGTACATACATTTTTTTGTATAAATTTTTATATGTAAAATATTTATATATTCAATAATTTCTGTTTCCTTGTATTTTTTATTTCCAATGAGTTTGGGGTTGGATTCACTGAGTATTTGCATGAGTTTGTGCTAAAGCTCTTTGAATACCCACTTGTCAAAAAATTGCAAGTAAACATGTGAAAAACTCGTCATGCAAAATTTTCTGAGAAATCAATTACTTGTTAGAAAATATTAAACAATCAATGATTTAAAATTTGGTACTTACATTTATTTGTATAAATTTTTATATGTAAAATATTTATATATTCAATAATTTGTAACCTTGAAGTTTGTGCATACCTCCATATGAAATATTCTACTTTTTCTTTAGTTATCTAAAGATAAATTTGACACTTAACATCATGTATGGCTTGATGATTTTATCTCTAGTTGTAAAGTTACTCTATGCTTAACATTATCTTTTTTGTCCATTCAAATCTTTTACAATGTGATTATTGTCATTACTTTAGAATCATAGATGTTTATCATTAGAGGAAGACTTATTTTGTGTCTTCTTGTTAAAGTAGAATTGTTTTTTTTGGGAGCTCTATATGAATTAGTGTTTGTTTTGTAATTAGTTAATACTTTTACAGATTCCTTATGGATTTGCACTTAAAAAAAAATTAAATACAGTTATTTATCCTAGTACAGACTTGTTATACCTTTTGTTGCAAAACATTGTTGCTTGCTCAATATTCAATTATGTACTTTGTCATTCTTTATTTATTTTCTAAGCTCTTGCGAAACATGTTCCATGCTTTCATAAGAAATAATACATTTGGTAAACATTTATAACTTATTTATAATCTTGTTATACATTATTTAGTGTAATAACACTTTGACTCAATGTTTGTGACTCATTTATAATCTTATTATAAATCATTACAGAAATAAGACTTTTATTCAACAATTGTAACTCATTTATAATGTTGTAACAAGTCATTTGTTACAGTTATAAACAACTTTGAATATTGTTTTGTTTGTGTCAAAGATACTTCCATTTCTTGTATTCATCTTTTTAATGTCTCTAGTCCTTTTTGTTTTCTTGTTGCACAAATCAATATGTTGATAATTGAAAAGTTTTTCTTATTATTGGTCCACGTTAATTTTACTAAAGGGTGACATGCTTTTTGTTATCATTTGAAATGCAGGGGTGATCTTTGGATAATAAGTTCAAATATCAATTTTAGTAAAGAGAGAAGGTTTGACTATTTAATACATTATTTAAAATTAGTTCCACAAAATGATTATTGACATTCTACTAAGGATTGTAATATGTTTCTGTAGGGATGACTTTCTGGTTTTTGCAGTCAGTGATTATCATGGGCCTTCATCGGATGGTATTCTAGAGGTATACAAAGCATTCAAGCACCTCTAAGTGATGCTAATACCAGAAAGAGGGATAGACAAGGATGATGCTAGCACATCAACCCAGGAACTTGGACCCCAAAGTCATGCTTCCTAATAGGAAAATATATTGGTGAATGCATTAAAAATAAATCTCCAGCAAAAAGTAGTATTGATATTCAAACATAAATTATTGCTCATTTTCTTGTAAACTTGAGACCTACATTACAAGAATAACAATAATCTAAATCAAGATTGCATCATAGGTAGAAGTATTTCTGATTATGTGTTGTTATAAACAATTGCAATGCACTTAAATGAGCAGAAAGAGCTTGGCATGAACTCGAACACCTAAGTGATATAAAGACAAAAACATCTATGTTACAAGAGTGGTTTATGTGCTTTCGTATGTGTTGCATCTGCCTTCCTGCATAGGCAGGTCACATACCCGAAGAAAAAGAAAGCAAATAGCTATATCACATAGCAGGGACCCAAGTACCCTTTCTAAAACACAAAGTATCTCCATATGAGATTTTCGCCCAATGGATAGGATGAAGAAAGATATGTGGGAGCCTTGCCTGAAAAAACATATGTTATCACAAAAAGATATGCTTGATGCATTGTTAAGGACAAGGTTGAAGAATAACTTAGAGCAGCATGACCAGCATCAAGTTTTTTTAACATCTTGATGGGTTCTACAAGCCATTTTGATCTAAATGATTTTAAAACTTGTTTTCATTGTCGTATACTAAAATGGACATATAGTTCACCAAAAGACAAATTCTAGCTAATCTGCATTGGTTGGTAAAGCCTTTAACCAGAATCTCTTATGAAAAAAAAGGTTACAAGTGCATAACATAGACTATATGATATGAATTGTTACCCAATGTGTGTCATTATCCTTAGTGGCCTATTTCAAATTAAATTTACAGATTTTTCATTGCCATTATTTGTAGAGTATGAGGGAGCCAAACCACCTTAGAGGCTGAGGGAAGTCTTGTTTGAATTTCCCATCACTCTTTTTTCAGGCTCTTCTCCTCATCCACTGGGCAGAGTAAAAAATCTATTGAGAACAGAAATCCATGATGATAGTCTCCACAATTGAAGTTTAATTTCATTCCAAGATTCTTGAAGAGAGCTTTTTAATGTTAGCAGTGAACTTGGAGTGGGTATCACTTCCAATATTTGAGGTAGTCGTTATTTTGAGAATCCTTCATTAAAGCGGATATTTGCAATGTCTTTGCTTTACATGAGTATGGGCATGCAATGAATATAATCATTTTGGTTTGACTAACCATCACCTCTAGAGCTTGGATATGCCACTAGTTTGTATTAGGCAAGCTGTTTATCAAGTCAATCAAAATGCTTTTCCTTTTATTGTCTAGAGTTGGTAGTGTAATAAGGTTTCCATTATGTGGATTCTCTTTTCCTTCTTTTCTTAGTACTCTAGAAAGCATTTTACGGTTTTCCCTTTCTGCATTTGTATGAACTAAAAATCTTAGCAGCATTACAATCTAAAAACTTGCAATCAATGTTGAGTAATTGTCTATGCTCCTTCAAGTTCTTGAGATGGGGATGGGAGATGCATTTCTAGTACGGTTTTTTTTTTGGACCACTTTTTAAGGGGTGGCATGGGACAACTATCAAAAAAATAAGGAAAGTTTTAAAATATAAGGAAATTTCAAATATTCATGTGATAACATTGATAAAGCATTCATCATAGACATTATAGAACCTTAATACATAAGATTAGACTTGACTCGAGATTTCACATGAGAATTGATAAACAAATTAACAAAATTTAATTGCTTTCACCATGGATGTGCATACATATTATAGAATAATTACAACAAAATGTCTAAATGATGAAAATTTCAACTACAAAATGACAAAAACATAGAAAATATATAACTATCCCTAATTAGTATTTGCCTTTGGTAGATTTGCATCAAAATTGAAGCTCGAGTTCAAGTCATTGCCAGTAAGAGGGGTTGCCTCATCCAATGGAATCCCAACCCATCCCTCTTGTGCCTCCTCTTCAACAACATATAGAGCATCTTCGGGATCAACATCTCGATGTGAGGTTGGTGTTTAGCATGTTAGTTTTTATGATCATGTTGTACCCAAACCAATTTTTTTGCTTCATTAAGGCATTTTACTTAAAAGAGTCTAAACCTTGCTAAAATGATGTCAAAATACAGTTTTTGGGCAAGTCAAATATGGACTTTGGTCAGTGTCATGTTAGTCGTCAACAACAATTGGTGAGTACCTAGAGCTCAGAACTTGAAACTGGGACTCAAAGCGAGATATGTGATGATGGAGAAGCACGTCACGATGAAATTATATTCCTACAAGGTCTTTTCAGTGGCCAGAACGGTGATTACAGAGATCAAAAAGATGAAGATTTTTAGCAGAAAGTAAATCTGCGCCCCTGTAGCCCAGGGGCACCCTTCTTTTTGAGGGTCTAGATCTTGTTGTTTTTGCTTGCAAATGCAGTCAATCTCTTCAAAATTAGCCCAGCTATCTAACGAACTATCTGGCGAAGTCATCCGAGTTGCAGAACTCCGACAACTGACGTCAGAAGCTGAACGTACAAGAGGTTGCATGTCATAGAGGATTGTCAGTTTACAGCTTTCTGCGCCCCTGTAGCCCAGGGGCGCCCTTGAATTTGGCTCCTCAGATCATTGAATTTGCAGATGACGTCTTCATGAGATCTTTTCTAATCTAGTCTAGCTTTGCAACGCACTAGTTCGCAAGTCAATCCGACATTCTGAGTGATCGTAGCAGAGGATCTACCAGACACATAATCAGAGGGTGGAGAAATATAGCATTACACACCTGTACCTCTGTAGGCTAGAGGCGCCCAACCTTTAGGCTTGTCAGATGGGGTTTTTAGCGTTCGTTGTTTGAGCCTTCACAGGCTAGGGATGCCCTTGCTTTTGGGGTCCCTAATGCAGCTTTTAGGTGCCTTACATACAATCATTGGATGGAGAGTACTTTCAGTCACGCAGTGAGCCTACCATCTAGTCAGCAGGGTTCATCGTCAGTGGCAGTTTGAAGTGTCAGATGGCAAAATGGAAAAATGGCCAAGTCTGAGATCTTGCATCAATTTAATCAAAGGCGCCTAATTTTTTGAGGTGTCAAACATTGATTTTTGTAGTTGCAGCTCCCAACAGACATTTCATCCTTGCTTTGCAGGCTTCGCGATGGATATCTCAGCTTGGTCTCAGCATCGCTCAGTCATCCAGAAATCAGTGCTGAACATGGTCAACTGTAACTTTGCAGTCAGCTATAAAATAGGAAGTTAGCGAAAAATCTCATAACTTGTGCAAATGGATGCCTGGAGGGTCAAATGAAGACTTTTCAGAATCAGTGAAGTTTGCCGAGTGCATCTAGATGCTGTGCTTTTTTGCCAACTGGATTAAAATAATATTTAATATTTATTTTGCATGCTAAGGCATTAAATGGCGATTTTTCCCAATAATTAATTATTGGCACCTTTTTGATGTTTAATTTGTAATTTGCATGATAAAAGCAAACTGAATATTTTAATATTATTCTTTAATCCGGACTCCAAGTCAGTATCAGTTCAATTGGAGGGGGTCCAATCAAAATCATTCTTTCGTAGTTAGGGTTTTATAATCTTGCAGTCATCCTTTATGGTGTGATTTTTCTCTATTTATTCACGGCGTCCACCATTAAATCATTCATCCAGCTTGAGAAAATTCGTAATTCTTCAGAGCAGAGGCGAATTTTCCTTCAAAATTGGGCGATTTCATCAACAATCAAATTCAGAGACATCAAAATATTCCTTTTGCAGGTGCAAGTCTGAATTTATCAGCAAATTCAAGAGAAATTGGTGATTTTAGCAGAAGAAAACACTCAAAAAAACTCAATCTTCTGTCTCAGATTCCATTTGCATGTTTGAAGAAAAGGAAAAATTTGGTAAAACAAATCTTCTGGGTTTAATCAGAATAGCTTCCTCGAGAAAACCCATGTGCTAGAATTTTTCAAGAAAATTTACTCCAGAGCATCAGTTCTTGAGGCTCTAATTTTCTCAACTGAAAATTCCTTGCATGGTCAAGTAGAAGTCAAATTTTCACATTTTTGACGTTCTGGGTTGTCTTAGAATGTTTTTCTGGACAAAACCCATATCTCAAATTTTTTCGTGAAAATTGCCCTTTTATAGGCTTTTTTTAGCCTCAGCAGGCTATTTTTAGCTTTCTAGAAAACTTGTCAGAATATAGCCGTGTTCACAATCAACAGGCAAGTTTTTCAAAATGCAATACACTCAGCTCGATTTCAAGACCAAGTTAGTCTTGACTGACGACTTCATTGGGACAATTGATACGAATCTACATAAGGTGCTTCTAGAAGTAGTCTTAGATCCACTCAAGATTAGAGATTCGATACTTCAGAACATTCAGCAGTCTAGGTTACTTGAGGCTGCTTCCATACTTATCTTAGTTCACTACGTAGAGTTTTTAATCTCTTGTGTTAAACATTACAAGTTTGCTACTCGTGAGATAGTGTCAGTAGATGGACTGTTACGACCCAATTCTGCGTAAATTAAAAACTTTCCAATTCTCACTTAAAACATGTAAAAGTAACATATAACAAAGATAATACAATAAAATTTCTAGCTTTCTTTATTGATAAACACGTACAAGTTACAATATGTTTCATTGCAAATATAAATCAGAGTTAAAAGTAATACAATTACATACATAGCTCGTAAGCTTTTGCACAAATAGAAGTAAGAAGGTCCAGGAGTCCGTCCTTTCAAATCTTGGTACATCGGCCGCTCACTGTGGAGGAGAAACATCACTCGGGCGCTTTTCCGCCAACCACGGACTTATAATGCGGCCCCCCGCACGATCATTTTGCAATGAACGGCCCTCCCTTCGAAGAAGAGATTGGTAGGGTATCCTTTAACGATTACCAACTGAGCATAGTGCTGTGTCCTACTCAACTAGAACCTTGCTATTTCACAATCTCGATCTAGTACTCGGATCACAATGAACTGACAGTGTAGTCTCAACTATCTCACATCTAGGTGGATGTTGTACCTTTCACTACTTTGGCCAAAGTATTCTCATTCAGTACTTCGAATGAAGGTCATCTATCATAAACACTACTCAGGGCCGATTTGACTTAAGGCTTCCTTACTCTACGCATAGGTTTGTCCTTCAATGGGTGAATCCGTCAACCCAGACATCCTACAATCATACGAACCTACTAGAAATGAAAACAGTATTCAAGAGTCTTGTATCAATTCCTCCTAACTAGGAATTCTTTATCCTAGGAGTACTAAACTTGTCTCAGTTATCCTAATAACTTAAGCTAAAAGACTTCACTTGATTCTGCCATCATTTCGATCCTAGTAGATAAATAATACGTCTACGTATTCTCCATATATAGAGATCATACACAACATGCAATAACCAATCAAAATGCAAATAAATCCTTCCCCTTTATCTTTTCCATTATTTCGTTTAAATGCAAGAAAAATAATCTAATCCCTTAAGCTTTTTATTCATATATTCCCTTTTTCACAATTCCCCTAATCATTGAATCCTTTTTACATTTTCTTCTTAAATGAATTGCTTTAATTATTCATCAAAACAGTTCTTCCTTATTAGAACTAATTGAAATCAGCAATCACAAAATCAAAATGGAAACAACACTTCAATAAAAATTATAAACTAGGAGGATTCATGCCTGATTTTAAAGCTTCTGCTTCCAAATTTGCTCTTCTAGATTCTCCTTCAATAAGCTTCCAGGGTTTCAGCTAAATATGGCTTCTTGTTATGAAATTATTTCACTCTATAGTGAGCTCCTATATCTCTTCTCACAGATGTGTTTCCAACACTCAATTCCTACTCAACTATATATAAATACCTCACTTTAAACTCCAATGACTTAATTCACTGTGACTGGCAAATGCTGAAAATAATTCACTGAATTTATCAAACTCAACAATACAGGAAACTCAGGCAGAACAATGTAATGGATATGGAATAAAATAGTAAACTCAGAATGCTCCAAAGGCGTGTGTTCACAATGAATGGAAGGGCGTCATTATATAGGGCCCGAGTTGCAACCGATTCCCACTTATGTAGGCATGCAGATTGACAACAAGTGCCCAGAAATGATACTTGGCAAGTGTTTAGACCATAGGTCATCTTTCAAAAGAGTGATTCGATCTTTATAGCACCAGCAATTGAAGAAATTTTCAACTTTAATCATTATCCCTTCAACAAACTTCACATGGCGAATTTCCAAGGTCGACAGCTCAACGCGTTTACAGATTTTAGGTTATTTTGTAGCAATAAATCAGGAGGTTTCATTCCAGATGAAAAGGTCAAGGCTTAAAATGTTCTCACGTCGTTATTTCTGCCATGAAATTAGTATTCGACCATTTATCAATGACCCGTTCTTTGCCCACGCGCTTCAGACGCGTTTTTCTTCCTGCGCGCATCTTCCTCACGCGATTTTCATGAAAACGTTTTTCATTTTGTTTTATTTTCTCTTTCATAGTTTCAGCATAGTTTTAAAACGAAATTTATATTTATTTTATGCCTTAAAGAGGTGTCATTATTTAAAAATGAAATCTTTAATTATTTTCTATTCGAATTTGCTCTTCACAAATTAATACGTTTTAATTAAAGCTTTAAAATAAGACTTCATTTAAAACTAATTTAATAATTTTACCATGATATTAAATATTACTCAAGGTATTATTTACTTAATTTCCAAATCCTTTGATTTATATATTTAATATATAAATATATATTTCCGTTATAAAAATATTTACTTTAATACATATGTATGTGTATATATAAATATTTAAATATTTATATTTAAATATATTGGATTATATATACATACATATATATTTAGTAATATTATAATATAAATATATATTAATATACGATTAAATATATAAATATTTACACTTATACGTACTAAACGTTAAACATGTATATTGCGAGCCAGTCAGCGTACTTTCAGTATACATTTTACGTCATTGTGTAAATATGTAAATATGTAAATCCCAAGCAAATATAATAATAATAGCATCGTTATACACAGGCGATAGGTAACGTGAGTAGGTATATACATGTATATCCTGTATGCATATGTGTTTGTATACCATGTCGATACATACGTATGGCATATCCATCTGCCAAGCATACGTATGTATCGATATGTATATACATATGGATATGTGTACATGACATACATGTATACACGTACTTGCCTGACCTATCCATTCATATTCTCACACATGATTAAAACACAACAAGTCAGACATAAGTAATCATCATTCAGATAGCACAAAGAAGTAACCAGATTCCCTAAGCCTATGGATGACTTACCGTTGTTTCGACAAACAGACTTGGCTTACTCAATCTATAGTATGTGTGTGTATGCTCAATTTGGTAATCGTTACTGTTTACCCGACCAAGTTCCTCCCCGAATGATGTCTCTCCTCTGTCCGAAGGAACAGTCTTCATACCTGCACATCATGACATGACATCGACAGTCATATGCTCATAACAAGGTAAAAACATCTCACAAGTTAGAATAACATTATTCCATAATTGTATGCAACGTTTAATCAAGACTAAATTATTTAGAAGTAGCAATCAAATGAAACCATCATTTAAACAGGACTCATTCATTTAATAACGAGATCAACCATGTTTTATTCATCATCAAGATTCAAGCATTACAATCAATTGCCCTATACAATAGTAGCTATAATATCGGGATGTAACATGGACGAGTTATATGCAGTCTCAAGCCCTTGGATGTCGAGAGATGTTTTGGTATCCCTCAACACCCGAGCAGTCTAGTCATTTCTATGGAGCAGTGTGAGCGAGCATTCAACGTTGATATGGACAAGTGTCAGAATAGTATGGCAAAGCGATGGTTGAAGCAAAATAACAAATTGCCAAACAACGTGGGTCGTGGTGAATACAAGGATGAGTACGCGATTCTAATTACACTTCTGAATCGTGTCTCAGGTCAGGCAGATGCCAACATATTTCAGCCTTGGATGTATTACATCATTGGTTGGATCATCTCCGGGCAAGAGCATTATGACTGGGCATCCTTCAGCAACAATATTCTCCACGAGCAAATCATCGGTTTCCTAGTTGCCCACGAGTTGCACATGTGTTCCTACCTCGTGTACTTGATCGCTTATCAGGGTCAGTTTAGAGGGTTGAACACGGTGGGCATACTTAGTGTTCAGAAAGTCTATCACTACTATGACCAGCTTGAGTTCACTAAGGCTGAACGTCACTTCAAGCGTGTTCATGAAGCTTTCTTGACTTACACAGTAAGGAACTTGGACCGGGAGTTGCACATTCGTATCTCGGCGGTTTCTAGAGCAACGATGGTTGATTGGGCAGACTGGTTCATTCAATTCCCTACATACACCTACATCCGTGTAAATGGATTTATAGGAAATCCAGCCATGCTTCCACGCTATCCTTCGGATAGGATAGTTTTCATGGAGTTCTTGAGGCAATTACATGATGTTCATCGTCATTTGTGCCGCAAGCATAAACAGGCTGCCAACTTTCCCATGCAATTCAGAATCTATTGGTGCAGAACGACAGTTGATGCCAAAGTTGCAGGATAGGAGTTGGAGAATTGCAAACTCAAGTATCTTATTGATACTCGCACCTATGATCCTTGGGGTCGTTATTTAGAGCATCTTGGCATTCACTCATACCATAAGCCTACAATGGAGGATTATTGGGCAAACTGTGACGATGACTTTGAGGTGCGCAGAGGCAGCTATAGCCATTTCTCTCTCACAGATTTCTGTCTTCTTGGCAGAAGATGTGGGAGGCTTATCAGATGATGAGGGAGATGTACTTCCTCAGTTTTTCAGATAGCAGGTTGATACACAACCACTGCCGACAGTTGATTGGTACACCAAGGAGTATTCATCAGTAAAGGAGAGGTCAAGTAGAGTTATCCAGAACAGTATACTTTACCTCGAGAGCAAGAATACCAGGAGGGTAGTCACGCCTAGAACAGAGCCACCACCGGTGGATGATTCACTACCTTCCTCGTCTAAACCCATACAAAAGAAGAGGAGTAATCCTCCAAAGAAGAGTCAAGCGCCTAACAACTCAAGAGGAAAGGCGCTTGTCATTGATACACACACGGAGCCTGTTAGAGAGCCAGTTTAGAGGCCGGTTCAGAGTTTGCCAGAGCATGAGATACAACCTCGTGTTCCATCACCTACAACTGAGTAGTCTCCAGTCCCGATTCACATTGAATTGGACTTAGATTTGCCACCCCACAGTAGCTCCTCTACATATTCACTCTCGTCAGAGCCTGTCATTGCTGGTACAGATCCTTCCAGTGGCATTTGTCGAGACCAGTCTTGGATTGAGGCTCAACTAGGAAGGAAGAGGAGGTAGCCATCTTATGTCCTTGATCATTCAGATTTTGATCAGGCTTATCAAGATGTGCCAGACAAGAGGATCAAGAAACAGGTCCATGTGCAGAGGAATGCTGATATGGAGATCGTTGTTGAGACTACCATACCTCCAGAGGGGAAGAGTCTGAACGAGATTGAGGTTTAGGAATTCAAGGTGATCACAATCAACCTTGGTCGAAGCACCCGACAGACACAAGTTGATCTCCTATAGGTTGCTACAGACAGCGCAAGGGATAGGATGATCAAAGATGGAGAAGACAAAGCAGCCCTCAAGTCTGAAATCAAGCAGCTTCGTCAATACATTTCTTGCCTTGTACACAGGTCAGATGTCACCGTCACACTCCTGCTGATGCTAGAGCCACCAGCAGAACAGGGTCAGCTTAATCACCTTGTTGCATACGACAAGTGATTGGAGGAGTGGGAGGAGGAGTTCGTTGCTAGAGGTCGCTTTGTGCTTACAGAGTTATACCAGTTGCGGTACAACGCACGCGAATTCCGTCTATGTCTCAAAGATGAGGAGCGAGACATGGCGATTGACAGACTGCGGGATGAGATTATGATTGCTCACCTGAGTGTGGCATATGAATTAGTCATAGATGCAAAAGATGAAGAAGCTATCTACGCTTGGAAGACATAGTTGATATTCAAGGCGAAGATAGGAGAGACGATGGCATCAGAGTTGGCTGAGAGTGGAGAGCACGTTACTAGTGTGCTCCGATATGTGAGAACTCGTGTCCTGCATACCGTGCCGGTATCAAATTGAGGGTGGTGCGTATGTTGAGCTTGCTGATGTACAGTCAGAGCTCCAGGCACTCATTCATAGTATTTTCTATGGGGAGACTGTTGGCTGTAATATTAATCAACTTACAGTCATGTCAGCGTTGTTCGATGAATTGACTAGGAGCAGAGGTGAACTTCAGTGTCAGATCACAGCTGGTGAAGACATGTTGCACAGACACAGTATACTTCGGCAGAGTATCAGTGCTCCAGACAGTGACGCTGTCAACAACCTTGTGGAGGGGTTGGTTGCTCGATATCACGACCGGTAGACTTCAGTTCCCCACCTCTCAGGATAGATATTAAACATAGGAGTTAAACTTGGTGTTACCTTTTCAAGTTAACTCGCTGTCACATCTCATGCATGTCTATTATGGGATTAGCTATGTTCACTTGGAGTTACATTTAGGGTTTTCGTTAACTGATGGTAGTGTTCCAGTTAACTTGCTTTCAATAAGGATGTGCATGCTTGCACATTGTCCATTTTTAGATTAATTGTACCGGTTAATTGATGTTAGCTTTCTAGTTAACTGTATAATTTGCTTTATTCGGGTTTAGCAATAAATCTTGCATGCATTGCAAGACTGTAGTTGACTCAAGGTGATTTTAGGGTTTCCTACACCTTTTGATGTTTATAAATAAGAGCTTCTGCTCATTTGTACATAACTTTTGCACGGGAGAGTAATATATGCTGTGCACACCTTGCCTGTAATATTGCTTATTCTGTATTTGTTCGCGAGTATTTATTATAATGATGAATTGTTATGCCACTTGGGTTTCATGCAATTATTATGGTGAATGCTTATCTTAGTTAGATATAGTGGCTAGTTCGATTGTAAATTGTATGCGTGTTTCGTCTCTGCAATTTACTGTCCTAGTTGGCTATCTTTTGTGTTGTGTTTCTGATAAGCCTATTCAGATTAAGCAAATAGTTGTGCCCACCTTGCCTTCAAGTTGAGAATCTGTACTCAAAGCTTATCGTATGATGTGTGTGATAATAAACTTATTCAGACAAGCAAATAGTTGTGCCCACCTTGCCTTCATGTTGTGAATCTGTACCCGGTTTATCGTGTAAGCTCATTCCCACTCTGTTTCCTCATGCTTTGATATCTTGAGGGGATTGGATAGTTTAAGTTACTTAGTTTTGGGTTGTATTTAGGTCCTGCGAAACCAGAAAATACTTGGCTGCAACGTTCAAAGTTTATTGCAAACCTTGTGCCTCTTTCAGCTGAGACAAAAAGACAGGAAATAGATTAGTTTACTTTTCAAGCATTTTTGTCTGCACAACGAGGGAGCTTCCCCTCCTAATTTGAAGAGCACTCATCAAGTAGTGTGCATAGCTGTCCGTACCAACTTGCACTCCAGAGGTGTTAGTTGTTACGCCAACATATCAGATATAAAAGCAGAAATTTAATTCAAAATTCAGACACAATAACACAAAATATACCCTGGGAAAACCCTCCTCTTGAGGGAGAAAAACCCAACAACAATATATTGCTTATATATTGAATTATAATCAAAAGTCTCCTTTACAATGAGGCCAATGATGAGGCCAAGAATGGCATCACTATCTGATGCTAGCACATAAATAATATAATGCTTCTTGCTGATGACAAACTCAGCCTTCTACAATACTCGATCTGTCCTTGCAAAGTTCGCACTTGAATACTCTCGAATTATACAATGAATTGAATATGAATATATATATTACAATGGAGGAGCATCGCGTATATATACACATGATAAGGAAGTGACGCAACCCTTCTAAACTTCATGTCGGCCTTCACAAGAGTCATGCCTTTTAGAATTATGAAGTTGGCCTCCAAGCATCGCATCTCTTCAAGGGTGGCGAAAGAACATAAGTCGGCCTCAATGATAATAATTAAATATTAAATGATGAAGCGCCTCTTCATCAAGGAATCGCCTTGACAAATTAAATAGCCGATAGGATACCATTTAATTTATCCTTGATAGAATGATTTGGGCTGGAAGTAGAAGCCCGATGCTGCTCCTCTAACATCAACACTCCTTGTTAGGTAGGGAGGATACTTCCAGCTGCATAAGACATATCACCTCATCGTGATGTCAACCACAATGGCTACTCCCATATGTGGAACAAAAACATATCACCTCATCATGATATTAACCATCATGGCTACTCCCATGTATGGTAAATGAACATATCACCTCATCGTGATATCAACCATCATGGCTACTCCCATGTATGGTAAATGTGCACAAGTGCCCATCACGGAATCAGTCAACGTGATGTCGTCACCTCATCGTGACGTTCAACATGGCTACTCCTAGAGGGTGAAAAGCACAAGTACAAGAAGATCATCACAGATTCTCTCATGTGATGTTGTTATGGAGTCACACACATGACATCCACCATGGCTACTCCCAGAGGATGGAAACAAGGGCTTTCACCTCAAATTTCCCTCACAGAGAAAGATGCATTAAACAAGCGCTTACATCTCAAATCTCTCGCACAGAGAGAAATGCATTAACAAGGGCTTGCACCTCAAATCTCTCTCACAGAGAAATGCATTAAAGCAAATCACAGAAGATCACTGATGCTGAGTCTCCCTCTCAGTTAGGGCTTCATTCTCCACAATACCAAGCTTGTCTCAAAAGTACACAAACTTTACTCTGGAGAGATGCTTGGTGAGAATATCTGCCATCTGCTCATCAGTGCTGATGTACGTCAACTGGATTACTTTCCTCAATACCATATCTCTGATATAGTGGTATTTGATCTCAACATGTTTAGTTTTGTCATGAAACAATGGATTGACAGAAGGCTTCACACAACTTTGATTATCACAATGAATGACAATTGGCTCCAATGATTGTCCAAACAATACTGCAAGGAGCTTCAGAAGCCACACTGCTTCTCGAGCTGCCACACATGCTGCAATATACTCGGCCTTTGTATTGCTTAGTGCGACTAAAAATTGCTTCCTGCTACACTAGGATGCCATCGTAGACCCCAAACTGAAGCAACATCTAGAGGTGCTCTTTCGATCAGCAACACACCCTGCCCAATCAGAATCAGAATACCCATGCAGCTCCAAGTCCACACCAGAAGAATATCTCAAGCCATACCCAACTGTGCCACGCAAGTATCTCAGGATATGCTTCGCTGCAACTAGATGTATTTGCCTTGGTTCACACATGAACTGACTAAGTGCACTCACTGCATAGCAAATATCTAGTCTAGTATTGACTAGATACATCAATGATCCAATCAACTGCCTGTACATCGTGGGATCCACCAGATCTGAACTAGCTGCAACCTCCTTAAACTTCTGAAAATTGGTTTCCATAGGTGTAGACATGGATTTTCAATCCATCATACCAAATCTCTTCAAGATGTCTATTGTATACTTCCCTTGGCTCAGAATCATCTCATTATGCCTCTGCCATACTTCTAAACCAAGGAAGTAATGCATGTACTTAAGATCCTTCATTTCAAATTCAGAAGCCAACTCCTTCTTGCATTTGAAAATGAGGTGTTCTTCTCCAGTAAGAAACATAAAGGACCAAGATCAACTAGATCACCATCTTCTTCAGGTTCAGTAGGCTCTTTCTATATCTTCAAGCACTTGCATCAACCTTTTGACCTCCTTGTCCAAGATTGCCTGCAACGCTTGCTTTAGAGAATTGGTTTCCAGCGCATACCTCTGGTACTGTAGAGAGTTCAGGACTGTCCTTCTTGACCTCATCCCAGATTAGTCTATTTTGAATAGGTTTGTGGAGCTACCAATGTCAAATCAAGATTGATTATCTTGTGCAATTCTATTCTCAGCAGCTGAAGAGGTCTTCCAAGGACTTTATCATTGGCCTTGCAAGACTGCAACCTTCACTTCATCTTAGTGACTCATAGAACGCCCTCTTGATCCCTGCCTCAGAGATTGCAAAGAAATCCTCCGGAAGTGAAATCCCTCTATTGACAGAATCTCAATCCTTTTCTCGGACATGCTCTCAACTCGAACCTTGAATCCTCAGATTTTAACTCCCTCTTCGAAGTAATGACAACCTGAATAGGTGCTTTCTCTTCAAAAAGATGTCTCCAGCCACCAACTTAGTCCCATGGCTGCATGTTGTGACTCCATGCTTTATCATTTCTTTGGTTGGCATGACTTTCTCACAAGATTCCTAAAGCTCTTCCTCCTTGTGCAATCTCTCATTACCTTCTTGCTCCTTGATCCGTCCTGGAAGCATTTTAGAGAGATTACTAATAGTTTAAAAAATCATCTCAAGGAGAAGTACCAAAGCTAGAAGCATACAAGGTTCACTATCCCAATGTTATAACACATAAAAGATTCATGAACATTAATCAAAACATGAAATACTTATCTCTTAATAGTTTATATATAAGAATCAACCTATAAGTAGCAAATATCTGTTGGTTGAAAATTTTGTATACCTTGAGGATATACAAAATTGTGGTTTCAGCCACAGTGTGTGAGATAAACTCTCCTATTTTCAAAGGGAAGGCTCCCCCTTTTCTGTCTATTTTAACAATTCGGAAATACACTCTAACTATAAATCTATTTTAAATTTGGGTGAAACTCTATCTTTTTCTCTTTTTCCAGAAAATACACTTATTCTTTTCTCTTATTTCATAAAAGAATCATAGCTGAAAATATAAATGATTTATGAAGTAAACAAATAAAGAAGCAAAGTTTCCATAAAGGCACAAAGTCCTCCGTTGCTCCTCCGGGACGGGAAATCAAATTGAAAGCACAAAGTCTTTGACAATTTACTCTCCTATCAACCTTTTTAGATGATTTTCTGGTAATTAAGTACAGTATGTAGCAGCTCAAAATAGAAAATAAAAGCAACACAAAGTCTGCAAGTTACCCCCTTTGTTTGAGCGTTCTATAATAGCTTCAAACGTGACAAACAGCTCAAAGTCTGTAGTATCAAATCTGAAAACCAATCTAAAACTTTAAACACAATAAGCAGCTCAAAGTCTGCAGAATTGAGCTTGAATCCCTCTTGTATAACACCACAAAACTCACAATCAATTCCAAATAATGTCGTCACATCACAATCTGTACCAACACAAAGTTTGGAAGCAATTTGTTTTCTTTATTGATTGCAATCTGATTTACATCTAAGCTCAAAGTCTTAGAATGCATACACAAATTGGCAGAATTTTGTTGCATTGCCAAAAAGATACCTAAAATTACAATAAACCCTCTCAAGTATTTATAGGAGAGAGGTCTGGAGAAAAAGGTGGGAGGATCTCAACAAACTTGAGAAAATCTCTCAACCGATAACTAATTGCAATTGACTTATTCAAAATTACAATCCAAATTGTGATTTGGTTTGTAAGAACTTACATGTAATTACATTTTCCAAAACTGCAAGGAAAGAACACTTGCAATTGCAAAACTTGTTTTTACATATACTTTGTCGAAAGTAAAATACATAATTGAAATTATTTTAAGTGTCCAAGACACGACTCTAACTACATCATCCTTCATCTGCGATGATCTTCATGCTGCTTCAGGATTTTAGAACTTGAAGTATTCAGGATTGGTGAAGAGATCTCGAACTTGGAACGAGAATTTGCATTCTTAATGATCTTTGTGTCCTTGGCGAACTTCAACCTTATCACAGGCTTGGAGTAGTACCATTTCTTTAGGAAGTTCTTCTCTTCGTTGCGTCCTTTTTCCATGCTTGATTTACTTTGTCCCTAGATGGTTTCATGACGATTATTGACCTTCGAGCTGCTCCATGAATTACTGTTGTATCTCTTCTTCTTTTGTTCACTGATGAAGAACCCATAATACCTTATTCAAGATGAAATTGTTATAAAACAATGCCCATGCCTTGATTTATTGGTTTGATAGATCATGTGTGTAAACAAGACTGACAAGGGAAGGGATAATTTGATACAAAAATGGGCTCACAAGTGAATTTCGGGTTTTTTGATGCTGACAGCAAGTAAGGTATAATCGGGATTTTGGGAAGCCATTGCAAGTTTAAGTGCAAAGTGGGAAAAATAGGAAACCATTGCAAGTTTATTTCCTTGTGCTAACTTGTAGTTGCATTTTAGACAAAAATGCCCTACTTGCAATTGATTGGAAAAATCCCGATTTACTTTCTAGGGCATTTTTATTCTTTTCTTCTTTTCTAGAAAATGGTAATGAGATGGAATGAAATGTGAATGGAATGAACGAAAGGAGAATGAAAATGTATGACGGATGAAATGAAGGGCAGAAATGGAGGAAAAACATCCTTTTTATTAAAATGAAGAAAATGCATTTCCAATAATGAAAAAAAAAAGCATTTTAATACAAGACGTTTTCAATGGATATGGCGAATGAAAGAAAGAGAAAAAACATTTTTATGAATGAAGGGCCTATGAAGTGAAAAAACGCGTTTTCAGCCATATATTTTTTATAATATGCAATCTCAATCTCCATAGAAAGGCAACCCAAGAACAAAAGATTTAAAGCAACAAAAAAAAGAAAAATAAAAAGTGCCTTGAACAAACTCAAATCTGCAAAAATGGGGCAATGGTAGAGCAAAAATGGGGAATTTAATAAAGTTGCAGACCTTGCCAAGTGTTCTTCATGCCAAAATCTCTTCAATCGGGGTACATATGAGCAAGATCAAGCTACAAAATTCACAAAAACACTTGCAAAACTCATTTCGGGTTTTTTTGATGCTCATTGCAAGTGAAAAATATAACAAATAACTTCAAAAATGCCTTTTACTTGCATTTCGGGTTTTTAGAGACTCATTGCAATTTTACATTTTGTCAAATAGAAGAAATCGGACCTTTTAGCTCATTTGACAATTTCATTTTAATAAAAATAGGTATTTTTAAACAACTTAAGCAAAATCGGAACTTTTGGAAGTTTTAGCAATTTCAGAACTTTTGGAAGTTTTAGCAATTTTGCATAAGGCAGTCGGGATTTTTTGGACATTTAGCAATTTTTGGGATTTTTTGGACATTTAGCAATTTTTGGGATTTTTTGGACATTTAGCAATTTTCGGGATTTTTTGGACATTCAGCAATTTTCGGGATTTTTTGGACATTCAGCAATTTTCGGGATTTTTTGGACATTTAGCAATTTTCGGGATTTGTTGGACATTTAGCAATTTTCGGGATTTTTTGGACATTTAGCAATTTTGCTCTTAGGCTTAAATTTCCCTATTCTGCTGAGTTGCCTAAAAAACCCGAAATTGACCAAAAACACACTAAAAATGACTCAGAATTTCACGAAAACAGACAAGAGTGAGTGAAAAATGTTAGCCAAAAGGACTATAGACCCAAAACTGAAATTTTCTAACCTTTGCACCTCGTAAAACGTGCCTTAGAAGAGAAAATCTTCAAATTTTATCAAAATTTTGATAGGTTATCCCAATTGTTAACAAGTCAAAAATGAGTGACAACAATATCAAAGGATCAAAATAAAGGGATAAAGAAACTTATCTTTATTGAATTCTGATATATCTTTCTTCCATCTTTTACTCCTCTTGAAAGCGCTAATCTCAATAGAACAAGAGACAATCTAGTCAACTCAGATTTCTCATACACATTATGCAGCCGGCATAACATAGAATTAGGCCTCTCAAGGCATCATCACAGTGCATGCACATAGAGAATGGTATCGATGTGACCATCCAATCACAACGAAATTGTAGTTCTCTTTTCATCTTAGAGTCACACTCAAAGATCTTCACAATTTGCAAGGAATAGTGGTATCTCCAAAGGATCTTGGCCCATTGATCACTTATTGAAGAGAAACCACAATCTTTACTAAACACACATGATTCAAATAACCGATGTAAGATTTGCACAACTTAGCAAACTGAATTTTAGCCTAGATGGAAATGATTTCAAGGGTAGAAACAAAAAATACTTATCTCTTTCTGTTGATACATTCTACAGATGCAGTCAAGTGTTTGTCTTGCAGCTATTAAATGATTTCTCCTTATATGCTGCACTTAGACCTCACAGCCATGAATAACTCAAATTGTCTCCACACGCACCGAGTGCAGGATTCAACGGTTGAAGATCAGGGGGAACAATTATTGCAGCGATCAGGCCGAGCCAAGGCTCTGGCCGTTGCTCATATTTAGACATCTAGTAGTAATTGGGGTTCGTAGGCTAAGGCAGGTCACACACACATATTTATCATGCCTACGAAACAAAGTAAAATCAAGCAACAAACCAAAATAAATGATTGTGCTAATACAGAGTGTGATAAACTGAATGCACAATAATTTCCTCAGACGGCGATGAATGATGGACCCGATTCTTGGATCTATCTCAGCTGAGCAAAGGAATTATGCAGCTTTAACTCTTCCTCGGCTGCCTTTTGTAGCTCACTTATGACTTTTTTATCATCATCATCATCTGTACACTCCTCTGCCATGGTGTACGCCTCAAATGCTTTGAGAAAATAGGCATCCTGTGCCATGTAATTACGAAATGATTCCGTACTTAAGGTCCCTGCTGCCAGAGCCACCATAAACGGATTATACATGGCGAAAGTGGACTCTCTCTTGGACATCGTCCATAATCTTCTGGCGACTCCAGTCTCATCATCAACACCCATGGTAGAAGAAGAACAACAGCGAAAAGAGCGCAAATTCAGCTTAATGTTCGGGGAAGATAACAGATTTGTAGGGACAGTTCTCCTCCAGGTTGATTTTTGCAAGCTACACCAAATTTTATGCCGACTGACAATCTTTTGCTTTCGAAAAGGTTTCTCTCCTGCTCCAACCAAATTTTCACCAAAACTCAAAGGAAGCACTCAAAATTTCGAACAAGACACATTTTTCTTGTAAGTCTTCTGGATTCATGAGGGCTGGATCAACGCAGAAGGCCTTTAGCAACAAGCTTGAAACTTATTAATGGCTTCGATACCGCTTTTAGAATCTTGTAGGCCATCTCCTTCACAAATTGCTTAATCAAATCTGATCTTGATCTTGCTTAAACCCGCTCTGATACCATGTTAGTTTTTATGATCAGATATAAAAGCAGAAATTTAATTCAAAATTCAGACACAATAATAGAAAATATACCCTAGGAAAACCCTCCTCTTGAGGGAGAAAAACCCAATAACAATATATCACTTATATATTGAATTATAATCAAAAGTCTCCTTTACAATGAGGCCAATGATGAGGCCAAGAATGGCATCACTATCTGATGCTAACACAGAAATAATATAATGCTTCTTGTTGATGACAAACTCAGCCTTCTACAATACTCGATCTGTCCTTGCAAAGTTCGCACTTGAATACTCTCGAATTATACAATGAACTGAATATGAATATATATATTACAATGGAGGAGCATCGTGTATATATACAGATGATAAGGAAGGGATGCAACCCTTCTAAACTTCATGTCGGCCTTCACAAGAGTCGTGCCTTTTAGAATCATGAAGTTGGCCTCCAAGCATCGCATCTCTTCAAGGGTGGCGAAATAACATAAGTCGACCTCAATGATAATAATTAAATATTAAATGATGAAGCGCCTCTTCATCAAGGAATCGCCTTGACAAATTAAATAGCCGATTGGCTACCATTTAATTTGTCCTTGATAGAGCGATCTGGGCTGGAAGTAGAAGCCCGACGTTGCTCGTCTAACATCAACATAGCAATGCGCATGGATTTGTCAATTTTGTAGCCGCAAGGCACTATGTACATCTATTAACTTCTTCGATCATCTAGAGGTAATATTTTTCCCTCTTGATTGACTGAATGAAGCTATACGTGGATCAATTCCTCTCTACACTAGAGGAATTGACAACTTGTGAGAGGAATTGAGTGGAAAGTATCCTCAACTCTGGTGCATCCTTGCCATGCCACATACACCATCCTTTACATTGGTTTAAGTTAATGTAGCTCTATTTGCCCCTGCCTTTGGTTTGTTGAAGGGTGGACCATGGAGATTCACAAAAGCTAGCCACTATGTGTGAAGTATAGAAGACTCTTCATCATATATATTTTTCGAAGGGCTTTCATGAGCCTTTCTTTTACATCTTCATCATGAAATGGAGGCATTCTTCCAGGCTTAGCTACATACTATTTGGATTTAGAGCATAGGATACTATATGAAGTGGGGTGTTCAGAGTGTTCCACTATCACCTCACAATGAGCTTAATATGCTTCTCATAAAATCCCAAAGTAAGATCCTTGCAATGATTGGATTTTTTTATTTGCCCGAGTATGCTATCAAATGTTTTATAAAGCTCTCCAAGGCTAGGAGAGTTTTTATTATCGTATGTTATGAATTTCACAATAGGTTCAATGAAGGGGCAAACATATCTACAAGTGCAAACAAGTTACAAAAATTAAAATTTCAAAAAGGATTAAGAATTTAAGACTCAAATGAGAAAGAGTGAATGCTATTATAAAGAATGAAGATAACTTATAAGTTAGAAACTTTAATAAATTAAATTTTTAGAAGTTGAATAATAAAACCGACAATTTCTTACCTCATTTTGGACCACCTATCATTCTCAAGGATCTTTTATTTTCATTTCTTCCTTTAGGTGTGCTTGCCTTTGGTCATCTACCCCACTTTGAATTAACCACCATTAATTGTAGAGGCTCTGCACCTCAACCATCGTCTTTAACAAAATGAAGCAGTTGGTATATCTAGTATCCACAAGCTTGAGGATTTATTTTCTCAAAATATTCCTATAAAAGGAAGTGAAATGTGATGGTTGCAAATGAAGATTTGTATATCTCTAGCTTCTACTGCTAGTACCTTCCCCCAATCCATCTTTTCAATGTTTTTCAAGGCATTGTTGAACATATGAAGACAACATGAGGTCCAAAAAATGTGTTTATAAGCACCCTCCACCATCAAGCTAACTAACTTACATACACAAATTGAATTAGTCACCACTTGTACAACGTTAGAGGCTCCAACCTCTTCTACAACATCCTTGAAAATTTGAAATTGGAAGTTCGTATATTTCTTCTTCCTTGAACAATCAATAGCTCTCAAAAAATAATAGCCAACAAAAATATGTGGCAATGATATTTATGAGTGGATGATGTTTGATAATAGTCTACCCATCTATGATGATAGCTTAGAAGACATTCACCTTAGAACTTTCTCTATCAAGGAGGGTAGTGCATAGCTTATGTTCTCTAAGTGAGACAAATGAGGGACTAATAGCTGTTACATCTCTGAACATTTGTTTGAAATAGGGAAAATGTGTCGCATGAAATTGTATGGCATGGGCATAAAAGAAGTTAAATGGAAGACTTGGCCACTTGTCATGATTGTGCATTAAACAACCTTGCAACACTAGTAGTTATGTTATTTCCCTTGGTAGAAGCAGAACCCTCACCCCTTTGACTTCCAACATTTATGGTTTTGGTAGGCAATGACATACTAAGTTGCATAGACTCTTGGAATTCCTTTTTTTGTCCTCCCCTTCCATGTGCAACCTAGTTACTTTGGCCTTTTCAACTAGGGTTATTTTCTCACAACCTTTAACCCCTGGTCCACTTATAGACAAAATATGAGAATGAACTCTATTATAGCTGCCTCTATAGTCTTTCTTGCACAAATAATATAGCCATATTCTACTTTTCCGTTGAATTTTTTTCTTGAATTTATCTATGCATGTTGCAAATTGTAAGAGAAGTTTTTTTCGGTTAAATGGGCTTTTTGCATAAACTTTAAGGAGTTCATAAGGGCATTCAAATGGGTTACTTGAAATGCAAAAGGAAAGGAAGTAGCTTCTACTTCCAATCCTAAGATTTCACAAGAAAACATTGTGCCGACTACTCCAGATTCATCTTCAGCAAGTTTCGACATCGTGTCTTCTATGATGAAGACGAAGGTGCATATCTCTCAACTAGAGTATCTATAGGATCATCCAGAGCAACTGGATAGAATCTTGAAGGTTGTGAAAAATAAGGATGCTGCCCAGCCAACATTACTATAGTCCTCCGTGCTTGCAGAAGAGAAGCCAAAACCGTTTTATATATCCTTATATATAGGAGGTTTCAAACCGAGCAATTGTATAATTGATAGTGGTGCTTCTGATAACGTTATGCCTCTACAAATTATGAATGCATTGGGACTATCATGCACTCCTACTCAAGAAAAGTGTTACTCGCTTGAGTCCAAGCCGGTGCCGTTAGTTGGTCAACTTAAAGATGCACAAGTAAGGCTAGCACATGTCTTGAGAAGAAGATCATGATGACCATCTTGGTGGCTGATATTCCTACCAGCTACGGGATGTTACTTAGCAGGAGTTTCTGTAAAGATCTCAGAGGAGAGATTCAAATGGATTGGTCGTTCGCGACAATTCCATTAAAGAAGGGCACATTCAAGCTGGAGCCTGAAATGAAGTCAAAGTTTATGGTGGTAAAGTCCCAGGATCCACATGTTCAAGTGTTATATCAAGACACGGGTTCGGGCACATATGCCATGGTGTCAAAAGTGACTGAAGATTGTCAGAATTTTACACTTTCCACGAAATTGTCAAATGAAGAATCTAGAGTGTGGACAATGCAGTTTGATGGCAGTTGCTCAACATCAGGCTCAGGAGCGGGAGTAGTGATTATTTCTCCCGAAGGTCGTCTATATCCTTTCGCATATAGGTTGCAATTTGAATGCACCAATAACACTGCTGAATACGAGGCTCTTTTATTGGGTCTGAAAAACGCAAAGGATATGGGGATCAAACTGTTTAAAGTTGAAGGAGATGCAGAGTTGATTGTTAAGCAAGTTAGAGATCAATTTCATGTGAAAGAATCGCCTTCAATTCTATAGGCAGAGGGTGTGGAATGCAATCGAATGGTTTGATGCATTTAACATCCAATACATTCCAAGAACATAAAATAGCAAAGTTGATGCTCTCGTAGTGTTAGCTGCTCTTTTCATGCCAAACTCTGACTTTCGTCAGAATTCATTTGCTATTGAGATGATTTACAGGCCAGCTGTAACGACCCAATTTTCACGTAAATTAAAAACTTTCCAATTCTCACTTAAAACATGTAAAAATAACATATAACAAAGATAATACAATAAAATTTCTTCCTTTCTTTATTGATAAACACGTACAAGTTACAACATGTTTCCTTATGAATTTCATTTTCATTGCAAATACAATCAGAGTTAAAAAGTAATACAGTTACATACATAGCTCGTAAGCTTTTGCACAAATAGAAGTAAGAAGGTCCAGACGTCCATCCTTTCAAATCTTGGTACATCGGCCGCTCGCTGTGGAGGAGAAACATCATTCGGGCGCTTTTCCGCCAACCATGGACTTATAATGCGGTCCCCCGCACGATCATTTTGCAATGAACGGCCCTCCCTTCGAAGAAGAGATTGGTAGGGTATCCTTTAACGATTACCAACTGAGCATAGTGCTGTGTCCTACTCAACTAGAACCTTGCTATTTCACAATCTCGATCTAGTACTCGGATCACAATGAACTGACAGTGTAGTCTCAACTATCTCACATCTAGGTGGATGTCGTACCTTTCACTACTTTGGCCAAAGTATTCTCATTCAGTACTTCGAATGAAGGTCATCTATCATAAACACTACTCAGGGCCGATTTGACTTAAGGCTTCCTTACTCTATGCATAGGTTTGTCCTTCAATGGGTGAAACTGTCATCCCAGACATCCTACAATCACACGAACCTACTAGAAATGAAAACAGTATTCAAGTGTCTTGTATCAGTCCTCCTAACTAGGAATTCTTTATCCTAGGAGTACTTAACTTGTCTCAGTTATCCTAATAACTTAAGCTAAAAGACTTCACTTGATTCTGCCATCATTTCGATCCTAGTAGATAATAAGTACAACTATGTATTCTCCATATACAGAGACCATACACAACATGCAACAGTCATTCAAAATGCAAGCAAATCCTTCCTTTTTATCTTTTTCCATTATTTTTTTTTAATGCAAGGGAAATAATCTAATCCCTTAAAGCTCTTTACCCAAATAATCCCTTTTTCACAATTCCCCCTAATCATTGAATCCTTTACACATTTTCTCCTTAATGCATTGCTTTAATTATGCATCAAATTAGTTCTTTCCTATTAGAGCTAATTGAAGCAACAATCATAAGACGTAAAAGGAAACAACATTATAATAAAAGTTTATATACTAGGAAGATTCATGCCTGATTTTAAAGCTCCTTTTCCCAACACAGCTCTCCGTGACACTTCTTCAGCAACTTCTAGAATTCCAAACAAAACGACTTCTTTGCTAGTTTCTCAAATTATGGAGAACTTTCAAATCACTCCTCACAATTTTCACTCCTCTAATTAAAGGTTATTTCATCTATGGCTTCACTCCACTCAAATCTTAAAAAGGAGATTTAACACTATAATATGATATTGACTGGTAAAAACTCATTGTATTTCTTTCACTCAGTATACAGGAAATGCAGCAAATAGAGAAAATTATAGCAACTCAAAAGAATAGATATGGGAGCTCTCAAGAGGTTGTGAAACTCGAATTCAGCAAGAGGTGTGTGTAAAAATAATGGAATGGCGTCTTTATTTATATACCCGAATTGTAACAGATTTCCACTTAAGAAGGCATGTTGATTGACAGCAAAGTGCCCAGAAATGGTCAAAAAGACACTTGGTGGATTCTTAAACCCTAAGTCATCAAATTGAAGGTGATTCGACCTCCTTAGAGCCAGCAAATCGCGAATAATTCAACTCGAAACTGTAAAACGCCACCTACAGGTTAATGCGCATTTCAACAAGTAAAGATAGGTAAAAATTAATGCTGAGACAAAGTCTTCCATCAATAGGCGTCCACCTTTTAGGCTGTAAGCACCCCCTTTCCCAGCTGCGTTTGAGAATTTCTTCCCTTTATTTCTGTGTTTTTCCCTCATCCGCCATTTCACGGGAAAGTTCATTTTCATATTTCATTTGTTTTTCTATAGTTCGAACTTTTCAAACATTTCCTTCATTGAAGTTCGCTTCTTTTCAAATGTATTTTGAGATATTAAATATTTCATATGGCTCCCTTTTAATATTTAAACTTCCACAAAATATAAAATGCGAATTTCATTCTTCCACTAATAATATTTATTCTTTAAACACTGAAATTGTTTTCCATTATTTAAACTTTAATAATTTCTATTTGCATATTTTACTTATAAACGTATTAATTTAAACATTAATATTTATTTATATATAAACGTATTTATATATAAATATATATTAATTTTAATATTAATACATTTAATTTATTAAATATACAAATATGTTATTATTTATATATCCTTTATGTATTGATATATATATATATATATTAATAATCACCTAATATATATATATATACATAAATATATATTTAAATCTTCTAGATAATAATACTAAATATATAATTATATTTAATAATATACATATATACCCGTATACATTTTTATTTTTCAAAGTACGTATACTGCGAGTCAGTCAGCATACTTTCATCATATGTACCCATGTATATGTGTATATAGGTGTATTATTAAATTCAAAGGCTAAGATTAAACATCATTAATTTCACCACAAACATCAGGCGGAATGTGTACATATATATATACCTGTGTATACGTATGTATGCGTACATACATGTCGACACATGTGTACGAGCATATCCGTCTGCTTGACATACACATGTATTGATATGTCTGTACATATAAATACAAGTTCACAATGTATAGATGTATGTGCGTTCCCAATCAATCATTAACTCATAATTTTCACATCATTCATACTTGGGTCATGGTATAGCAAGTCTGACGTTTAAACCATCACATCTCCTAAAGTATAAAGAAGTGAATTTAAAATCCTTATGGTCAATAAACAAGCCTATGGATGACTTACCGTTATCTCGACAAACAGACTTGGCTTACTCAATTTATAGTATGTGTGTGTATGCTCAATTTGGTAATCGTTACTGTTTACCCGACCAAGTTCCTCCCCGAATGATATCTCTCCTCTGTCCGGAGGAACAGTCTTCGTACCTGCACATCATGACATGACACCAGCAGTCATATGCTCATAACAAGGTAAAAACATCTCACAAAGTTAGAATACTATTATTCCATAATTGTATGCAACATTTAATCAAGACTAAATTATTTAGAAGTAACAATCAAATGAAACCATCATTTAAACATGACTCATTCATTTAATAACGAGATCAACCATGTTTTATTCATCATCAAGATTCAAACATTACAATCAATTGCCCTATACAATATTAGCTATAATATCGGGATGTAACACCAGCTGTACCTGATAACTTAGACAACTGGCAAGTCTTCGATGACGATGAGGATATTGAAGAATTTCTCGTCATGGGATATAAATATAAAGAATTGTTCTTTGAAGGAAGTTCAACTCCTTTCAAAGAGTCAATTGCTGAAGACTTTGAAGTTACAGAATTCGGGATTATACAATTGAAAGGAAATCAGATTCCTAAGGGTTTTGTATCTTTAGAAGATATTTTTGACAGGCATGATCGTTACATCCAAGATCAGAAGAGGATAGGGGTTAATAGTTCATCAGAATACAATCAAGTCAACATCGGCATTGAAGACAAACCTCGGTTTGTAAATTTAGGCAAGTGTTGTACTTCAGAGGAGATTGAGAGGTTTATCGCCTTGTTCAAGTAGTACAAGGATGTTTTTGCCTGGTCATACGAAGACTTGAAAGTCTTCACACCCATAGAATTATCTCACAGAAGTCCGCTGAAGTCGGATGTTAAGCCTTTTAGGCAGAAACAAAGACATTGCAATCCGCAAATTCAAAGCACTATCTACGTAGAAATTCAAAAAATGGTGGACTCAAGGATAATATTTCCTATTCATCACTCCACCTGGGTGTCCAATATAGTTCCTGTTCGAAAAAAGAATGGTGAAATCAGGATTTGTGTTGATTTCAGGAACTTAAATCAGTCGTCCTTGAAGGATAACTATCCCTTACCCATTATGGAGCATACATTGTAGACAGTCACCGGATCAGAGATGCTATGACTTCTTGATGGTTTTTCTGGTTACAATCAGATTGAAGTGGCAGAGGAGGATTAGATTAAGACAACTTTCACCACGTTGTGGGGAATGTTTGCTTATGAAAGGATGCCTTTCGGCCTTATCAACACTGATTCTAAATTTCAGAGAGCCATAGACTTGGCATTTGGGGACCTCAAGGACAAGATTATAGTCGTCTACCTTGATGACTTAACCGTTTTCTCAGATAAACGAGATGATCACTTTTCACATCTCGTGGAAGTGTTCGAAAGATGCAGGTATCACAAGATATCTTTGAATCCAAAGAAGACCATCTTTGCGGTGACGAAGGGCAAGTTACTTGGCCACATCGTTTCCAAAGAGGGGACCAAAATAGATCCGAATCGGGTGGATTCAATCAGAAACTTGTCTCTTCCTACAAGCAAAATGCAGGTGCACTCCTTTTTCAGAAAAAGTTAACTTTATCCGAAGATTTGTACCTGATTTCTCAGAGCTGACAAAGGAGATTTCAGCAATGATCAAAAAGACGTCCACTTTTGTGTGGATAGAAGAAGGCAAACAGGGTTTTATTAAGATCAAAGAAGCTATTGCTAACGCACCAGTGTTGGTTCAGCCAGACTTTCAGAAGGATTTTATCCTCTATTGTTAGGCGTCAGAACACTCGCTGTCTGCTATTTTGACACAAAAGCTCAGCAAAGAAGGAGAATCTCTAATTGCTTTCATGAGTTCTAATTTTAAGGATGCTGAGATGCACTATTCTCAGATTGAGAAGAACGCATATGCTGTCATCAGAGCTGTCAAGAATCTTAGGTTCTATTTCTTGAATTCTCATACAACGGTGTATGTCACCGATCCAGCAGTTAAAAGTGTGCTAACTCAACAGGAGATGGGCACAAAGAGAGGAAACTGGATAGTGAAGGTTCAAGAGTATGATCTAGAAATCAAGCCGACCAAACTCGTTTGTGGGCAAGGTCTTTGTCAATTATTGGCAGAGGATGGAGATCGTAAGCTTCAGAGCAATGGTGGAGTTGATCCTGAACAAAATTGAAGAGGACCTTCCTTTGGTCCTATTTGTTGATTCTTTGGAGGAATGGTACACACCCTTGTGGTATTATTCAACATATGGAGAATGTCCACGTCACATGGACAAACAGCAGAAGAGAACATTGAAGTTGAAAGCACAAAATTTTGTGCTTGTTAACAACGTTCTGTACAAGGGTGGCCTTGATGGAACTTTTCTTTTATCCGTCTGTAGAGACTAGCAACAAAGGTTGTTGGATGCTTTTCACAGTCAAGCATGCGGAGGACAGTTTTCATTGAGGGTCATTGCATTCAAAATCTTGCGAGCACAGTTTTATTGGCCGACTATGTTTCGCGACACATATGAATGGGTGTCTAAATTTCAGGTATGTCAACAGTTTGCGAGCAAAGTCAGATTGGCAGCTAATCGACTCAGGCCAGTTATCATTGATGCTCTATTTCAGCAATGGGGTATTGATTTTGTAGGTCCTATCAACCCAAGTTCTTGTAAGGGGCATGTTTATGTCTTGATAACAACAAATTATTTCACAAAGTGGGTTGTAGCAGTTCCTACCAAACGAGCTACTTCCGAAGTGGTTTGCAACTTTCTAAAGGAGAACATCATTTCTCGCTTCGGAGTGCCTTGGAAAATTGTGATCGATAATGCAACGTGCTTCTTGTTAGAGGAGTTACTGAATTTTTGTTTCGATCACGACATCATGCTGTCTCATTCATCAGATTATTACCCTCAGGGTAATGGACAGGCTGAATCATCGAACAAAAGCATTGTCACAATTGTGCACAAGCTAGTTGAGTCAAATTAGCGGGCTTGGCATACAAAGTTATATGACGCTCTTTGGGCTGATCGTATAACTCCTAAAAGAGCTATCGTCACCTCGCCCTTCATACTTTTGTATGGTACAAAAGCGGTTTTACCCATCACTTTGGAGTTGTCCGCCTTACAACTGGCATCTACATTGGAGGATGAAGAGTTTAAAGACCCTATTCAGAAGCGGATTTTGTACCTAATGAAGCTTGAAGAAGAGAGGGTGGAGGTTTTTGATAAGATCACTTAGCACCAGGAGCGAGTGAAAAAGATTTTTGACAAGAAGGCTCGTCATAGAGACTTCGAAGTCGGAGATCAAGTCCTTTTGTGGGACAAAAGGCATGAACCCAAAGGAATGCATGGTAAATTTGATTCCTTGTGGTTAGGGCCCTTTCAGATCCATGAATTTGTAGGAGAGAACACATACATTCTCTCGCATCAGGATGGAAGGCTCCTCCTGCTTCCTTACAGCGGGCAGTATCTCAAACATTTCAACCCTCCAAGGGAGGAGTGATATTTGTAAATATTTTGTAAGTACCTTTTTATGCTTTATCGTTATGTCGTGTTGTGTTTCCCCGTTTCGTGATGTTTTGTCGTGTTTTAGGTGATTTAAGTAGTCTTGTTTTAGGTGATTTTTAGGCTAGGTGATTAGGAAACTCCACAGTTTTTAGGTGATTAGGGAAAAGTCCTGACTACGATGCCCAAATCATAAGTCACTGGTCTACATAACATAGAGATTCTAGGGTTCTCCTATGCCGTACGTATCCGACATGGTCACCAGATGGAGCCTAATGTTGTACCCAAACCAAATTTTTTGCTTCATTAAGGCATTTTGCTTAAAAGAGTCTAAACCTTGCTAAAATAATGTCAAAATACAATTTTTGGGCAAGTCAAATATGGACTTTAGTCAGTGTCATGTTAGTCATTAGCAACAGTTGAGCAACACTTGGAGGTCAGAACCTGAACTTGGGACTCAAAGCAGGACATGTGATGATGGAGAAGCGTCTCACGACGAGATTATACTCCTACAAGGTGAAATCAATGGCTAAGAACAGTATTTACGGAGGTGAAATAGATGATGTTTTCAAGCAGAAAGAAGATCTGCGCCCTTGTAGCCCAGGGGCGCCGTTCTTTTTGAAGGCCCAGATCTTGTTGCATGTGCTTGCAAATACATTTAATCTCTTCAGAATTAGTCCAACTTTTCGACGAACTATCAAGCGAGGTCACCCGAAGTGCAGAACTCCAGTAGTTGAGGTTAGAAGCTGAAGGTACGAAGAGGTTGCATGTCATAGAGGATTGTCAATTTGCAGTTTTTGCGCCCTTGTAGCCCAGGGGCGCCCTTCAATATGACTCTTCAGATGATTTAATTTGCAGTTGTTGTCTTCGTGAGATATTTTCTAATCTAGTCTAGCTTCGTAACGCACCAGTTCGCAAGGTGATCCGACAATTTGAGTGACTGTGACAGAGGTTCTATTGAGCACGTAAATCAGAGGGTGGAGAAATGTTGCAATACACACTTGTACCTCTATAGGCCAGGGGCGCCCAGCCTTTAGGCCTGCCAGATGGGGTTTTTAGCAATCAGAGTCTTCACGGGACTTGTGCGCAATTACTCCACCTATCCAACGGGTCTAGCCATTAGCCTCCGGGATTTTTCAAATGCTCGTACGTGAGAGGTCAGTGTAGAGTGCTGAAAAGTGAAGACAATCGGAAAAATGACTATGGAAAATGCACATCCCCTTGAAAAAGGCGCCCTTCTTTTTGAGGTCTTCGAAGCAGTTTTCTTGCTTCGTCGCCTCCAGAGACATCTCTTGTAAGTTGATCTAGCTACGCAGAGAGACTGGCGGTGCGCAAATCAGAGCAATCCAACTCCTGGTGTCAGGGGTTGAAGTAGGGTATCTGGATGAAAGTTACACTATTGCCAGAATGGTGATTGCACCTTCACAGGCTAGGGGCTCCCTTGCTTTTGCGGTCCTTAATGTAGCTTTCATATGCCTTACATACAATCATTGGATGCGGAATTCTTGCAGTCACGCAATGAACCTATCATCCAGTCAGCAGGGTTCATCCTTCACTAGTAATGGCAGTTCAAAGCCTCAGATGGCAAAATGGAGAAATGGCCAAGTTTGGAGACCTTGCATCAATTTAATCAAAGGTGCCTAATTTTTTGAGGTGTCAAACGTTGATTTTAGCAGTTGCAGCTCCCAGCAGACATTTCATCCTTGTTCTGCAAGCTTCACGATGGATATCTCAGCTCAATCACAACTTCACTCAGTCATCTAGAAATCAGAGTTGAACAGGGTCAATTGGAACTTGCAGTCAGCTATAAAATAGGAAGTTAGCGAAAAAGCTAATAACTCTTGCAAATGGACACCTAGAGGGTCAAATAAGGACTTTTTGGAATCAGTGAAGTTTGCCGAGTGCATCTAGATTCTATCCTTTTTGTCAACTGAATTAAAATAATATTTAATATTTATTTTGCATGCTAAGGCATTAAATGGAGATTTTTCTCAATAATTTATTATTGGCGCCTTTTTGATGCTGGGTTTCAAATTCACATGTAAAGCAAGATGAATATTTTATTATTATTATTTTGTAATCTGGGACTCCGAGTTAGTATCAGTTCAACTGGGTCCAATCAGATAATTCTTTTCACAGTTAGGGTTTTAAATCTTGCAGTCATGCTTTTATGGTGCAAATTTGTTCTATTTATTCAAGGATGGTGTCCATTCTCATTCATCCAGCTTAGCGGAAGCGAGTTTTCTTCAGAGTTGGGTGAATTTTCATCAACAATCAAGTTCAAAGACATTAAAACATTTCTTTTTGTAGGTACAAGTCCGAATTCATCAGCATAATTCAAGAAAAATTGGCGATTTTAGCAGAAGAAAAAGCATCAAAACCTCAATCTTCTATCTCAAATTCCATTCTCATGTTTGAAGAAAAAGAAAATTTTGACAAAACAAACCATCTGGGTTGATTCAGAATAGCTTCCTCGGGAAAACCCATGTGCTAGAATTTTTCAGGAAAATTTACACCAGAGCATCAGTTCTCGAGGCTCTGATTTTCTTAACTGAAAATTCTTTGCATGGTCAAGTAGAAGTCAAATTTTCGCATTTCTGATATTCTGGGTTGTCTTAGAATCATTTTCTGGACAAAACTTATATCTTAGAATTTTTCCTGAAAATTGCCATTCGATAGGCTATTTTTAGCCTTAGCAGGGTATTTTTTAGCTTTCCAGAAAAGTTGTTAGAATATAGCTGTGTTCACAGTCAACGGGCGAGTTTTTCAAAATGCAATACACTCAACTCAGATTCAAGACTAAGTCGGTCTTGACTCATGACTTCATCGGGACAGTTGATACGAATCTACATAAGGTGCTTCCAGAAGTAGTCTTGGATCCTGCCAAGATAAGAGATTCGATACTTCAAAACATTCAACATTCTGGGTTGCTTGAGGCCGCTTCCATACCTATTTCAGTTCATTGCGTAGAGTTTGTAATGTCTTGTGTTAAGCATTACAATTCTACTACACGCAAGATACAGTCAGTAGATGGACGGGTTATATGCAATCTCAAACCCCTAGACATCGAAAGATGTTTTAGTATTCCTCAACACCCGAACAGTTTGGTCATTTCCATGGAGCAGTGTGAGCGAGCATTCAATGCTGATATGGACAAGTGTCAAAGTAAGATGGCAGAGAGATGGTTAAAGCAGAAAAAGAACAAGTTGCCGAGCAATGTGGGTCATGGTGAATACAAGGATGAGTACTCGATTTTGATAACACTTCTCAATTGCGTCTTAGGTCATGCAGATGCAAACAGTTTTCAGCCTTGGATGTATTATATCATTGGTCGAATCATCTCTGGGCATGAGCATTATGATTGGGCGTCCTTCATCAGCGACATTCTCCACGAGCAAATCACCGGTTTTCTAGTTGCACACCAGTTTCACATGTGTTCCTACCTCATATACTTGATTGCCTATCAGTGTCAGTTTAGTGGGTTGAACACTGTGGGCATACTTACTGTACATAAAGTCTATCATTACTATGACCAGCTTGAGTTCACGAAGGCTGAACGACATTTCAAGCATGTGCAGGAGGCTTTCTTGACGTACACAGTGAGGAAATTAGACTAGGAGTTGCATGTTCGTATCTCAGCGGTTGCTAGTGCAGTGATGGTTGATTGGGCAGACTGGTTCATTTAGTTCCCTACATACACCTACATCCGCATATATGAATACACAGGAAATCCAACAATGCTTCCACGCTATCCTTCAGATAGGGTAGTCTTCATGGAGTTCCTGAGGAAACTACACGATGTTCATCGTCATTTGCGCCACAAGCCTAAACAGGCTGCCAACTTTCCCGTGCAGTTTGGAATCTATTGGTGCAGAACGACAGTTGATGCTAAAGCTGCAGGACAAGAGTTAGAAAAGTTTTTTCTCAAGCACCTTGTCGATGCACGCGCCTATGATCCTTGGGGTCATTATACAACACGCCTTGGTGGTCGCCCATACCATAAGCCTACAATGGAGGATTATTGGGTGAACTGTGAGGATGGTTTTGAGGTGGGCAGACGCAGCTATGGCCGGTTCTCTCTCTCTCAAATTTCTGTTTTCTTGGCAGAAGATGTGAGAGGTTTATTAGATGATGAGGGAAATACAGTTCCTCAGTTTTTCAGAGAGCAGGTTGATACACAACCATTGCCAACTATTGATTGGTTTGCTAAAGAGTATGCATCAGTAAATGAGAGGTCTAGTAGAGTTATCCAAAACAGTATACTTTACCTCGATAGCAAGAAGACTAGGAGGGCAGTCATGCCTAGAACAGAGCCCCCACCAGTGGATGCTTCACTACCTTCCTCGTCTAAACCTAAACAAAAGAAAAGGAGTAACCCTCCTAAGAAGAGTCAAGCTCCTAACAACTCAAAAGGGAATGCACTTGCTACTGAGACAGACATGGAGCTTGTCAGAGTGCCAGTTTAGAGCTTGCCAGAGCCTGAGGTTTAGCCACGCATACCATCACCGACACCAGAGTAGTCTCCAGTTCCAATTCATATTGATTTGGACTTGGACTCGGCACCTCGCAGTAATATCTCCACACGTTCACTCTCGTCGGAGCCTCACATTGCTAGTACAGATCCTTCCAGTGGGATTAGTCGAGACTCATCTTGGCTTGAGAGTCAACTCGGAAGGAAGAGGAGGCAGTCGTCTTACGTACTTGATGATTCGGATTTTGATCATGCCTACCAAGATGCGCCCGATAAGAGGATCAAGAAACAGGTCCATGTGGAGAGGAATGCTGATATGGAGATTGTCATAGAGACCACCATACCTCCAGAGGGGAAGAGTTTGAATGAGATTGAAGTTCAGGACTTCGAAGTGATCACAGTCAACCTTGGTTGGAGCACCCGCCAGACACAGGTTGATCTCCTACAGGTTGCAACAGACAGCGCAAGGGATAGAATAATAAAAGACGAAGAAGACAAGGCAACCCTCAAGGCTGAAATCTAGCAACTTCGTCAATACATTTCTAGCCTTGTACACATAATGGAAGATGTCACCGTCACACTCCCACCGATGCTAGAGCCAACAGCAGAACAGGGCCAGCTTAATCACCTGGTTGCATACGGCAAGCGTTTGGAGGATTGGGAGGAGGAATTCGTTACTAGAGGCCGCTTTGTGCTTGTAGAGTTATACCAATTGCGGTACAATGCACACGAACTCCGTCTACGTCTCCAAGATAAGGAGCGAGACATGGCAATGGACGGATCTCGAGATGAGATTATGATTGCTCACCTGAGTGTGGCATATGAATCAGTCACAGGTGCAGAAGATAAAGAGGCTATCTACGCTTGGAAGACACAGTTGGTATTCAAGGCGAAGATAGAGGAGACAATGGCATCAAAGTTGGTTGACAGCAGAGAGCACGTTACTAGTGCACTCCGGTATGTGAGAAGTCTCGTATCCCACATACCATGTTGGTATCAGGTTGAGGGTGGTGCTTATGTTGAGCTTGCTCACGTACTGTCAGAGCTCCAAGCACTCATTCATAGTATTTTCAGTGGGGAGACCGTTGGTTGTAAGATGAATCAACTTACAGTCATGTCATTAGTGTTTGATGAAGCAACCAAGGGTAGAGGTGAACTTTAGTGCTAGATCACAGATGGTGAGGACATGCTGCACAGACACAGTATACTTCGGCAGAGTATTACTGCTCCAGACAGTGATGCAGTCAATAACCTTGTGGAGGGGTTAGTTGCTCGAGATCACGACCAGTAGACTTCAGTTCCCACCTTGTAGGATAGATATCAGACGCAATAGTTAACTCAACGCTTCTTTCTGAGTTAACTCGTTATTACACATCTCACGCATGTCTATCTTGGAATTATCTATGTACACTTGGAGTTTCATTTAGGGTTTTCGTTAACTGATGGTAGTGCTCCAGTTAACTTGCTTTCAATAAGGACGTGCATGCTTGCACATTGTCCATTTTTAGATTAAATGTATCGGTTAACTGATGGTAGCATTCCAGTTAACTGTATAGTTTGCTTTATTAGGGTTTAGCAATAAATCTTGCATGGATTGCAAGACTGTAGTTGTCTCAAGGTGATTTTAGGGTTCCCTACACCTTTTGATGTCTATAAATAAGAGCTTTTGCTCATTTGTAAATAACTTTTGCACGAGAAAGTAATATATGCTGTGTCCACCTTGCCTGTAATATTGCTTATTCTGTATCTGTTCGCGAGTATTTATTATGATGATGAATTGTTATGCCACTCGGGTTTGATGCCGTTATTATGGTGAATGCTTATCTTAGTTAGGTATAGTAGCTAGTTCTGTTACATCCCAAATTGTGAAGTTACTGTTTGCCGTTAATAGATAGGGTAAATGTGAATATAGTGTGGAATCTAGAGATGAATTATTGATGCTTGTACCTTGTTTACAATATGATGTTATCTCACTTGATGTTGTTTCATTTGATGTTATCTCAGTTGATGTTATTCATGGTGGAATACTGCATAAGGAGGTTAATGAATCATGTTGATTTATCATATATACTACTATTGTTGTGAGCATTTGATTGCCGTGAGTTTATGACGGTGGATGTAGGTATGCGGACCATTCCTCCAAGCAGAGGAGAAATATCACTCGGGAGAGGAGCTTGGTTAGGTAAACAGTAACGAGAACCATTTGAGCATACACACACACATTCCTTAGACTGAGTAAGCTAAGTCAGATAAGTTGGTCTTGATAAGTCATCCATAGGCTTAAGGAGTCTGGTTTACTTATTTGTGCTTTGTGAGTGATGATTGTTTGTTTATCAGACTTATAGTATTATGATCATTGCGAGGATAACGTGATTGGACATAAGTGAATAGGTTAAGTCGGTGTGTATTTACATGTATATAGTATGTACACTGAGGTATATACGAGTATATATGTGTATATATATATACACGCTACCTATTATTTGTGGATAAATAATATTACTATAATATTTTCCTTGGAATTTATATATACACATATACATAGATATATATATTGAAAGTATGCTGACTAGCTCGCAGTATATGTATTCGACGAATAAATATGTATATGAATATATATTTATATTTGTTAAATATAAATATACTTATATATATGTAATTATATATTAAAGATTACATATAATATTATTATAGTTGTATTAAAATAGATATATGTATATTAAATACTTGGGTATTTAAATATTTATATGTTTAATATTTAAAAGAACTATAATAATATTTATATAATAAAATGTATAATTATTTCCTAACTTTTGAAATATATATAAATATATATAATTATATATTTATAAACTCTAAAGTGTTAAATTTAAAAAGATTTAAATCTTTTACTTAAGAGTAAATAATATAAAGGGGACTATGGAGAAATAATATAGATGCTTGACTATTGGGAAAATATAAGTCTCCATAAAATGAATTGAGCCTTTTGTTTTTTAAAACATAAAGCTAAAGTATGAATTGAAATATTATGTGGAAACATTTGAAATGAGCAAAAATATTTCTGTGAAAACTCTTTCCCGTGAAATGGCGTGAGCTTCAAACGCATCAAATTCTGGAGGAAAAATTCAACCGCTGGAAATGAGGCAACACCAGCTGAAGGAAATGTGCTGTTACAAGATGAAACTTGACTAGTTCGCAACAATGGTGAATCATCCTCTGTTATGCGCCAAAGTTGGACATTTTTCCTATAAGTGGCAATTTTTTTGTTCTGAGTTGAATAAGTCTTGAAATGCTGGCTCCAAGAGGGTTGAATCACTCTTATTTTGATGATTCAGGGTTTAGAAACCTGCCATGTAGCATTTTGAATAAGTTTGGGCACTTTGTTGTCAATTTACATGCGCTTAATGGTGGAATTCATTGCATTTTCGGGCCTATATATAGACGCCCAACCATTCTTTGTTGTATCTCATTGTGCAATCTGGGTCTTGCGTTTTTGTTGAGCTCCCATATTCATTCGATTGTGTTGCTGTATTTTCTTTATTGGCTGTATTTTCCTTATTTGCTGAGTTTGAGAAATATAGTAAGCTGTTACCAGCAATTGCCAGGTTACTGTGATTATTACTTTTGAGCTGTGAGTGAGTTTAAAGTGAGCCATAGTTGAGCAAGTGTTTAATAGAGGAATCCAATTTGTGAGAAGTGACTTGAGAGTTCACCATAGTTTGAGAAACTTTGTAACGACCTGTCCCTTTGCGTAAATTAAAATTTTCCAATTCTCACTTTAAACATGTAAAGGTAACAAGTAACAAGATAATACAATAAAAATTTTCCTTTCTTTATTGATAAAAACGTACAAGTTACAATATGTTTCCACATGAATTTCATTTTCATTGCAAATACAAATCAGAGATCAAAAGTAATATAGTTACATACATAGCTCGTAAGCTTTTGCACAAATAGAAGTAAGAAGGTCCAGGAGTCCGTCGTTTCAAATCTTGGTTCATCGGCTACTTGCTGTGGAGGAGAAACATCACTCGGGTGCTTTTCCGCCAACCGCGGACTTATAATGCGGTCTCCCGCACACCTATCGTTAGATAGATGGCCCTCCCTTCAAAGAAGAGATTGGTAGGGTATCCTTTAATGATTACCAACTGAGCATAGTATTGTGTCCTACACGACTAGAACCTTGCTATTTCACAATCTCGAACTAGTACTCGGATCACAATGAATTGACAGTGTAGTCTCAACTAACTCACGTCTATGTGGCAGTCGTACCTTTCACTACTTTGGCCAAAGTATTCTCATTCAGTACTTCAAATGAAGGTCATCTATCATAAACACTACTCAGGGCCGATTTGACTTGAGGCTTCCTTACTCTACGCATAGGTTTTGTCCTTCAATGGATGAATTCGTCACCCTAGACATCCTACAATCATACGAACCTACTAGAAATGAAACAGTCTACAAGTGTCTTGTATCAATCCTCCTAATTAGGAAATCTTTATCCTAGGAGTACTTAGCTTGTCACAATTATCCTAATAACTTAAGCTAAAAGACTTTACTTGATTCTGTCTTCATTTTGATCCTAGTAGATAATAAGTACACTTACGTATTCTCCATATACAGAGACCATACACAACATGCAATAGTCATTCAAAATGCATATAAACCCTTCCCTGTTATCTTTTTCCATCATTTCTCTTTAATGTAAGATAAGTAAACTAATCCCCTAAGCTCATTACTCATATAATCTCTTTTTCACAATTCCTTAAATCATTGAATCCCTTACACATTTTCTCCTTTAATGCATTGCTTTAATTATTCATCAAAATAGTTCTTTCCTATTTAGAGCAAATTGAAAACAGCAAACACAAGATCAAAAAGAAAAATAATACTTCAATAAAAGTTATATACTTGGAGGATTCATGCCTGATTTTATAACTCCTTCTCCCAACACAGCTCTCCTTCCAGAATCTGCTCTTCTAGACTCTCCTTCAATCAAGCTTCCAGAATTTCAGCTAAAAATGGATTCTTTATGATAGCATATCACTCTATAATGAACTCTTATATCTCTTTCAAACGTGATTCCACCACTAATTTCCTACTCAACTATAATTCACAAATACCTCACTCTAAGCTCAAAATGATATAATCATAGTAACTGGTAAATGCTGGTAAAAATTCACTGTATTTTCCAAACTCAGCAATACAGAAAATTCAAGCAACACAACGAAATGGATATGGGATCTCAATAAAAATACTAAACTCAGATTGCTCAATGTTTTTTTTTTTAAATAGAAGGGCGTCTATATATAAGCCCGAATTGCAACGAATTCCACTAATGGAGGCATGTGGATTGACCATAAGTGCTCAGAAATAGTCAAAATGATACCTGGCGGATTCTTAAACCCTAAGTCATCAAAATTGAAGGTGATTCGTCATTATTTGAGCCAGCAAATCATGAATAATTCAACTCAAAAAGGTAAAACGCCACCTACAGGTTTATGCGCATTTCAACAGATAAAGATAAGTAAATATTAATGCTGAGACAAAGTCCCTCATCAGAAGGCGTCCACATTTTATTTCTCAGGTTGTGAGCGCCCTCTTTCTAGCCGCGTCCTGTTATCCTGGCGATGGTCGCGCACTACAGGCATCCATTTCATTTTCACGGGAATGGCTTTCTTCAAATTTTTCCTTTAAAATTATGTTTCGACTTTACACTTTGAAGTATTTTGTATTTCAAATAATTAACTCTCTTAATATTTCGATTTCCCATAGTTCAAAATATTTAATATTGATTTCAAAATCAAATATTTCTTTTTTTTAAAGTCTCCAAATGTAATATTTTCTCATTTAAACTTATACAATTTCATATTTGAATATCATATATTTATATATTTTATCATATATGTATTTTAATTAAGTGTAGTATTTTTAATTATATAAATATATATATTTTCCGACATTACATCGTGATATTTATATATATTTATATATATGTAAATATTACCTTAATATTAGTACATATATTTTAAAAATATAAATATATAATATATTTACATAAATATTTATGTATTTATGTATATATCCATAAATATAATCACATCGTTATTATATACATTTATACATAAATATATATGTAAATTTGCTAGGCAATAATATTAAATATTATTTTCACCACAAACATCAAGCGGAATGTGTACATATATCCACCTGTGTATACGTATGTATGCGTATATATATGTCGACACGTGTATGAGCATATCCATCTGCTTAACGTACACATGTATTGATATGTCTATACATATAGATACATGTACACTATATATAGATGTATGTGCGTTCCCAATCGATATTTAACATATATCTTTCATAGCATTCATACTTGGGTCATGGTATAGCAAGTTTGACGTTAAACAATCACATCTCCTAAAGCATAAAGAAGTGAATTCAGAACCTTAATGTCAATAAACAAGCCTATGGATGACTTACCCTTATCTCGACAAACAGACTTGGCTTATTCAATCTATAGTATGTGTGTGTATGCTCAATTTGGTAATCGTTACTGTTTACCCGACCAAGTTCCTCCCCGAATGATGTCTCTCCTCTGTCCGGAGGAACAATCTTCATACCTGCACACCATGACATGACATCGACAGTCATATGCTCATAACAAGGTAAAAATATCTCACAAGTTAGAATAGCATTATTCCATAATTGTATGCAACATTTAATCAAGATTTAAATTAATAGAAGTAACAATCAAATGAAACCATCATTTAAACAGAGCACCATTATTGTTAACAAGATCAATCATGTTTTATTCATCACCAAGATTCAACATTACAATCAATTGCCCTATGAAATAGTAGGTATAAAAACGGGGTGTGACAAACTTGCAAAAGAAGCCATTTTCAGTTGGAATTCTGGAAGTTTGCTGAAGGAGTGTCTAGAAGAGCAGTTCTGGGAGAAGAAGCTTTAAATATCAGCCATGAATTCTCTTTTATTGTGATCCTTTATTTGAAATGTTGTATTCTTTTTTTCTTGTGATTGTTGTTTGCAAATAGCTCAAGTAAAATAATACTATCTTGTTAAACATTCATAAGCAATGCATTTAAGGGGAAAATGTATAAGGGATTCAATACATTTAGGGGAAAAATGTATAGGGGATTCAATGCATTTAAAGGGAAAAATGTATAAGGGATTTAATGCATTTAAAGGGAAAATGTAAAAGGGATTCAAGGATAAAGGGATTGTGAAAAGGGGATTAAATGTTTAAGGAGCTTAATGGATTAGCTTAACTTATCTTGCATTATAGTCAAATAATGGAAAAAGATTTAAAACAAAGGTTTTATATGCATTTGATTGAATACTGCATTTTGTATGATCCCCGTACATGGAGAATACGTAGAGTAATTATTACCTACTAGGAACGAAATGATGTCAAAACCAGGTATGGTCTTAAGCTTAAGTTATTAGGTTAACTGTGACAAGCTAAACACTCCTAGGATAAAGATTTCCTAATTTAGGAGTTAGGTTAAAAGACACTTGTTGACTGGCTCATTTCTAAGTAGTTAGTTGTAGGTAGGATGTCTGGGGTGACTGAATACCCATTGAAGGACATAGCCTACGTGTAGAGTAAGATAGCCTTAAGTCAAATCGGCCCTTAGTAGTGTTTATGATAGATGACCATCATTGAAACTTTCAAAGTACTGAATGAGAATACTTTGGCCAAAGTAGTGAAATGTACGACATCCATTTAGGTATGAGATAGTTGAGACTACCCTGTCAGTTCATTGTGATCCTTGTACTAGTTCGAGATTGTGAAATAGCAAGGTTCTAGTTATGTAGGACACAACACTATGCTCAGTTGGTAATCATTAAAGGATACCCTACCAATCTCTTTGACGAAGGGAGGGCCATCCATTGAACAATGGATGTGCGGGGGACCACATTATAAGTCCGTGGTTTGCGGAAAAGCGCCCGAGTGATGTTTGTCCTCCTCAGCAAGCGACCAATGCACCAAGATTTGAAAGGAAAGGAACATGGACCTTGTTACTACTTTTTGTTCTAAAGCTCATTGGAGCTAAGTTAGTTGAGGTATGTATTCTTGTTTCATGTACTTGTGTAGTTGTTATATTGAAATGGAATCTTTATTGGCAACTGGTTCATGTTTTATCAATAAAGAAAAGGAAATTTTTTATTGCAACGTCATGTTAACATGTTTACTTACTTGTAGGATGTAAAATAAGGAAAATTTTACTTTACGCAAGGGATAGGTCGTTACAAGTTCGATCGTAAATTGTATGCGTGTTTCGTCTCTACAATTTATTGTCCTAGTTGGCTATCCTTTGTGTTGCGTTTCTAATAAGCCTATTCAGATTGAGCAAATAGTTGTGCCCACCATGCCTTCACGTTGAGAATCTGTACTTAAAGCTTATCGTATGATGTGTGATAATAAACCTATTCAGTCAAGCAAATAGTTGTGCCCACCTTGCCTTCACGTTGTGAATCTGTACCCGGTTTATTGTGTAAGCTCATTCCCGTTCCGTTTCCTCATGCTCTGATTTCTGGAGGGGATTGGATAGTATAAGTTAGTTTTGAGTTGTACTTAAGATTTAGGAAACCAAAAAATCCTTGGCTGCAACGCTTGAAGTTTCTCGCAAACCTTGTGCCTCTTTCAGTTGAGACAAAAAGATAGGAATTAGTTTAGTTTACTTTTCAAGCATTTTGTCCGCACAACGAGGGAGCTTCCCCTCCTAATTTGAAGAGCACTCATTGCGTAGTGTGCATAGTTGTCCGTACCAACTTGCACTCCAGAGGTGTTAGTTGTTACGCCAACAAAGTCATAATGTCTAGTTCTTAAAATTCTTGCAAGCGACTGGGGAGAAAACTATCTACCTCCCTGCATGATCTAGGATCCCATTAATGGTCTAGGAATGGACACAATCGTATAAGGGAAGAATTTTAAATGCCTCTTGGTACTTGTGGATTGCTCATAGATGTAGTTTGGGTATAGAGGTGTATGGTTGTTGTTGTAAAGGGTAGGTTCCAGGTGCATGTACATATGGAATATGATGAAAGCTGTAATGTCCCCATTTTATGCACTGTGCTTTCCAGTGATTGTTAGCCTATCCTCGGATGTCCATAGGCTAGTCAAAAGCAAAAATTAGGGTTTCCTATTTTCTAGGAGAATGTTTCGGCAGTTTTGGAGGCTTGCATGTTGGAGTTTCGCAGTTTGGATTTTGGATTCCTTCTGGGTTTTTAGAGGGCTTCTCAATGGTGTGACATGCAACTGAAACAAAGGACTTTTCCGGACTTACTATTTTTAGTAAGTTGCGACGACTGCTCAAAATGTGGTTAAAATGCATTTGGACACAATATTTTTAGCAGTATGCTATTTTTAGTAAGTGCTATTTTCAACAGGGTTTTAGCAGGGCAGTTCAGAGGCTATTTCAGGCAGGTCAGCTTGAGCAGTTGGTCTCCTTCACTCTCAGAGTTATTTTTGGCAAGTCAGAGCTTGTGTTTGGCGCTTCTCATAGTGAGGTAAAATGTTTTTATAAAGTGAAATATTGTTAAGGCATAGTGGACGCCTTGGTGGAGAGATAAGTGAATTTTATTGATGTATTTCACTTTAATATTTTGGACACCTAACTTAGAGGATTATTTGCATTTTTGATAAGTTTATTACCTTCATGGAAAGGGATGACTTGGAGAAGGGTCTAAATGAAATACAAATTGCAAACTAATGAATATCAATGCAAATTTGAGATAGGCACCCTAATTGGAGGGAAAAGTGGATTTGAATCGAGGAGAGAAGTTATAAATATGAGCCTTGGCCTTCATTTGTAGTTATCCATGAAGAAATTATATGAAGTGTTGCTGAAATGGTGATTGAATTGCTTCGAATGAGGAATGCATACCTCCTAGCTATCTTGGTTTCTTGCTTGAAAGATAGCAACTAGCTAAGAGAAGAGGCTGTTCTTTACACTGAAGAACATATGGAGCTCATTGTAATGAAGTTGTTTGAAGTTTCTGATGTTCTTTGATGTTTTTGTCAGTTTGCAGGTTGCTGGTTTTTGGTGTGGCTATAGGTTGTTTTCACTCATAACTCATTAGGCGATTTTTTTTTGGTTTTGGGTAATGGCTCATTCCATTCCTATGGCCTAGGCGTCCCTCTTTGCTGGTTTTCAGATTTTATCATGAAGAATTGGATTTTCTATTGCAGGTTGCCCCTCTTTCTAGGTTGTACCATGCCTATAATTGCATTGGGATTCATGCTTAATTCATTGTGGGGTGTTTGATGTAGTTTCATTGTCTTGACTTGGTTGCCGTCTCTCCTAGAGTCATTTGCATCATATTTCATGTTAACCCGATGTGTTTTGGAGGAGTTAGGAGCATTTAGGTGTGTTTCATGCTTGCTGGTCTGGCTTTAGTGCTTGCTGGTTTTGTATATCAGATTGTCAGAAGTTTGGGTTTTGGGTGTGTTTTTCATAGTTGTGAGCTTGAGAAGTTTGGTGGAGCATATAATAATATTTGGAGTGATTGGGCAGCAATATCTCATTGTTATTTGCAGATCATATCTTATTGTAAGACTGATATCAGTAGTACTGATTTAGTCATCTTCTTTCTGCAATTTTACTTCTATAATTCCCACGATTGTGGAAGAGACAGGCCTCACCATCTTTACTTTTAGCATTTCTTTACTATACTGCCCGCTGAACAAGCGGAAGGGGTTGACAAGCCCCCCATACTTTACTTTTCATGCACTTTGTAATTCTCATATTGCTGATTGGTTGAGCCGTCAATCTACTCCCGTTGAATAAGTGGTCGATTTGCATAATCATTGTATTTCCAACATTTCAGTTTATTAGCTAACGATCCCCGGTGCCATATGCTCATACTTCGCCCGTCATTGAGATCTTGGTGTAAGGTTACTTTCATTAGCTGGTTTTGGTTTTGTTAACGGTGACGGGTGAAGTTGTTGATGTGAAAATTTGAAAAAATTGTAATGGGGTTTATTTCAAAAGCAGGCATGGGAGCTTTGTACAATTGTAGATGATTGTGGTTTTTCCTCCAAGATTGCTTGGTAGTATGGGGGGACCTATATTTACTTAGTTTTTCAATGAAGGAAGGAGGATGGAAAAAAAGGTTGTAGAGGTGAAACAAAAGAGAAGAGGTTATAGAACATTAGGGTTTTTTTTTTCTAGCAATGGGTTTAGGGCATTTTTTGTATTGTAATTTTTTGGGTTTTCACCCAAAGGGTGTGATATCATATTGTAATCCTAAAGGAATGTTTTAATGTGTATATTGGCATCTTTTGAATGTATACATGAGAATTGCATGTATTTATGATGACGTTATTTATCTTCTTTATCACATTTACTAATCTGAGTGTTATTTTTAATTAGTTTGTCAATTGGAAGGCAGTAAAATTCCCTATAAAGCTTTTACAAGGCATCTTATCAAAGTAATACAAAAAATTGTGTAGGTTTGTTCATGGATAATTAAGATTGGATGTTCTACAAATTCATCTACCTACTTGTTTGCACGCATAGAGCCTAGCTTATGTGTAGAATGTAGAGGTATAGTCCTTATTGTTATCTTCATTAAGATATCATACAATGGGTTTTATTTGGTTTTCCCCTTTGGATCATAAAACTTGAGACTCTGCTACCCCTATTGGATAAGGGCAGACATCCTCTTTGTGCTTAACCTCCCATCTCACCAATACATTTAAATCCATTTAATCAATCTTATTTTTACCCTATGTTGCTCTTAGTATATTTACTTCCGTGTATATTTGTGTGCAATATCATTTGTGGTTACCAAAGCAACATCTGTAAACTCTTTACATGGTTCATTTGCTCCATCAAGGTGCAAAACCCTTGTATTGTCAAACCAACATATAAGCACTTAGTAATAGACGAATAGGAGTTTCTATGCAATGGGTATGGTTTGTTTTAGGGTTGGTTTTCATTATTTGTAGTCATATTTAGTACTACACTTTAGGGAATACCCCCCTTGGCCTAAGAGAGCTTAAAATTGAAGAAGGCATTACCCACCTTAGCATATTAGTCCATTGTTGTTCCTGCCTAAACATAAGTTATAGGTCTTTTTCCTTGAGTTTGACAGCCTTGCCACTTAGAAATTGCCTAGTTTTAAGGATTTGAGAATCAACAACTTTGAGCACCATAAGGGTCCATGGTATTGGGACAAACTATTTTGTGTTTGAAACCCTAGTACCCCTCTTTTGATCCTCATAGATAATCCATTGCCATTTTGGTGTGCGTTTCCCTTCTCTATTTATTATTGTATTTTTGGAGTAACTCTAGATCATGTGTGATTGGTGATTCAACTTGTAAATTTTGTATGCTTTGGAGATTACTCTTGATCCAATTGTTGAATTAGATTTAGAGAAAGGCCTTCTAGAGACAATTTCATTGTGGAGTTGGGATCAAGTTCTTGATTATGCTAATTTACCATTTAGATGTTGTAGATGCTTTGAGTATGGTCATTTTGTTGCTCATTGTTCCAAAAGCTTCTTTAGTATTTTAAATCAAAACAGTAAATCAAACTCTACTTCTTGGAAGGAGGTTTAGACCCGACATTATTGGATCCTTCCTAAATATGTTTATACAAAGCAACTTGATGGACAAGATGATTTTTCCTCCTCTTCTAACAATGATTCAAAAGAGTGTAGCCAAGTTTTGGCTGATTTGGAGATGACAACTGTAACGGACTAACCCTTTCGTAAAGTAAAAATTTCTTAATTTTACACCAAATAAGTAAAGGTAACGAGTAATAAATTTAATGCAATAAAATTTTTCTTTTCTTTTATTGATAATTTCAACAGCTGATACAATTTATTTCAACATGTATTCCTTTTCTTTCAAATATACATCAGAGTAAGAAAGCATACAATTAGATACATAGCTTTAGGAGCTTTTGAACAAATACTACTAAGAAGGTCCAAGAATCAGTCCTTTCAAATCTTGGTTCTTCGGTCCCCCTTTGTGGAGGAGAAGCATCACTCAGGCGCTTTTCCGCCAACCATGGACTCATAATGCGGTCCCCTGCACATCTATCATTCGATAGATGGCCCTTCCCTTCGACGAAGAGATTGGTAGAGTATCCGATAACGACAACCAATCGAGCATAGTGCTGTGTCCTACATAACTAGAACCTGTGCAATCTAGCAACTCTCGAACTAGTATGCAATACGGGATCATGGTGAACTGATAGCGTAGTCTCATGCATCACACAGTCTAAGTGGATGTCGTATATTGTACTACTTTGGACAAAGCGTTTCATTCAATATGTTCTACTGAGGGTCATTTGTTACATACACTATTCAAGGTTGATTTGACTTAGGACTATCTTACACTACGCAAAGGTATTGTCCTTCAATAGATAATCCATATCCCAGACTAACCTACAACATACTAAACTACTAGAAATGAATCTACTTAGTATGTAAGTACACAAGTTCCCTCCCATTCTGGAATTCTATCCTAGGAGTAATCACAAGCTTATCCGAGTTAAACAAATAATTAAGCTTGTTGAACCTCATGTGACTCTTGCAATCATACAAACCTAGTATATAACTAATGCAATCAACATTCTCCTATTACGGAGATCTTACAAACATTATAGAACACAACTTAAAATGCATCATTTCCCTTTTTACAAAACAATTATATTCACTCCTATGCACAGACAGAAAATACAATTTCAATAGCAATATAACTTGTACCCAAAATAAATTTTTGCTTTAAAGAGACATTTTGTTTAAAATGATCTAGGTCATGTAAAATTGTTGTCAAAAGTATCTTTTTAGGTCAAACCGAGCATAGGCTTTTTCTGGGTTTGTGTTGAGGAACATATGTGTAAAATTCTGAAAATTTGAAAATTAGGGTTTCATGCCCCTATTTTTAGGGAAACCCCTGAAAATAGGACCTTGCCAGAATTCATTGAAAATGATTTTGATAGGATGAATTGACTTGACGATTACACTGGTCTAGTCAAAATCACCAAAAAGTTAGTTTTACTCTGGTGCTGAAAGCTAAACTTCAAAAGATTCAACAAAGAAACCATGGTGGAAATACTCCAAAAAGATGCTATCTCACGGAGGGGATTCTCAAAATCAGAAAATGCCAAAAATGACTAACTTTGGAAAAGCAACGCCTTGCTACCAAGGAGACAATGCAGTTACACTTGGGAAAAGCACCCCTGCTGAAGAAAGGCGCCCTTGAACTGAAGGAACCTGATGTCATTTTTGATAAAACTTGTCTTCATAGGATCTCTTTAGCATCAACTTAGCCTTGCAACGAACTTGTCAGCCATCTTGCAAGACACATCAAACAACAACAACGGTTGATCGTCAGAGCATACAAAATCAATGATAAATTAGTGCATAACCAGGGGCGCCCTTGAATCTAAGGCATCTGATGAAGTTTCCAACCACTGCTGTATACATGGCATCTACTCAGCTCTCTCTCAGCTTCACAATCAATCCAGGTACGCGTCCACAGGGCCTGTCAAGCAATCAGAGGCAGAGATCAAGCAGAAGACACCTAACGGTGAAAGCTGAAGGAAGAATGTCAAGAAATTGGCTAAGTGTTGGTCAAAAGAGCCCCTGCTGAAGAAAGGCGACCATCTTTTTGGGTAGTCAGATGTGACGTCCCCTTCTAATTAGACACCTGTACGTCAGTAGATTAGCCTATCATGTCGACCCTCGTAGGCTAATGGTTCTGGATAGAGGGTCACTTGGACGGGCACTTGGTCGTCAAATGGCAGTGTTGATCTCCGGAGTATGGTGGCAGGGTGAATTGTTGCGTTTGGCATGATGCTTGTGCTTAAATTAATGATATTCACCTTTTATTTCACCATCCTTGGCCTAGGGACCATGTGTCTTTTAAATGGAGGGGTCACTTTATATTTTTCAGTTACTATTCATTCCTAAAGTGAAAAAGTTATAACTTAAGTGAATAGTGCTCACTTTATGAATAGTGTTTTTCAATGTAAAATTATAAATGAGGAGAAGAAGTTCGACCCTCTTCATGTGTTGATGATTTTTGCTGAATAAACTTGGGAGTGTGGTTTTGGAGGAAGAAGGAGGCTAGGGTTTCCTGATTTCTTTCTGTGGGTAAGCCTGGAGGGGCTTTGTTCTTCGTATTTGAGCTGCTTGAGGGTGTGAAACACCACCTTAAAGTTGCTGGTCAGTTTTTGTTGCTTCATTGGGAGACCTACATTGCTGTTTGTAGGTTATTTCGAGCATCTTTTTGAGTGGTTTTAGCTGCCATAGACTCCAATCACGTTAGCATAGGAGCTGCTTACTTTTTGAGGAGTTTTGGGGCTGTTTTTGAAGAGCTACAACCAACCGCCTTTTCTTGGGGGTTTATATCAGCACAAAGAAAAGAAACGCCTCTCTTATGTGGCTGCTATCATTCCAACAGGGGGCGCCCTTGTCCTAGAAGGCTTCCCATGTTGGATTTGGGTGGGAGAAGTTTGTCTTTCAAGAGTTGTGTGCACTTCATTGGGGTTTGGTACTGTAGCAAATCACTATTCACTATGTTGTATGGCTGTAAGTAAAAACTATGGCATAAGGTGTATCTTGTTTTGAATCCGATGTAAGTTATCTATCTTATGTAATCTATTATGTAATGAAGAAAGCATCTTTGGCTATTAAATTGAGTAATTACTCGAGTTATCTCAGTAGATTAGTTTATTAGAGGGTTCAACTTTATGTATATGCTCTTTAGTACCTTTCTAGCATTATTGGCATCAAACTCAAAAACAGAAAAAAGAGAAGAAATACAAACCTAAAACAAAAAATCAAACCTACAAACTCAGTGAAAACCAATCAGCATCGTGGTGGAACACTACATCAGATGCTGTCTGCAAGCTTGGTGACCTTCAGCATGATCTCCGTGTTGATCAATCTCAACAACAACACCGTCAGCGAAGACACCAGACAAATCAGACACTGACGACAGAGATCAAACTGGGATCAGTCTTGAAGGTTGGCAACATAAAAATCACAAGTCAAAAGCCAAAAGCGCCCCTGCTAGCCAGGGGCACCCAAGCTTTTGAAAGACCCAAACTGACTTTCAGGAGTAGTGAAACTAGTCATCCTTTCCAAGACTGAGCTGGTTATCCATCCCATGTTTTAGCAAGATCATCAGACTCATCAGTCAAAAGTGATCTTAGATCAGAGCACGGAGGGTCAAAACGAAGAAATTGAAGAACAGTCAAGAAATTGACCAAGTTTGAGGCCAAAAGCGCCCTTGTTGAGGAAAAGCGCCCTTGCTGAGGAAAGGCGCCCCTGATTTGATGGCATCAGATTCAGTCTTTGAGCTTTTCAGCTCCTAGGCACATTTAATCAGGGTTGTTCCATCTCAACAGTGAATCTGTCAACATTAGCTAAAGATCAACTGAACGACTAGGAGCAAGGATCGAACAGAGGCACTTCAACATGAAAAAATGATGAAAAAGTGTTCAACACTCAAGAAGGATGCCTAAAAAGTCAAAGAGAGATTTATTAACTTGAGTTAGACATTTTGGAGGCAAACTTGGCCAAAATGTCCCACAATTAGTGGAAATCAATCTTTAGAACTCTAGATCAAGTCAAATCAGTCTTCAATCATGACTTGGCGCCCATACTAGATGCATTCAGGCATCAATCACTATATGACCAAGCTAGGCGTCGCATTTCATTATTTTCATTTGCAGGTTGATGGCTAAAACAACAATTTTCTCTCCAAGGCGTGTTTTCAAGATCTGACAGAGGGTTTTGACCATTCTTCATTATTTTTTGAAGAACAACACAAAGGAATAATTTCTCAGAGGTTGCATCTAGAGGCAGATTTTTTCAAGAAGGAAGCAAATAACTTCCAATCTTCCTCTTATCTTCTTCCTCTCTTCTGTCTTAAACTTCTTGCGTGTCACAGAAAACAACAGGCTACCACAGATTTGGCCAACTGGGTAGGATCAACTTAATTTTCCAGCAAAACCCATCTCTTCAAATTTTCCAAAAACAACAAACTTGTTGCCCCTATTTTTAGGGATTTTTATGAAAAAGTCTCAAAATAAAAAATCTAATGAACTGGGTTTGTTCAACATTGAAGCATGAACAAAACCCATGTGTCAGATTTTTTCCGGAAAAATACTTCTCGACAGGCGCTATTTTTTAGGGGGTTTCAAAAATTTTCAAAACAGGGTCGTGTGCACAGTTGATCTTTAAGTTTTTTAGGATGTAGTAGTCCCAAGTACAATACAAGACCAAAACGGTCTTGTACCATGATTTCCTGAAAACAATTGACACAAACTTGCATCAAGTAAACCTAGAGGTCGATTCAAAAGATTTGGAGGGCATGTACCAAATCACGCTAGAAAATATACAGGAATCCGGATTGCTTGAGGATGCTTCAATCTCCATCACATTACAGAACATGGAGTTTGTAATTGCTTGCATTAAGCATTACAACCCTACCACACGAGAAATCTGATAAGTGGATGGGAGGGTGATTTGCATCCTTAAACCAAAGGATGTTGAAAACTGTTTTGCTATTCCACCATGCTCGACCAATGTGGTCATATCAGTGACAAAATGCGAAAAAGCATTCAAAGTGTCAAAGGATAAGTGTCAAGAAAAAATGGCAGAAAAATGGCTAAAAGTGAAAAAGGCCAACTTGCCTAAAATTGTTGGGCGAGGAGAATTCCGAGATGAGTATGCAGTGATGATCACTCTACTCAACAGGATCACTAGACAAGAAGATGGGAACCAAATTCAGTCATGGATGTACTACATCATCGCTAAGATTATCAACAAAAGAGAGCATTACGATTGGCCCACCCTCATCAGTGACACACTCCACCAGCAAATGACCGGGTTTCTAGAGGCTCATAGGTTCCACATGTGCTTCTATCTTGTATACCTGATTGCCTTCGAAGGCGAGTTCAGGACATTAAACACTGTGGGATCCTTAAGTGTGCAGAAGGTCCATGAATACTTTCTGCGGCTTGAGTTTACACAAGCAGAACGACATTTCAAGCGGATAAGTGATCTTTTCATTATGCATGTCGTATGAGATCTCGACCATGAGATGCATGTATGTATATCGCCAGCAGCCAAAGAGGCAATGGTTGATTGGGCGGATTGGTTCATCCAATTCCCCACCTTCACCTATATACGCGTGTATGGATACAATGGTCACCCTGCCATGATGCCACGCTACCCTTCAGATAGGGTAGTTATCATGGAGTTCCTGCGGCAGTTGGCCGAAGTTCACTCTCACCTACGCCTTAAAAAGAAGACAGCTGCGAGCTTTCCTATCTAGATGGGACTCTATAGATGTAAAACAGCGGCTAATGCCAAAATGATGTGCCAAGAGACGGTGAGACACAATCTCAAATATCTCATTGAGAGAAGGTCGTATGATCCAAGAGGCCTTTATGCAGTGCACCTTGAGTAGCACTCATGACACGAGTCTTCCATGGAAGACTACTGGGTCAACTTTGATGATGAGTTTGATGTACGAAGAAGGAACTATAGCCGATTTAGGCTCCCATAAATCGTTGACTTTATGTCAGAAGACATTGAGGGCCTATTTGATGATGAAGGGGAAGTCATTCTCCCCCTATTCTTCGTGGATCAAATAGACTCACAACCACTTGGAAAAGTGGGTTGGTATGCAAAAGAGAACACATCTATAGAGGGAAGAACAAGTAGAGTTGTGAGAAACAGTCAACTCTACTTAGACAACAAGAAGACAAGGAAGGTAGTACTTCCTCAAACAGAGCCGCCACCAGTTCAATCTTCACTACCTTCCACTTCAAGGAAGAAGCCCAAACGGAAGTAGTGGAGCAATCCTCCCAAAGGGATGCAAATGTTAGGGCACATGAGGGGAAGAGCACAGGAGTTATATTTGGAGACAACCACACACACACCTGAGATAGTCATGAGAACCGCTGCAGCCGAGCCAGTGATTGAGATAATCACAACAGAGATGGAGCCCATAGTGGAAGCAACTGCAGCAGATACAGTGCTTGTGGTAGAGAAAGAGCCACCTACTTCACCACCATCACAACAGTCACAAGTCCCCATCGACTTTGACTCTCCACCACAAGACATCACTGTAGCACAATCTCATTCATTAGGCATTCAGGGGCCTAACATTCCTCCTTCCAGCGAGGCTAGTCAGGATTCAATTTGGCTTGAGGGTCTCCTAGGAAGGAAGAGGGAAAGGCCATCCTACCAGCTTGACTTCATAGAGTTTGATCATGTTCCTCAAGGCAAGCCGACAAAGAAATTGAAGAAGCAAGTACATGTAGGAAGAAATGCAGATAATAAGTTTATCATAGAGACAGCTGCCCGACCGGAGGACAAAAATATACATGAGGTAGAGGTTGAGGACTTCATATTATCAAAGGTCAACCTCGGAAAGACCACCTGTCAAGTGGAGGTAGATCTTCTCAGAATTGCCTCGGTGAGTGTTCAAGAGAGAATGGGTAAGGACGGAAGAGACAAAGCAGCCTTAAAGGCTGAAAACCAACAATTGAGGATGTACATATCTAGCTTAATGCACGGTACCCCAAACGTCTTAGCTTTGCTACAAGAATTGCTAGACCTCCCCGCGGAGCAAAACAATCACCAGATGATTTCATACGGAAAACACTTGAGAAATCAAGTGGAGGAATTTGTTGTTAGAGGATGGTGCATATTGACGGAACTGTACCGTTGAGGGAAAGAGCACATGAACTCCGTGCGAAGATCCAATAGTCAGAACTAGAGACAACAGAGAAGAGGCTAGGGGATGAAGTCACAGTCTCAGATTTACAAGTGGCGTACCAATCAGTTACTACTATAGAGAACAAGCAACATCTCTATGCTTGGAGAGAACAATGGCATACAAGTTGAAAGCCTATGATGCCAATTATGTGGAACTGATCGAGTACTGACATATTGTGGTAGGTATTATCAACTTCGCAAGAACGTCGGTAATATCCACCCCTTGCCTTTATTAGCACGAGGGAGGTGCCTACATTGAGCTAGGCATAGTACAAAAACAATTCCAGGATGTCGTCCATAGCACATTCCTCGATGATCTTGATGGTTGCAAGTTGAGCAAAGTTGCAACCATGTCTACCAAGTTGGATAACGCAATTGCCAAATGCATATAATATCAATAGCAACTTGTGACAGGTGAAGAGATGCTGAAATGCCACATCATCATCTTACAGAGCATTAATTTCCCAGAGGCTGAGGAGGTCAACAATTGGATAGAGGCACTGTTGACTAGTGGAGAAGAGGTGTAAAACACCCACAAAGGATGTCCTACCCTCCAGAATAGCATTAATGATGACTAGAGTTAACTTGATGCCCCTTTCCAAGTTCACTCCATGTCCCACAAATCATGCACGTCAGATCCCACTAATTGTGGATGTCTATTTTGACTTCCACGAATTATGGATCTCAGATCTCCACTAAATGTGGATGTCTATTTTGGAGACACATTTTGTAATTAAAGTTCACTTGTAGTTTAGTTTCAGTCAATCGAAGTAGACTTTCGGTTGACTCTTTGTTTGGTTTTAGTTAACTGAAGTAGATTTCTAGTTAATTGTTTGCTCACCTACTTTTAGACATAGGAATAAATCTTGCTGATTAGCAAGAACTGATTATTAACTCCAGGAGGATTTAGGGTTGCCTATTCCTTTGAGTTCTATAAATAAGAGCCTTGGGCTCATTATTTTGTAACTTTACTTCACGGCAGCAAAACGTTGAGCAAATAGCGTTCATATTGTTTCCTTAGTATATGTTCTTGGATCATATTTGTTATAGTTAAGCACCAAGTACAACTTGTGCTCTCTCTATTTAGATAGGTGCATCCAATTATTGTTCATGTGTTCTTGGTTTGATCGCCTCATGTGTCATTGTTTCTTTGACACAAGTTGCTGTCCCAACATTTAACTTTTGGTGGAATATCGAGATAATAAATCAGGAGAGTTACCATGCCTTTGATCCAAAAATCTCAAAGTTTTATCATTGGATGTTGTTATCAATAATTTGTTTTGAATCTACACCTCAGAAAGGTCTTGGTACCTCCTTGGGAATTTAGATAGTTAGATTATCGTCCTTTTGTTGTTTCTTGTGGTTTACTTTTCAGCCTACACCTTAGAAAGGTCTTGGTACCTCCTTGGGAATCTTGAGAAATAAGCTACCGTCTCGATTACTCATGTAGATTTTATTTCAGTATAGATTTGGGAGTTTAGGGGATGCATCCTGGGAGACTAATTCGTCCAAGTGATCGAACCATCCATTCCCGCTCCTATGCCCTCATGCTCTGTTTATCTTGAGGAGATAGTATAGATAAGAAGCTAGTTTAGTCATAGTTAAGATTTGCAGAAACTAGAGAAAGCCTTAGCTACAACGCATTGTGTTTATGCACCCTTGTGTCCTACCGCTGAGTAAAAAGATAGGAACAGTAGTTTACTTTACTCTTTTTACGCAAAATCGGCTACAAGAGGGATCTTCCCCTCCCAATTTTAAGAAGCAAATAATACAAACTTGCAATAGCTGACCGTTTCCAATAAGCACTCCAGAGGTGCAAATTGAAACGCTAACATAACTCTTGCAAGTAAATAGTAGAAGAATATCCCATGCCTGTAAACGCTTTTCCCAAATTGACGACAGAGCTGCCTTTACTTCAAGCTCAAACCAGTTTTCCAGAATCTCAAAGGATGATAACTCCTCACAAAATTCTCTCTTTTCAACACTTAGAAAACAGTAGTAGATTTGACGTATTCCTTGGGTAGAATACGTTTCTCTCCAAAATAAAAGTAACTCTCAAAAATGTGAACACAGTTTGAATACTAAGGTCACTTAGAATTATAATGAATGACTGTATAAAATGTCCCTCAGAATTATGATGATTGGCTGCTATAAATGTCACTCAGATAATACGCATATGACAAATAAAACAGGCTGGTAATAACAAGCTGAGAGTGAATGAAATGAAAAAGAGTAATGTAGGAATACAGATGAGTGAATTGGTGCAAAATAGAAGAGTTGGGCAACTATTTGTAGTGAGCCTAGCCTCCCTATTTCCTACAGTCATGGCATGTGGTTTGCCGCCACTGTTGTTTGAAGCATTCAAACTAGAAGGTGGCGCAATTTTCCTTCCCTACTCAGCATTCAATAAGGTGAGTCGGCCTTTACTTCTGCCAGCACCAGGAAGACCAATTCCAAAGCACATGGAGAATTTATGCCAGTCGACACCTATAGAATTTGTTCCCAGATGTGGCGCCAAATTCATAATATGGCGGGTCTTAGAAAAAGTCATTGTTAAGTTATGAACACATAGCCTTCTTTATAGGTTGAGTTGACAAGCTTCTTAAGTGTGTTTGAATTGTTCTTGACTCAAATTCAGACTTGGTCAATATTAAAACACCTTAATGGTTTCTAGCTTTGCGCGCAAATAACTAGGTGACGCGATTTCACATAGTGCCATATGTGATTCAAATATTTGCCAAAGACTAATACACGAATGAATTCATTTCGGTTCATTACAAAATTCAATTCTCCAAAGTTTAGTAAATATAAATCATATCGATTCAAAATATTTCGCTTCCATAGTTCATTGATGTTGATTCAGAAATATTTCGCTCCCAAGGTTTAAATGATAAATATTCAATCAATTGGGAAATAATTTGATTTCCAAAGTTGTGTGATTTAATATTTAATCAATTAGGAAATAATTCTATTTCCAAAGTTGAGAGATTAATATTAAATCAATATAGGAAATAATTCGAATTCCATAGATGAGACTATATGAATTATATATTTTATTATATATATGTATATATTTATAGTCCCTAAATAATATACATATATATATACACACACACACACACACATATATATATATCATAGTTGCCACGAGACTGGTACTCGTACTGGTACGGGAGATTGGTACCGATACCGGTATGACTTTTTTTTGAAAATAGGAGATGGGGGTACTTGGAGACGCCATTTTTTTTAATATAAATAAAAAAAATAAAAAATAAAAAATAAATAATTTATAGAAAATCTGAAAATAAAATTAGCAATTTATAGAAAATTTGAAAATAATATATATTATACCGTGGTATATAAATACCACGTTATAATATATATATATATATACATATATATATGTGTGTGTGTGTGTGTGTGTGTTTGTGTATTAATTTTACTATAAATACCACTGTATAATATATATATATGTGTGTGTGTGTGTGTGTGTATTAATTTTACTATAATATATATATATATGTGTGTGTGTGTGTGTGTGTGTGTATTAATTATATATATATATATATATATATATATATATCATGAGCTAGTGAACATACATCCGATATATATATATATATGTAAATTCATAAGGCAATAATAATAAAAATATTATTAATATCCACATAATACAGGATGTGTGCATATATACATATATATATATACCTGTATATACCTCTATTTACACGTATGTGTAGGTATATCATATCAATGCATTCGTATGAGCATATCCATTTGCCAACGCACATTTGTATTGATATGCATATCTCTATGGATATGTGTATATACTATATATATGTATATGTCCACATTTGTTTCACTTACATCCATTTAAGTTACCATCATAGAGATAGGTGTGTAATTGTGGTATCTCTATACATATGCATTTATGTGTCAATAGATCTTCCTAACACGTATGTGCATATGTATAAACATACTTTCACTTACATCCCTTCTATCCATATGATTGTAATATCACAAGACAGATACATAGATAAACATCACTCATAAATGCACACAGGAGTAGACAAGACTCCTAATGCAAACATATAAGCTAGGATGACTTACGTATAACCAACACAAACTGACTCCGTTCACTCAAAATAAGGTGATGTGTGTGTATGCTCAGATAGTTCGCTTTACCGGTTACCCAACCAAGCTCCTCTCCCAAGTGATACTTCCCCTGCGCCTAGAGGAATGGTTCATATACCTGCATCCACTAACACATAATCTCACGGAAGTCAAATGTTCATAACATTAGTAGTATACATAGTCATCTCTAGTTAGAATAATCATAATTCAATAACCTTATAATGTAATATTTCACCATGGATGACATCAATTGAAGCAACATCAAATGAGACAATCATTAAATGTGAAAACACTCATATTGAAAACAAGGAACAGCATATTTTATTCATCTTCTGAATTCTCTTTTACAATCATTTTACCCTATGCAATACTAATAAGTAGTAGCTATACAATCGGGGTGTAACAACAACCCGTGTTTAAGGCAACAAAGACATCTCCCATTGTGGTTGAGGTTGATTATGTATCTAAGATGTTGAGCGATCAGGTTGAAACACATAAAAAGAATATAGTAAATCTTGATTCTATTTTGGGTTTTCTCTAGTCTAGATGTGGCTGATCGTGATACCAATAACTCTAGTTATTGGACTATTATTTAGTAGAAAAAGGCCTATTGAAAAAATGTTAAGGTTTCTAAAAAGACGATTCTATATTCTCAAGGACAAAATGAAATGATTAGCAAGAGAAAAGGCTTAGATTCTTGTCACTTTTTGCAGTTTTGTGGATGGAATATGCCTTAGGTTTTATTAAATCTTTTTCTCTAGGGTTTGATGGTAAAGTTCCTAGTATTTGTGTTTGGGCATCTCTTTATTTTGTAATAACTTTTTCTATTTAAGACAAAAGGGCGTTAACCCCTTAGGATCACATTTATCAATAAATAAAAAAATATGAGTTTTAAAGCACTTGAGAGTTTGGTTGTTTTAGTGAATGTTCTTCAATAAATTATTTGTTAAGGTTACTTGTATTTTGAAGTTATGTTTTACCTCTTATATTTGTTTATTTCGCTTGTGCTTGGATAGGTTGTAGTCCTTGGAGGAAAACCCCAAAATTTGCCAGTGAAGAACGCTTTCTCTTTACATGGTGCATGTATCCAATCCGAGCTCGCTTGGCTTAATATTCTAAGGTTTGTTTTTCTTTTTCTTTCATATTTACCATAGCTATTTGATGCTCAATCATTCCTCTAAATTGTTTCACATGTTTAGTATAATTCCATTTCCAGGAAGGACAACATTTCTTGAATTCTTTCTTGTTCTCTACGTTTTATATTCCACGTTGGTTGTGCATTTGCAAAAACTAAAAGATCTTGTTTACAATAAATTTTGTTTCTAATGGGTTATCCTTCACATTCTTTACAAAATCTATCAAACATGTAAACCACAGAGAAAATCGTAAAAAATACTATTATTTCTGGTGGTAAACCACATAGAAAATTACAATTAAAATGTTATTTTAATGATCTGAAATAGTGAGGTGCACCTGTAGAAATTCATTGAAATAATTACCAAAATTAGCAATATTTTGTAAGGACTGAAATATGAAACCATACTCAATAGCTGTAGTCTTCCTTGAATTGGTATGGCTGCCTTTGAGGAGGTACGATAGGCGGCAATGCTATTTTAGCTGCTTAAGGTTGCAAACACCTTAATCATAGTACGACACCTCCTTTTTACCATTCAAGCATATTAATGTCTACACATTATGTGAATTGCTGCCCCCTTGACAAGTTACAGCAACCAAAATACCCTTAATATGGTGCAGCCAGGTCTGCATACAGTAGTGTTCCCTTTCTAATTGAAATAAGGCTACGATCAGTTAGAGTGGTATGACAGTACCATTAATGGGCTGCACACTTTGTTATATATCAAAATCAACATGGTATGGCTCATACAATTATCAGATGGTCGGAAATAAAAAACCACTTTAGTTAGTCATCGGTATGATAAAATATTTGACATTGACTATTAATAGGAACTAATCCAAAACCAACATAAGCTGATTTAAAATATCACACCAGTATTTATTTATTACGGAAATCCCACATGACACAAATCATTGAAGAAATGGAAAGCTTCCCACCAAACTGAAAATTTGAAAATCCAATAGAACCAAAATAATTGAATCTTGTAACCTTTTGTAATAATTAGCCCATGTTGCAAATGTTGTCATTGATGTCAAGAAGGAATTTGTTGTTCGAGATTGTTGCAAAGATTGTCATTGATGTCAAAGTGAATAAACAAGATAGTTGGATGTCATTATTAATGTCAAATGCATATAGGCGAGATCGTTGGCAAGATTGATAGGCGAGATCGTGTCAAAAATGTGTGATCTATAAATTCCAAAGGCCACTAATCGCTAAACAAAATCAAGAGACCAAGGAGACATACACAGGAAAAATAATGAGCTCATGCATTGACACACACGATGAAAAAGCTATGCACACTATAAAGGAGTCAAAAGAGAGATCAGATTTGAATGAAGATAAAGATAAGGCTAGGACAAGATTTGTGAATGGTCAAGGCAACATTGCATTGATGCGAATCTCCTTAAGGTGGTTTCAAGTGCCATAATAATTTCATATATATGCTTGCTGGCCAATTTCCTTGGAATTGGTTTAAAAATAAACTATGCTTGGCCGACCACAGTTTATTATTAGTTCAAAGGCATACAAATATATTTATATGGAATTTCTCAAGAGTGAGATGAGATATGATCATGGGAAGCGATATGAATAGAAGTGATTAAAGTCTAAAATAGCTGCGGTGAAGATTAATAAAGACAACAATAAAGAATATAAAGCAAGCAATCATAATTATTAGAAGGCAACAGTTATCTTTAAAAAGATAAAGCAGCAATTATCTTTCAAAAAGAAAATAGTGATTAGTATTAAAGAATAAAGAAGCAGCAATTATTATGAAAGAGTGAGATTAACCTTAAAGGGCAGCGAATCTGTATTAGAAGGTAATCATTTTGTTATAAAACTAAGTTACCGGTTCGGTTTCGGGTTTGATAGTTTAGTTTGCGGGTTCAGGCAAAATGTTTTTGGGGTTGGATTTGTTTTGGGTTCGTTGATACAAAAACATATAAAAATCAGAAATATATACATAGTTGCAGCAATAATTAAGTTCAAAATACACCACCATATTAATAGTCAAATAACAAAGCACAAATACACCACCACTTTCATAATCAAATAATAAACTATTAGTGAAACTCTAACATCATGATATAGATTAAAGTTCAAACATAATAATGTCAAGTGTTATAATATCCCCCCTGGGGTTTCAGTTTGAATTTTTTGTGTTTTGATTCTATTCTGAATTTTTGAGTTTTTTGCTGGAAATGGTGACGGAAATTGGGTGTAAATGCAGAAATGCTAAAACAAAAAGGGAATGCATAAATAGAGAATGCATAAGTCTAGTCAATATGAATTAGAATGTTGGAATAAATAGGCTACTCATAATATTGTTGAAGAAAAACAAAATTTTATCATTTTATGCTTCAATACAAATGTTAGTGAGAATAATATGCGGTACATTGATTTTGGATGTTCTTCTCATATGCCATCTAATGAGAATTTGTTCATTAATTTAGATAAAACAATTAAAAAGTATAATAGCATAGTGGTATTGGGAGATAATTTGTTTCATGGAACCAAATGAAAGGGTACTATTGCAGTTACAACTGAACATGGTTAGGTAAAGTATATTTTTTGAAACTCTATAGATTCCTACTCTTAAAATGAATTTGTTATCTATTGAACAAATTTTAGAACAAAATTATCAAGTGATTTTTGATAAAGATGGGCGCAAAAGTAGAGACAAATCACATATTGAATTCTAACTGTTGTACCCAAATCAATTCTTTTTGCTTCATTAAGGCATTTTGCTTAAAATGGTCTAAACCTTGTAAAAGTGTAGTCAAAACATAGTTTTTGGGAAAATCAAGTATGGGCTTTTAGTCAGTTTGATGTTAGGAAGATACTGGTAAAATTTAGAAATTTTGAAAATTGGGGTTTCCGGATCCTTGTTTTTAGGTCAAAAACCCTAAAAATTGAAACTTGTCAGAATTGACTGAAAATTATTTTGATTGGCTTATTTCACTTCATGATCACAATGGTGAAGTCAGATTCAATTAAAAGTCAATTTAAGTTTGGTGGGTAGTTTTCACTTTTTCGGGAGGAAAGTTAGGACCTCTGAGGTTGTCGATGGTAGATAGCCAGAGTCCAGGTGTCGAAAACTAAGCTTAAAACGCTCCAACAAAGATTTTGTGGTGAGATATGTTCAAAATGATGCTTCGTCACGGAGGGATTTTTCATTGTGGTGAAAATCATCGAATTTTTTCTAACTCTGGAGACAGAAGAGCCCCTGGAAGCCAGGGGCGTCATAGATTTCAGAGGACCAGATTTCATTTTTAAGATTTGTCACTTCCAAGAAGACTTCTCCAGAATACTGTCAGCTTCGTGATGAGCCTACTAGCTAGCCTAGAAGATTTGTCTAGCACCTGAAACTGGAGATTGTGTTGGCGTTTCAATTAGCACCTCTGGAGTGCTTATTGGAAACGATCAGCTATTGCAAGTTTGTAGTGTTTGCTTCTTCAAATTGGGAGGGGAAGATCCCTCTTGTTGCTGATTTTTGCGTAAAAAAGGAATAAAGTAAACTACTATCCTATCTTTTTTACTCAGTGGAATAAAGTAAACACAATGTGCTGTAGCTAAGCTTTTCTCTGGTTTCTGCAGATCTTAACTACTACTAAACTATTTTCTAATCTATCCTATCTCCTCAAGATTAATAGAGCATGAGGGCATAGGAGCGGGAATGGATGATTCGATCACTTAGACGAATTAGTCTCCCAGGATGCATTCAAAGGCTCTGAACTCCCAAATCCGTACTGAAATAAAACCCACACAAGTAATCTAGATGGTAGCTTATATCTCAGGATTCCCAAAGAGGTACCAGGACCTTTCCGAGGTGTAGGATGAAAAGTAAACCACAAGAAACAACAAAGGGATGATAATCTAACTTTCTAAATTCCCAAGGAGGCACCAAGGCCTTTCCGAGGTGTAGATTGAAAATAGATTATTGAATACAACATACAATGATAAAACTCTGAGATGTTTGGATCAAAGGCATGGTAACTCTCTTGATTTATTACTCAATATTCCACCAAAGTTACACGTTGGGACAACTTGTGTCAAGAAACAATGACACTTGAGGCGATCAAACCAAGAACACATGAACAAAGATTGGACACACCTATCTGAATAGAGAGAGCACAAGCTGTACTTGGTGCTTAACTATAACAAATACGATCCAAGAACATATACTAAGCGAACAATATGAAGGCAAAATTTGCTCAGTGTTTTGCTGCCGTGAAGTAAAGTTACAAAATAATGAACCCAAGGTTCTTATTTATAGAACTCAAAGGAGTAGGAAACCCTAAAATCTCCTTGAGTTAACAATCAGTTCTTGCCAATCAGCAAGATTTATTCCTATGTCTAAAAGTAGGTGAGCAAACAGTTAATTGGAAATCTACTTCAGTTAACTGAAACTAAACAAAGAGTCAACTGGAAAACTACTTCAGTTGATTGAAACTAAACTAAAGGTGAACTTTATTACAAAATGTGTCTCCAAAATAGACATCCACATTTGGTGGAGATCTGAGATCCACAAATTGTAGAAGTCAAATTAGACATCCTTAATTAGTGGGATCTGACAATGCATGATTTGTGGGACGTGGAGTTAACTTGGAAAGGGGGATCAAGTTAACTCCAGTCATAATTAATGCCATTTTGGAGGGTAGGACGTCCTTCTTGGGGTGCTTTACACCTCATCACCATTGGTCAACAGTGCCTCTATCCATTCGTTGACCTCTTTAGCCTTTGGGCAATTAATGCTCTGGATGATGATGAAGTGGCGTTTTAGCATTTCTTCACCTGTCACAAATTGCTGTTGATAGTCTATGCGTTTGGCAGCTGCGTCATCTAACTTGGTAGACATGGCTGCAACTTTGGTCAACTCACAACCATTGGGATCATCGAGGAATGTGCTATGGATGACATCTTGGAATTGATTCTGTACTGTACCTAGCTCAATGTACTCACCTCGCTTGTGCTGATATTCTATGTGAGGGAGGGATATTACCAACATTCTTGAGAGGTTGATAATACCTGCGACAATCCGTTGATAGTCAATCAGTTCTACAGAATTGGCATCATAGGCTTTCACCTTGTATGCCAGTTGTTCTTTCCAAGCAAAAAGATGTTGCTTGTTCTCAGCAGTGGTAATTGATTGATATGCCAATTGCAAATCTGCAATTGTGATTTCATTGCCTGGCCTCTTCTCTGCTGTCTTTAGTTCCGACTGCTGAATCTCTGTGCAGAGTTCATGTGCTCTACCCCTCAACTGGTATAGTTGTGCCAGTATACACCGTCCTCTGACAACAAATTCCTCCACTTGATCTCTCAAGTGTTTTCCATATGAAATCAGTTGGTGATGGTTTTGCTCCATGGGGAGGTCTAGCATCTCATGTGGCAAAGCTGAGACATTTGGGGTACCGTGCATTATGCTAGATATGTACATCCTCAATTGCTAATTTTCATCCTTTAAGGCTGCTTTGTCTCTTCCATCCTTAGCCATTCTCTCTTGAACGCTCACTGAGGCAATTCCGAGAAGGTGTGCCTCTACCTAACGGGTGGTCTTTCCGAGGTTGACCTTTGACAATGTGAAGTCCTCAACCTCTACCTCCTGTATGTTTTTGTCCTTAGGTGGGGCAGCAGTCTTTGTGATGAACTCATTATCCGCATTCCTTCCTACATGTACTTCTTCAATTTCTTCGCCGACATGTCTTGAGGGACATGATCGAACTTTGTGAAGTCAAGCTGGTAGGACGACCTTTCCCTCTTCTTTCCTAGGAGACCCTCAAGCCAGATAGAATCCTGACTAGCCTCGCTGGAAGGAGGAATGTTAGGCCCTTGAATGCCCGATGAATGAGACTGTGCTGTAGTGATGTCTCTCGGTGGAGAGTCCATGTCAATGGGGACTTGTGACTGCTGTGATGGTGGTGAAGTAGGTGGCTCTTTCTCTATCATAGGCACTGTACCCACCGCTGCTGCTTCCATCATGGGCTCTGTATTTGCGGTGATTGGCTCAATCACTGGCTCAGCTACAACCGTTCTCATGACTATGTCGGGTGTGTGTGTGGCTGTCTCCACATGTAACCCCTATGTTCTTCGCCTCGCGTGCCCTGACATTCGCATCCCTTTGGGAAGATTGCTTCATTGCTTTTGTTTGGGCTTCTTCCTTGAAGTGGAAGGTAGTGAATATTGAATTGGTGGCGGCTCTGTTCGGGGAAGTACTACCTTCCTTGTTGTCTTGCTGTCTAGGTAGAGTTGACTGTTTCTGACAACTCTACTCATTTGTTCCTCTATAGATGTGTTTTCTTTCGCATACCAATCCACTCTTCCGAGTGGTTGTGAGTCTACTTGATCCACGATGAACGAAGGGAGAATGACTTGCCCTTCATCATTAGATAGGCCCTCAATGTCTTCTGATATAAAGTCAATAATTTGTGAAAGCCTAAGCTGGCTATAGTTCCTTCTTCATACATCAAACTCATTATCACAGTTGACCCAGTAATCTTCCATAGAAGATTCGTGTAATGAGCGTTTCTTGAGATGCGTTGCATAAAGGCCTCTTGGATCATACGACCTCTCAATGAGATATTTGAGATTGAGTCTCATCGTCGCTTGGCACATCAATTTGACATCAGTCGTTGTTTTACATCTATAGAGTCCCATTTGGATGGGAAAGCTTGCAGCTGGCTTCTTCTTAAGGCCTAGGTGAGTGTGAACTTCGGACAACTATCGTAGGAACTCCGCGAAAACTACCCTATCTGAAGGGTAGCGTGGCATCATGGTGGGTTGATCATTGTATCCATACACGTGTACGTAGGTGAAGGTGGGGAATTGAATAAACCAATCCGCCTAGTCTACCATTGCCTCCTTGGCTGCTGGTGATATACGCACGTGCATCTCATGGTCGAGGTCTGTACGGTGTGCATAATGAAGAGGTCACTTATCCGCTTGAAGTGCTGTTTTGCTTGTGTAAACTCAAGACACGAAAAGTATTAATGGACCTTCTGCACACCTAAGGTTCCCACAGTGTTTAGTGTCCTCAAGTCGCCTTGGAAGGCAATCCGGTATACAAGGTAGGAACACATGTGGAACCTATGAGCCTCTAGAAACTCGGTAATTTGTTGGTGGAGTGTCACTGATGAGGGTGGCCCAGTCGTAATGTTCTCTTTTTCTAATAATCTTTGCAGTGATGTAGTACATCCACGACTAATACTGATTGCCCTCTTCCTGTCCAGTGACCCTATTGAGTAAGTGATCAACATTGCATACTCGTCTTGAAATTCTCCTCACCCAACCATTTTATGTAAGTTGGCCTTTTTCACCTTAAACCATTGTTTTGCCATTTTTTGCAAACACCTGTCCTTTGATGCTTTGAATTCCTTTTCACATTCTTTCACTGATATAACCACATTGGTTGGGCATGGTGGAATAGCAAAACATTTTTCAGTGTCCTTTGGTTTCAGGCTGCAAATTACCCTCCCATCCATTGATCGGATTTCTTGAGTGGTAGGATTGTAATGCTTAATTGAAGCAATTACAAGCTCCACATTCTGTAATGTGATGGGGATTGATGCATCTTGAAGCAATCTGGATTCTTCTATGTTTTGTAGCGTGATTTGATTCATGCCCTCCAAATCTTTTGAATCGACCACTGGGTTCTTTTGATGTAAGTCTGTGTCAGTTGTTTTCAGGAAATCATGGTATAAGGCCGTTTTGGTCTTGTATTGTACTTGGGAGTACTGCATCCTATAAAACTGAAAGATCAACTGTGCACACGACCCTGTTTTGACAATTTCCGAAAACCCCTAAAAATAGCGCCTGTCGAGAAGTATTTTTCCGGAAAAAATCGGGCACATGGGTTTTGTTTGTGCTCCAATGTTGAACAAACCCAATTCCTTAGATTTTTGATTTTGAGACTTTTCTAGAAAAATCCCTAAAAATAGGGGCAAGAAGTTTGTTGTTTCTGGAAAATTTGAAGAGATGGGTTTTACTGGAAAATTATTCTGATCATGACCAGTTGGTCAGATCTGTGGTAGCCTACTGTGTTGTACCCAAACCAAATTTTTTGCTTCACTAAGGCATTTTGCTTGAAAGAGTCTAAACCTAGTTAAAATAATGTCAGAAGTTTGTTTTTGGACAATTCAAGTATGGACTTTGAGTCAGTTTGGTGTCATGAAGATACTGGAGAATTTTGGAAAAATTCAAAATCAAGATGAAAATCATCAAATATTTCTAACTCTAGACAAAGAGCACTTTTTGAAAAAGGCGCCCTAGCTTTTAGAGGTCCAGATTGTATTTTCAACGTTTATAAGTTCCAAGAACATTTGTCCGGGATCCTATCAGCTTCACGATGAGCTATCTAGCCATTCAGCAGAACGTGTTTAGCACCTGTTATGGGAGATTCAACGAGCACCGAGAAAAATGAAAAAATGGCTGACACTGGAAGGAAAAGCGCGCCTCTAAGCCAGGGGCACCCATCTTTTTTAGGATTCAGATGAAGGCTTTTGATTAAATGACATCTTTGAGGGTTGTTTCACGCCTAGTCTAGCTTCGCGTTGCATCTGTCAGCACGACAATCAGAGTTGCTGAGAAGCTGGAAACATGAGACGAACTTGGGGTTAAATCTTGGTTGGAAGGTCCGAGGAAAAAGCAAAAGAGCACATTTTTCAAAAGGCGCCTAAGCTTTTGGAGCCTTTAATGCCTCTTTTCTGGTGATCTCAGCCAGTTATCCTGTCCGTGTTATGTCTATCTCTCCATTGCTTGTCTCCGTCAGATCCGAAGATGACTTAGCAGCCTGCGACCGGAGGTTTAGTGATATTTTAGCCAGTTGAGAAAATGGCTCTCTAGAGTAAAAAGAGCACTTTTTGAAAAAGGTGCCCTTGATTTTGACTCATTAGATGTTGAAATTTGATGAAGTGTTGTCTTGAAGCTGTTGTGTGGAATGGATCCAGCTCCACAATGAGCCAGTTATCCAATCCTGAAACTTTGCTGAGTAGAAGTTACGAGGGAGTCAAGATTACCTTCGTAAGGAATGAAATTGATGAAAATATGGCTAAGTCTGAGAAAAAGCGCAGCTTTTGCAAAGGGTGCATGGTTTTTTGAGGTCTCTGATCTTAGTTTTATGGATTGCAGTCTCAAGGAGTGTTTTGATTAGAGTTGGTCCTGCTCTGGAACACAACTGTCAGCCAGTTGATTGGTGATGGCAGTCAGTCAGAGTCAGTGCTTGAACAGAGGCTTCGGTGAGAGTTGAAAATCCAAATTTTCATTAAAAATGACAGTTTGGAAAATTGCCTAAAGTTGAAGGTTGACTTTTTAAACTCAAGTTGAAGAGGCGCCCACTAAAGGTGGGATTACAAATATTATTTTAATATTTAAAAATTCGACTTTGAGGGGATTATTTTAGTTGCTTAAAATGGACTATTTTTAGCATGCATGTTCAATTAACTGAATTGCATAGTGAGTTAACTGGATTAATTAAACGTGGCGCTGTTTTTAGGGATTTTTCAACATTTAGTTACCTTTTTCAAAGCCCCAATCAGATGGGTCGGATTATTTTGTGGTCCAATCATGATTTAATTCAATATTTTTATGAGGTGGCGCCTATTTGCATAAGGATGGACGATTTTTAGCTCGAATTTATTTATTTAAGTCTTGAATTTGCCATTATTCTCATATCAGAGTTCAGAGCAAAAGCGAATTTCTTGAGCAATTGAAGATTCAAAGGTGCTCTAAGTTCAATTTTTCAGTGCCGAGTCCAGATTGTTCAGAAGATTAATTTTCCAGAGTTAGATTTTTCAGTGCATGCAGGTTTCATCAAATCTCAGTCAAGCATAGGCAATTTTGTATAGAAGTAGAAACAAAAAACAAACTTCTATCTTTTGTCTAATTTCTTCTATTCTCGTCTTAGGTATTCTTCGCATGTCAAAGAAAACAACAAAATATTCAAAATCTGATCATTTGGGTTCACATACTTCAGTGACAGTAGCAAAACCCATGTCTCAGATTTTTTTTTTTTTTTTTGAGAAAATTGCCCCGTAGCTTTATTCTAAAGCTCTGTGCTTTTTTCTGAGAATTCCTTTGCATGTGTGTCAAAAACACTTCTTCAAAATCGAGTTATCTGGGTTGCCTTAGATTTCTGTTCTGCACAAAACCCATGTTCTAGATTTTCTCGTGAAAATTTGCCCTGAGCGAGCTCTAGAACTTTGCTTTTCTAAACTGAAAAACCTTTGCATGCCTAGCTAAAACTCATTTTTCTGAATTTTTATTGATTTGGGTTTGCGTAGAATTCAATTCTGCACAAAACCCACGTTTCAGAAAAATTCCGGAAAATTTTCCCGCCATAAGCTATTTTTAGCCTTTTCAGAAAGTTGTCTGAACATACTTGACTTTACAGTCAAAAGTCCTCATTTTCAAAATGCAGTTCAATCTCATAGATTATAAGACCAAATCGGTCCTGATGCATGACTTTGTGAAAACTTCAGACACAGACTTTGGTCATGTCTATCTGGTGGTTAATCTGAGCAGTTTTGAGGGCGTTAGCAGCAATACATTGAAGAATCTTGAATGTTCCGGGTTGTTGGCAGTAGCGTCTATTCCTGTCATAGCTTTCGGTCTTGAGTTTGTTCTTGCTTGCATCAAGCATTACGACTCATCCATACGACAAATTAGAGCAGCTGATGGGAGAGTCATCTGCAGCCTTAAGCCGAGGGATGTGGAAAAATGCTTCACTGTTCCTCCTCGTTTAGACAATTTCACTGTAGTTATTGAGGCTTGTGAGAAGATATGGTATGAAGATCAAGAGCGATCACAGAGGAAAGTTGCTCAGAGATGGTTGAAAATACAAAAGACTAACATGCCTAAAAAGGTTGGTCGTGGCGAGTTCAAGGATGAAGTTGCTATTTTGATAACTCTACTCAATTGGGTTACAGGTCAGGAGTAGGCTAGTACTTCCCGACCATGGATGTTTTACATCATTTCTAGGATCCTTGATGGTACAGAGCACTATGACTGGGCCATGTTGATCAGCGAGTGCCTTCACCAGCAGATTACTGGATTCCTCAAAATCCATGAGTTTCATATGGTGTCTTACTTGGTCTACTTGGTTGCCTCTCAAGGCAATTTCAGACACCTGAAGACTAACGGGACTCTTGGTGTTCAACATATTCACGAGTATTACTCTCAGTTGGAGTTATGTAAGGTTGAACAGGATTTCAGGGTGGTGAATGATCACTTTTTCATGAGGACAGTTAGGGATCTTGACAATGAAATGCACATCCGAATTTCACCAGAGGCCAGATCAGCTATGGAGAGTTGGGCGGATTGGTTTATTTAATTCCCCACTTTCACATATATTTGAGTTTATGGTTATGTTGGAGAGCCTCTAATGTTACCTAGATACCCATCAGATAGAGTTCTTTTCATGGAATTTCTCAGACAAGCCCAACATGTTCACTCTTTTCTTCGCAGTCGCCATAAGTCAGCAGTTTCCTTTCCTTTCGGATGGAGTATTTTCACATGTAGGACTGCGGCTGATTGCAAGTTTATGACAACCAAGCTTGAGAAATTCAATCTCAAGTACCACATCGAGAGGCATTCTTATGATCCTTTGGGTCATTATGCAGCCAGGTTAGAGCGAGGGATTGCACATAAGTCAACACTTGAGGATTTTTGGGCAAATTGCGAGGATGAATTTGAAGTCCGTCGACGTCATTACTGCAGACTTACTATTGCTCAGATTGCTGATTATTTATCAGAGGATGTTGAGGGTTTGTCAGATGACGACGGAGAGGTTCTACTTAGCTCGTATGTCAAAGATCAAGTTGTTCGCCAACCACTTCATTCACCAGATTGGTACGTGAGGGAGACTACTTCCATTGAGGATGTGTCTAAATCAGTTATCAAGACCAGCAAGCAGTTCTTGGAGAGTAAAAGAAAGCGCAAGGTAGTGTCAGTAGCAGAGCTGCCAATTGGATTTTCATCATTACCTTCTACCTTGAGGTCGAGGCCTTGGGTTAAGGTTATCTTGAAGCCGCCTGATGGAGATAGACTCAACGGAAACACAAAGGGGAAGAAAGAAGAAACAGGTAGAAAATGTGCCCGAGATTCCAGTAGAGACAGTCATACAGGCTGAACCACATCTTTCACCTCCTAGTTCGCCATGTTCACCACATGTGCATCCTATTGATATAGACTCAGAGCCAAAACCACCAGTTCGAGTAGCACCAGAGACGGTTGACCCTACACAGGTTGATACATCAGGGACAGTCTCTCCTCGAGCTGATAATATTGATCATCTGTGTTGGCTCGAGAGATCTTTGGGAAGACAAAGGCGAGAGCCTCCATATCATCTTGATTTGTCTAAGTTTTGCGAACCTTATTAGGGGAGGTCAAACAAGAAAATCAAGAAGTAGGTGCATGTTGAGAAGACTCCAGAATCAGAGATCATCATAGAAGTTGCTATGCCACCAGTGGGTAAGTGCCTGGACGAGGTTGAAGTTGGTGACTTTACCTTTGTCAAAGCTAATCTTGGTAGGAGCACTTGAGAGACAAAAGTGAGCCCTCTCAAGATTGTCACAAATAATCTTGAAGAACGCGTCATGAAGGACAGAGATGATAAAGCACTTCTTAAGGCTGAAAAAAGTCAACTTTGACAGTATATCTCTGATCTTGTTCATGGAAATCCGAGTAGAGCACCTCTTCTTCCACAAAGTACACATGCAGAACAATAGAAGTTGGATCAATTAGTCAATCATGGCAGACTTCTAGACAACTAGGTTGAAAACTTCGTTGTTATAGGTCGGCATCTTCTTGTAGAGTTATATCAGCTGAGGAGTGATGCACATGGACTTCGGCAGGGAATCCAGTTGCTTGAGATTGCAGTAAAAGAAGGCATGGCGAAGGATCGCTTTCTCATATCTCAGTTAGCAGTTGCATATGGCGCCGTGGAAGAAGATGAAGAGAAAAATAAAGTCTTCGCTTGGAGAGAGAAGCATCTTTTCAGGATGGAGACATACGAGAGGATCTCTACCAGGTTGAATACACTCAAAGATAATGTTATTGGAGCTCTCGCACTCATCAGCGGCTTTGTCACTCAGATCCCGTGTCATTATCTTCTTGAGGATGGCACGTATGTTGAACTTGATACAGTACAAGCCGAGTTTGAGAAGCTGATTCGTGATAATCTCGAAGGAGATCCTGTGGCCTCTAAGTTGGATCACATCTCAGTGATTACAGCTAGTTTCAAAAGGGCAACTGAGGATGTAAAAGAATGCATGCAAACGATCAAGGATGGTGACAAAGAGTTGAAAAGGCAGGTTATCATCGTGGACAGCGTCAAAGTACCAGAGGATGAGGCAATTGACCAGTTCCTGGACGAGGTGATAGACCGTGATGAATGGGAGTGATTAGTCAATTGTGACCTGTAGTTAGTTTTAAGGATAGAGTGAAGAGCAGCAGTTAACTCAACTTTCAGTCTTGAGTTCTTCTTGCTGATTTCATGCACGCACATCTCTTCCTTGAAATTATCTTCGCAGGAGTTAGACTTTCATTTAGGGTTTTCGTTAACTGATGGTAGTGTTCCAGTTAACTTGCTTTCAATAAGGACATGCATGCTTGCACATTGTCCATTTAGATTAGATTTTTCGGTTAACTGATAGTAGCTTTCTAGTTAATTGTATAGTTTGCTTTATTAGGGTTTAGCAATAAAATCTTGCATGCATGCAAGACTGTAGTTGACTCAAGGTGATTTTAGGGTTCCCTACACCTTTTGATGTCTATAAATAAGAGCCTCAGCTCATTTGTAATTAACTTTTGCATGAGAGAGTAATATTTGTTGTTCCCACCTTGCCTGTAATATTGCTTATTCTGTATCTATTCACGAGTTTTTGCTATGATGATGAATTATTATGCCACTCGGGTTTCATGCTGTTATTATGGTGAATGCTTATCTTAGTTAGATATAGTGGCTAGTTCGATCGTGAATTGTATGCGTGTTTCGCCTATGCAATTTACTGTCCTAGTTGGCTATCCTTTATGTTTTGTTTCTAATAAGCCTATTCAGATTGAGCAAATAGTTGAGCCCACCTTGCCTTCACGTTGTGAATCTGTATTTAAAACTTATCATTTCTTCCCAGCCAAGCAAATAGTTGAGCCCACCTTGCCTTCACATTGTGAATCTGTACCTGAAGTTTATCGTATAAAGTCATTCCCGCTCCGTTTCCTCATGCTCTGATTTCTTGAGGAGATTGGATAGTATAGGCTAGTTAGTTTTGAGTTGTAGTTAAGACTTGCGAAACCAAAAAATCCTTGGCTGCAACGCTCCAAGTTTCTCGCAAACCTTGTGCCTCTTTCAACTGAGACAAAAAGATAGGAATTAGTTTAGTTTACTTTTTCAAGCATTTTTTCCGCACAACGAGGGAGCTTCCCCTCCTAATTTGAAGAGCACTCATCATGTAGTGTGCATAGCTGTTCGTACCAACTTGCACTCCAGAGGTGTTACTTGTTACACCAACATGCTGTTTTTTGTTACATGCAAGAATTTTAAGACAAAAGAGAGGAAGTAGACAAGAGGAAGATTGGAAGTTTTTAGCTGCCTTCTTGTAAAAATCTGTCTATGGATGCAATCTCTGAGAAGAAATGCCTTTGTGCCACTGATCTTCAAAAAATATTGAAGAACGGTCCAAAACCCTTGTCAGATCTTGAAAAGACATCCTTGAGAGAAAATTGCTGTTTTGATCTTCAACTTGCAAAAGAAATAACGAAAAGGTACGCCTAGAGTTGGTTTATAATGATTCAAGTCTGAATCCTTCAAGTTTGGGCGGCCACTCATGATTGAAGTCTGATTTAGCCCGATCTGGAGTTCTAAAGGTTGGTTTCCACTGATTGTGGGACGAGTTGGCCAAGTCTGCCTCCAAAATCTCTAACTCAAGTCAATATATCCACCTTTGACCTTTTAGGCGTCCTTTTTGAGTTTGAACACTTTTTTCCATTATTTTTCATGGTGAAGTATCTCTGTTTGATCCTTGCTCCCAGTCGTTCAGTCGATCTTTAGCAGCTGTTGATGGATTTGTTGTTGAGATGGAACTACCTTGAAGAGGTATACCTGGGAGCTATCAAGTCAGAAACTTGAGTTTGAGGCTCCAAATTTAAGGGCGCCTTTCTTCAGTAGGGGCGCTTTTAGCCTTGACTTAGTCAAATTTTCAAGACTGTTCTTCGTTTTCACTATTTAGACCCTCTGTGCTTCAATCTGATATCACTGCTGACTGATGAGTCGGATGACCTCGTTTGACGGTGTGTTGGATAACCAGCTCAGTCCTGGAAAGGATGACTGGTTTCTCAACTCCTGAAGGTCTGTTTAGGTCCTTTAAATCCAAGGGCGGCCTTGGCCAGCAGGGGCGCTTTTGACTTGTTGACCAGTTATTTTCATGTTGTAAACTTTCCCAGTTTGATCTCCGTCATCAGATGATTGATTTGTCGGATGTCTTCGTTGACGGTTGTGAAGAGCCCAACTGGCTCCAACTCAAACTCTGTAGTTTTATCTTATCTTTTTTGTGTTTTTTAGTTTTTTAAGAAGGGTTGCTAGACAGAAGTAGAAGGTACGCCATGCGTATATTGATATTAAACTAAAAATTACACTAGATAGTTGAAACAACTCTTGAAATAGGCATTATTCATCAATTACAAACATATCAGGAACAATGAGCATACCCGAATCTCTCCAGAATAATTAAATAAGAAAGATAATGCACTTGACAGGCAAGAAGTGTTGAAACCTGATGAATAGCATGCCTGGGCTCCAGATTTGCTTTCTCCCACCTGAAAACTGGAGGAAAGACACTGCAAAGGATAGGCGCCACCAAAGGAACACAAAAGATGCCAAGAAGGAAGGCGTTTTGCCTCAAGAAGTCACACGCCCTTGCTAGAAGAGCCACGCACTTCAAAGAAGATGTACGGCCTCTGTAGGAAAGGTACGGCCATAAATAAAAACCTGTCCACTAGAGAAAAGAAGATGCCAATCTCTCAAACCCTTTGCTTCTTTATTGAAACTTCTGAACAAACAATCAAGAACTCTGATGTAAATCAAATGGACTTCTAAATTGAAGCCCTCATAGATGCACTAATTCGACTGGTCTCTCACAGTCTCAAAAATGCTCAACACTGAAGAAGATCTCGCTCTCCAATTGAAGAAATGCTCAAACCCTTGTCTCAGAGAATAGCACAGGAAAACCAAATGGCAAAGTCAAATAATCATGAATGAGTTTGATTTGCCAAAAAAGCCTTATATCCCCAAAGAGGCACGAGTTTCAAGAAAGTGACGCCACTTTTGTGTTCTAAATATTTTAGAATATATTTAAGTCACCTTTCAATAGTTTTCATTTTAATACTTGGGCGCCCACTTTATACTTAAGTGATTTAATTTTAAATCACTTTTTATGATATATTTAAGTGATATAATATTTATAAAGTCAATTTGACTTTATAATAAAGCGTTAAGTTAAATAATTAACTTAAATCACTTAAATATCCATAACTCCCTCCAAACTCCATGTATTTTCGTGCCGTCAGAAGCTGGCGAACATTGAACACCAAATGCTCGTGCTGAATCCTGCACTGAAGCTGAAGGGGGTGAGAATGAAAACTCACCAAAAATAGCCACTGACCCTCTAACCAGATCTTGTTAGCCTACAAGGGTCCAAGATATAGGCTAACTCAACAAGCTCCCGAGAACTGACTAGAGCGGGGAGCTCCTAACTTTGTTCCTGAAAATTTAAAATAGACCCACCAGAGTAAAACATGTTTTTTGATGATTCTGACTTGACCGGTGTGATCGTGAAGTCGATTAGTCCTATCAAAATCATTTTCAATCATTTCCGGGAAGGTCCTATTTTCAGGGGTTTCCATAAAAATAGGGGTTTGCAACCCTAATTTTCAATTTGTTAGAATTTTACACATATGTTCCTTGACAGAAACCCACAAAAACCTTATGTTTGGTTTGACCTAAAACAGACTTTTGACGACATTTTTACACGATTTAGCTCAATTTAAGTAGAATGCCAAAAAATTGTTTTGGATACAACAGATTGAACGAGAAATGAGGGAGATGAAAATTTGACTAACACTGGAGAAAAAAGCGCGCTTGCTAGCTAGGGGTGCCCATCATTTTGAGGTACCAGATGAAAGTGTTTTACCAAGTGATACCCAGGATGTTTGTATTAGACTTGATCAGGCTTCGCAACGAATCCATCAGTGGGTTAATTTGAGTTGCTGAATTGCCAGAATCAGGAGTAAAACGTAAGGTTTTAATCATGGTAAAAAATGTTAGAAAAAGCAAAAGTGCCCCTGGAGGCTAGGGGCGCCCAAGATTTTGGAGCTTGAAATGTAGTCTTTTTGGTCATCTCAGATACTCATCCTGTCCCTAACGCCTCTAGCTTTCTGTTGCATACCTCAGCCGGGTCAGAGGACTTCTCAGTAGCCTGCAGTCGAGGATTAAGTGTGGATTCGGCTAGTTTGAAAAATGGCTATCTCTGGGAGAAAAAGCGCCACTGGAGGCCAGGGGCGCCCATGATTTTCACCTAGCAGATGATGTTTTTTGGAAAAGTACTCTCCAAGAGCTCATGAACAAAATGGAGTCAGCTCTACAGTGAGCCTGTCAATTAGTTTTGAAGTTTTGCTAAGTGACGGAGGATGCGAGATGAAGTAAGGTCAAAATCACCTTCAAAATGATGAAAATGCATGAAAATTGGCCAAGTCTGAAGCACAAAAGCACCCCTGGAGGCCAGGGGCGCCCTGAATTTTGAAGCCTCAAATGTTAGAATTAGGGTTTGTAGCGTCAAGGAGTTTCTTGTTAGTTTTGATCCTACTCTTCAATGAAACTGTTAGCTAGTCTTTTGGATACATTAGTCAATCAGAATTAGTGATCGAACATGGGCTCCGGTGACATTTGCAAATTGAAATTTTCAAGAATTTGGCTGAGTCTGGAGGTGGCACGCAAAGTCAAACTTTGACTTTGGAACTCCAGTGCAAAGTGACGCCCTATAAAGGTGGAGGTTGGGAACTCAACTTAAAATAATATTAAAACTTCACTTCAACTTCTGAGTCCGCTTCATCTTAACTTACTTTTTGCTTGCAATTGGCGAATTTATTTTTGCATATAAAGTTAACTGAAGTGCATGGAGGTGGCGCCCTATTTAGGGCTTATTTTTCATCTAGTTAATTGAATTTAAGGTCCAATCAGAAGGTGGCGCCTAAATTTAGGAATTGCTTGCATTTGTGATGCCTTAAGACATGAATTTATTTATTTAAGTCATTTAGGCGTCCATTATTCACATCACAGGTGGAAGCAAACACATATTTTCTTGAGCAAGCAAAGATCTGAAGGTGCTTCAGGTGACAGTTTTTAGTGTTTTTCGTAGTGCCAGGTCTAGATTGTTTAGAGGATTTATTTTTCAGACTTCATTTTTCAAGTGCATGCAGACTTCATCAAATCCAGTTCAAGCATAGGCAACTTTTTTAGAGGCGGAATAATAACTTCTATTTTCTATCTTTAAAATTTTTCTATCCTTGTCTTAGGTTTTCTCTTGCATGTCAAAGTAAATGGCAAAATTTTCAGAATTTGATCATCTGGGCTCACATATTTCAGCATCGGCAGCAAAACCCATGTCTTAGATTTTTTCGAGAAAATTGCCTCGTTGCTTCCATTTCTGAAGCACTGTGCTTTTTTTTGAAGATTCCTTTGCATGTGGGCCAAATACTCATTTTTTCCAAAACTGAATCATTTGGGTTTGCTTAGAATTTCGTTCTCTACAAAACCCATGTGCCAATTTTTCTCGAAAAAAAATGGCGCTAGGAAACCCTAAAACTCCTATAGTTGTCGATTGAAAAGCCTTTGCATGCCTTGCTAAAACTCATTTTTTTGAGTTTCTGACGATCTGGGTTTGCTTAGAATACAATTCTTTACAAAACCCACGTTTCAAAAAAGTTCCTAAAATTTTTCCCCCAACTAGCTATTTTTAGCCTCATCCGGAGCCATTTTTAGTTTTTTTTGAAAGTTTCTCTGAACATATCCGACTTTACAGTCAAAAGTCCAGATTTTCAAAATGCAATTCAACCCAATAGAATACAATGCCAAATCGATCTTAGTTCACAACTTTTTGAAAACCTCAGACATAGACTTGGGTCATGTCTATCCAGTGGTCAAATTGAGCATGTTTGAAGGCGTTAGCAGCATGACAGTCAAGAATCTTGAGCGTTCCGGATTGTTGGCAGCAGCATCTATTCCGATCACAGTGGCTGATCTTGAGTTCGTTATTGCATGCATAAAGCATTATGACTCATCCACAAGACAAATCCGATCAGTTGATGGGCAAGTCATTTGTAGCCCCAAGCTGAGAGATGTCGAGAGATGCTTTGCCATTCCACCCCGCTCAGATAATTTTGCCGTAGTCATTGAGGATTGCGACAAGATATGGCATAGAGACAAGGAAAGATCTCAGAGAGAGGTTGTTTAGAGGTGGTTAAAAGAACAAAAGACTAACATGCCAAAGAAGGTTGGGCATGGAGAGTTCAAGGACGAGGTAGCTGTCTTGATTACTTTGCTCAATCGGGTTATAGGACAAGAGGAAGCTCACATTTTCCGATCGTCGATGTTCTAGGTCATTTCCCGGATTATGGACAATAAGGAACACTTTGACTGGGCCATGTTGATCAGTGAGTGTCTTCACCAACAAATCACAGGATTCCTTAAAATCCACGAGTTTCACATGGTGTCTTATCTAGTCTACTTAATTGCATTCCAAGGCAATTATAGAACTTTGAAGACCATTGGAACTCTTGGCGTTCAACATGTTCATGAATATTACTCACAATTGGAGTTCTCAAAGGCTGAATAGGATTTCAAACAGGTGAATGATCACTTCCTCATGAAGAGAGTCGGACACCTCGATAATGAGATGCACATCAGAATTTCACCAGAGGCAAAATCAGCAATGGAGAATTGGGCAGATTGGTTCATCTAGTTTGCCACTTTCACATACATTTGAGTCTATGGTTACATCGGAGAACCTCTGATGCTATTGAGATACCCGACTGACAAGGACCTGTTCATGGAGTTCATGAGACAAGCTCACGATGTTCACTCTTTTCTTCGCAATCGGCACAAGCAAGCATTCACCTTTCCTTTTGGATTGGGTATTTACAAATGTAGGACAACCGCTGATTGCAGGTTAAAGACAAATGAGTTGTTGAAACTCAATCTCAGGTACCTCAGTGAGAAGCGCTCCGATGATCCTCAGGTTCATTATGTAGCGTGGTTGGAGCAAAGTAATTCACATAGGGCAGCACTTGAGGTCTTTTGGATTAACTGGGAAGATGAATTTGAAGTGCGCCAACGTCATTACTGCAAACTTACTCTTCTTCAACTTGCTGATTTCCTATCAGAAGACGTTGAGGGTTTGTTAGATGATGACATAGAGATGTTACTTAGCACATCGGGCAAAGACCAAGTTGCTCGCCAACCACTTCGCCAACCGGATTGGTATGTTAGGGAGAATACTTCAGTGGAGGAGCTGTCAAGAGGGGTTATCAAGACTAGCATGTACTTCTTGGACAACAAGAGAAGGCAAAAGACAGTTTTAGTTGTAGAGCCGCCAAAAGGGTTTTCTTCACTTCCTTCTAGATTGAGGTCGAGACCCTGAGTTAAGGTTATCATGCATCCACCTAAAGATGTCAGAGTTAGTGGGAACATGAAGGGAAGAAACATAGGTAAACAAAAGCAGATCGAGAAGGTGCCGAAAGTTCCAGTGGAGACAGTAATACAAGCTGAAGTCGGGTTTTCATCTCCTGGTTCACCATTTTCTCCATAGTCACCGCCCATTGACATTGACTCAGAGCCAGAATCACCGGTTCGCGAAGCCTTAGTACCAGTAGATCCGCCATAGGTTGATACAACAACGGCAGTTTCTCCTCGAGAGGTTGTCAAGGATCACTTGTGTTGGCTTGAGAGGACTTTGGGAAGAAGAAGGCGAAAGCTTTCATATTAGCTTGATCTATCTAAGTTTGGCAGTCTCTATCAAGATAAGTCAAAAAAGAAAAGAAAAAAGTAGGTGCACATAGAGAAAACTCTTGAGGCAGAGATCATTGTTGAAGTTGCTACACCACCGGAGGGCAAGAGTCTGGATGAAGTTGAAGTTGGTGATTTCACCTTCGTCAAAGGTAATCTTGGCAGGAGCACTCGACACATGGACATGAACCTCTTTAAGGTTGTTGCAAGTAAATTTGAACACCGAGTCATGAAGGACGAAGAAGATAAGGAAGCCCTCAAGGATGAGAACAAGCAACTCCGACAATACATTTTAGATCTTCTTCATGGAACCTTGAATGTTGCAGCCATTCCCCCACAACTTCGAGAGACACCTACAGATCAACAAAAATTCGGTCGGTTAGTCAATCGCGAAGCTCTTGGATAATTGTATCGAGGATTTCATTATTGCAGCAGATACCTTCTCACAGAGTTGTATCAGTTGAGGTACGTTGCACATGATCTTTGTCAAGGAATCCAACAGCTTGAATTGACTATGGCAAAGAGCAAACCGAAAGACTTGATCCTTATTTCTCAATTGGCAGTTGCATACGGCGCTGTTGTAGTAGATGAGGATAAAAGAAAGATTTTCACTTGAGAGAACAACACCTCTTCAAAGTGGAAGCATATGAAAGAATCTCTACAAAGCTGGACGCAATCAAAGAAGATGTCGTTGGTGCACTCAAAATTGTGAGTGGATTCGTCACTTAGATCCCGTGCCATTATCTTCATGAAGATGGTATGTACGTTGATCTCGAGGTTGTGTAGATTGAGTTCTAGAATTTGGTGCATGACGGTCTTGATGGTGATCCTTTTGCGGCCAAGTTGAATCACTTCTCGGTGATGTCAACGAGCTTCGACAAGTTAGCTGAAGAAGTCAAGGAGTGCCAGAAGGTGATCAAGGATGGAGAGGAGTTAAGCCAACAGTCCATCATCGTGGATAGCGTCAGAGTGCCAGAGGATGAGACAGTTAACGAATTCATGGAGGAGGTCATAGCCCATGACGACTTGGAGTAGACAGATGGATGGATCTCCAGTTATTCCCTAGGATAGTCATAAGCAGCAGTCAATTCAATGTCATTCTTGAGTTCTGATTGCTGATTTTATGCACGCTTATCTCATCTTTGGGATATCTTTGGAGGAGGTCGGACTTTCAGTTAGGATCTAGTTAATTGATGTTAGTTATCAGTTGACTTTCATTTCACTAAGGACTTGCATGTTGCACACATCCATTTAGTGTAGTTTTGTTTCAGTTAATTGATTGTAGCTTTCTAGTTAATTGTATAGTTTCATTTATTTAGGTTTAGCAATAAAATCTTGCATGCTTGCAAGATTGATTGTAAACTCAAGGAGATTTTAGGGTTCCCTACTCCTTGAAGTTCTATAAATAAGAGCACCCTTGCTCATTTGTAATTAAATTTTGCTCATAATAGCGAACATGCTGAGCCACCTTGCCTGTAGTATCGCTATTCAGTATCTGTTCACATTGTAATTAGAACTTTTGCTTGTGATAGCATACATGCTGTGCCCACCTTGCCTGTAGTAATGCTATTCAGTATCTGTTCACTTAGTTAAATATAATTGCTGGTTTGATCGTTCATTGTGTGTCATGTTGTGATTAATAAGCTTTGCATCATATCTACACCTTGGATAGGGGTTCCTCCTCCTTGGGAATTTTGTAGTAGAGTTTATTGTTTGATGTTGTGATAATAGTTTTTCTTTCATATCTACACCTCGGATAGGGGTTCCTCCTCTTTGGGAATTTAGTTATAAAGTTTATCGTTTGATGTTGTTACCAATAAACTTCATATCAGCCTACGCCTCGGATAGGGGTTCCTCCTCCTTGGAAATCCTGTTATAAAGTTTATCATCTAAACATTCCCTGCTCCTAAGTCCTCATGCTTTGTTTCTCTTGAGGAAATAGGATAGATTAAGCATGAAGTTAGTTGTAGTTAAGATTTGCAAAACTAGAGAAAAACCTTAGCTGCAACGTATTAGGTTTTGTTAACCTTGTGCCTCTTCCAGCTAAGTCAAAAAGATAGGATTTAGAACATTTACTTTTTCATGCATATCAGCAAAAGAGGGAGCTTCCCCTCCTAATTTGAAGAGCAGCCATTATGCATTGTGCATAGCTGTCCGTTGCCAATACACACTCCAGAGGTGCGAATTGTAACGCCAACACTAGCCAAACGATAACATACCCATTTGCTGGAAATTACATCTGCAGTTTTGATTTTTCGATATTAGCAATTTGGGTGCTCTAAACTCGAGGCATCATGCCTGATTTGGCCCTTAATTGTTTCAGAAACCTTTTCTGATGTATTGCAGACCTGGACGCCTCAGGAAATGCCTATATGCAGCCTTGAAACCCTGGAAATCTGCTTCAACAATAAGCCTTGTCCCAATCAAGGGTAGTACAGCCTCCTGGAGACCCACACATGCCTGAAGAGAAAGGTATTTGTTGCTTAAATTCTGGTTTGCCTTCACAGACCTGTACGGCTTGCTAATATGAGCAGATCTGAGTTTGTACGGCCTCCAATGCTGATTTCCCACGCACTAAGACAGGGTATGATTGATCTCCAATACCCACGTGCTAGGAAAAAGGTACAATCTGCAATTATTAATTCTCAAAACCCCTTTATTCTGATCTGCTAATTACATACTGAAAATCTGATTTATTTTTCTTCTAAAACCTGTGAAAAGCTTTGATAATGACCTCTAAGTGAGACCATTCAATTGAGAGTTCTTGGGTGATCTCTCACACCTGTAAACCTTGTCCTATTCGAGGGTTTTCATCCTCAGAATAGCTTGAAACTTCATACCTGCAAACCCTATTGGTTAGTGTTTTTCATTTGCAAAATAATAACTTGGATGCTTGAAAATGATCTTCCTTTTTACTTTTATCCTTCTCCAAAACCCCACGCCCTAACTCGACATTTTACTTTTAAATAAAATATTAAATCATGCCTTCAAAAAATCCAATGCCACTTTGGCCTTTTGCACATTTAAATAATATTTGCTTTTTTGAAAGATGTGCCTTTTTAATAAAAATCATAAAGTAACTTAAAAATATAATCTTTTAAATAAAAGTCACTTTATCACCTTATAACGCCAAATTATAAAGTACTTTATTAAAAGTTACTTTATAATATTAAATTATAAAGTGAATTTAATAATATAACATTATTAAAGTAATTTGACTTTAGTAATTTAATTAAAGTGTCCAGTCTTGACCAAAATTGACAATAACCCCCTGAGAGTGTCTCTGACACAAATCCTCTCTGCAGGCGTGAAACCACTGAACTTGCTATAACTTGCTATAAATAGAAAGTATGTATGATGAGCCCTGAACTCTCTTCAAAAGGCCTACCAACCAATTGGAATTGAGCTAAATGTGTAGGAATGAAACACAAGCCTGTTGAAGACCTTGTATCCCCTCCAAAGGCCCCCCTGAACATCTCGTTAGCCTACGGGGATTGCAGTAATAAGCTAACCCTAACTCCCAAACCATTGGCTAGAGAGGGGACAATACAGTCCGCCCTCCCTGAAATTGCTTGTCCTCAAGCAATCTCAACTCCGGATGCTGCAATATCTTCTCATTCTCCCAGGTTGCATCCTCTACTGGTAGATCCTTCCAGTTTACCAAAAATTCCTTGATGACTCTCCTCCTCAAACTGTGCTCACGAGTGTCAATGATCTCCTCAGGAATAAGAGCTAATTTCCCCTCCTCATCTAGGGGTGGTAACGCTATAGAAGGTGTTAGGTTGTGCCCCAACGCCTTCTGGAGGCGAGAAACATGAAACACGTTTTGAACCTTGCTCTCTGTCGACAACTCTAGCTCGTAAGTCACCTCTCCAATCCGCTTGGAGACTTAGAATGGACCATAGTATCGTGGCTTGAGCTTCTTAGCGCCACTCTTCCTACGAGTGGATTTCCTGTAGGGCTGCAACATAAGATAGATCATTTCACCCACCTCGAAGGAATGCTCAACTTTGCGCTGTTCTGCATACTGCTTCTGTTGGTTCTGAGCCTTCTGTATATTCTCCTTTAGAGATCTCATGATGTCTTGGTTGTCTTGCAACAAATCCTTCACACTAGGCACCCTACTATCTCCAAATAACAGGTCCAAGATGTTAGGAGAGTCATAGCCATAGAATGCCATGAATGGTGACATTTGTATAGACATGTGGTATGTGGCATTATAATAATACTCGCATAAATGCAGCCACTTGACCCATGCCTTTTGCTGCCCTGAAATGTAGTTCCTAAGGTATCCCTCCACCCATTTATTAACTATTTCGGTTTGCCCATTCGTCTGTGGGTGTTAGCTCGTGCTCAAAGTGAGTTCTGTGCCACTGAGTCTGAAAAGCTCTTGCTAGAAATGACTCATGAATTTTCTATCTTGATCACTCACTATATTCCAAGGTAGCCCATGTAATTTGAATACCTCTCTGAAAAACAAATGAGCAACCTGCACTGCTGTGTAAGTAGCTGAAATTGGAAAGAAGTGTGCAAACTTCGTGAGTTTGTCAACCACAACATATATATAGTCCCTGTTCTGGGTTTTGGGGAAACTCGTGATGAAATCCATGGATATGCACTCCCACTTTCGGTTAGGAATGGGTAGGGGCTGTAATAAACCTGCAGGGAAGAGTTCTCTTGTTTGTTCTGCTGGCATGTGGGACACTCTCTCACATTCTTGAGTACCTCTGATTTGAGCCCTTTCCAAGTGAATCGCTCCCTAATCTACCTGTAGGTTTTAAAATAACCTGGGTGACTTGCCATAGGAATGTCATGAAAGACTCTCATTATCTTCTTCTTCATAGAGAATCCGGGCACAGGGAAAATCCTTTCTTTGTAAATGATGAGGCCATTTACAAGGGTATACCTATCACCTACAACTGTACCATTAGTGAGGTCGGAAGCCCATTTATCCTTAGCATACTTAGCTGCAATCAAATCTCCAATCATCTGCAACCTCACCTAGAGAGCATAAGTAAGGTCTCCTCGAAAGAGCATTGACAACTACATTTTTCTTATCCTTGACATAAGCTATGTCAAAATCATATGATTGCAACTTGCTGACCCATTTTTGTTGCCGATCATTGAGGTCACGTTGACTTAGGAAATATTTCAAATTGTTATGATCTATCTTCACTAAATTTTTTCTGCCCACCAGATATTGTCTGAATTTAGCCAAGGCATGCATTATGGCTAGCATTTCCTTGTCATAAAGCTATAATTCCTCTTAGGACCTTGAAGTTTCCTGCTCTCAAATGCGATTGGGTGCTTATCCTGCATTAAGAGAACACCAATGCCTTCTCCTGAGGCATCACACTATAGCTCAAAAGGCCGTGTGAAATCTGGAATAACAAGTACTAGAGATGAGCTCATCAATTGTTTGAACTTATCAAAACAAATGACCCCTTCTTCGTCAAGTCCATAAGTGGGGTTGCTTGTTGTGAAAAGCCCTTAACGAAGTGACAATAAAACCCACACTGCCTGAAGAATCCCTTAAGTTGTGTGAGATTTGTAGGAGGGGGCCAGTCAACTATAGCCCTTACCTTCTCTGGATCCATCTTAACTCCCTCAGCATTGATGATATGCCCCAAGTACAACAACTCTCTCATGCCGAAGTCACATTTTGATTCCTTGGCGTATAGAGATTCTCTCTCCAACGTGCCCAAGACTAAATCCAGATGCACTAAATGATCATCCCAAGTCCTATTGAAGACTAATATATCATCGAAGACGACGAGGATTGTCTTCCTCAGCTGATCCTTGAACACCCTGTTCATACAGGATTGAAAGGCATCAGGAGCATTGGTCAGACCGAAAGGCATGACTAGGAACTCGAAGTGCCCATAATGGCAAGGAAACGCTGTTTTCTCCACATCCTCCTGTCTAACCCAAATCTGGTGATAGCCTGATTGAAGATCTATCTTGGAAAAAAACATGCTCCATGCAACTCATTGATGAACTCATCAATCCGCAGAATTGGGTACCTGTTTTTTATAGTGTTCTTATTCAATGCTTTGTAATCGATACACATTCGCAAAGTGCCATCTTTTTTCTTCACCAGAACAACAAAAGACACAAAGGCACTTTTACTTGGTCTGATGTGACCCATCTCCAGGAGTTCCTTTATCATCATCTCAATCTCATCCTTCATCCTCTTGGGATGGCTGTAGGGAGTGATAATGACCGGGTTAGCAGCGTCCTGAAGCTCTATAATGTGCTCAGACCCCCTATCGGGAGGTCACCCATGTGGTAAACTCTCAAACACCTTACTGTGTTTGTCTCTCAATGCATGTATGTCTGGTGGATACTCGTGCTTTTGTTGCTCAACCTGTGATGGCAAGGTATAACACTTTGCAACCCACTCAACTTGATTATGCTTGATCAATCTCTCCATTCTCCTGAGTGAAATACCCTAAAGACTCTGTTACACCTCGATTGTATAGCTACTACTTATTAGTACTGCATAGGGTAAAATGATTGTAAAAGAGAAATTCAGAAGACGAATAAAATATGTTGTTCCTTGTTTTCAATATGAGTGTTTTCAGATTTAATGATTGTCTCATTTGATGTTGCTTCAATTGATGTTATCCATGGTGAAATATTGGATTATAAGGTTATTTAATTATGATTATTCTAACTTGAGATGATTATGTATACTACTAATGTTATGAACATTTGACTGCCATGAGATTATGTGTCAGTGGATGCAGGTATATGAACCATTCCTCCAGGCGGAGGGGACGTATCATTCGGGAGAGGAGCTTCGTCGGGTAACCGGTAAAGTGAACTATCTGAGCATACACACACATCACCTTAGATTGAGTGAACTGAGTCAGTTTGTGTTGGTTATAGGCAATTCATCCCTAGCTTATATGTTTGCATTAGGAGTCTTGTCTACTTGTGTGCATTTATGAGTGATGTTTTTCTATGTATCTGTCTTGTGATATTACAATCATATGGATAGAAGGGATGTAAGTGAAAGTATGTTTATACGTATGCACATACGTGTTAGGAGGATCTATCGACACGTAAATGCATATGTATAGAGATACCACACTTACACACCTATCTCTATGATGGTAAGGTAAATGGATGTAAGTGAAACAGATGTAGACATATATACATATATATAGTATATACACGTATCCATAGAGATATGCATATCAATAGAAACATACGTTGGCAAATGGATATGCTCATACGAATGCATCGATATGATATACCTACACATATGTGTACATAGAGATATACAGGCATATATATATGTAGATATGCACACATCCTGTATTATGTGGATATTAATATTATATATATATATATATATATATAATAATATATATAATAAAATATATATATATATATAATAAAATATATAATTCATATAGTCTCATCTTTGAAAATCGAATTATTTCTTAAATTGGTTTAGTATTAATCTCTCAACTTTGGAAATCAAATTATTTCCTTATTGATTGAATATTTATCATTTAAACCTTGGGAGCGAAATGTTTCTGAATTAACATCAATGAACTATGGAAGCGAAATATTCTAAATCAATATGATTTATATTTTCTAAACTTTGGAGAATTGAATTTTGTAATGAATCAAAATGAATTCATTCGTGTATTACTCTTTGGCAAACTTTTAAACCACATACAACATTATGTGAAATCGCGTCACCTAGTTATGTGCGCACAGAGCTGAAAACCATTAAGGCGTTTTAATATTGACCAAGTTTGAATTTGAGGCAAGAACAATTCAAACGTAGTTAAGAAGCTTGTCGACTCAGCCTATACACAAGGCTATGTGTTCATAATTTAACAATGACTTTTTCTGAGACCCGCCATATTATGAATTTGGCCCCACATCTGGGAACAAATTTTGTAGGTGTCGATTGGCATAAATTCTCCATGTGCTTTGAAATTGGTCTTCCTGGTGCTGGTAGAAGTAAAGGCCGACTCACCTTGCTGAGTGCTGAGTAGGGAAGGGAAATTGCGCCACCTTCTGGTTTGAATGCTTCAAACAGCAGTTGTGGCAAACCACATGCCATGACTGTAGGAAATAGGGAGGCTGGGCTCACTATAAATAGTTGCCCAACTCTCCTAGCCAACTAGAGCTGAGTGCCTTGCCAGCAACAAGTAATATTCAGGCAACATCAGCAGTCCTATGTTTAGACACCATATGCTCTCACCTTGCTTGATCTTGAGAACTTGGTGATGAAAAGGTGCCGAGTGACATAAAATTTGCAAATATAAGAAATTATCAGAAGTGGATATGACATAAGAGCTCATCAACATAGTCCTTTTCCATAGTAACCTTTGTGATATTTTGTTGAGATGCATTGGGCCTTCCAAGATTAAGGCGCTCCTAGTTGATTTCCATGTAGGGCTTCAACATTGCTGTGTGTTTCTATATTCCCTGAATTGCGTCAACTTTGTGTGCAAATATTTCTTAAGGGATTCCAGTATTTGCAGTCAAAAGAAAATATTTCACTGTGGGGGCTTCAATGGTGTGTTTTTAACACCTGCCAACTAACAAGGCATCAATTTTGGCAGTCAGTCAAGAAAGAATTTAAAGTATATCAATGTATGCATCTTTTCCCATTTTTAAAGCTTAATAATTTTGGTTCTATTAACAATAATCTAAGGCTTACCAATTTGTGAATGGAGAAATAGATTATGTGTGGATTAATCCTTGACTCCAAATACTTAGAGCATCTTAAACTTTGTCACATGAGCTCTTCTACCTATCATAGATGAATTTGCTTGGTTGATGATAAAAATGTTTTGATCCTTGTGTGCACAAATTCTCCTAGCCAACATGAATTGTTTAGTGAATGTAGAAAATACCATCTGTGGTGTAAATTGATACTGGATACTCATATATGTACAATAATAGTTCCTTCATGAACAATCTTACTTCCTCTAAATCTGTTCTCTTCAAGAATAATTACTTCTAAATAAGTTGTCTTCCTTAGGAAGAGGTTTGGGATATCTGAAGTTGTAGTCTTCTCTTGAGAGATAGAATAAGGTCTTGTTCCATGACTTTGAATACAGTTAATGGCTTCTTAATTTAGTCTTGCTTTCTCTTGAGGCTGTAACAAATCTTGCTTTGAAAAGTTTATGGTATGAAGTGCAAGAACATGAGCCAACTTGCTAATGGAATACAAACATCTAATTAATTCATAGCAGCTATCACACACAAAAACGAGATATGTCTATTTTTTTTTCTTAAATGCTATTTAATATTGAGAAATAAAAAGCTTATAATATAATTCATAATGTTAAATGATGAAATACAAGAAATACGTGGAATAATGTAGGGCTATGCTTCTATGACATTGTTTTCTGAAGCATTTTAGTATCATATTTAACATAAATTAGAGTAAAGTTCAAAAGAAAATAAAATCGTGTACAACAATAATTAAGGATCATCTCTGAATTTTCTTGATGATTAATATACAAACTAAGAATCATTTACGGCATACAATGGCTAATACAGGGTCCCAATTTTGAACAGGGACATGCACACTCCTAGTATGCCATTGCTTCCTCTCCTCTTACAACCTTCCAAAAATCCAACACAAAGTTGTTCAAATATAGAGGTTGAGAAATTGGCAGATCAATTTATTGTAAAGTATAACTTAAACGAAGATCAGGTATGCTAATGAAGATGTAAGGGGCAGCAGTATGCCAATCAATTGTAGTTTGAATATCATGCATTTCTTGAAATCTAACTATGGACTATACTAATTCTTTCCCAATGTTTCAGGCCAAAGCTGTCCACCTTGTTGCAAAATGGTTTAGGAAATCCTGTGATACAAACTCAGAAATGCTATCATCAGAGCCAGAAATATGCCTCATACATGGAATTTTTGGGTCCGGAAAAAGTAATTAATTTAGTGAAATTCTTGGATCAGCATCACTTTTATTGGAGTTAAACTAGGGACATTCTTCAAAGAATCCATACTGATAAATGTGGCACTGGTTATTCAGGTTACCTTCTGACAGTCATTGTGATCTTTCTCACAAGTGTTTCAAAGGTTTGATGTTTATTTTATTTTATATAATATTTTTAGGTCTTAATTGTTGAGCAAACTATATTGCAATGTTGAATACAAGTGGAACTTCCTAATTTATTATAAACTTGTTCAATGTTCAGAGCTGGAACGGGCAAAAAATGAGAATCTTAATTTCTGCTGCAACCAATGTTGCAATAGACAGGTTACATTCCTCTCTTCTCTATTGTGCTATGGTGTACAAAATAATTAGGTTTAAAGAACATTAGAAGTTATCATTGTCAGCATCATAAAAATCATGGAACAATTGTTCTAGGTTAAATATAATTTTATTTGGAATTCACATATTAAATATGAATGTTACCTTTTCTAACTTGAAATGTGATTTGTAGCATAGTTGGAAAACTTGGACTTAGCAAAAACTCGGTAGGCCAAAAATTTCGACTTGGCAAAAAACTCGGCAACTTAAAAAGTTCAAATTGCTTAAATTACTTTAGAAGCATATTTTTTTGCAAAATTTATTGACAAAATGTATCCAATGAGTGCACAAATGAGTACAAAAGTGTTTTCTATTAACTTTGATTCATTTGATAACCCACCCTTAATTTTTTTCAAAATTTGCAACTTGGACAATGTTAGCAAATATAACAATGATAAGCAATTGAAGTAAAAACTTCCTTGCACTTTCTAATCGCCCAGATCCCAATGTGGGCAAGGTGAAAGCATACGGTGGTAAGGTTACAATGCGTTAGCCAACGATCAAAGATAACCAACTGAAGTAAACACCCTTCCATTTTTTGATCACCTAGATTCCAATGTGGGAAAGGCGAGAGCATACAGTGGTTACAATTATGTGCTTCTAAAGTAACCACTTCTTTAGTGGGGTATGTAAACCCAAGTGCATGAAATGAAACCATCCGCTTATTCAACGGGAATTACAACAAAGCAAGATAGCACTTGGCGGCAAGCCGACCAATCAAGAAAGATCCTCCACTTATTTAGTGGGTATAACATGAAAGTAAAGAATGCTCAATCACTTATTCAACGAGAGTGCCACTTATTCAGTGGGATAAGAAATGAGATGAATGTAAGAAAGCTGAACTGCTTGTTTTGTGAGAGCACCACTTATTCAGTGGGGTAAGTAGCAAAATAAATACAAGAGCTGATCACCAATGGTACTACCAAAGGTGTTACAAAGGAGCTTAATATAAAATGATCCAAAATATCATAAGCTACTGATATACTATGAAAATCATGATAATTTGGTTCACAACTCCTAAATATTATCCCAACATGATATAAGTATTTCTCCAACTGAATATAACAAAGATACCTTGATAGAAGACCCCCAAAGTACCGTAGGTCTTATTTGCTGCTGCTATAGGTCTGATATAGAATTTTCAGGTCTGATAGTGCATGAACAGCAAACTGGAATGTCAACCAGCAACTCGCCAATGATCATAACCATACCCAAACGCCATGAAACTCTTCCAAAATACTTGCAATGCAAAGGTCAAGACTTGGCGCCTCCAAAACAACCCAAACAGCAAGGTCAAAGGGTAGATTATCAGACACCAAAACCAAAGCACTGAAAAATCAAAGAGGTACGGCCAGCATAGGGGTGATCAGCTTTAGGAAATTCATTTCTTTGTTAAAAATCCTGGAAACTTGCAAGAAGGGCCGCCTCAATATGCTAGAAAGTAATAACCAATGCCCACAAAAAGTTCTTCAAACCTCCAAACAGCGTGAGCACAAACGTGAGGCAGCTGGGCTAGGAAAGGTACGGACCAACAGGAGCAAGGAAAGGTACGGACCAACAAGAGCACCAAGTCTGAAATTTTCACTCCAAAGCTCCAATCTGCACCGAAATAATTCAACCATATGCAAACAATACTAGAAATTATCAAAGCAATCCATCAACCAAACTTCAAAACTGAAAACATCACCAATAAGCCTAATTGAAGCTCCTGAAATGAAGCTACACTAGTCCAGCTAGGGAGTATCGTCAACTCCGAAACTAGAACCAACCATTGAGGGTTTTGAGGCCTTGAAGAATTCTAGCATCATGCCGGCTACACTTCATTATCAAATTCTCAACATACCCAAATGAGAGCTTTGAGGGGGTTTAAATAGAAAATAGGGTTCCAATTTTTGAATTGCTTTTCCCTCCAAAAGGGATGCCATCCTTGGGAAAAGAAATTTCATTTTAATTTTACTTAAGTCCTCCTTTTGGGCATCCAAGTTCAAGTCCCCCTTGTAAAACAACTTAATAACTTAAGTCATAACTAGGCGTTGGGTACAAAAGTGAACTTAATAACTTAAGTCATAACTTGCCTTTTTTTGAACTTATAACTTTATAACTTAAGTTGCAATATTTTCCTTTTATGAACTCCGAGGATGGAGGATGCACTGAACTGCCAAAATTGACAGAGCTCAACAACGGAAATTGCCAAAAATAGAAACCTTGCACTGAATTGCTGCCATGACCACTGCCAAAAATAGCACTTACTAAAAATAACATACTACTAAAAATAGTAAGTGTGTCCAAACGCCAAATTAGCCCAAATTGAGATGTAGTTGTGACTTACTAAAAATAGTAAGTGCTAAAAATAGACATTGTTAAAAATAGCAGTTACTGCTCACCAAGGATCTCAGAAAATCCAAAAAACCCCAAAAAACACTCTGGCAAGCCACTACAGTTACCCCTTGAAATGCTGATAAGAATCCTCCAAGAACCTTGGAATCCCTTGAAATGCCTTCGAATAGCCTATTGGACTTCGAAAATAGGCTAATGGTCCTATTGGACTTCGAAAATAGGCTAATGGTCACTGGAAAGCTTAGGATCGAAAAGTGGACATTACATTTGAATACAAATTGAGTACAAAATCACACCATGCGAAATTATGATACAACAGTTACTTGGCGACTATTATGAATTTATGATGATTGTCTTGGAAAAGCATCATCATAATTCATAAATTGCATATTACAATATTTGACATTTTCCTCTATCCTAGTCTAGTGAAAACTTGGGGAGAGGTTCTAATCTTTGCACATCGTTGTGGTCTGTGAAAACTGGGGGAGCATCAATGATGTTATGATAGTGATACAAATAATTGTCTAAGTTGTCGATTCTAGTCTCCACTCCCAAATCTCCTAATTGTAATCAAATTTCTTAGATGAGAAGAGATCCCAATAACTACTGTGGGTCTAGGAGTGGAGATCTCAATGGGGTTGGGGGGGCAGTGCCCCTTATGGGGGTTTGGAGGCAACCATCACAGAAACTTTCTGCATATCAGCAACAAAATTTTCCACAGTTCCATATTGTTTAAGTTGCACTAGCTTCTGAAAATGAACCTCAAGGTCTTTTGTGTCAAACTTCTTGATTAGCCTTCTACTAAATTCATCATAAGAATTGATAAGGTTATTTCCTTGTGTAATTATCCCATGGTACCACCCTTCAAGGTGATGAGTAGCAAACTTAATGATTTCATCTTCCATCATTGGTTTAAGAGATAAGTATATGTTCAAATTTTGTATCCAAGACAAAGTTGTACACTTGTTAGAACTGTCATAGGTAGAAAATGTCAACTTTCCCAATGCATGTTGAAGATCTCTTTGATTTGTTTAAGGCTTTGGTTCAAGTCTTGGGCCATTTCTTGTTTTTTCATAGTTCCACAGAGTTTCCTAATGGGGAGACGCGGGGACGTGTGGATAGGCTCAAGGATAGGAGGACCAAGGGTCTAAGTTTCGGGATGGTAGGGGGATAGTGACATGGGATGGAGTTGAAATACATATAGTACTTGAAAAAATAGTTATAAAAAGATGTATAAGTATAAGAATTACAAATGAAACTTTGACAAACTAGTTTTAAACATTTGAAGTTTGAAGTGAACATTAACTTGGTGTTACTCCTCTTCTTGCTCCTCCTCAACCCTCTTGCTCTTCATTCTCACTCTTTCACCTTAAACATGCAGCTCTCACTCTCACACTTACATTATTAGCTTCTTGTTAATTTGTTTTTGTGAATTAAAATGAGGATAAGAGGTAGTTTAATAGAGTTGTTGGGGTTTGAGTGGAGCCCATAGGCCATTAGGGTTCAACCTTGGACACGAATTTCAAAGAAATATTTGATTTTTTTTAAAATTGTTTTTTGGTCGTCTAGTCAAAGGAGACACCTAGCTGTCCTCGAGATGGTCAAGAGACTTCCAGGAGTCCCTTGAACGTCTTGACGTCTTGGTTTTGGAGATGATAATGTTGGTTATGGGGGGATGTCCCCCCCAAGTCCTCAAGTCTCTGAGACATCCCTCGAGGTTTTTTGGGAGGACACATCTCCATCGAACATTGTTTTTTTTCAAATTTATGAACTTTGTGAGAGTCGTTTTTTAGCTTGAAGTTTTGTTGGTAGAGCTTTGTATTCAACATAACATGCAGTAACTCTTCTTAGTGAAGGAGATAAGCACCTTAAATAAATAGATGAGAAAAAAGAGTTGCATAAATTACTCCCATGTCTATGCATGCCACCTTTCATCCTATGTGTGTGCAAGGTGTCAAGATCCTCATAAGGAGGAGACTACACCTAAGCCTTAATATTCCTCCAAAAAGGAATTATAAAAATGAGTCACCCTCACACGTGTGCGGATACTCAAATAAGACGATTTTTAGGGATTGTTTTGGAATATTCCTACAGGTAAATAAATAGTACAAATAATAAATAATCTTCACCTAAGTAGAGATTAATTTCTAACACCCCCCCTTAAGCTTTACTTGGGGAGTTTATTTCAAACCCTTTAGTGGATTGTAATCCTAGTTTTTCACATTGATGGAGAAATTTATCTTTACGAAGAGGTTTGATGAGAATATCTGCAACTTGATCTTCACCTTTACAATACAAAAGATAAATTTGTTTGTCTTCGATTTGCTCTCTAATGAAGTAATGTTGGAGAGCAATGTGCTTAGTCCTTGCATGAAAAATTGGATTCTTTACCAAAGCAATAACACTTTATCACAATATAAGGGGTGTGGGATCCTTTGGTGGTAGATGCAAGTCTTCAAGTAGTCATCTTAACCATAGTGCTTCTTTGGATGCATTTGTACAACCTTTATATTTTGCTTCTGTAGAGAAAAGATAAGTAGATTGTTGCTTTTTACTATTGCATGAGATTGCACTTGATCCAACAAAGAAACAATAACCACAATTGGATCTCCCATCATTGGGATCACCTAAATTTGAATATGTATAACCTTTTAAAGAAAATTCACAATTTGCATCATAAAAGAGACGAACATGTAATGCGCCCATTTTAGCCATACGCTCCTTGTGACTGATAGCCTATTACCGGAAGCCCGTAGGCTAGTCAGAGGTAAAATTACGGTTTCCTATTTTATAGGAGGTTTTTGATGTTCTTTTGAAGGGTTGCATGTAGGAGTTTTGATGCATGTCTAGTGGAGTTTTCTGGGTTTTTGGAGAGCTTCGAAATCGTGTAACATGCATCTCCATCTGACAACCTTTCCTGAAACTTACTATTTTTAGCTTGCATGTTGGAATTTCGAGATTTGGATTGCGGATTCTTTTTGGGTTTTCAGAAAGCTTTGCAGTGGTATGACATTCAAAGGCATTGGGTAACTTTTCAGAATTTACTATTTTTAGTAAGTTCTATTTCTAGCAGTGCCATCTTAGGCTGTAGCATCAACAGTTAGTTTAGTTTCCATTTCGGGCAGTGCAGTTTGGAGCATATTTGGCATTTAGCATTTTGAGGCTCATTTTGGGTCAAATAAGTGATTTTAAGTAATTAATGTTATATTTCATATTTGGGCCCCTTGGCCTAGTTTAATGACTAGATGTTGTTTTAAACGGTGGGCTTTTGAGGGTGGACGCCTCATTGAGAGATAATTAATATTTCAAAAGTTAAATAATTATCCTTGTGCCTTGGACGCCTAGAATGAAGGAGAATAAAGTGTGTTTAAAAATTAAATATTTCAAAAGAAGCTTGGGCGTCCCTTTTGGAGGGAAAAGGTGGAATTTGAAAAGTCACCTCAAAATTCTATTTAAGAGAGACTTTGCTCTAGCATTTGGTATCCATTGTTTATGCTATCATAATGCTGTTGAAATGACTTTATGAATTTGGCTTCGAGGAATGCATACCTCGTAGCGAAGAATCAATTTCGTGTTTGAAAGATAACACCTAGTTGGGGTTTGTGGCTGCTTCTCATCCAGACTAGCAGATTGAGCATCATGTTGAAGAATTTTGGTGATATTCTCAGTTTTTGTATTGTTGGTTATTATATAGCTGAAGTTGATTTTTGCTTACAGCTCCTTGAGTGATTTTAATTTCATTATGGGTATTAAAGCTAGTCATTCCTATGCCAAGGGCAATTCTATTTGCAAAAAATTGAATTTTATTTTGAAGTATGAAATTTTCTAGGAAGGCCGTACCATTCCTAGGGCCGTACCATTCATCAACACCTTGCATTGGGATTCAAACCTGCCTTATGGTGGCTGTTTGGCATTGACAAACTCATGGTTGCTGGTCGCCTAGCCTTTGGGAATGTTGTTCTAAGTTTTGGTGAGTTTTGGAGTTGTATTGTGGTAGATATCTACATTTTGGATTGAATGTAGTTGCTGGTTTAGTGAATTTTAGTAGTTGGGTTTTTATATCAGATTGCTATTAGTTCAGATTTTGGTTTGGATTTTAGTAATTGAGAAGGTTATAAGTGTGAGAGATCATCTTCCTTCATTTGGCTTTGATAATATTGTAATAGCACTTGTAATTTGCAAATATTTGGTATTGTAAGACTGTAAATAGTAGTGTACTATTCCAGTCATTTTAATTGTTGCATTTACTTGTGATTTAATTTCACACATTGTAACCCCTGGATGGTTTACCGCCAGTGTGGAGAAAAGAATAATTAAATCTCTCATATCTCATCCACTGATTAAGTGGCGAATCCCCACTGCTGAGTGGATGCCTCCTGTGAAGTGGATGAATTATTCATTGTTGTAATTTCTTTCCCCCCATTGAACAAGTGGTTGTGTGGATTCTTTATGGTCGGTTCTCTGCTTGCTTCATTTCAACATTGTTCTTCATTTCAGTTTGGTTGCTAACGACCCCTTCCCATATGCTATCACCTCGCCTCTCAAAGGATCTTGGTGAACATTCTTGGCGAAGGTTACTATCAGTTGTTTAGTTTTTGGCCTAGTCCTTAATGGGTGCTTGTTGTTGTTCAAAATCCAAGAAAAAATTTAAGGGGCATATTTCACAACATTAAGAGTGCCTTTCATATATCTTAAAATTCTTTTTGCAACTTTAAAACGAGTTTGTTGTGGTTTAGACATGTATCTAGAAACTAAACCAACACTATAGGAAATATTAGGTCTAGTAAGAGTTAAGTAATTTAAACTTCCAACTAACTGCCTATATAAAGTAGGATCAACAAATGGAGTTTCCATATCAACCATTAATTTAGTTCCTAATTCACAAGGAGCAGAAACATAATTTGCATCATTCATTTTAAATTTATCTAAGAGATCTTGAACATATTTATGTTGAGAAACGAAAATACCTTTAGGTGTTTGTGTCACATCCCTCGCATTGAGACTATATGTTGGTTATGTATTTCGAATACAGTGTTAGTTGCAAGTAACTGCTTTCATGTGATTATGAGAAGGTTGCAATAGTTGTTCTGTTACCGTAACTGAAATGTTAACGAACTTTTTATTTTGCAAGTGAATTTGTTGTTCACGCGAAGTTGAATGAGATGATGAGACTAAATTAAAATGCATATTATTAAGCCGTTGAGAACAATCTAACCACAATCCTTGTTAGTGGATGCAGGATTGCCGACCCTACGAGAGAAAGGAGAAATATCATCAGGGAGAGGACGTGGTTAACAATGGATCAATTTTATCATCTAACCTTGAGTCAATGTAAGACAATGGTGTTGACGTCATGACCTTGGCCAAAAGTAATTTAATATAATAATTATTGCTAAATAAGTTAAATCAAATTATTAATTAGAAAACTCCATTTGGAGTTGAGCAAACCCTTTCTTAATTATATATTAAGAAATTGCAAAGGGAATAAAATATTAAATATCATTAGTAGATAAAAAAAATGCCATTGATCTAAATTTAAACATAAGTAAGGCTTAGATAAGAAAAATGAAATAATAAAATGTTGGAGTCATCGGCGGTAGTCTTTTCCGTCACCTGCCCATTGTGCTTTCAGTCGAACGGCTAAGATGGGAGCCAAGGGGTCTCAAGGATTCAAGCAATCTTGGAGTGGAGGTTACTGGGAAGTATTCAGAATAAATGGGAGGTCTCACCATTTCAAAAGGAACTTTTGGGCACATCGATGCACTTTGTTTTTGGGCCTCATAATATTTGCAAACTCCATCGGCTTCCATGGTGGATCTTAGACGATTATTCCCAAACAATATCATCTAGTCTCAACCTCAAAATCATTTCTCTAATCTTCCGTTTTTAATCTGGATGACACTTTGCACCTGCCTTTGGCTAACTAATGAAGTTCACTCACTCTTTTTGAGCCGTGCATTTTCTGGTTTGGGCAACGCCATTATCTCCCTCTTTTCTGTCGGGTTTCACGATAGTGTTTACTCTGGCGCGATTTCTTTGTTTCCACCATTGGCCTACATCTGGAAACCTAGTCGTTCTTCCTGAGATGTATAGCATTTGGTCTGGGCTACATTTTTGCTACTTATAGACTTGTTGAGCTTTTCCATCTCTCTTGATCTTCTTATCTCAAATGATTTTTGATGGTGGCAACCCGGGCCATTCATTGTCGGGCATTGGTGAGAAACGAGTTCGGAGGCTGAGTCTTCAACACTAGTCGCTTGGAGAATCTAGAGGGGGCTTCGTCCAGATTTAAGGGTTCAACATTAGGCATGTAATATGATTTACCAATTTGGTCACCAGTATCGATAAAATGGTTTGTTCAATAATTTAACATACTAAGTATGTGATCTTCGACGGTAATATCATTTAGTTGGAAGTTAATAGAATTCGTATCTCTCAAGGAATTTCATTAATCAAAATCAATGATGAATCACTTAGTTTCAAATCTCTTAGCCGATTGAGCTATCCCAACCTGTTTTACTAAGTGTAGGGAAACGAGTTTACTGTTTTGCTCATATGTGAATAGAATGAAATTGGTCCAGAGCTCTTCCTTGAAACTGACTGAGGAAAAAGATTCCTCCTGAACTTGAATACCCGACTGGTTTAGGGATCAAAATATTTTCTTGTTAATAAATCTTGAACTTGAATGCTAATTTGAACTTTCCAATCAATTGCTCTGAGATTATCTAGTCATAGCTAAGGCGACGGTTTTCTCTTTACTTTGCCTTATAGTCTCTCTATGGAAATGGGCAATTTCTTCTCAGCCGTGTTCTTTACTTGTGTTATCATTGCTGGGGATCTGAAGGTATCTCTTTCTCAACAATTATCTTTCCGTTCCTCTATTCTTGATTGAAAAGCAGTCACTACCAAAGAAGTGAAAGGATAAAGAGTCTAGTCTCTAATAAGGGTTCATGAGAATAGCAAAATCTTTAATTAAGAGATGTGCTTCTACCAAATCTTTGTGATATAGACTATGAAGATAAAATGATTGAGTTCTGTAAGCCCCCTTTTAATCGAACATGTCTCTCCGTATGTTTGTACACAATAAAAACAACATTCGTAAAAGAAGAGACTCAATGTGTAACTAAGTTGTTGTAATGTTAATCTGTTGAAATCTTCTTGATGGACAAGTCTCATCTCCTTCTCTTAAGTGTTAAGTAACCTAATGGACTTTATAGATGTGATTTGACATTGAGCGTGGATTGTCTTTAATTTCCTGATATTAATTGCTGTACCTTGAATCTAGAAGAAAGATTTGAATTCAAGACATTGTAATGCAAAACACTGAATCCATATTGTCGAATAAGACTCCTTAATCTCTCCTAATAAATTTGAGAATAGCAGATTATTGTACTCAGATGGGACAAGTTATGAGATGAGTCCCTCTCCTTCTAAAAAAAGATAACATAATCCTTAAACAAGACGTGAATCCAAACCAAGTTCTTGTAATGTTAAACCTTAAGGTTAATAGTTAACCTCGAACTACGAGAAGATCGTTAACCGAACCAGTTATGGTAAGATTAAAACTTGATCTGAGAATTATCATGTCGAGCAAGGGTGAGAGTGTTGATGGCATAGGAGTGCCAGAGATGTCGGCATAGTAGTGCTAGTGACATCGGCACATGAGTGCCAGAGATGGCGGCACAGTAGTGCTAATGTCATCGGCATAGGAGTGCCAGAGATGTCGGCATAGGAGTGCCAAAGACATCGGCATAGGAGTGCCAAAAATTATTAAAATCCTTGGCCAAGGTATGATGCCAATTAGGCAGTAGTCAGCTATCATGATCCAGATATACTTCTGGTCAGAATGATCCTTCTGGTTAGGAGGTACCTACAGAGGAGGGATCAACCAACAGTATAGGTTCATGACACCAGGCTCAGAAGGGCATGATGATAATTTGATCCATGTTGATTACCCTCGTGAAGGGCGGGTTCTTCAGTTGAAGAAACTCGGGAGACTAGTAGGTCTTGGTTGGGTGGTAAAGCCCTTGATGAAAATTCTCCTTCCCTCATTGCTAAAGAAGCCCAAGTATAACAGCATGATGATGATGTCAAATGTATTTCTTCCGCACTCATAAATCCAGGTACATGCAATGCTATTTAATGATTCTAAGATTCTACAGTTAATTAGGTAGACAGTTACTTGAATCATTCAGCTGAAATGAAAGATCTGGAATTAGTTAATGATTAAAGAGAAGTTATTTCTTTACCTCAGTTCATAAATTGGTTAAATGGGAAGTCTGGTTTGACAGTTATTAAGTTATTATTCTTCCGTGAGACGGTTGTTGGAAACATTTAGATGTTACTATTCAGCTGAATCTGAAAACTTAGAAGTTAGTTGGAAATTTAAAATGAATAGTTGAAATGTTTTGGAAACCCTAGAAGGGAAACCAGTTAGTTGTTTTTCGGCTGAAACTGATAGTTGGTTAGCATTTTAAAACGGTGAAATAAGTGAGTGTTACAGTTTGCCAAATTTGCATATCCAAAAAATAATGTAATAAGCCTAAATCAGTCATTTGAAATTGATTATTGAGTTTAGACTTAATATCACAAATCAAATTGTTAGAATTGGAAGTGATAATCAAATCATCAACATATAAAATAATGATCACAACATCATTTTGACTATGTTTAATATATAAATTTGGATCATTTTTACTTCTAATGAAACCTTGAGATGTAAAGAAAGCATTAATTTTAGAATACCATTCTCTAGGGGATTGTTCTAAACCATAAATTGATTTGTTTAATTTGTAGACAAGGTGTTCATTACCTTCCTTAATAAAACCCAAAGGTTGAGACATACAAATTTCTTCGTGTAAATCACCATTTAAGAATGCGCTTTTGACAACCATTTGATGCATGGGCCAATGCATATGAGAAGCTAAAGCAAGAACTAATTTAATAGTTGGCATTTTAGCTACTTGAGCAAATGATTCATTATAATCTAGGCCTTCCACTTGGGAGAAGCCTTTGGCAATAATTTAGCCTTAAATTTGTTAACCTCATTATTTGCATTGAACTTAGTTTTATACAACCATTTGCATGAAACAAGATTATTGCCTTGAGTTAAAGGAACTAAATCCCAAGTTTGATTTGCAATTAATGTATCGTATTCTTCTTGCATAGCCATTTCCCAATGAGATTGATTTTTAGCTTGTTCATAAGTTTGTTACACCCCAAATTGTGAAGTTACTATTTACCATTATTGGATAAGGTAAATGAGAATCTAATGTGAATTCTGGAGATGAATTAATGATGCTTAGAACTTGTTATCAATATGAATGTTATCACATTTGATGTTGTTTCATTTGATGTTATTCATGGTGATATACTGCATAAATGAGAATAGATGGTTATTGAATTATTGTTATTCTAACTTTGAAGATGTATATATATACTGCTTATTATTGTGAACAATTGATTGCCAAGGTATGTGCTAGTGGTTGCAGGTAAATGTCCATTTCTCCAGGGGGAGGGGAATTATCACTCGGGAGAGGAGCTTGGCCGGATAACCGGTAAAGTGAACTATCTGAGCATACACACACTTCACCTTAGATTGAGTGAACTGAGTCAGTTATATGGGTTATAGTTAAGTCATCCTTAGCTTATATGTTTGCATTAGGAGTTGTGATGTCCCCTTATTAAGACATTGTTTAAAGACGATGAAGTTGCTTTGCAAAATATCAATTCGTAGGATAAAGGCCATTATATACATTATTAATATATATATTATTATATAATATCATTATATGAATATTTTAAAGTATAGATACAAATGCTAATATTAATAATTTTAATATTAGTATAATATATATATAATTATATTGTATAAATGAAATGCTAAATCTGGATTCAGATAGAAAAACAAAATAAACATCATAAATAACTTAAAACATATGTTATACAAATGAACATAAATATAAATATATTAAAATAAGCTTGAAAAGATAATATAAATAATATAAATTGTAACCTTGCTGTATGTTGGGTGTTTATTTCCCTAGGGACGTCGTTGTTTGAGAAAACAACACCAATCAAGGCACGTCCCTCCAAAGGAAGTCGCATCTCTTCTCCCTATCGTGGGAAGATATAAGGGATTGGGAGTCGATAGTTGGGGGGGGGGAACAATAAGAATTATCAGGAGACAAAATGGTTGTCTTATTCTATGCCAGCCGTATGTAGACAGGACTCCACGTGAGCAATGCAGATGAGACAAGGAGGTGAGTAAAGGTGAGGTGACAGAGACTGAACTTGCCGTGAATATTGAAGAAGGAAGGAAGTTGGGACGTCTTTTGGGATAGCATTGATTTAAATTAAAAGCAACAGGAGCTCATTGTGGCCCTTACAAGAATACTCAATATTCGGGTAATTGCCTGTATTTCCACCACCGTTGGAAAATAATATCTGACTACCTAGGCGTAGTTACAATTGAAAGAATTGAGCCATGGGAATAGATCACATCTGTGTCAGGCAACGTAGTTGTCTGTAGGAAGAAATAAGGTCGACTGGAAACCAAACCGACCCTCAATGGAGACAACACTTCAAACAATGAGTGGTGAATCATGGAACAACATAGGATCATTCCCGCTGGAGGTAGAATAATTCAATATTGTCTTTAGCCTCAAAAACAAGAGGAGAGAGAATTCATTAGTATGTGAGATACATCACCACCACTTTGAGCTATGTGATTGTCGTGTGTATTATTTGGAGTTTGAGCCACTTAGGGGAGTTACGGGGATATTAAAAAGCCTTTAAAATTAGAAGCAAGCTCCACCGATGGTAAAGTTATTGTTTATAGCAAACACGCTAAAATTATAGCAGCTTGGGGAGAATCATCGAATGGCAGAGAATCAAAGTTCCTCACCCGTGGCTGGAAGAAGAATTAAGTATTGAAGGAAGGAAGAACGGTAAGTACTATGTTGAAAGGTTAAATGTTTGTGCAACCATCAGGTAAGGGTTGATGATTATTTTATTATACATACATAGATATAGATTAAATTGATAATGAATAATATGACATAAGTATATATGAATAAATGATATAGGCATGATGATATTGAAATAGAATATTTATATAGAAATAAAGATATATATGTATTTATAAATTGAGTCAATTAGGAATGACGATATATCCTTATATATATATATATATATGATTGTGCAAATAATGGTGCTTGCAATATTATGGAACCTTATAAGTCATAATGACGCTATTCATTCACTATGGTGATGAAAGGTAGAATAGAATTCCGTCAATGATTTGTTGAAGGATGTTTAGTATTTACCCTAATGCACTTATAAAATATATTACAAAGGAATTATTCATATTGAGTAACAAGGAGGAAATAAATACTCCTTGACAAGAATGAAATATTTATATCATCTCTGGTCTTAAAGGTTGTCATTACTGAAATTTATCGATCTCTAACGTTTATAATGTCTCTTCGAGAAACACTTTAAATGCAAGATTCGGGTTTAAGTGCTTCCACCAAAATGGGGACATTACAAGAGTCTTGTCTACTTCTGTGAGCATTTGTGAGTGATGTTTATCTATGTATTTGTCTTGTGATATTACGATCACTATGATGGTAATGTAAATGGATGCAAGTGAATAGGGAGTGGACATATATACATATATGTAATGACCTTGTCCATTCGTAACGTAAAAAGATGTTAATTTACATCCGACAAGTAAATAAATGTGTTAACATGACATTGCAATAAAAAATTTCCTTTTCTTTATTGATAAAACATGAACAAGTTGCCATATTAATTTACAGTAAAGATTCCATTTCAATATAATAACTTCACAAGTACATGAAACAAGAATACATACCTTAACTAACATAGCTCCAATGAGCTTTTGAACAAATAGTAGTAAGAAGGTCCAGGATTCTTTTCCTTTCAAATCTTGGTACATCGGCTGCTTGCTGTGGAGGAGAAACATCACTTATACATGCATAGTAGACAAAACTCCTAATGCCAACATACAAGCCTACAAATGACTTCCCTAAAACTTCAAAGAAACTGACTTAGCTTACTCAATCTAAGGGACATGTGTGTATGCTCAAATGGTTCAGATTACTGTTTACCCGACCAAGCTCCTCCCCGAGTGATATTTTTCCCTTGCCTGGAGGAATGGTCTTCATACCTGCACATAATGACACTGCAATGGGAGTCATATGTTCACAACAAAGCAATATACATGAAACATCTCAAAGGTTAGAATAAACATTATTCAACAACTTCCATGCAACATTCATCAAGGATTACATCAATAGAAGTAACTATCAAATGAGACATTCATCAAATGGAACACATTCATGTTGATAACAAGAACAACATGTTTTATTCATCACATTGATTCAGTCATTACAATCAATCGCCCTATGCATTAGTAGCTATACAATCGGGGTGTAACATACTCCCCCCTTATGATTCATCGTCCCCGATGATCTAAGGTATTATTCAATAGCATAAAAACATAACACTACATTTATTCTTCATTCTTGAAAGCTTCAAGAATGTATGGGCGGTGTAATTTGGACATCAACTTGTCTATCATCCATGGCAGTGTGTTTCCTCTGCTGAAACATGGCCTTTTGAGTAGGCAGTGAGTTGCCATGTTGTTGGGTACCAGAAGTTTTGTTAGGGCATTCATTCGCATAATGATTACCTTTACATATAAAGCATCCTGCTCTTGGTCCTCTTTTCTCCATGGTTTCCCCAGTCTTATTAATACCTTCATTAGCTCTACTAGTGTCATCATACATGGAGTTGTCTCTTTTCCAATATCTCGTGAATTCCTTTTCATTGAACCGAGATCTTTTCCCCTTTTTCTTTGCCGCATCTTGCGTAAATTCTTCCTTCTTGGGGGCAATCCTATCGGGGTGCTCAGTATCCTTCTTTTGTTCTTCTCCTTCACACTGGTTGGATTCTGCCTTAAGCTTCTGTTCCTGCTTAATGGATTTTTCATACACAAGGTCCATTGTGGTCGAACCATGCATATCGACTTCACCTCCAATATTTTTGTTGAGTTCCAGTATGAACTTCCTAATTCGGAATCGTTCATCTTTGTGGTAGATAGGAACATATCGAATAAGTCGGGTGAACTTCTCCCAGTATTCATTGACCGACATGGTCCCTTGCCTCAATTCTTGAAAGTTAGAGAGTTTTTGGTCATAATAGAGTTGTGGCAACCAACGTTTGCAGAAGATTTCAACGAAGTCTCCCCAAGTCAACTTCCAGGAAATTATGTCTAGTTCAAGCTTTTTGTTTATCCACCAATTAGAGGCTTCACTTGCTAATTTGTATGCTCCCCATGCTACCTTAGTTACCTCATCATAGTTCTTTATTTCAAAACATTTTTCCATTTGGACAAGCCAGTCTTCGGCTTCATCGCCTCCTGCACTGCTATCAAACTTTGGCAGGATTATCTTCTTCATATCACGAGATAGCTCTGTGGACACTATCTTCCTATTCCTTTCAGTAGAGTTTGCTGGTGACTTTTCCTTCTTATGATTGTGGTTATCAGCACATCCATGAGATGAACTTTCACCTTCCGTGTTGTTGATGGTTATTTCCTTCTCCAATCTGTCTTTCTCTCTTTCATTCTCCAGACTGGTTAACGTTGCCAAAATCAAATCAAGCGTTGCTTCTACATTGGTGGTTCTTTGTTCCTCTTCACGACTTGTACCGGGAATATTTCTCGTTCTCTCATACACTTTCACCATGATTTAAAAGATTGACTTAAACCTGAATGTTTAATACAAGTTAGCCTAATTACACTATGAATTTTCTTATGAAAGACATATAAGTAAACATTCACATACAAACAAGTATTCTTTACTAGATTTAGGCACACGCTTCTTTGTTAATCTCATCGTACTAACTCTTTTCTGGTAAGACCCTATCCTTAGGTTCATGTCAAAAGTTCTCCATCCTTGTGGATATTTCTTTTGTTGACTCCCTACTTTGATCTAATTAATGCTGATATAGCATACACTTAGATTTGTAGTGTTTTCTCAAAATCCAGAATTCTTGACTCTTTTCAATTGTAGGTTGCTACAATAAAGGAGTTTTCTCATTCCTTCTTTTACCTTAGAGTCATATAACTATATTGTAGGATAAGGTATATACTGGTTATCTTCCTAACTTTCCTACATGACCTGTTTGCTTAGTCTTCCACAATCTTAGGTAATATCGTAAGTTGTTGGTTTAGGAGTTCCTGATTCTAGGGACGACTCTTAACTAGTCCCGACTTTACACAAGTTACTAAGAATCACATATTCTCTTTCACTTCACTAAGTTCTTTTCTCTTGCCGTTGTGGCACCAGAACTTTTCAATCATTATCTTTTGATAAGGTTTACGCATTGTTGCGTAATGAGCTCATAGGTTTTAGTGCAGAACCTAGTAGCTCTGATACCACATGTAACGACCTTGTCCGTTCGTAACGTAAAAAGATGTTAATTTACATAATACAAGTAAATAAACGTGTTAACATGACATTGCAATAAAACTTTTCCTTTTCTTTATTGATAAAACATGAACAAGTTGCCATATTAATTTACAATAAAGATTCCATTTCAATATAATAACTTCATAAGTAGATGAAACAAGAATACACACCTTAACTAACATAGCTCCAATGAGCTTTAGAACAAATAGTAGTAAGAAGGTCCAAGATTCTTTTCCTTTCAAATCTTGGTACATCGGCCGCTTGCTGTGGAGGAGAAACATCACTTATACATGCATAGTAGACAAAAATCCTAATGCCAACATACAAGCCTACGGATGACTTACCTATAACTTCAAACAAACTGACTTAGCTTACTCAGTCTAAGGGACGTGTGTGTATGCTCAGATGGTTCACATTACTGTTTACCTGACCAAGTTCCTCCCCGAGTGATATTTCTCCTCTGCTTGGAGGAATGGTCCTCATTCTTGCACATAATGACACGAAAATGAGAGTCATATGTTCACAACAAAGCAGTATACATGAAACATCTCAAAGGTTAGAATAAACATATTCAACAACTTCCATGCAACATTCATCAAGGATTACATCAATAGAAGTAACTATCAAATGAGACATTCGTCAAATGGAACACATTCATGTTGATAACAAGAACAACATGTTTTATTCATCACATTGATTCGGTCATTACAATCAATCGCCCTATGCATTAGTAGCTATACAATTGGGGTGTAACAATATATATAGTATATATGCATATCCATATGTATATACATATCGATACAAGCGTATGTTGGTAGATGGATATGCTCATACAGATGCATCGATATGGTATACCTACACATACGTGTACATAGAGGTATATACTGGTATATACATGTATATATGCACACATCCTATAGGATGTGGATTTTAATAATATTATTATTATTATTATTATTTTTTTGATCAGTAAACACTGCAAGGGGTAGTACCCTATATTGATTTCCAAAAAATTTACAGTAGAGATAGTATGAAAATCTGGCAGGCCTTTTTTGTAATATTGACCACCAGATCTTCCTGTTTATAGATCACATATACATGCCAAAAGATGGCTGCCAAAACAGTTGCAGGCAGACCATCAGAAAACCAAAAAACCATGGCAAGATACCCCACACCCGGGACTGACACATAGCCTAAAGTTCCTGAACTAGGGAAAAGATCATTGCACTGCACATATATTCAAAAACCCATTCTGAATTGTTTCCAAACCTCAGATACCTTCCTCTTCATCGATGGCTTCACAGTGCTTCAAGTACGCCTTGTAGTTGGCGATTGTGGGGTAGTCGGGGCCACATTTCCTATGAGCCGGGGCTTTCGCTTTTTCTTCTGGGTCCCGTTGATCATTCTTCTGCCACTCCTTGCTGTCACCCAGGTCCCAGTCGTGAACATCATCGGTGTCAAAATCGTCCTCCAACTCCTCATCCTCAACATACCTTCTGACCCAACCCCTTGACAGATTTATTGTAAGCTTTGCCGCCCTGAGAAGGAAGAAGATGCTCCTGTCCCTTTCTGCCCAAAGTTTCTCAAAGCCTTAAGGGTCTATGGTGCGAATCAACAAAATTTTTGTGACCTCATGGCCCCTCACACGCAACATATAATAGTTTTGTGTCATGGGAATATTCCTGTCCTCATCCACATTATCCAGCGCCGCGTCTATCTCACCTAGCCAAGTATGAACAAACGTCATTTGGGTCAATTTCTTACCTAAAGCCTTGGAAATGCCCATGTGAAGAAGAACTGCAAGAAACATTGCCGGAACCTCTGTGTTGGCATGCACTCTGTGGTATGCATTCAGGAATTCTGGACCCAACACACGCTTAGTGGCCACCAGAATGAGTGGATGAGAGGAGTGGAGAAGGCCCTGCAGCCGCTTATCCGTGATTTCCCGACAAAAAGTCTGCATTTGCTTGGTTGTTTCTAAGGACAGTGGCATCTCCATGGCTTTCTTTTCTTCACACCTTCCAAAAATTTCTGCTCAATACTCATTTGGATCCTTTATGATTTGCATACCGGCATATAAACACCAATGTACCTGGCGCCGCCATCAACCATGTCGAATGCAACATCGGAAATGAGTACTCAACACCCGAGTGTGAATTAATGTGAAAGCCGACGACCATATGAAAGAATCATTTTCATTTTTTATCTTTTTGGATAATGATTGCAACTACATCATAATGCTTGACGGGGATGACGTAGGAGTGACCTCGCCATCCAAAGTTTGAGGGCTGCCAAAGTAACATCCGGTGCCGGAATATTATCCTAGTCAGAAATCCTTCTATTTCCTAGCTGGCCTGAGCCGAGGCGACTTTTGCCAACTCATCTGCTTCAGAGTTTCCTTCTCTATATATGTGGCTAACATTGAAGGCTGCAAAGCCGTCAGACAAATCTTTTATCTGTTGAAGCAAATGGTTTAATTTCCAATTTGGTGTGGAACCTTTACATATGGCATTGATCGTAATGAGGGAATCGCCTTCCAGATGGATCTGACTGAATTTTAAGTCTCTTCCTAGCTGCAAACCAATTGCTGCAGCTTTGAATTCTGCCTCGTTGTTTGTGCATCTGCCCAAGTTGACTGATTTCACTGCTATCACCTTGCCCTCAGAGTTCCGTGCAACACATCCAGCCCCACCCGGGCTAGGATTGCCTTGAGCAGTGCCATGAAAATTGATTTTAATCCAGCCAGGATCGGGGGCTTGCCACGTAGTTGTCCCTCTTGCTGCTTTTCTGGATTGAAGGGAGTTGTGTCCGCATATGGATGGGGGTTTTAGACCCGGGAAGTGCTTGATCAGAGAGTCATCCCAACTAGTGAAGATTTTATGTTTGGCTTCCTTGCGCCTAGCAGCCTCATTAACCAGTTCTACTATTGCTCTTTCAATCTTGTCCCATAATCTGTCCTTGTTCAATTCCTGGCCTTGAAAAATTCTCCGATTCCTTTCCTTCCACAGTTCCCAAATTACTAATGATGGGGATATTTGCCAGATGCTATTAAACATTGCTTTGCTGCTCTTTTGAGGCCACATTTTGAACCAGGTTGCAAGATCAAACGAAATTGGGCTCTGAAAGTTAAGCTTATTTCTTATATGATTCCAACAGTCTGATGCGTATGGACAGGATAGTAGCAAGTGGTCTGCTGATTCCAAGTGGTTTTTGCAGAGGCAACATCTCCCTGGGCCTTGTATCCCAAATTTTGCCAATCTGTCCTCTGTGAGAATCCGTTTTTGAACTGCCAACCATGCAAAAACTCCTGCCTTAGGCAGACAGTTGTTTCCCCATAATAGTTTACTTGGCCAACCCTCGCGTGATACCGCTAATTCCTTGGCTTTGTATCCTAACTTCACTTTATAGGCCCCATCAGACGATCCACACCACCTGATCTGGTCTTTCCCATTAGATGGGACAAAAAACCTGTCTTTGAGGATTTTGGACAATGTTTCCTTTTGAGATTGAGGGGCATTGAGGTTCTGAAGATCATGCCAAACCCAGCTTATACTTTCAGTGTTATTGGTTTTCATACCATAATTGGCCACCTTGTTACCCCATAGTCTGGTTGTTTCCTCTTTTATCTCTTCCAGGCCCTGTGTGTCACAAATTGGAGCTTTCCCACCCCAAGAATCATGCCAAAAGGAGGCACTCAGGCCATCCCGGATTTCCCAAGTGACATGATCAGATATAATGTCTCTACATTCTAGAATGAAATTCCATATAGCGGAGCCTCTCGGGGGATTCAATACTGTGAGGATTCTGTTTTGATCCTTTGAGTCAAGATACTTCCTTGTCAAAACTCTAACCCATTTCTGATATCCTTTAGTATGGATGTCACAAACTAATTTGGCACCCATGGCCTGATTCATAAGGGGAAGTTGGCGTAAACCAGCTCCACCATCTTTCTTGGGGAGACACATCTTATCCCAAGCCAACAAAGGGAATTTATTTTGCTCCCCCACACCACTCCAGAAGAATCTCCTAAAAAGTTGTGTGAGTGCATCTTCAGTAGCTTTAGGAAGTTTGAGACAAGACATTGAATAGACGGGAATTGCTGACATAACCGATTTAACTAGCAAGAGTCTACCTGCTGATGAGAGCCATTTACCTTTCCAAGTGCTCAACTTGTTCTTGCAGCTACTAATTAGATTATCCCAATAACAGTTTTTGTTGATGTCTGCGAACAGTGGAATCCCCAAATAGCGTCCTGGTAGGGAGGCAATTTTCAGATTTAGGATCCTTGCAATATCCTTTTGAAGACTTGGTTGAGTATTTAGGAAGAAAATCTCTGATTTGTCCCAGTTGATGTTTTGCCCTGATGCTTTGCAATAGGAATCTAGGAAATTTTTGATCAATCTTGCTTCCCTCCTGCTTGCTTCCCCCATTAGGATTGTGTCATCTGCAAACTGTAAGTGGGTTGAATGTTCCATTCCATTTGCTACATGTATTCCTTTCCATTTACCCTCCTCTCTTAACCTTTGGATCCCCCTCCCCAACACTTCTGCCATGATTATGAACAGAAACGGGGATAATGGATCTCCCTACCTAAGACCCCTGGATGAAGAAAAGAAGCCATTTGATGTGCCATTGACCAGAATTGAGAACTTTGGAGCGGAGATGCAACTATTGACCCAATTTACCCAATTTGGGCTAAAACCAAATCTGCCTAATACTTTCAAAAGAAAGCTCCTGTCTACCATATCTTTAGCCTTGAGAATGTCTAGTTTTAGGAGCATGCAAGCTTCCTTGTTTTTCTTGGCTGTGTGTATTGTTTCGTGTGCTATAATGATTCCTTCCACTATGGATCTGCCAGGAGCAAAGCCACCTTGTTCCTCAGAGATAACTTCCTTGAGCACCCCCTTGAGTCTATTGGCAATTATCTTTGTTACCACTTTGTATACTGTATTACATAGGGCTATAGGCTTAAAATCACTCATTGATTGAGGAGCTTTCTTTTTAGGGATTAATGCCAGGAATGTATGATTTATAGCCCCTAGCATTGTCATCTTCCTTCTGGATTCTTCCACAGCTGATCCAAGATCTTCACCAACTATATCCCAGAAGTGTTGGAAGAAGCCCGCAGGGAAACCATCTGGACCTGGAGCCTTGTTTGGGTTCATTTGAAATACTGCTTCCTTGACCTCTGCTAGGGGAATTTTTTGAAAGAGAGCTTTGTTTTGGAATTCTGTAATGATGGGTGGGATTGCCTCTAGTAGATAATCCCTGTCACTCCTATTAACCAGAGTCTCTTTGTTCAGTAGGGATTCAAAGAAACTAACTGCCTCCTTGTTAACTTCCGTAGTTGATTGAGTTGTATCACCATTGGCTTTTTTGATTTCTAGAATCCTCTTTCTGTTGTTATTTGCCATTGTTGATTTGTGGGAATTTTTTGTGTTTCTGTCCCCTTCATTGAGCCACACTTCCCTTGATTTTTGGCGCCAATAACATTCTTCCCTCTTTAGAATTTCAGCCAGTTCTCCTTTCAGATTTTTTTCATTCTCAAAATCTATAGCATCCATGCCTCTGTCAATTACATGCTCATTGAGAGATCGGATCTCTTGTTCTATTCTGGATTTCTCCTGGAAGGTGTTTGTGAAGTGGCTTCTGTTCCACTCTTTCAACTTCACCTTTATATAACTCAACTTTTTGCTTATTTTGAGAAGATCTGTTACCCCGTTGAGATATACTTCATTCCACCAAGTCTTAACTAGATCTGGAAGATTGTTATCTCTTAGCCACATATATTCAAATTTGAAAGGGCTTCTCTTTGGAGCTTCCACAGGGCCAAAGGAAAGTTGGACTGGGAAATGGTTCGAACCAATGAAGGGAAGGATTAGTGCCTCATGTGATCCCTCTAGCTCCCCCCGGTCCCCCCACAGCAGGAATCTGTCAAGTCTTTTTGTGATATTAGTGAAATCTTTCCTCCTATTGGACCAGGTACATATTCCATTTCTCGCTTGTATATCCAATAGGGCGTTGTTGTCCAAGAACTCCTGAAAGTCTCTTTGGACAGCCGTAGTTCTTCCTGACCCCCCCTGTTTTTCTGTGTTGTTTAGTGTGGCATTGAAATCCCCTGCTATGATCCCTATCTCTATGCTTTTTCCTTCTATTATTCTAGAAATACTGTCCCAAAGTCTCTTTTTTCCTTCAGTGGAGACTGAGCCATAAACATTAATGCAGAAGAAAGAAAGGTTTCTTCTGATGTCTTTAAGTCTAATTGTTTGCTAGTTCTCAGCTTCTGCCTCTACTACTCCTATCATTGTGAAGGGATTCCATATAACCCCCAGACCCCCAAAAGCCCCTGAGGCCTCAAGAAGTTGACCATTCCATTGTTTCCATCTGTCCAATCTTCTACTACCTTCTTCCTTACTCCACTTTGTTTCTTGCAATAGCACCACATCTGCATTTGATTGGTCAATTTGGCGCTTGACCATGCGCCATTTGTCAGGGGCGTTAACGTCCCTGACATTCCAGGTGATGATCCTCATTCTGCCGAGGGAAGGATGCCCTCCTTCCCTAGTATTAGTTTCTTTTGCCCAAAGGTGTTGCCAACCAGCACTAACTTTGCCTTATTGGATTTCCTTCCCCTGCTTGATTTTAGCTTAATGTTAGGGTATTTCAGTTTTGATTCTGACTGTTGCAACTGTCTCAATTCCAGTAGTTCTCCTTCTTCTGCCTCCTCCCATAGCTCGCCTGCCTCATCTAATAATTGGTCCTCTTCCTCTTCATCAGATTGTTGGCTCCCGTCTACTTCTTCCGTCTGAGGAATAACAAAACTTGCTAGCACAGTTTGTGAGGTCGTTTGAGTTGGAGGAACAGATGGGGGAAGGGAGCGCCCACATTCAACAGTACTAATAGATATTTCCTTCAACTCGTGTTGGATCGCTTTCTGAAGAATATGGGTGTCGTCCATGAGTGCAATGAGGGCTTGTTCAGCCTGAATATTTTCTTTCTGAGGGTTTCCGACCTCCATGGCTAGGAGACTTAGTCGATCCAACAAAGGGACATCCTTTTCTCTTGCAGTTGGCACGGCAGATCCCAGGACGGGCCTATCCTCCACATTAGAATGCAATGGGTGGATCTTCGCAAGGCCTTTTTGTGAGGTATTAAGGGTATTGTCTGTTATTGGCTTTTTTGAGGTGCTTTCTTGCAGTGTCTTCCTAAAAAGGGAATTTTTTGACCCTGAACCTTCCCAGACTTCAATTTCTTGCTGCTAGCTTCCAAATTTTGTTAGTATCTCAAGTGTTTTATATATCCCCACTCCCACATCTATTTCGATTAGAACGCAAGGTTCCGATCCGCCTACTCCATTAATGAAGTCTTCATCTACCCCTATACAGACTCCTAGGGCATCACCCAATTTTATCATAGCTTCAAGGTTCCAAAATTCTGTTGGTAGGTCAACTAGCTTAATCCAGGTCAGAATTTGGGTCACTTGGTGATTCCATGGATCAAAGTTGGCTTGCCAGTTTGTGCAGTAAAACCAGTGTCCATTCATAAACAGAGGGTCCCCTTCTAGGATTGCCAATTTCAGGTTTAAATCAATACATTCTATCAAAAAGAAGGAATTTGGGAGAGGTGTAACACTTACCCGATCTGGATATTTGTTCCTCCACTAGGCCTTGATCTCTTCATTCGAACTGGTTGGACTGGTCCATTTAGCAAAAAGGGCATGGTCCGAAAGCCTTGCTACCCTTTTCTCTATTAATTCTGCTAGCATTTGGAATAGTTTGTGGCCTCTAGGCCGCATTTTCGTGCCTTGGAATGTTCGGGATTGATAGTCTTTGCGATTTAGTTTCCTGCGCAGAAGATCCTACCAAAAACTGGTGCAAGAACAATGGAGCCAGTCGGTATCATAGGGTGTTTACTGAGGAGGATGTCACTCAATGGCAAACCTTTCCATGTCTTTGCTTTTTTGGGCATAGCCAGAGAGATAATATTCCTAATTAGGGCCTTCCAAGGCTCGTTGCCCTCCAGGGACTTAAGAATCCACTGAGCTGCAAGGGCAATTCCTTGTAGTCTAAGGTCTTTTAACCCAATACCTCCTTGCAACTTGCTCAAACAACACCAGTCCTATTTCACTGAATGTCTTTTTTTCTTACCTTTCCCATCCGACCAAAGAAAGGACCTGATCCTTTTCTATATATCATTGACTTGGTAGCTGCTGAAGAACCTAATAGAGATGAAGTAAATACTATATGAGGACAAGATCTTTTGACACACCTGAATTCTTCCAGCCAGAGACAGGTGTTGCTTGTTCCAACCACTTAGCTTCTTTTCAATTTTTGACTTGACCCAATTCCACATTTCCTTGAGGTCAGGGGATACAGCAAAGGGGATCCCTAGGTATCTCACCAGTTTACTGGGCCCTCCCCATTGAAAACCATGTCCCACCAGCTAGTCTGGTGGTTCTTCCTGTTACATCCCAAATTGTGAAGTTACTATTTACCGTTAATAGATAGGGTAAATGTGAATATAGTGTGGAATCTAGAGATGAATTATTGATGCTTGTACCTTGTTTTCAATATGATGTTATCTCACTTGATGTTGTTTCATTTGATGTTATCTCAGTTGATGTTATTCATGGTGAAATACTGCATAAGGAGGTTAATGAATCATGTTGATTCATCATATATACTGCTATTGTTGTGAGCATTTAATTGCCGTGAGTTTATGATAGTGGATGCAGGTATGAGGACCATTCCTCCAAGCAGAGGAGAAATATCACTCGGGAGAGGAGCTTGGTCGGGTAAACAGTAATGAGAACCATTTGAGCATACACACACACGTTCCTTTGACTGAGTAAGCTAAGTCAGATAAGTTGGTCTTGATAAGTCATACATAGGCTTCAGGAGTCTGGTTTACTTCTTTGTGCTTTGTGAGTGATGATTGGTTATTTGTCAGACTCACTATACTGTGATCCTTGTATGGAAAATGTGAAAGATATATGTTTAAAGGTTGAGTGGGTATATATACACATGTATACATTGTGTACACGTATCCATATGTATAAGCATATCGATACATACGTATGATAGGCAGATGGATATGCTCATACGTATGTGTCGACATGTATATATGTATATATATATGTATACACAAGGGTATATATGATTATACACAAGTATATATGTACACACCCTGCCTAATATCTATGGTGAAAATAATATTTTAATATTATTGTCTGGAAAATTTACATATATATATATATGTATATATCAATGGAGTAATTATATTATATGATATATATACATAGATACATAAATACATGTGTAAATATATATATTTATAAGGTATAAAATATATGTATATATATTAAAGTAAGGTAATATATGCATATATATATATATACACATTACGATGGTAATGTCGAATATATATATATATATTTATATATATAAATATATTAATACTTAATATAAATACATATATTATAAAATATATAAATATATATGATTAAATATTTAAAATGTAAATATTTATAAATTCTAAAGTGTAAATATTTATAAACTCAAAGTGTAAATATTTATAAACTCTAAGGTGTTAAAAATTAAAAGATTTAAATCTTTTAATATGAGCAAACATTATAAGCGAACTATTGGGAGAAATATAGTCGCTAGACTTGGAGGAAATATGAGCCTTCATTAAAGAATGGAGCTTTTTGCTTTAAAATATAAGGCAACAATAGGAATCAAAATAATTGGAGGTAAACATTTGAAATAAACAAAATTATTTCTGAAGGCACTTCCTGTGAAATGGCGAGAGCTTCAAATGCAGGAAAAAATGGAGGAAAGATTCAAATGATGGAGAAGAGGCAGCGCCAGCTAGATGGAATGTGCTGTTGCAAGTTTAAACTTGACAAATTCGCGGCAATAATGAGTCATTCTCTGTTATGCGCCAAAGAGGGACGTTTTTCCTGTAAGTGGCAATTTTGAGTTTTGAGTTGAACAAGTCTGGAAATGCTGGCTCCAAGAGGGTCAAATCACTCTTTTTTATGATGATATAGGGTTTAGAAACCCGCTAGGTAGCATTTGAATAAGTCTGGGCACTTTGTTATCATTTTACATGCCCACAATGGTGGAATTTGTTACAATTACGGGCCTATAAATAGACGCCCAACCATTTTTTGTTGAATATCTTTGTGCAATCTGAGTCTTGTGTTTTTAAGAGCTCCCATATCCATTTATCTGAGTTGCTGTGTTTTCTTTATTTGCTGCATTTTCCTATATGCTGAGTGTGAGAAATACAGTATGCTTTTACCAGCAATTATCAAACTACTATGTTAAATCCTTTTTAAGCTTTGAGTGAAGTGAAGCCATAGTTGAGAAAGCTTTTATTAGAGGAGTCCAATTTGTGAGAAGTGACTTGAGAGATCACCATAGTTTGAGAAACTTGTATAGAAGCTATTTTCGTTTGGAATTCTGGAAGTTTGTTGAAGGAGTGTCAAGAAGAGCAGTGCTGGGAGAAGGAGCTTTAAATATCAGGCATGAAATCTATTTTATTGTGATTCTTTGTTTGAAATGCTGCATTCTCTTGGTCTTGTGATTGTTGTTTGCAAATAGTTCAAGATAATTAGTTTTGTCTTGTTAAACTTTCATAAGCAATGCATTTAAGGGTATATATATAGGGAATTATGAAAAGGGGATTAAATGTATAAGGGAATTCAATGCATTTAAGGCTAAATTTATAAGGAAATTCAATGCATTTAAAGGTTAAAGGGATTGTGAAAAGGGGATTAAATGTATAAGGAGCTTAAGGGTTTAGCTTTACTTAACTTGCATTATAAGGAAATAATGGAGAAAGATTTTAAAGGAAGGTTTATATACATTTGATTGAATATTGCATTTTTGTATGATCTCCATATATGGAGAATACGTAGAGTAATTAATACCTACTAGGAATGAAATGAGGACAGTACCGAGTATGGTCTTAAGCTTAAGTTATTAGGTTAACTGAGACAAGCTAAACACTCTTAGGATAAAGATTTCCTAATTAGGAGTTATGAAACAAGACACTTGTACACTGATTCGTTTCTAAGTAGATAGTTTGTAGTAGGTAGTCTGGGATGACTGAATATCCATTGAAGGACATAGCCTACGCGTAGTGTATGATAGCCTTAAGTCAAATCGGACCTAAGTAGTGTATATGATAGATGATCTTCATTTGAAGTACATAATGAGAATACTTTGGCCAAAGTAGTGAAATGTACGACATCCACTTAGGTGTGAGATAGTTGAGACTACACTGTCAGTTCATTGTGATCCTTGTACTAGTTCGAGATTGTGAAACAACAAGGTTCTAGTTGTGTAGGACACAACACTATGCTCAGTTGGTAATCGTTAAAGGATACCCTACCAATCTCTTCGACGAGGAGGGCCATCCATTGAATAATGGATGTGCGAGGGATTGCATTATAAGTCCGTGGTTGGCGGAAAAGCGCCTGAGTGATGTTTCTCCTCCTCAGCAAGCAGCCGATGTACCAAGATTTGAAAGGAAAGGAATCTGGACCTTCTTACTACTATTTGTTCTAAAGCTCATTGGAGCTATGTTAGTAAGGTATGTATTCTTGTTTCATGTACTTGTGAAGTTTTTATATTGAAATGGAATCTTTATTGTTAATTAATATGGTGGCTTGTTCATGTTTTATCAATAAAGAAAAGGAAATTTTTTATTACAATGTCATTTTAACATGTTTACTTGTAGGATGTAAAATAAGGAAAATTTTACTTTACGCAAGGGTTAGGTCGTTACACTTCCTTCCATCCCAAAAAGATTGATTTAGCCCTGGACAGTTTAGCCCCTAAGGCTTGGCAAAAGAGGTCAAATTTCAACATCAAGGACTCCAAATTGTTCTGCTCCAGTTCCATAAAGACAGAGGTGTCATCCGCAAACTGCACATTGATTAGCTCATTCTGATCTGGGAGATAAATTCTTCTTATTTTAGGGGAGAACCTTTTGTCCCTTAAGAGATAGTAAAGAGCATCCGATGCTATGACAAAAAGAGCAGGAGCCGGGGGGCAGCCTTGTCGAATTGATCTCTCAAGCGAGATCTTCTCAGTTAGCGTGCCATTGAAATCTATTTGTGCAGTGGCATCGTTTAACAATGTGTCAAGCATATCGCAAAATTTGGTGGGAAAGCGGAATGCTTGAAGAACTGTCCTTAAGAAAACGCATTCCACCCTATCATATGCTTTATCAAAGTCTAAGAGGAGCATAGCAGCATTCTGATTAGACTCTTTAGCCCATTCCAAGGCTTCCCAACTTGTAATGAGGTTCTCTAAAATATATCTGCCTTTTATAAAGCCTGTTTGGGTGTTGTTGATGAATTTGGGCAATATGTTTACTAGCCTCAAAGCAATTTCCTTGGCCAAAATTTTATAGGATACATTCAGAAGCGTTGTGGGCCTCCAATTTTTCACAAGAGTCTTGTCTCCACCTTTTGGGAGAAGTTTTATGATTCCTTTATTTATGTCTTCCCCTAGTGATCCTTTATTAAGAGCCTCTTTGTAAACCTGTAAGAGATCATCACATACCCAGCTAGAGAATTCTTTGTAAAATTCCACAGGGAGATCGTCCCAACAAGGTGACTTGTTATTGCTCATGGCAGCAATTCCACTTGCAATCTCAGCTTTGGTTATATCAGCATCAAGCTTAGTACAGTCTTCCTCTTCAATTTTTCTCAGGATGAGGTTTTTAATGAGGGATCTGGCCCAACTGCCTTACCCAACTGCCTTACCCATTTTTACATTTTGATGTGAACAACTCCTTGAAGAAGGAGTGGAATTGGGTTAAGATCCCCTCCTGCGAGCTGCACAGTTGGGCACCATCCTAGATTTGGCCCACTTGCACTTTTGCTTTCTTCTCTTTGAGATAAGTGAAGAAAATTTTTGAGCCTCTATCTCCACAATTGACCCAGTTTGGCTTTGCCTTGACTCTCTGCCCCATAACCTTGTGAGCCTGAATCTTCCTTAGGTTGTCCTTTGCAAGAGCAAGCTCTTCACACAGATTGAAACTAACGGGATTTTATTGCAATTTAATTTCAGCTTCTAAGAGCTGGTCTTGCAGCTCTTTCTCTCTTTTTCTACTGTCCAAAGCCCTCTTCTTCCGAATTATTTTGAAGAGGGATCTCCAACTTCTAACATTAGTATTCCACCTCTCAATGGCCGAGGAGTCTTTCAACATCCATTTGTTTATTTCTCTGAGGGATGTAATAGCCTCTTGGCAATCTGCATCCTTAAGGAGTTGAGTGTTTAACAAAAAATAGCCTTCATTTCTTACCCCCATTGATGGGTTGTGATAGTAAGTGATGTTAGCCTTGATGGGATGATGATCCGAGAGGGTATAAGGGTACACTTGTACTAGGGTACCATCCTCATGTGGACAAAAGCTGAAGGTTTCTTTGTTAGCATATAGTCTGTCAAGCCTGCAATAGATCCTGCCTCCAGCTTTCTGGGCATTACACCAAGTGTACCACACTCCTTTACATTGTTTTTTACAACCTTCCATGGGGTTTGTTAGTCTAAGCTTTCTTTTACACCTCAGCCATAAGTATTTTCCGTTGCCTTTCTAGGCCATATCAACTCCCCCCACTTGTCCTCACTTTGCTCATTCATATTGAAGTCTCCTCCAATAATCTAGGGAATGTTTTGTAGCTCAGCAGCCATTGCCAGAGATTGCATATCTCCCTATGATCATTTGGTGCATAAATAGAACAAACACCAAAGGCAAAGCCTTCTCTCTCGAGGGTTATCCACACCACCCTATTGCAGGGGGAGGATCCACTTCCAGAGATGAATTGAGCCCATTGGGCAGAAACCAATATAGCTGCCGTCCCGCCCCCCTCCTCCCCTTTTCATGAGTGGTGGAGAAGGCCTTGGAACTATTCCAGATGAAACTGAGGGTTGTTTCCAACGTAAAGCCAATTGCTCTGGTATCTTGGAGGAGCACAAAGTCTTTTTTCTTCATCATATTTAGAAATCTTCTTATGATGGACTTTCGATTAGGGGACAACATGTAAGAACCGGACCAAATTTTTTCCGATTTTTGAATGCAATTACAACAACATACAGGAGGCACCCATTAGGGTTAGATAAATCAAACCAGCAGTTACAATATAACTCTTTGCCAAGAATGCGCACTCTCAACAAGAGAGAGGCTGTCATATGACAAGAGGATCGTCAGTACAATAAATCAGAAGTGCAACTGAAAGTAACTCAACACCAAATATGTGCTACCCAAACCAGAATGGAATGAGGCGACCATATGGTGGAGATTTAAAGAAATACAAATGCAACTTCGAAATAAACTCAACACCCAGAATGTGCTTTCAAACCCGGAGTGGGAATGGAGCTACCATAGGGCGGAGATGTAAGATATTACAATGCAAATCAAAGTAAATAGGCGGCAAGCCAGCCTCTTCCACTTATTCAGTGGGCAATTACAAACATGATAAGCAAAACTGAGAGAAATGCTGACAGTACTACTGTTCAGCTTACAATGAGAAGTAGAATGCCTGCAAGATCAAGGATTTAAGCTCTACAAGTTGCTGCAATAGTAAAGATGTCATCCACTAGGTCAATAATGAATTCCTAACACCCGTCCTTCGCTAATATGCAATTTTCTCAAGTCTGATCTGACAGACCAGCAACATGAATTACAGAACCAGCAATGCATAAACTCAATGAAAAGCTCACAACTCACTCATTTCTCACTCAAATTACATGAAAACTGATGCAAAATACTCTTAAAATGATGGCGCCTAGTTTAGTAATGAAAAAGGGCAGCTAAAAGTGGCTATTAATTAATGGCACGGATCCCAAAGCACTCCAGAAAGTACGACTTTCAAGGAATGACGAATTTGCTTTATAAAATCAGAAACTTCATTAAAAATCCCACAAATTTGCAAGTAAGGTCGCCCCAAGTAGAGAAGATGATATGACCAACACCCAGAACAATATCTTTTTTTATTTTTGATATATGAATGAAACTTCGAATCAGCTATGATATTCAGCAACTCCAGAATATGACAGAAAATGCAAGTACTCAGCTACAAAATGCAAGATCATCAAAACAATGCAAAACCTCACTACAAATGTCACTCAAAACAAGCAAACCTCTCCACTAGGTGCTATCTCTCAAGCACGAAGTCGAGCCAAGGCTAGGAGGCATTCATTCCTCGAAGCAATCCAGCAACCATTTCGGCAGCATAACAATACTCAAGATATCAGATACTGAAAATGAAGACCAAGACCTCCTTTTATAAACTTGTGATGACTTTCCAGAAGCTTCTAGAAACCCTAACTTTCAAATTTGAACTGTCTTCTTTTCCCTCCAATTTGGGCGCCCCCTTTCTCAAGGTTTAATTTAACTTTATTTTAAAATCTTTTCCTTCATAAAAAGGTGTCCTTTTCTCCAAGTAATATTTTGAACTTTAAAATATAATAATTCACCTCAATGAGGCGTCCACCCATAAAGCCCACCTTTTAAAACAACTTAAAGTTCAATCACTAGGCTAAGGGGGGGTCAACAGTAAAATATAACATTAAAATATGACTTTATTTAAATAATCTGAACTTATCTCTCCAAATGTGCCCCAAAGCCAAAATGAACAAGCCAACTGAACTGATTGAAGAAGAAAGCCAATTGATCAGAAGCCAACATGTCAACTGCCAAAAATAGAATTTACTAAAAATAGTAAATTCTTGAAAGTGCTCAGAATGTCGAACCGAAACCACCAACACGAAGCTCTCAGAAAACCCAGAAGGAATCCGCAATCCAAGTTCAACATTTCCAAGTGCAAGCTCCACAAAAAGACGAAAACGTCCTCCAAGAAGTTTGGAAACCCTGATTCGAGCTTCTGCTTAGCCTACGAGTTTCCAGAAATAGGCTAAATCCAAATGAAGAGCGTAGGGCTAAATTGGGGACATTACACAACAACGCCCTGACATTCCAAGATATGTAGCTTAGACTCATTTTCAGATGTCATATTGATATCACCTTGTTCACCTCTAAACTGCTCAAAACATTTGGGCAGTTTATCTTCTGTTTCCAACTTTTTTGTTACTAGGGATTGGAGAACAGTGCTAACCTTTTTTCTTTTAGTTTTGATTATTGCTATTTTCTTGGTTCCACCCACAGGAATGCTGTGTTTCCTTGGCCTTCCTGGGTTGTTCTTTACTTTCACAATCTGAGGCTCTTGCCCCTTAGTGACACCAACCTCAGGGTTGCACCCGATGGTAATGGGTGGCTCCTTGATACTTTGGGTTTCTAACTTCTCTATTTCAACATTTTCCTCACTGTTTTTAACCTCGGGAAGGACCAACTAAGCAATAGCAAGCAAGGATCCACTAGGGGTCAGGCTGGGGATGGTAGCTTGTTCATGAGTGGTGGTAGAGTCCTCTGCTATTAATGACTCGCCCAGCCTAGGGGATGCTATTTCAGCATTTAGATCATATTGGGATTTTTAAGATCGCACATTGCCCGTAGTTTGATCACATGGGCCTTTTGCAGCCTCACGAATCAGAACAAGGGCAGGTTCTTGTAAACGTTTAGGAGGATTTCCCCTTTGTGGCTTTCAGTCACCTCTAGCGTGACATCTCCACCATTCATAGACAAGCTGCAATCTCTGGCCTCATCCCGAGAGGGATTGACATATTTGGGATTGGACATGTTTGAGAGTTTATTCCCCGCTAGAGGAGGGTCTTTAGGATGATTAATGAATTCATATCTGCTAGCCAAGTTTTTTTCAATTCTCTGTTTGATGTCCCTCATTGCAAATTTTAGATATAAGTGTTTGATGAATAATTGATAGTTGAGGATTTTTAGAGTTTGCAAGATCTAGTTTGAAAGGTTTTAGAATATTGCAAAGTTAAATAATTTAATATTTTTTGTGCGGCTGAAATACCTGCCATATCATTTAATCTTTTAAGGAGTCGTACAACTATAGCCTTTTGGTAGCCGTACCATATAATCTCAACATGTTGATGCAATTGTAGTTCTAAGGAGAACCGACCTGGCAATAAGACAAGGTGAGGTGGCAGCTAAAGCAAAGCTGCAAATAAAGACAAATATAGGAGACACCTAAGAGTTCATATAATAAAGGGCGATATTGGAGTCTAGTGGTCAATATTCAAAGACTTTCGGGAGTTGCTCGAATGCCTTCTACCTTTTCTAGCACTGTTGATAATCTGAAAATTTGTCTTTGGGTGGTGATATATATCAAGACCATTACAAATAAATGATGGTTTGATTTATAATGGCAGAAAATAACAGGTTTGACTTGTAGTATTCCTTTGCCAATGCTATATCGACCTTTCTACACTATGAAGGCAGCTAGAATGTGATGGTATTGATAAGCACAAGCTGCTACAGCCGCGCCAAGCTAGGCTGAGTCATGGTTTGTGAAACAAGCAACACCAATATTAAGAGCTTCCCTTAGCCAGTCGTGACTTCTTCCAGATCAAACACAAGCATTGTCTAAGGTAACATGGCGCCCTATATATGTCTACTAGTCATCTAGGAGCCACGTGGGAGAGCAAAAAGATACCCACGAGTCTGTCATAACATTGGTGGCATCGAGTATGAAAGTGGAGGTGATGTTAAAACATGGGTGCTCTGCGTAGGGAGATGTTGGAAGTATTGTTGCAGATAATACACCTCCTGTGTGACTCATAAATTTTGAAGGTCATTCGCCCAATGTGGGACTCGATACCAGGTCAGGAGAATGTATGAAATTTCTGATATAAATATTTGCATGAATGAGTAATGGTCCAATTTCTATAAATCAATATCTTTCTTGTGTGTAAGAAGTCGTATTCTCCTGTCATCTGTTGCTTTGTTTGGTGCCTTTTGGTTTTTTTTGTAATTTTTGTATTTTCAAGGGTTTTAATGATTTTTGATAAAATAATGCATAAATGGAAAAATGCATTAAAGCTGGAAATAAGATTAATCTTAAAAATGGAAGCTGCAAGTCAAAATCTTATTTCATTTATTCTTCAAGATTTTACAATCAAATGCATACTGGGAAACAATCTTCAAATACTGGAAGTTGATGATACCCTTATTTGGAAAACTCTCCTGTATTCTGATGAAGCACAAACTTGACCTCTGAATGAAGCCAACAGTTAACACCTTCAGCTAATATTTCACAACCTCAGAATGTTGTTGCAATGAAACAACTACGCTCTCCAATGCCGATACGCTGGCAGAAAACCTTAGGGCTCCCTTCTCCAAACGCCAGAGAGAAATCAAAGACAAATATCAAATCCTGTATGTCCATAAATGAGCCCCTTAAGATCCTTTTTATTCTTTTCTTGTGAGAGCTCAAACACTTCCCTTGTCAATGTGGGATAAAAGATATATTCCCACTTTAATTTTCCACTTAATGCACTTTATTAAAATTAGAGTGACTTTATTATTATAAAATTACTTTATAACTTTATAATAACAGTAAAATATCAAATAAATCACCTAAGTCACTTAAACTTTAATATCTCTTGAAATACTTGTCCGATTGCTATGCCGTCCGATCCAGGAGTCGACTCTCTGTTCTCCATGTGATTAGATGCCAGACTAAAAATAGAAACCCTAAACAGTGACTTACTATAAATAGTAATTCCCCCAAACTGAGTTAAACGAAGGCTGAGGTCGACCTAATACTGAACTCTGAAGGAGAAAACCTGCTGATAACTTCCAAAAGAGGCCCCTTTAACCAATCCCATTAGCCTATGAGGGTCAAATGATAGGCTAATTCTCCAAATTCTGATGCTCGCGAAAATGGGGACATTACATTGTGGTATATCAGTTTTCATATTGTATAAGGTTAAATGTGATTCTCTTTCATTATATAAGTCAAATGTGTTGAAAATATGGTATTGTAAAGAGAACTTGTAAACAATCCAAAAACAATGCAAACAGGAGTATGACAAAATATTCTCATATGTCAAACTGAGAAAATCATAAAAATTACTATTCCATTTAAGAAGGGATTTTACAGATTAATGCGAATGGCAGATTACAAGCAAATCTGATAAATGCCAAATTGATAGATAACAAGCAGACTTGATCAATGCCAAATAGACATATTAGAACAGGTCTGGTCAATGCCAAATTGATAGATAACAAGTAAACCTAATTGATGGCAGATTGGCAGATAATGAAGGTACAATTCTTGGGGGCTATGCCTTCCAATTATCGTTACAATGCAAATGCAAGAAATTAAATATATCTGGTGAAAGACCACCTAGGTTTTAACAATATAGCCTGATACTGAATTTGCTCACAAAATCAGATTTGCTTTCCATATATCTTTTAGAGTTAATAAACAAATAGCTATTGGGTTAGGCAATTTAGTAATAAATGGACTGTAAATTTCATGAGTACTGCTGGTTACTGATTAATTTTCTTAAAGTTCAAGGAATTAACCACTCAATTCTGAAAATGAATGCACAAAAATGTACCACCAGAACAGTCCTGAAATGAGTGGTACTCAATATCTTAAGGTCTTTATGGTCCTAAATCTGACTGCTGCACTTAGAAATTCAAACCATAATTTCCTAGAGTTACTATAATGAATTAGAAAATGGTTGTACACTACCCTGAGTGAATGTACAGCTCTTTAAAATCCTGCTTCAAACTTCCTTCCAAATCACTTAGGTTGAAAGTATTACCTGGGGACACGTCCTCAGGTCTGAATCCCCCCGTTCCCGTCTCGAGGACAGGGGACGGCAGCAGTGTACTATGTTTTTTTAATTTTGATTTTCATATCGTAATTGAAAAAAAAACTATATGGCAGCATTGTAGCCTTTGGGCATTTTGTTATACGTTTATAACTTGTATATTATTGTTTAAAATCACTTGCATATTCACAATGAATTGTGAATATCACATACATATTCACAATGAATTCTGAATTTTGAATGCATATCGAGTATTGACAATGAATTCTTAACACAAATGTTATATGCTAAGTTTCTATAATGTATATGCGCATGCTTTATCCATGTTTTCATATGAATATTTAAAGTTTCCCTATATATTTTACATTTTTCTATATTTTATATAGCCGTCCCCCCGCTGTCCCCAAATTTGGCCTGAAAAATCGGAAACTTGGGGACTCGTCCCGCCATCACTTGCCATCCCTGTCCCGGAAACTTGGGGTAACACTGGGTGAAAGTGTTCTTAAGCACCAAAGTGAGTGCTCTAATACCACTTACGTGGCAACCTAGTACACAGTCCAAAATAGGTACAATAAATGTATTCTCAATGGCACACTTACTACATGCACATGTCAAGAACAAATGATTATTGACATATGGTGCTATGGTTAGAAGTGAGACTCAACTTAGAACCATTGTCTTACTTAAATGCATGTGTTTTTTTTTGCAAATTTTTTTATTTTACATTCAGGTAAACCTATATCAATTATTTATATAATGTGTTATGAGCATTGCAAGGTATGAATGGCTCTCCATGTATACCTTGGGTAGGCTTAGTATTAAGAGGCTATGTATCCCGTGGAGGAGGTATGGATTTGATTCAATACAAGGTAGGTTATGTATACTTTGTTTGACCAAAATATAAGGTAAGTGGAAATACAATCTCCTGAGCTTTTATGAAGATCTCATTATATCATATTGCAGCCTCTTTAGGCAGTGACTTAAAAACTACCATCACCTTTATATGCTTCAACTACCTTTCCTCAATTATAAACTCAATTGTATATTCTTTAAATATTGATTTTTTATCTTTTTGATTAATCAAAATTGTAATGTCCCCTTTTTTTGGGTTTCCTTATTTGGCAGTTGGTGCTATCTTTTAGAATCCGTGCCTGCATATTCAGAGGAGTATGTTGATGTTGCCAGAGAGCTTTTTGGGTTTTTTGGGGTTTTCTCTGATCCTTGGTGGGTAGTATTGCTATTTTTAACAATGTATATTTTTAGTAAGTTCTAATGCATCTCAATTTGGGCTAGTTTTGAGTTTGGACACACTATTTTTAGCAACTTGCTATTGTTAGTAAGTGCTATTTTGGACACCTAGTCTTGGCATCAGTACGGTGTTGGGTTTCCAGTTTTAGTAGTGGTGAAGTCGGTGCTTTTGGAGTAATATTTATTTTCCTTTGTTGAAATCTTCTAAAAGGTAATTTCATGACTTAAGTTAAACTTCAATTTTGACCCCTTGTGCTCAACGCTTAGGGAAGAGGGTCACTTAATTTGTTTTTAAAAGGTAAATATTATTTCCTAAGGTGGACGTGTAGTGGCCTACCCCAATCTGATATACAACTTTTTTTGCAAATTCACATAGAATACATGCTGACATTTTGTCACATAGTTAACCGAACAATCAAGTTCATATTTACAGAACAATCAAGTTCATATTTACAGTAAACTCCAATTAATACAGAATACTTATCAACAAGGCAACGAGCTGCTTAGCTTAAAATTACAGAGTATAATTTCCAAATAGAATTCAACATTTTATTAGTTCTTGTATGCACAAATATACATTCTGACCTGAGAATCCTTACGTCTGACATATGAGTTGTGTTGTACCCCAAATTAAATTTTTTGCAACACTTAGGCATTTTGAAGAAATGGTCAAAAGTCTTGTAAAAAACTGTCAAAAAGGTTGGAAAATGGATTTTGCATGTCATGCATGTTGGTGAAAAAACTCAAAATTTTCAAAATCTAAGGATCTAGGTATGCTCAGAGCAACCTTATCTACAAAATCTAGATCTTAGTTTTTCGGCCCTAAATTTTAGAAAATAATAGGAAGTTTCTAAAAATAGTCTTTTTTTGGGTTTCTTCTCAAATGGATGTTGGCAAAATTTTCTAAAAATAGAAAGTCTGACTCTAGGGGTTCAAACTGATTTTGATTGGCTTAAAATACTTCCTCATCAGGCTAGTCTAGTCAAAATCGTCAAAAGATTAATTTTTCTCTAATGGGTCTATTTTGCTTTTTCAGAAACCAAATCAGGAGCTCCAAGGTCATCAATGGAGGTTGCTCCATTGCCAGGTGTTAGATTCAAGGTCTCAAGCATTGCACAGATCGAGAAAAGGCGAAATATTTTCAAGAAACGAAGAACGAAGGAAGGAGGTTGAAAAATCTTGAAAACTGAGAAAATTTGACTAAGTCTGGAGATTCTAGGCGCCCCTGCCTAGTCAAGGCAACTAGCCATTCATGCCTCAGAATATTTTTCAACCTCGACCACCGAGCATGAAGCAAAGAACGTGAGGAACAAGGGAGAAAGTTCAAAATTGCAAATAAAAAACTAACACTAGAAAATAAAGGCGCCCTTGCTAGCCAGGGGCGCCCAACCTTTCAAGGTGTCAAATGCTGGAATTAGGGTTTGTGTTTCTATGGTGTCTTGCTTAAAATTCCCTTGGCTCTGCAATGAATCCAACAACAGGTCCATCAGATCAAGCTATTAGTCGGAATCTCAGATCTAACAGAGGAGTTTCATCAAGAAGCAAACTAGAAATTGTGAAAACATCAAAAAAATATTCTATCTCTGGGATCTTTGGGCGCCCCAGCTAGCCAGGGGTGCCCAGGGTTTTGGAGGACCTAATTCAGAGATTAGGGTTTGCAAATATGATCATTGTCTTTGGAATTTTGTTAGCTATCCAGTGGATGTCTTAGCTCAATCATCAGATTCATCTGTCACTAGTAGTTGCAAATCAATCGAAGGACAGAGCATGGAAGATCAAGTTTGAAGGTTGAAAATTAAGTAAAAATGGTTGCGTCTGGTGATCATGGGCGCCCCAGGTAGCCAGGGGCACCCAATCTTTTGGGCATTTAGAAGTCAAAATTAGGGTTTGTTGCCTCTAAGGAATTTTCTTCAGATTTGAGCAGGCTTTCCAGTGGATCCATCAGTGAGTTTATCAAATTTATCAAGCACCAGATATTAAAGATGGAACAGAGGTAAAATTGTGCAGAATGTAAAAGTCAAATTGGAAAGTTGAAAATGTCTAAAAATGACTAATTTTGGGCAATAAAGGCGCCCCAAGTAACCAGGGGCGCCAAAACTTTTGAGACCCTAAAACTACTTTTTTGGACCAGTCACTTCCAGAAGACCCCCCTCAAAATTCTTTGAGCTATCCAACGAATTTGACAACCAGTTCATTAGGTGAGTCAATCATCCATAAATGAGAATTCGTCCAAAGATCAGAGAAAACACAGAAATTGAAGAACATCAGAAAAATGGCTAACACTGGGAGCCATTGGCATCCTAGGTAGCTAGGGGCACCCATGATTTTGGAGGTCCAAATAATGTTTTTAGCAGACATTGCGTCCAGAATAATTTTCTTCGATTCGGTTAGGCTCCGCAACGAGATCATTAGCCAATTCATAGGATTAATCTGGAGGTCAGAATGAAGATCAAACTGAGGGCATATTTTCAAGCAAAAAGTTGAAATTTCGAGAAAATTGGCTAAGTCTGCTAAGGAAAAGTGCTCCTAGTCAAGAAGGGTGCCCAAGGCTCAATGCCTTAGAAAATTTTCCAGTTTTCCTCATACATCATCCAAACAGTGTCCACATTCGATGAACTTGCTCAGGATTGGCTTCGAAAGATTTAAAGATGGAGAATAAAGCGTCTTTGTCATCCTCAAAACTTATTTAAGATGGCTTTGTGCATTCATTATCCATATTTTGTAGGTGGCGTTGTAATGTCCCCTTCCAGTTGACATCTCTCAGATCTTGAGATTAGCCTATTATGTGACCCTCGTAGGCTGATAGGGTGGTTAGAGGGTCTTGTTGAGGCTTGGCTTGGCTTCAATTGGCAGAATCATTCAGCTTGGGCTTTTGTTCAGGGTCGTTTGGACATCGGTTGCTTGACTTACTATTTTTAGTAAGCGGAGACACTCAGCGGAGCACCCCTGCTATTTTTAGCAATATGGTCTAGTCATATGCAGTTTCAGTCACTTAGCATCCGGCTTCAGACGGTTCGTTAATCGGACTTATATTGAGAGAGTTATTAATATTTATTTGCCAAAATAAATATTAATTAAATTGGAGCTTATATTATATAGTTATAATATAATTTAATATTATAACTTAAGTGACTTTTTAAAGGGGTCGACCATCATGAAGAAGGGGCCACTTTTTAATTAATTATTTTAATTAAAAGGGCGTCCAAACTATGGAAAGATTAAAAGGTGAAATTCAAGTTTCATTTAAATGATGCTTTTTAGAGAAATTCGACCCAACTGAGGAAATATAAGTTTCTTTGAGAGAAACTCATTTCATTATGTTATGAAAATCGATTTTTGTCACTTTTTCCTTTAGAGAACGGAGCCAAGGGTTTCAGTTGTCTATTCGCATTGGAGAACGAGCCATCTTCAGTGTTGCAGTTCAGAGGCTATGAGATATCAGCTGATTTATTGCCTGCAGTTGAATAACTTCATTCAGAAGTTATTACAGATCTTCATGTGAGTTTTTAATAGTTAGTGTTTTGGATCGACTCCTTTCCAGAAGGGAATATTTTTCATTTGCCATCAGTTCTTAGACATCTGGCACACTTCCCAAGGTAGTACGGATTTTGTTGCTGCTGTTCAAGGGCCGTACAAATCAGCTTGAGGGCCGTACTTTTCTTGTGAGCTTGGACGCCTTCGTTTTTGACCTTCTGCCTGCACCAGATGGGACGCCTTGGTCTCTTGAACATTCTGCAGGGGTTTTTAGGCTGGAGAATTACTAGTTGATGTTGGCCGTACTCTTTCTTCATCATCCTGGGCGGCTGCAATCAGCAAATCAGGTTTTTAAATAATGCAAATCGGTTTTTCCTTTTTGTCTGCATGCTAGGGTTTGAATATTGTAAACACTGAGAAAGTATAATAAAACCATTTGCTATCGATTTAGGGATCTCTGTGTATCAATTTTCGCCTTATTGAATTTATTATAGATTTTAGAAGCATTTCTTTCAAAATCACATTATGTTCTTTCTATGCAAAAACTTCAAAAAAACCAGAAACCTTCAAAACACAAAAAAACAAGCAGTTTGAGCATTAGGTTGAAGTTGAGCCAGAAGGGTTCTTCACAGGCGTCCAAAGGAGGAGACAAATAATTTCTTCATTTCAAGATTTGAAGGCCAAATCGTGGTGCTTTTTCGAAGTTCTTCATATTTTCCAAATCAACTCACACAGAGGCTTGCTTTTTCATGTTTGAAATTTCCAAGGCATCAATTTTTAGAAGGGGGTCATCTTTTTCAATTTTCAACAATCTGGGTCAGCTTGGTTTTTGATTCTCTACAACTTTGGAAAATTTTAAGATTTTCAAGAACCTTCTTTTTCCACGCATGTCCAAGAAACCTTCAATATTTTCAAAATCTAATCAATTGGGTTTCTCTGAAACGTGATTCTGCACAAAACCCAACTCTCATCTTTTTTCAAGAAAATTCTAAAATTTTACGGTTTTTGCTTTTTCAATCAGCCATCTCTATTTTCCAAAATGGACGATCTGGGTCTTTTCGAAACAAAGTTCTCTACAAAACCCAGGTCCCAGCTTTTTTTCAGAAAACTGCTTTTTTCAGGAGAAATCGGCCTTTAGTTTTCAGCAATTTATGAAAAAAGTGTCTGAGCATAGTCAAGTTTACTGTCAAAATTCGAGTTTTTCATTATGGAGTACTCTCCCATCGAATTCAAAACCAAGTCGGTGTTGTATCATGATTTCATCAAAACTTTTGAAACTGATTTGCATTATACAAAACCAGTGTTTGATTTGCGTGTTTTGGAAGACGCAGGCAATGTTGCAATCAAACACCTTGGTCATTTTGGATTACTTGCAGCAACTTCAATTCCCGTCTCAGTGCAAAGTCTAGAGTTTGTAATTGCTTGTGTCAAGCATTACAACCCAGCAACACGAGAAATTGAAGCAACAGATGGAAGAGTTGTTTGCAGTCTCAAGCCGGACGTTGTTGAAAACTGCTTTTCAATACCACCTTGGTTAGAAAATTTGGTCATCTCCATTGAAGAATGTGAAAAGGTGTGGCACATGCACAAGGACAAATACCGGAAGAAAATTGCACAAAGATGATTGAAGGAGAAACACAATACTTTGCCTAAGAACATCGGGTGTGGAGAATTCAAGGAGGAGTTTGCAATAATGATTACTTTGCTCAACCGAGCCACTGGTCAAGCAGAAGCCACTTAATTGCAGCCTTGGATGTTTTATATCATCTCTCACATCATGAATAAAATAGAGCTTTATGACTAGCCCACTTTCATTAGCGATATTCTCCATTATCAGATGACCGAGTATTTCAAAATTCATGAGTTTCACATGATTTCATATCTAGTCTACCTAGTGGCCTTTGAAGGAAAATTCAGAGGATTGAATGTCGTAGGAACTCTGGATGTACAACATGTATATCATTATTACCCGTAGCTGGAGTTTTCAAAGTCAGCACATCATTACAAGCGGGTGAATAATGCATTCTTGATGCATACAGTGAGAGACTTGGACAATGAGTTGCATGTACGGATTTCATCAGTTGCCAGGGCAACAATGGCGGAGTGGGCTGATTGGTTCATCCAGTTTCCTACCTTCACCTACATCAGAGTATACGGCTTCTTGAGTACTCCAGTCATGTTGCCAAGATATCCCACAAATGAGGTGGTTTTCATGGAGTTTCTGAAGCAAGTGTATGAAGTTCACTTGTTCTTGCGGAACCGAAAGAAGGTTGCTTTTAGTTTTCCTGTAGAGATGGGTATCTACAAATGTAGATTATCGGCGGATGCCAAGGTGATGGGTGATGAGTTGTCAAAATTTGGCCTCAATTTTTTCAACGAGAGGCGATCATATGATCGTCGTGGCCTGTTTGCATCCCGTCTTGGTCAAAATCAAGCACATGTTTCCGCAGTTGAAGATTTTTGGGCTAATTGCGAGGACAAGTTTGAAGTACGGAAGTGCAATAATAGCAGATTCACAGTCCAACAGATGGCTGATTTCTTGTCAGAGGATATAGAAGGATTGTTTGATGATGGCAAAGAAGTACTTCTTCCTATGTATGCTAGAAATCAAATTGAGCAGCAACCACTTCCACAAGTCAATTGGTCTATCAAAGAAAACACTTCAATTGAAGAAAGAACGAGCCGAGTTGTCAAAAACAGTAGGATTTTCTTAAACCCCAAGAGGACTCAGAAGGAAGTTATTCCAGTCGCAAAGCCGCCGATAGTGCAGTCATCCCTACCTTCTTCTTCCAAACCAAAACCAAAAATGAAGGCTATGAGCCACCCTCCGGAACGTTTGAAGATTTGTAGAATGGAAAAGAGTGTAAGAAGAAAGCTGGATTTCTCTGATGCAATTCAGTAGGAACAACCGACAGTTGTATCAAAAGTTTCACTAGAAGAGCCCATGCCACAAGCAGAAGCAGTGCCTTTGTCACCTGATTCTCCACCATTGTCGAGGTCTTCTCCGATCCATATTGATTTAGAAGATGAAGGAGTTGATGAAGTTGAAGCCGAACCTCCCAGAGAAGTTAGTAAAGACACCTTGTCTTGGCTTGAGAACATCCTAGGAAGGAAAAGGAGGAGGCCTTCATACCAACTGAACTTCACAGAGCTTAGCATTTACTAAGAGCCACTAGTAAAGAAGCCTAAGAAACAAGTTCACATAGAGAAGAATCCAGATGGTGAGATAATCTTTGAGATTGCTATGCCCCCAGAAGATAAAAATATTGATGAGGTGTAGGTTGATGATTTCACAGTTGTCAAAGCCAATCTCGGCAAGAGCACTTCACACACTAATGTAAATTTTTTCGAAGTTGTAGCAGGAAATCTAAAGGAAAGAGTACTTAAAGATGGAGAAGATAAGGCAGCCCCCTCAAGGCTGGAAATGGGCAACTTCGGCAATATATTTCTAATCTACTTCATAGCACTTCATAGGCTACTCAATTGCTTCCACAGATTCTAGAGTCACCGACTAATCAACACCAGTTAAGACAGTTGGTATATATGGGAAGCATATGCGATATTGGATAGAGGAGTTCATCATCAAGGGCAGATTTGTGCTTTCAGAGATTAATTAGTTAAGGTATAATGCCATGATCTGTGTCAAGGGATTCAAGGGTTTGAGCAAGGTATGGCAGGGGTGAAACCAATGCACAAGATAATCATTTCAGATTTGAAGACAACATATGATTCAACAGTTGCAAAAAAACACAAGAGACAGATTCTTTCATGGAGAGAACGTCACCTCTTCAAGGTGAAAACTTATGAAAGAATATCTGAAGAACTAGTTGAATATAGACAGAAGATTGTTGATGTCCTCAAATTCATGTGTATTTGTTTCACAAATCCTTTGTCGGTATTGTCATGATTATTGTGGTTTCATTGAGCTTGATGAAGTGCAAGTTGAGTTCCAGAATCTTGTTCATGGCAACTTCAACAATGATCCTGTTGCCGGAAAGATGAGTCAGATTGCCATGATGTCAGCAAGATTCGATAAAGCGGCTGATGAGGTCAAGGATTTCTTGAGATCAATTTCAAAAGGTGAGGAAATCCTGGAAAAGCGGAATATGGCTTTAGATAGTATCAACACTCCTGATAGAGAGGCAATTTCCAACTTTTTGGCAGATGTAGTTGAGATTTAAAGCAGGAGTGAACTTGATGCTTTCTCTGAGCTTTCTTTCCATTCTTATCCATTCTTTGTGAAAGAGAAAGAATCAAGTTGTAATAGTTGGCACTTTCCTTGTTTTTTGCTTTCATAGGTTGTTAGATAGTTATTTTGTTTTAGTTTTAGAAATAAAGCTTGTATGTTGGGAAGTCTTGTAGTAAAAGCAAGGAGATTTTAGGGTTCCCTACTCCTCTGCTTGTGTATAAATAAGGGTAGCCTTGTTCATTTTTCTTTAACAATTATTGTGATAGCAAATTGCTGAGCCTACTTTTACCTGCAAGTTGTTATTCAGTGTCAGTTCACTTAGTGTAAGAGCAAGCTTGTATGCCTACCTTTGCTGCAAGATATTGTTCAGTTCATGTGTTATTTGTGTCAATGTATTTTGGTTGATCGCAAAACTGTAAGCTTGTTATTGCTACAATCCTGTTGTCCCAGAAGTGGTCTTTGTTATTTGAAATTTGAGAAAGGAAATCTTATGCCTACTTTGCTGCTTTGATCTACTATCTCAAGTTTCTGTTTTATGTGTTATGCTTATACAATCTTTATTTCAGCTTGCATCTAAAAGTACAATGAGTCTTAAGGTGTACATTAAGAGTGAGTTTATGTGAGTTTTGTGTCAAAGAATTATTCCTTGTTTACTTATAACTCTCAAGCTTTGAGTTTACTTGAGTTGTTAAAAGCGTCATTAGAGTAGGCTTAGTCGTAGTTGAAATTCAAAAAGAGAAAATCTCAGCTACGACGCTAGAGTTTTATTATCTTGTGCTCTTAGTTGAACAAAAAGATTGGCAATTAGTTTTAGTTTACTTTCTTTAAGCAACATTAGCGAAGAGTGAGCTTCCCCTCCTAATTTGAAGAGCAGTTAATCTGTGCATAGCTTTCTGTTTCTAATTCGCATACTAGAGGTGCAAATTGAAACGCCAACAAGTTGCACCCCGTCCACCACTTCAAGATTATTAGCCACTAGAACTGTAGAGTTAGCATATTACTAGCACGGTTGATGACTCACACTATACACAACTTTGTGGTTCAACCTATAGCTTTCTTTAGTACAACTCCAAAAATGTTTATTGGACTAAACATTAATACCAATTCTTCAATATAAGTGCCTCCTTAACACCCACGTATCCTTGTCTTTACTCTAGTTGTGAAGCTTTAGAAACCTTTCCTCTTAGAACTTTTTTGCCTTTGTATACTAAAGCACTTTAAGGATCCCATCTGAGTCTTCCCTTACCGGTAGTATTATTAGAGACCATACATTTTGAAACGCCATTGCATAGAGCTGATATGTCCTTTGTAATTTGAAGTGGTTACCTCTTCCAATCATCCACGTCGTCCCTTTATTTTCTCTTATGATGCCTTCTATTATAAACGAATGCTTTGTTATAGCTTATATTTAGTCTTTATTGATTTTTCGTAGCTTGTAAGGAGCGATAACTTCATTAAAGATTACGACCACCTGAAGTGTTTCCTTAATTCACCAATTCCCCTTCATATGCCTCCCATAAGAATATAATGTTGGGCTTTCTTTTTTAATAGCGGTAGCCTTTTCACATTCTTCAACATAGAGTATATGCTTGTTTGCATTATTTCCATAGCTCAATCGCTGCATCAATACTCACGACCAACTAGAGCCATTTCACAAATCAAATGACTTTACCCTCATGAACACAAACGGCTTCTGGGCGAGTCCAATATAATGCTCAAAATTTTCCCAGTGGTGGATCTTAATGACTTCTAGAATATATGAATTACCTATGACTCCTTCGAATTTGTTGTGGATACCATAAGTTCCCTCCTTAATTCACCTGATATTCTTCTAGAGATCAATCAGCTATATCCATTCATTTACTTTTCTCAACATATTTCTCTTCTGCCTTCAAATCTTTTAAACTGGTGCTTTTGTAGTCCTCTGAATAATAATATGTTTAATTAATCCACATAATGATTGCCAACGATATTTGCTATTCATCACGTTTCTTTGAACAACTCTTAAAGGCTAATGGCCAGCACAAATAATATTTGGGACCCACGATTGCCTTCTAGCTACAAGAAAATAAACACTAGACTTTAATTTTCATCAAAATGAGAAACAACTTCAAGTTCCAACATCTTCCAATAAGAGTCGTAGCTAGAAACTTATTGTCATGTTTTTTAAAAAGGAGACTATAGCACAACACTACAAACCCATAGGATATTCCATAAAAAACCTCTCAAATTTACAACATTTATTATTGGTCCCTTCTGTATGGAAATACCCAGGAATGTACAGATTATAGACACATAATAGCTGAAAGCAGAAATATGTGAAATCAATTACAATTTTCTGTAACAAAGAAATACAATTAACACTTTAATTCGTTTTTACCACCAATACTCTATTAAAGCATTTTCTGAAATTCATCTTTGAATAGAGATTCATGAATTTTCTCAAAATACCATCATTGAAACCAAGTGAGAAACCTGAGCGATTTCTCCAACTATCAACCAGGGTGGATCTCTCACCATCGGAGCTGATTTTCTTCTAGAGTTTTTTTCGTCCTCCAAAAGGATGTGTTGAACCCAGTTCAACCAACCCAGAACTTATTTCCCAAAATCAAATCCAACCTATCTACAGTTTGCTCCACAATATTCTTTTATAACCTTTGCCTTGACTCTTGGCTTTTTGCTTGCCTGACTTTTCAAATTTCTTTTCTCTTTTTTTTTTCCAATTGTGACTTAATTTTCAATTTGCATTTAATAAGTCACTTGAATATAATATTATTTAATTGATAATATTTCCTTTTGAATTAACATTTGGAGGAAAATATTAAGTAATTAAAATAATATTATATTTTCTCCATGTAGTAAAAAAAAGGGACATTACAGGATGTCAAGCTTGAGGAGTTAAGTGAAAATAAAAATATAAATCAAATGTTTTCTCATGGAGATGGTTGTCCTTTTTTCAGAGGGAAAAAGGAAAAAATGCTTTTGTTTGGAAAAGCAACAAAAAAGCACAAAAGCGAAAAACACTTTTTTCGAAAAAACAGGGGAAACGCAAAAAAGCGCTTTTACGAAAAAGCAAGGAAAAAGCTATAAAAGGAGGCATGGGGTAGCTCATTAGATTCATGTTGAATATGATAATGTTATGTTGCTGGATTGGAACCTGAGTGTTCTTTCCTAAATCTTCAGAGGATGAAAACCCTCTCTAGGTTGTTGGTTTTAGATTTGGAAGATAGTCCCTAGCTGGTTGGGTGTGATTTCATTCAAGTATGACCATGGAGCTTACAAGTAGAGTATTTAGATTTTGGGTTTGACCATTTTAATGAGTTAGCATTATGTTGGTGATCATTATCTATGATTTTAGTGAAATTTTGGAGTGTTGCTAATGGTTGCTCTTGTTTGCTGGTCAAACCCTTTCATGACCTAGGTTGCACCACAGTTTCATTGCTGTAGGTTGAAGGGTTGAAGATTTCGTTCACATTTGTTTCCTTGATCTTTGGCGCCCCTTCTTGCCAATCTTAAGATTTTTAGACAGAGTTTGTGATTTTTGGGAGTTGGTCGCCCCTTCTAGCAGGCCGTACCATTTGGGGGTTTCTTGTTTTTTGGGAGTTGTGAAGATTTCTGCTCTTTTCCTTGCCGTTCGAACTGATTTGGTGGCGCCATGATCATCCTATGACCTTGCAATCAATTTGTGAATGTTCTATGGTGAGTTGGTGACTTCCTTGGGTTGCGTGCCATATTAGAGCTTGTTGTTTGAAGGGTTTTCAGACCCACTGTTGCATATCAGACGTGTTGCAACAACCTTTCAGACCTGATACAGTCCTTTTGGGGTCAGATTGTGAGGTAAAATTGATAATACATTGTGAGGATATCTGTTTACAAGTTGGGTCTCCTATGGAGGTGATGTGCTAGTCATATGCTTGCTGGTTTGGTGCATCAGATTCCTGCAACAGCTATATCAGACTTGATATCTCTTATTTCCTCCATGTTATTTGAGGTATAATTGCTAACATGTTGCAGGGTTAGGTCATTGGCTCAGTTGGTTGTCTCATGATTTCAGTCATTTATTGCAGCCATATAACAGGTTTACACTTGTTAGTATCATTTGTATTGAGCTTCATTGTAATACTTACTTGGTAGTACCATTTAGTAATCTTGCTCTTTTTGGTTTGATACTAACCCCACTGAATAAGTGGTATTCCCATTGAATAAGTGGATGACTCTTTGGATTTCATGTTATGCTTACTGAATAAGCAAATGTTTACTTTCATGTGGAACTGTGCATCCCACTGCATAAGTGGTTTTAGACGGCTAGCCGCCCGATGCTTTCATTTCCCGCAATTTGTAATTCCCACTGAATAAGTGGATGTTTCCTTATGTTTGAAGATTTCATACTCACCCCACTGAACAAGTGGTTCATTTCAAGAGCGTAGCATTTTAACCTTACCATCGTATGATCTCACCTTGCCCACATCGGGATCTAGGTGATCAAGAAGTGGAAGGGAGTTTGCTAAATCTTTGATTATTGGCTAATGCTAACAAGTTGTGAAGTTTTGAAAAAATATAAAGGGTGGGTTATTACAAAAACAATACGGTGTGGTTTACCACTCTACATAAATATGTCTGTCTTAAACACACACACACACACACATAAATATATATAATATATTTGCCTTGATTGTCTTTGTGGCTCTCTTTTATATTCTAGGATGGCATTTAGTTTGTAGAATGAGGTGAAAGGGATTATCTAAATATACTTTTTTCAGTGTCAATGTATTGAATATAGCTATAACAATGCTACCTGTCAAAAGTATAAAGCTAGTAACTCAATTTAGTCTTTTATGTCTACTAATTTACACGTGTGATTAATAAATTTAGTGACATATTTATTTGTGTATTGTACAGGGTTCTAACAGGATTATTGGAGCTTGGTTTCAAAGACTTTATCAGAGTTGGAAGCATTAAAAAGATTGCAAGAAATATTTTTCCGTAAGATAATTCTACTAATATTTAGTTTGATTGAATAATGGTGGAGACTGTTATCATTTACTCAACAATCATGGCGTGTAGTCTGTACATTTATACGAAAGAGATTCGTCCATATGTACTTTTCTTAGTATCATAATCTATCTTAAGATGCAAATCACTTCTAATAATTGATAGGTTTTAGAGATCTATTGAAGTCATGATTACACTCTTAAAGGATCATTGGGAAAATTGTTCACTTGAAAATTTCAATTTCATCTTCAAGTATGCATTGTTTTCAGGTACTCAGTTTATGCTGCATCAGATGTAAACTATGTTGACAATGTAACCCTAAAAGAGATGCAAGAGAGACTGATGGAAGCATCTGCCTATGAGCAATCGGTAATAACCACCTTTTGACAAAGTTATATATGTTGCACCTCCTTGTCGCTATTTGTTTTTTCAGAAATTCAGATATGCTTTTCTTCAGGTGAAAAATTTACAACATAGCCCAGTTAATCTCTTTCATTGACCATTTAGGAGATCGAAGAGGAGATAAAATCTTTAAGAGATGGTAAGATGGCTCATCGGAGAGGAAAATTGAAAGATGTTAAGGTGGTTGGTGTCACTTGTTATTCAACAATCAACCCAATCTTGAAAGGCAACAAATTTCAGGTTTGTCCAGAAAGCATCATATGGGTTATTTTTTATCGCATTTATGCTGATTATTGGAAATTGGATGCTGTGTAGATTTGCATTCTTGACGAGTGTGCACAAATACCAGAACCCCTGAGCTTGCTTCCTCTTTCTCAGTTTGGCTGCCTCAAGTAAGTCACAATAACTATCTGAATCTCAATCTTCCAAAAAAATTGTGTCCATTGGGAAATCCTGAAAATATATTAGTGTTTGTTGTTTTAGGCTTATTGCTGTTGGAGACCCTACTCAGTTGCCTCCGACTTTACTAGGGGGATCGGATCTTTGTGATAGTAAAACCACAGAAACAACTGGTGACAATATAAAACATGGGAAGAATTTCTCATTTGAACAATATGAAATTGAATCTAAAGAATCTGCTATATTTCATGATCTCAGAAGGTATGATGTCATGTCATCATGTTAGACTTGGAAGGAAATTTTGTTACCAACGTCCTGTTTATTTACTGTTCTTTTGTGGTATTTGATATTGACACGCTTTACAACTGTTGGAAACAATGTATCAGACCCATAGATTTTGTGTATTTTCAGATCATTATTTGTTCGATTGGTGGAAATGGGATATGAGCCAATAATGCTCCGCACACAGTACAGATGCCATCCAAGGTATACAAATTAACACTTGAATGTGAGTAAGCTACATGTGATTCTTTGATAGGTATTTGAGCATTTGAGTTCATGGTAAGTCTGAAAAAAAAGATTTAAGATCTTGTCTATGTGCATAATCAACTGGGCACGCACTTAGCAAACAAATCTATGGCATATATAGCTATTTTCAATTATGGCTTTTTTCAAGTGCTATTATGTTATTGTTCTATGTGAATATTTTGTTTTGATTACTTGGAAAAATATAATATGATACTAATTAAATTTTTACTAACAGTGGTTGCTATCTAATTTTTCATACTATCTAGGTTGATACCTGTACCAAATCAGTTATTCTATGGAGGAAGGATAATGAACGGCTGCAGGTTTTTCTCAATGCAAATTTTTGTTTTTATTTTCTGCTATCATTGATTATTTTGCTTCTTACATGATCTATAATTAGAATAATTTTTGCATCACTAATTCTCCAACACAAATCTTATAAATCCATTAAGAAAGCTTGGTTGATATGTGACTGCCTCCTTATGAATTTACCTGCAAATATGATTTGTGCTTATAAATAAATTATTTACGTGTTGAAGTTTCAAGATATTTTGTTAATGCTTGAATTACAATAAAATATGACTTGAAAACACCACAAGAACAATCCTTAGGTTACCCTATAGAATCCACAGTGTGAAGAAACTTTTGAAGATTAACTGTCTCTTTGCAATATTATGAATTTAATTCCTTTACTAGGCTTCAATGACACATTTAACACTTTTACAGTATCCTACACTTGCACTTTCTCTACAACTTTCTGCAAATGCATATTCCTAGCTACATAGCTCCCTACCACACTCTCAACAAAGAACCTCTCAATTAACATAAAAAAAGAAAGAAATGAAAAGTGATTGTTCATCAATATTTTTTAAAATGACCCTGCATAGTGTATTCATACAATTAGGAAAGAAGAGGCTCAAACACATCCCTAACCTTGTCCCAATTGTTCCCCTTCTTCCCCTTCTTTTGGTGACACAGAGAAAATGACCATGTACATCAAGGTAGAACCACTACGCGCATGGAGAAACAGCTAACACTTTCACAACCTATGTCTCAAGGTTTGAGTTTGAGTTTGTGTTCGGCAACAATAAAATTCAGATGAATTTTGGCAAGGGAAAAAATTCGAAAAAAAACTTGTTATTAAATTCGCCTTATATAAATGTAAGAATATTAAAATATAAATACGTTTAAATTTTTTTAATTTCAATATTATAATACTAGATAGATTCAATTGAATACATTAATAATTAATCATTTAAATTAAATATTTTAAAATATTAAATAATAGTAAATAATTAACACAATAATCACAATTTAATAAGGACTATTATTTATTTCAAATAATCATAAAAAACTATATTATATAAATTTTTAAATAATAATCATCCAATCATAAGACTCTAATTATTAATCATCACAATTTATTTATACACTAATATATTTTATTTAATATATTGATATTAATGATCTATATTAAATATTTTAAGATATTAAATTGTAATATTCTGAAAATTAAAACATTTAGAATTTTGATTCATTTTTAATATGTTAAATTTATAAGAGATTTGGGGGAGAGATTAGAGCACATAAAATTTTCAATACATAATAATATGTTTCTCATATCGTCGACTCAATATAATTTACTCATATATAGGAGAGTCTACTCCTATATTCAAGGAGAGATTATCTCCACAAATCCCTATTTAGTTGTGATTGTTACTCACGTAACAATACACAACTGAAATCTACGAGTTGTTAAAACAAATCCAAACCGTAATATATATTATTGTTAATATAACAATAATATTACTAACTGTTAGCATTTACATGATAATAATTACTCACGTAATTATTATTTACCCACATACATGGAGCACTAACTCATATTTCCTAACATTGCCCCTCTTAGTGCGAACATGGTAGAAAAACATTCACACACTCCTCTATAGTATGCTCACCTCTATGGCATGCCCATTCCCATGGCTCGTGACCTTGATACAAAAGAAAGGATCTCTCTTTCCATGCTTTTAAACAAGCTTACCACAAACCTTGACGTGAACAAGAACCCATCAATTGTCCACCTCGTGTGGTTTTCTGGATCCTCCCACAAACCCTTTCAAGATCCATGAACTGACTTACTTTGGTGCTTTTGTTCACCACTATGCTTATACATTAGGGAAGTTATATAGGAATCAACTTACATATCACAAATCTGAAAACCCATACTAGAAAAGGTTTCACATTACATTCCATAAGAACACAATGTTCTTAATTGTAGTCACTGTTATCGATCGCTGCCACTCAATCTCTAACAACATAGACAACCGCCACTGCCATAGGAAGTTGCCTTTGACTTTAGTCGTTTTGGTGCGAAAGGGAATGGAACATTGGTTATTATTCCCCCCCACAATGTGAAATTTCCACTTATTCACACAACCAAGAACATTGAAAAGCTAAACATATCATGTTGCATACTATTGTCCGGATCTTGTTGTCTAGATATTGCTGCACATGATCACCATTGCCAATGAACGTATTCATTGACCGACCATCTTCCAACAAAGTATAGCAGTCAGAGGATCACCAAAGTCAGAGGACCTCTACAGTCATCTGCTCTCCAATACAATCATTTTTCCAGTATCCACACATCACACTGAAAAGCTGAAAAAAAAAATGAAAAAAAAACACATTGCATATTGTACACTTGTCACCATATCATGCGTGCAGCCCCGTCATTGATGGTTGATGAGAGGTTGTTGATTGACCTCCAACCTCCAACGCCTCTGTCCTCCATTTATCTGCTGCTAGCTCAGCCGAATTTGACTATGAGGCTCATATATACAAACCTTAAATGAACATTGGTCACCATCGAAAATATGTTCTTTAAGACAATTTTTTTTTTTTTTTTTTTTGGACTTTGATGACACATTGATAATGACAATTTTTACAATATTTGACGACTACTCTTAATGAGATGGATTACGACACTCTTAACAATATAAAGACTAAAAAACGGACTAATACTCTTGATTGACAAATGACACATTTTATAAATAATATGAAATGACTCAAAGTCTATAAACCTACAAACAAATAATAAAGTCAAGAGACTATGCGTTAAAAACAAAGATTAAAAACACAACCTAAAAACCTAAATTTTAAATCATCACTTTAGATTCATTGATTTGAGAGACCAAAACTAAATGTTCTAAACTCACTAAAGTTTATAGTTATCTCTCCAAGAGATCGCAGCCACTGAATACCAAGCATCGCATCAGTGTCTCCAATGCTAACAACATAGAAATCATCCTTGACTTCATAGTTACCCAACTGCATAGACATATGGAGATCTTTCGGTTGCAAGAGATAGTAAAACCATCGGCCACCATTACCTTAAAACCTTCAAACTCTTCCATCTTGAGGCCTCTCTTGCAACTATCCCTTGATCAATGAAGTTATGTGTTGCTCTAGTATCAATTAGAGCAACGATTTGCTGCTCTCCAAGCACTCCACGGGCTCTGAAGGACTCGTTTTTCTGAAAACTAGAAAGTTGGGAAAATGCATTCCCACTTCCTTGGTTCTTATCCACCTCTTCAAGAGCCCTTTCTTCTTCACTATCCACAAAATCAGACTGCTGTTCTGATATATCAGATTCTGAACCATCATCAGAATACACCTCCATGTGATGAGAATTGCCTCTTCTGAAGCACTTGTGATCTCAGCTCCATGGTTCTTTGCAAGAGTAACGTAATTTCTTCCTTTGGAGCTCGTCACGAAGGTCATTATCCATCCGAGAAAGGAACTTCTTGGTCTGATTTGAAGAATGCTTCTTGTCCCTCTTGTGAGCGAAACACTTGGACTGAAATTTTGGCCTTGGGGCAGCCAACTCTATGCTTCTAGATTTTTTGATTGCTTCATCTAGTGTTGGTGGATTGAAAGCCTTCACCCACCCCTTCAAAGGTTCCATTAGTCCTTCAGAAAGTAGGACTACAAGCCTCCTTTCGGTGATGTTGGGTACCATCATAGAAAACCTTTGGAAATCTGCAATGTACTTGTCAAGTGAACCATGTTGTTTCAGCTGTGCAAGCTCACGAAACTTGACCTCAGGATCTTTGGTATCAAATCTCTCAATGAGTTTGTTGGTAAACTTCTCATAAGTAACAATAAGGTTATGGCCAAGAGTGACCAAACCATGATACCACCACTCATGGGTGTTAATTTTGGATTACATATGAACAGTAAGCAGAAAAATAAACACAGAATAGTGAATACAAAAATTTTATCTTGGGAAAACCCTTCTACTCAAGCGAGAAAAACCCAACAAAACTTTACTAATAATAGATCAGGTACAACGGTGCAGAAATAACACTTGAGAATTAGCCAAAAAAATATGCAGAGTACAATAATATAACTCAACACTGAAGTAGTGTGAACTTTTGAGCAATAGCGAACCTCCTTGAGTAGCGAACCTTCTTCTTGATCACAAAATGGCAAATGAATGAATGAATTAATGAGGAGAGTCTCTTTCCTATATATACAAATCCAAGCGTCATTCTTCACTTGAGCCGACCCAACAAATTCAATAACTGTTTATGATTTGGCCGACTAGCTTATATGTGAATCTTTTCTGGGTAATGCCTCATGAAGCTACCCCAAAACATCAACAATCCCTCTTAGCTAGGGAGGTATTCATAGGAAAGTCTTCCTTGAGTCCCACTGAAGGGTATCATGTCTTGTCATGGACTCTCTCAACATGACGTACACAATGGCTACACCCAATTGTGGGAAACACAACGCAGTCTCAGAGATGTGTTCTATACAAGGGATTTCACCTCATATTTCTCCGTCTCAAAGAAATATACGCTACAAGGGCTTTCACTTCATATTTCTCCGTCTCAGAGAAATATACACTACAAGGGCTTTCACCTCATATTTGTCTGTCTCAGAGAAATATATGCTATGATAGATCAGTCCATCGTTCTGTCCATTCCCCTGAGATAGGGAGAATATCTTAATGATGTTGTGACTCCCTCTTAGCAAGGGCGAAATTCTCCACCACTCCAAGCTTGTCTCGGAAGTGTATTGTCCCCGTTTTGGAGGTAGTTGATTTAATTAATTAAATTAATTTAGTTGTCCAAAATAATGATTATTTTTATGAGGATGACTAATTAGTTATTTTAATTAAATCAAAAGATGGTATTAAGTTAATTATTTATAAGGTTATCAATTAAATTAATATTATAAGGTGACCTTATATTTAATTAATTTAATAAAGTGACTTGAATTTTAAAAATATATTATAAAGTCACTTAATAAAAAAATAAAATAATATTCTAGAAGCTTCTGGAGGAATTGGAGAGAAAGAATAAATAGAAGGGTTGTCTAAGCTTCTAGACAGGCAGATTTGATGTTGATGTTGATGTTTGTCCTTTCATCTTGTGGAGCCTAGGGTTTCTATAGATTGTTTTTTATCATAGGAAACGGAAACTTCCTATTGATAGCAATTTTGAGGGTGTGAAATATCACTTGAATTATTGCAGCTGGAGGAAGTAACTTCAGACTTTCTATTTGTGCTTCATTGTAAAAACTTAATGGCCTTTGGCCAAGTTTTTGGCATAGTTCGATTGGTGAAACTTTTGGAGACATTTTGGTAATTGAAGTCTTCATCCTTTGGAGGTCGATTTGCATTGTGCATACTCAGATTTAAAAATCAGTCTATTCCAGATTTCTCATGAAAGCTTAATAATGTCCATCGACTTCATCATTTGAAGGACAATTTGCATTGGAGACAATTTTGAAGGTTCATAGTCTTCATCTATTCATCATCTAGAAGGACGTTTTGCTGGAGATTATATCTTGATCAGAAATTATCAGTCATCATTGCAGCATTAAGGAAGCCACGATTTTGGCTTATATCTTCCTTTGTGGCATCAATTTTCATTGGAGGTTGCAGCTTTCAATGTGCAAGGGTTGGGAGATAACATCTAGGACGAATTGATGATGATTGGTGACCAAAGCAATAAGTACGAAGGTCTGATATACCAGCAGCAGGGGCGACTCAAGACCTAGGGCGATTTTATCAAAGGAGCTTCCAAAAATTCCAAATAAAATTCTGAGGCATTGTTAGGAGGCTTGGAGGCTAGGCGCTAAGGATTGGAGGTCAAAGTCATTGCAAACAAGGAGAATCGAATTTTTTAAGCAAGCGGCCATTAATTTCCAGGTTCTCCAATATTTAGTATTGTCATAAAATATATCATTTATCTTTGCACCATTGTATGTCAAAAGCATATCATTGTAAAGGAGTAATTGCATTGCCTTAGTGAATAGTATGGCTGATATAAGTTGTAATCAGACTGTAATAACTTCTTTCAGACCTGATCATTCATGATGCTATGGATGAAGTCAAGTATGTTGGCATTCACATTGTTACAATTGAAGGGAGATTGCATTTCAATAAAGATATCAGCATTTGGGAGTTATCTATGATTGTCTTATGCATTTGTATCTGTTAATAGAATGTTTGCCAAGTGTTTGGCAAAATGCCACTAGGCTGTATATGTTATTATCAGCATAGTAGTTGCATACCAACCGTTTGAAAAAATACCAGTTGGCTGTAGGTGCATGTTTTTACGCTTAGAAGTCATTGATATGCATTGTAGATGATTTATAGAAGTCATTCATGCCTTTGGATGTTAATTTATGCATAGTAGTATTGAATTTCAAGCATTGGAAGCATTCAATAATCAATTTTCAAAGAACATATCAGTCTGATCACATAAACCAACAAGCTGGGAGGTTGCAAGTGAATTGTTTGACGATATTCCTTGAGCTCTTTATCGGCATTTTGAGGTCAGTTTGAACTAGGCTCATTACAGGAAGTATAAAAACTTTACCCTAGAAAGAGGCTTGGTGAGGATATCAACCGTTTGATCATCAATAAAATATATTGGAGATGGATTGCTTTCCTCAGCACCATGTCTTTGATGTAATGATACTTGATCTCCACATGCTTCGACCTATCATGAAATACAAGATTCATTGAGAGCTTTACACAACTCTAGTGATCACAGTGAATCAATGTCGGCTCTAACATTTGACCAAACAATCCTGCAAGGAGCTTTTGAAGCCATATTGCTTCACGGGCTGCTACACATGTTGCAATATACTCAGCCTTTGCTATGCTCAGTGCCACAGAGGACTACTTCTTGCTACACCAAGAAATCATGGTAGACCCCAAGTTGAAGCAACACTCGGAGGTGCTCTTCCTATCAGCCACACTCCCAGCCCAGTCAGAATCAGAATAGCCCTGTAATCTCAGATCTCCACTAGAAGCATACCTCAAGCCATATCCCACAGTACCATGCAAATATCTTAGTACATGCTTTGCTACAACCAGATGTATCTGTCTTGGCTCACACATGAACTAGTTGAGAACACTCACTGCAAAACAGATGTCTGGTCTAGTGTTGACCAGGTACATCAATGACCCGATCAATTGTCTATACATGGTGGGATCTACCAAATCTGAATCAGAAGTTGAGTTATTCAAATTCTTCAAATTTGTCTCCATCGGTGTAGCCGTGGACTTACAAATCTTCTTAGTATATCTACAGTGTATTTCCCTTGACTTAGGAAGATCTCATCAGGTCTCTGCCATACTTCTAGTCCCAGGAAGTAATGAATAAGGCCAATGTCCTTCATTTCAAACTCGGAGGCTAACTCCTTCTTACATTGGACAATGAGCTTCTCTGCTCCAGTGAGAAATAGATTATCAACATAAAGGACCAAGATCAAGGCCTGACCATCAACAATCTTGAAATAAAGATTGGAAACTGCATCATTCTTGGTGAAACCCAAACTCATCAAGTATCTATCAATCCTTTCATACCATGCACGAGGTGCTTGTTTAAGACCATACAAAGCCTTCTTCAATTTGCACACATGAGATTCCTTCTCATGAATCACAAAGCCGTTTGGCTGCTCGATATACACTTCTTCCTCAATCACACCATTTAGAAATGCAATCTTTACATCCATTTGATGTAGCTTCCAGCCCTTGGCGGAGGCAATAGCAATAATCATCCTGATGGAAGTGTATCGAGCAACAGGAGCAAATGTCTCCTCATAATCTATTCCCTCCTTCTGAGAGAATCCTCTTGCTACAAATCTCGCCTTGTGTTTCTCAATGCTGCCATCAATTGCATGCTTGATTTTGTAGAGCCATTTGGAAGTCACTATTGACTTCCCTTCAGGTCTCGGAACAACATCCCATACATCATTTTTGAATGATGGACTGATACTCTTTCGTCATCGCATCTATCCATACTTGCTGGTTAGATGCCTCATAACTAGAAGGCTCAAAGTCAATGATGTGACTCATCAATGCCACATAACTTGGGAACTTTTGAGGTCTTTTGCTCTCCTTGAAAGTGCCTCGGGGAGCTGCATATTTTTCTGCCTCTTGCATGGTTTGTCGAGCCCACAGGGGCCTCTTCCGACCTACAAAAATATCTATAGGCCCATCAGTTGGTTCTATAGGATCAACTGGATCAACAGTCTCAGCTAGTTCGTTAGACTCCTTCTGAATGGCAGGAGTATAATCGAGGGATGAATCCATATCCTTTGGAGTCTCCTACTCCTCACTGTCTATCTCCATGTAATATCCTTTAGATCTCCTGAAGGCTACCTCCTCTTCGAAGGAGACATCTTAGTTGATCTCAATCTGTTTCTATCCTGGGATATATATTCTATAAGCCTTTGAAGACTCACTGTAGCCCACAAATATACCCTTCCTGCCTGAAGGTTCCAGTTTTGTTCTTTTGTCCTTGGGCACATGAATGTACGTAGGACATCCAAATATCCTCAAGTGACTAACCTCAGACTTCACACTTGTGAAGGCCTCCTTTGGAGTCATGTTCCCCAATATCCGATGAGGACATTTGTTCTGAACATATACTGCGGTTCTAGAAGCCTCTGCCCATAGGAAACTCTGCAAACTTTGATCATGGATCATAGCCTTAGCTGCCTCTACTATAGATCTGTTCTTTCTTTCGGAAACTCCATTTTGCTGAGGGTTGTACGGAACACATAACTTCCTCTTGATCCTTGCCTCAATGCAGAAATTACGAAATCCTCTAGAAGTGCATTCCCCTCCATTATCTGATCACAGAACCTTAATCCTCTTCCCGAACATGTTCTCAACTTGTGCCTTGAATTCTCATAATCTATCAAGGACTTCCTCAGACTCCTTGGATTTCAAGAAGTAAATCCAAGTCTTCCAGGAATAATCATTGATGAAAGTCACATAGTACCAGAATCCACTCAGTGATGCCACAGACATCGGTCCACACAAATCTGAATGAATAAGATCTAAGATCCCCTTGGATCTACTGTCGTTGCTATGGAAGGGACTCTTGGTATTCTTACCAAGTGTGCATCCTCTGTAGATGCCATCATGCTCTAAACTGAGCTTCAAAAGACCAGTAACCATCTTCTCCATAGTGGGAAGGGCTCTGTAATGTAAGTTGTGTAATAATGCCTGACTGGACGTATTGACAATCTGTATAGGCTCTCCTGACGAATACCAATCACACGAACTGAATTTATGTTGGAGTTCTTGGGCCATGCAAGAACCTTTCCTTCAGAGAAGGCAACCTTGTACCCTTTGTCCTCCAAGGCTGAAATGGAGACAAGGTTCCTTTTGATCCCTGGTACGAACAATACATCACTCAATTTAAGAGGCATACCCGAATCTAGCTGGAAGGAAGTGGCCCCAACTCCCTTTACAACATAACTAGCATCATCTCCAATTATAACCTATAAATTAGACTCTTTCTCTGCTAAGTCTGAAAGATGCTCTCTGTAGCCTGTCATGTGACGTGAAGCACCACTATCTATCAACCAAGTATCACTGTCAGTTGGTACATTACTCAAAAGAGCGGAGATGAATAGGAATCCTTCTGAATCATCTTTTGAATGTCTTGACTCCTTTTGAGATGTCTCTTCGTCAATGTTTGCAGTAGAAACATGTTGCTTTAACTTTAATTTACAATCTCGGGCATAGTGTCCATACTTGTCACACCTGTAGCACTGAATATGAGAGAGATCCTTCTTTTTCGATTCTGAAACAAAATCTTCTTTTCTACCTCTACTTCTCTTGAAGGTGCCTCTTTTTCCTTCTCTTCCCTTGCCTCTTTCTCTAGTAGCATGTGCAACAAGAACTTGACTTTCTTCATTATGGGAGTTTCGCCGATTTCCTCTTGCAGTCGGTCTGGTTTCTTCCTGAATACAGTCAGCTCGTAGGCAATCAAACTTGGGCAACTTGGAACTCCCACTGATGCTCTGAATGAAAGGTTCCCAAGACTGGGGAAGACCATTTAGAGCTCATATAACAAGATCTCTATCTACAACTGTGTCCCCAATAGTGCTCAACTGATCTCTCAGATCAGAGATCTTCATAAACAATGAAATGACTAACTCCCCTCTAGCCATTGTTACATGATGGAGCTGTTGTCTCAGGGCGAGGGCTTTGCTGGTATTGTTGATCTCATACAGACCTTTTAGTACATCAAACATTTCTTTAGCTGTTTTCATCTTGGAGATGATCAGTACTAGGTGGTCCTTTATGGAGTCTATCATGATCTTCCTAGCTTTCGTACCATTTTTCTTCCATTGGATTTTCTGTGAGTCTTCTGACGGCTCAAGCATGCTAGCTTCTATGAATTCTAGAAGATCATTCTCTTCTAAGGTAATGAGTACCCTAAACTTCCAAGAGTTGAAGTTTGAAGCCCCATCAAGCCTATCTTCTACCTTGACACCGATCACCATCTCCTTTTCCGAGTAACTGCCCTAAATGAAGAATTGTCTTCCACACAATGCTTAGTCAAATCTGATCAATTTTTCTTGAACCTTAGCTTTGATACCATGTTAATTTTGGATCAGATATGAACAGTAAGCAAAAAAAAAACACAGAATAGTGAACACATTTTTTATCCTAGGAAAACCCTTCTACTCAAGGTAGAGAAACCCAACAAAACTTTACTAATAATAGATCAGGTACAATAGTGTACAAATAACACTTGAGAATTAGCCAAAAAAATATGCAGAGTACAATAATATAACCTGGCACTGAAGTAGTGCGAACTTCTGAGCAATAGCGAACCTCCTTCTTGAGTAGCGAACCTTCTTCTTGATCACAAAATGGCGAATGAATGAATGAATTAATGAGGAGAGTCTCTCTCCTATATATACAAATCCAGGCGTCATTCTTCACTTGAGTCGACCCAGCAAATTCAATAACTGTTTATGATTTGGCTGACTAGCTTATATGTGAATCTTTTTTGGGTAATGCCTCCCGAAGCTACCCCAAAACATCAACAACGGGCAGCCCCATTCAAATGCAAGGTAGAAAACTTGATGGCATCGACCTTAGTGAGAGGTAGTTGTCAAGCTTCCAGACCCATTATCTTGTTGAACACTTATCACTTCCATTGAAGTGAGCCAAGGTAACCTTCCCAAGAGCTTATTGGAAATCTCTTGGAGGAAGAAGAGCACGATTCTCAATTCTTCCACCTCCTCTTCTCTTCTTTTGGTTCATGTATTGATCCAAGGATAGAATCTCACGGATCTTGGTAGGAAGGGAAACATAGTCCATGTAGCTAGTCCTCACTTCATCTAGCAATGGTACTTCAGGCTCAGCAGGTGGTTTCTCCCTTTGGGTAAAGGTAGGAAGAAGAGGCCTAGGGGCTAGCCTCTAGTCACCTCTAGTTCTAGCGTTTGCATCTTCCTCACGAGCTAGTCCCTTCTCCTTATCTGCCATGTTCTGAACTACTGTATCACGGTTCTTAAGAACCTCTAAAAAAGTCTCCTCAACAAGAATTGATGGGGTTTGAAACAACTGTCTCTTCTGTTCTCTATTGTAGTATTTGGTTTCTCTATCACTCATCTATCAACTGAGGCACTGAAAGAACAAGCTGACAGGATGACCAGCTCTGATACCATTGAAATATCTCCCTTAGTTTTTTCCCCAATTTTTTGCACATAAACTTCACCCGTTAGTGTTAACTCAACGGAGGATAGCAATCTGGAAGCAACTCTTCACTTTTTGATCACCTAGATCTCGGACTGGGCAAGCTGAGAGCATATGGTGTAAGGGGATCTGATAATAATAATCTGAAAATGTTGGAAGTACAATTCTATCTTGCCAATTGAGAAAATCTAAATACTAGGCGGCAAGCCAACCTCTTCCACTTTTGAGCGGGCTACAAGAAAGTAAATGAAAACAAAGAACTTGGCGGCATAGCCAGTCACTTCCACTTTTCAACTAGTAACAAAATAAAGCAGAACTCGGCCACTTCTTCAGCATAAGTGAAATACAAAGTATTGAAATGAAAGGCTGATTAGTACTACTAGATCAGCGATTACAAAATGATATCTAACACAGTATATCATGTGAATATCAACAAAACTAATGCCCAAGTGTTAGGTATTCATCTTTGAAACATTATAATGATAAGGCATCATGAAAATATGAAATAAAGTGAAAGATACCAGGTCTGATATGAAAGAGCAGCGATCTGATTCATTTGATCAGCAAGCCTAGAACACCTTCAAATGCTCGTAACTCCCTCCAAACTCCTCCAAATGACCACAAATCAGATATAAATGAAGCCTAAAGGCTAGGCGTCCACGATCATGAACCAAAACTCCACCGAACAACTCTGAAAACTCAAGCACGCTTTCCAAGGAACCTTCTGTAACTAGTACGACCATAGTTTACATACTCGGAATCAGAGAGTACTCGACAAACCCTAAAATTTTGACTCGGCAAATACTTGACAAAAGTGTGTGGATATTTATCAATTTATGTATGTGTATACTTAGGACTGCACTGTGCACACATACATATCTATAAACATACACAAGATGCCAAGTTTGCATGCATATACACAAATAGACATACTTATACACACACAAACATGCCAATTTTGTGGGTTTTTTGTGAGCTACTGGCTATTACTCGATAATTTGACAGGAGAAAACCCATCTGCATACTGCCCGCGAGTAAAAGCAAAAATTACTCGACATGCAAATTTTTTGGAGATTACTCGGCTACTCGAAGAGTAATTGGAGAGTATGTAAACTGTGGGTCGACCCTCTAGGGAGGTCGAGCTTTAGCCAAAATCACACGCTAAATAAAAAATACGAAAATAGAAGGAAAGGGGCGCCTAGTTGCAAGGCTGCCAATAAATCATCACCCACAAAAATCATCCAACTCCTCAAGAAGATATGATTAGAAACGTAGGTCAGCTAGGTCTGTAGAAGCACTCCAAAAAAACCACCAAACAACAAACACACCAAAAAATGCCTTAGAAGACATCAAAACCACACCAAATTGAAAACAAGAATGAAACCATCATCATTGAAGCTCGGATTGCAACCTCTGGATGAAGATGCACCAAATGATCAGCTACGAGTTGTCTTTCAAACCTGAAACTGATGAAGAGCTAGGAGGTATTCCAACCCCGAAGCAAGACTCTGAAATAATTTCAGTAGCACTTTGTTATGATATGAAAATGGATCACCAAATGAAGATGTAGAGAGGCATACTTATAGGTTTTCAATCCCAAAATTTCAAATCCCTTTTCCCTTTAGAATGGGATGCCCAAATATGAGGAATAAAATAATTCTTATTAAAACTCATTGCTTGTGTATTATGGTGTCCAGTTTACCTTGGCATAAAATATAACTTAAAACATTTTAATCTCCAACTTGGGTGTCGAAAATGAGGCCCACCTTTTAAAAACAACTTCAAGTCACAACGCCTAGCATGGGGTCCAAAAGCAACAATGAAATATAATGTGACTTAAGTTATTAAACTTTCCTTTTTGAGCTCCCAGAACGCTGGAGAAGCCACTGCCAAAACAAAATTGCCTCACTTTTAGAAATAGAAACTGAGTGCTGAATTGTTGTGAAACTGCACTGCCAAAAATAACACTTACTAAAAATAGCATATTGCTAAAAATAGTGACTTCAAACACCATTTGAGCACAAATTGAGCAACTGTCGTAACTTACTAAAAATAGTGAGTCCAAAAATATCCCTTGATGGAAATGCATGTCACACCCCTTTGAAGCCCTCAAAAAACCCAGAAAAACCCATAAAGCAAACTGCCAAACTCTTGCAAACAACTCTTGAAAACATAAAAGGAAACCTCCTAGAAAATAGGAAACCCTAATTCTACCTCCGACTAGCCTATGGGCCTCCGAAATAGGCTAACAGTCTCTCAAAGGAACTAGTGCTCAGAAGGGGACATTACAATAATCTTCTATCCCTGCAAGATGCTATTCACTAACACCATAATTCAGACTGCAACATTTTAACTCAGCAGCAAACTGACCACTTCCCACAGTTTCAACCTCTCTTTTGTACTCCTTGTTTGCAGCCCCAAAAGATGCTTAGGCTGGTGTGAAACCTATAGGTAGTGGCTGGTGATATTTTGAGCATTAACCTTTTGTTAGGAAATCTGGAAATATGATTTTTGTTGTAGCTGCATAATGTAAACTCTAGAAAAATATCTATTATGGAAACTCTAAGAGGGCAGCTGGGAATAAATAAGGGTTTGGAACCCTTGAAATAGAACACCTCACTCCAATCTCACCCCAAATGCATTTACTCCCTAAATCTTTCACAAATTTATTATTTGTTAACGATCATAATAAATTTACGTCTCAGCACTCTGCTTCAGCAAAACAAATCACAAACTGTATCCTTTTAGCACGAACTGTGACTCTAAATGAATCATGTTGTATTGGCTAGGGAAGATCTTTCACTCTTGAAACCAATCTTCGCCTTAGGGTTTTCGTCCTAGGGCTGTTCTTGAACAAATCTGCTTGGCCTCTACAACTGGGGTTTCAATAAAATGCAAATACCGAGAATGCCTTCTCTTAAACTCATCCTTTTATAGATGCTTTTAGAGAAACTAAAATAATTTCTCTTTTATTTCACTTTTTCCTTCCATAATAAAAATAAAGTGACTTTTCAAAGTCTTTAATTTGATAATACTTTTAATCCTTATTTTCTAAGCCACTTTTAATGTTTCATTTAAACCTGTTAAATCATCACTGCATATCCCATGTATAGTATTATCACTTTGGCCCTCTTTTAAAAACACTTACGATTTTGGCCACTCTTCTTCAAAATAAATGAATAAACATAAGTTGCCTTTAGGAAAATAATATAAAGTTACTTTAAGACAATTTAAGTTATTTATTTAATTACTTTTACGCACAATCACCAAGTTGCAGAAAATACTATAATAGACCAAATATGAATGCTGACCATGCCAAAATACTCTTTAGCTCTCAAGATATTGAACATTATGAAAATTGTTGCTTTCCAAAAATAGAAAACTTCTCCAATAATTGTGGAGAGCTCCCAAATTGTCAAAATTGCATTCAAAAAGTATCATTCAACTCATCTTGATTATCTAAGCTCATTTCCATTGTCACAATTCCTTCTCGAAAAGATTGTGCTCTTCAAGAAAATTGGAGGTTCCACAAATATTTGAAAGGCCATAAAAAGGGAACATTTTAAAACAACAATAGTTTCAAACCATACCATGAGTTGATACCCCTAGTCATAATCTCTCCTCTAAAGAAGATCGATCTCATATGTGAGAGACTTGATTTCCTATGAGGTAATGTTAGTATTGATTGTTAAAATGTTTGTAGGTGTATATGTACAGTGACAATATGTTTATATGCTAGTCACTTTAGTTTTTTGAACAATTGTGTCTATCAAATTTTGACAATATAAGAACACATATATTGTAACATAACTCCCTTCTAGCTGTTCCAATGTGTATATTTAATTTCGATGTTAAATATATAAATTTGGTCATTTTTAAAGTTGTGTCATAGGCAACACTTAATAAAATTACAAAATAGCTATTTAAAATTTTGAGATGTTGTCCAAGTATTAGAAACACATACTTTGATTATTTGAAAGCACAAGTATTGAAAGAAGGTGTTCTTGACTAGTAAACATAGAACCATTGTGGTAAACTTCTAAGGACACACTATTGGAAATGGGAGACTATAAAAAAAAAATCCAAGTATTATTTTGTGGGGATGGCTGGCCATCCTTGGGATGGTGTGGGGACATCACTTACATCCCTGATTGTTTCAGGGATGACATAATGTCCCCATGTAGTACACATTTTTGGGACGTTAGAGCAATTTTTTTAATAGGGGACAATGGGGGGTGTTTCCAAGGCATCCTTAATTCCCTTTAAATGGGACACATCAAAAAAGTTGGGGATATGTCCTTGAGGAACATAGGTATTTTGTGATGTTTCTAGCATCATTTAAAACTAGTCTCACCCAATCAATTTTTTCTATGTCCTCCAAAAGAAGGTCAAGGCAATGGATCATGCAAGGGGTCCAAAAGAGTGATGGATGCCTCTCCTAGAACAATTTCCCAGTTGTTACATATGCTACAAAATTGTCAATGACAACTTGCACCCCATTCTCTATGCCCACCTCTAAGACAACATCCTCCAACCTTGCACTCAAAGTTTTTGCATTATTTACTTTGTTAAATGCATTGATAGACTTAATGAAAACTATCTTACCATTTGAAGCTGCCAAAAAATTGATGAATGAGGGTGTGCATTTTTGCATCCATCCACCCGTCTAAAAGAATAGTGCATATGAACTTTCACCTTTACCCCTTTCTTTCTTCCAAAGTTGACTTTGCATCTACTACAGCTTAGAGAAAATTCCCACTTAAGGCTTTTGGAGAGGGTGCAACTATTTCACCAAATTCTCGTAGTATGGGTTCTTTGCCATGTTGAAGGGAATGGTGTTGTAAAACAAAAATTTCACACACGCTTTATTTGCTTCTTGATATGCCTCCTTGTTCGACCCTATGCTTTGCAACAAATGTTGTGCTTTGGGTACATTTCTAGGTATAGAAAGGCCTTAGGTTGTAAAATCCCCACTTAAATTGCACGATACTTTTAATGATTTTATAGCTTGACACATGAAGACATATTGTCAAACTAATGGTAAGCTTGCTGGTCTGAGGTTTTGTTCAGAGATTTGTAGCAATAAAATAGTGCAAAATGAACTCAATAATAAATGGAAACCAACATTGCAATATTTCAGATTGGGGACTCATACATTATATTACAATGGAGCTCATAATCATTCACAAAGTATTTCTGAGTATTGACAATAACAGCAATATCATTCATACTTTACAAACTGCAGTCATAATAACATTCATGTACCAGTTTACAGATCCAGAACAACTTCCTGTAAGTGTCCACGCCTAGAATGAGACCACCATGCCTACAGAGGGAAATGGCCACTAGTAAAGTTGATGTTCACCTTCAGACAATGTCGCCAAATCCTCACATTCACGCCCAACACTTGTATTCTCACCCAACTCTGCAATAAATAGCAGCAATGACAATGGCGAATGGTCTATGAGCAGACTCGCACCCTCAAAAACCCTCACAGATCCTTGGTAAATGTCTCAAGGTTTCTATGGACAGAAGTTCGTCCCTTTAATGCCAAAACAAGTTCCATGCTGGGATAGTCTGCAGCTACAAATCTTCTGGATCTCCCACACACAACCAGGTGACAGTAATATCTTTGCCCAGCTCTTATGTAAACAGCAGTAACCTCTTTTTGACTGCATGACTTCATGAAATATAACAATATCATACTCAATAAAGAATAATCTTATGCGTAGGAGGTATGAACAGTAACCACAACCCCTCAGCTACAGTCTGCAACAAGGATATGAGTGGCGGCTAGCTTGAATGCAAATAATATCACTACAGAAACTCATGCCCAGGCTGAGGTAAGAAGTGACAACAACCAAACATCAATATGGCGTCCCAAAAGGAGGTAGATAGCAATATGCTCAATTATGAAAATATCAACCTGTTTACTCTCTAAACTCCAAAGGTAAATAGCAATATCATTAACTCCAGATTTGTCTCCACAAGAGACCCACAAATTTGCAAATGTCGCACCTGCGAAAGTCCTATATGGTCTCTCCCACATAACCAGTTAGGGTGGAATTGTTTCACCACCGAAACCAGTTACCCTAGTGTTTCTGTTCCCCAAAGCCAAGAACTCGGAAAAGCTCCTCAAATGTCAGTTAGAGAAAATAAGCAAGCATAGTACAAATGAGCTCCAATTCCACTTTTTATATCACTTTCCTTTTTCCCGCTCATTAAAATAAATAATGTGACCTTATAAAGTTGCTTTTTAAATATTTCCCAAGTCACTTTATGACACCTTTTAATTAATTATTTAACACCTTATAATTGAACGTTTTCTTGCTAGGTAACATTAAATATTAAATAAACCAATTCCCTTTTCCCGACTATAGCCTACAAGAATTAAATAGTATCAGATTTTGTGGAGCAATCAAATAATTTGGTTTGCATTATGGATCATATTTATACATGGAGAAATGATAAAACCCGTGTATATTCTGGTAGTGACAGGTTCAACAAAATACCAACCAAATTCCTAAATTTACTATCAAACAATAACAAATAAAATCCAAACAATAACAAACTATCTACGGGTGGACAATGGTGGAATATACCAACATCCCCCCTTATTACCTCATTGTTTTAAAGTACTGATAAGAGAATCCTGAAATGATTCAAACTTCACACGTGCAAGAGGCTTGGTGAAGATATCAGCATGTTGTTCTTGAGTAGAGCAGTATGGGAGCTGAATGTTGTTTTGTTGAACATGTTCTCGTATGAAGTGGCAATCAACTTCAATATGCTTGGTGCGTTCATGAAACATTGGATTACAAACTAGCTTGAGAACACTTTGATTATCACAATAGAGGATAGTAGGTTGATTTTGTGGTACCCCCAATCCTTCTAATATGCGTTGTAGCCATACTGTTTCACAAACTGTTGCACTTGTTGCACGATATTTTGCTTCTGTTGAGGAACGAGCAACTGTGGCTTGCTTCTTACTTCCCCAAGAAATAGGACCTAATCTGAGGAAGAAAACAAATCCAAAAGTGGATTTTCTATCATCAACTGAACCTGCATAATTTGCATCTGTATACCCTGTCAAGAAGAATTGACCATTCCTTTTGTATTCCAAACCATGATTCACTGTACCTTGGATGTACCTTAGTACCTATTTTGCTGCTTTCCAATGACACATTTTTTGTTCTTGCATAAATCTTGATAGATAATTAACAACAAAGCTAATATCTAGTTTGGTATAAGTCAAGTAAATCAAACCTCCAATCATTTGCTGATAGAGAGTTGCATTCATTTGAGGAGATGAATCAGAAACAGATAATTGCAAACCTGATTCCATAGGTGTAGACATGGGTTTGGAATCCATCATTCTGAATTTCTCGAGCAATGTCTTGGCATATTTTCTTTGAGATACATGATGTGAAAGAGTTGGCAACAATCAACGTCCTCTCGTCAGTCACCAACAACGGGGTTGTTTATCAGCTATGGTGGCATTTTATTTTCTATTGTGTAGTGTGCTTTTTTCAGCTTTTTCAGTTTGGTGTGTCATTGAGAGGGGGACATTATAGTCCTCCCTTCTTGGAATTGCTTGCCCTCAAGCAATTGCAGATTGGATGTTGTAGAATCTGCTCTCCTTTCAATGTAGCATCCTCCATGGGAAAGTCTCTCCACCAGATCATATATTCTTTGATCACTCTGCTCCTCAATTTTCTCTCCTTGGCATCAAGAATCTCATTAGGAACCAAAACTAACTGCTCCTCCTCATCCAATGGAGGTAACTCTGTTGATGAAGTAACCTGCTGCCCCAGTGCCTTCTTGAGGCACGATACATGAAAAACATTATGGATCTTACTGTTCTCGGGCAACTCCAACTCATAGGCTACTTTCCCCAGATGCCTGATTATCTTGTAAGGGCCGTCGAAACATGGCTTCAACTTCTCTGCACCATTTTTCTTTAGTGAAGGTTGTTTGTAGGGTTGCAACCTCAAGAAGACCAAGTCTCCTACCTTAAAAATGTGCTTAACCTTGTGTCTGTCTGCATAAGTCTTCTGCTGATTTTAAGCCACTTGCAAATTATCTTTAAGAGCCTTAAGAATGTCTCAGCTCTCTTGTATCCAGTATTTGGCTTTGGGAGCCCTGTTATCCCCAAATGTCACATCCACAAAAGAAGGTGCATCATAACCATGGTGTCATGCCAATGAACATATGGTAAGTGGTGCTGTAACAGTGCTCACCTAGATGCAACCACTTGATCCTTGCCTTCTATTGATTCGATACAAAGTTACGTAAGTACCCCTCAACCCATTTATTCACTATCTCCATTTGACCACCTGTCTGAGGGTGGTAACTCGTACTGGGAGTCAACTTTGTGCCAGCAAGTTTGAATAGCTCTTGCCAGAATGCACTAAGAAACTTGTTGTCCCTATCACTGACAATGTACTTAGGCAACCCGTGGAGTCTAAAAACCTCCCTAAAAAATAACTTTGCCACCTGCGGTGCCTTGTACTTAGATGAGATTGTGAAAAAGTGAATGAACTTATGTCAATCGATCTACCACAACATATATGTAATCTTTGCCATGAACCCTAGGTAGACCTTTGATGAAATCAATAGACACACCCTCCCACTCCTGTTCAAGAATGGGAAATGGTTGTAGTAACCCAGCTGGATGAGTGTGCTCTGACTTGTTTTGTTGACAAGTCACACATTCCCTCACATAACACAATACATTGTCCTTGAGGCCCTTCCAAGAGAACCTCTCCCAGATCTTCCTATAGGTTTTGAAATACTCGGGATGCCCTGCCAATGGTGTATCATTAGTGGCCCTCATAATCTTTTCCTTGAGTTTTTACTCAAGGACTAAGTATATCCTCTCCTTGTAGTAGATTATGTCGTCTACCACTTTGTACCAATCATCCTGAATCTCACCATCCATCAACTGACAAGCAAACTTGTTCTTGGAGTACTCCAAAAGGTGGGACTTCCAATCAACTAAAATCTTTGTAAGAGAACATACTACTGGTTTCCTGGAAGGGGCGTCAACAACTATATTTTTCTTGCCCTTAACATACTCAGTGTTGAAATCGTAGGCTCATATCTTGCTGACCCACTTCTATTGTCTCTCATTTAGGTCCTTTTGTTCTAGGAAATACCTCAAGCTATTGTGGTTTGTCCTCACTAGAAATCTCCCACCTACTAGGTACTGTCTGAACTTCGCCAATGCATGCATAATGGCGAGCATCTCTTTGTCATAGATGGAATATAACCTCTTTGATATCTTGGGCTTCTGACTCTCAAATGCTATCGGATGCCTGTTCTGCATCAATACAACTCCTATGCCCTCACCCGAAGCATCACACTCCAACACAAAAGGTTGAGTGAAATCAGGAAGTGCTAAGAATGGAAATTGCTCATAACCTCCTTGAGGCTATCAAATGCACTCTGAGCCTCCTCTGTCCATCTAAATGATCCCTTCTTTGTGAGATCTTTCAAGGGTGCACCCAATTGTGAAAATCCCTCAACAAAGCGCCTATAGTAGCTACACAACTAAAAGAATCCACACAACTCTGTAAGGGTCCTAGGCAGTGGCCAATCCAATATCACTTAAATCTTCTCTTGATGCACCTGCAAACCTTGCGCACTGATCACATGGCCCAAATACAAGATCTACATCATGCCAAATTCACACTTAGATGCCTTAGCTTATTGCACTTCCATAATGCCTAAATCCTCATCTAATTGCCTCATGTGGTCATCCCATGTTTTGTTGTAGATTAGGAGATTATCAAAGAACACCAACAGATACTTACACAGCTGCTTATTGAAGATGTGATTCATACATGACTGGAAAGTAGCAGGTGCATTGGTCAACCCGAATGGCATGACCAAAAACTTATAGTGCCCATAATGGCACCTGCATGATGTCTTAGGTATATCCTTCTCTCGGACTTTGATCTGATGATACCCTAATTGAAGATCAATCTTCAAAAAGTAGACTGCCCCATGTAATTCATCTAATAAATCATCGATCTTGGGGATAGGATATCTATTTTTAATCGTCTTCTAATTCAGATCCTTGTAGTCAATACACATATGCAAAGTTCCATCCTTCTTCTTAACCAACACCACTGAAGAAGCGAATGGAATGGAGCTCGGTCTAATATGGCCCATGTTTAACAACTCTTTAATGGCCTTCTCTATCTCATCTCTGAACTTCTTCGGTTGTCTATAAGAAGTGGTTATCACCAGTTTAGCTCCCTCTTCCAACTCAATAGTATGCTCAAAACCCCTATCAGGAGGTCTCCCTAGAGGAATCTCTCCAAATACTCTGTCATGTTTACCCAATAGTGACTGTATGTCCACATGATATGGCTGGTTGCTATCTGGAGACTCCTTGGACGTGATCAAACACTCTGTTGCCCAAGCTAGATCCCCATGCCGGAATATGCTCTTCTTCCATTTAGCTGAAACTATTTTTGGAGAACCATTAGCCAAACCCCTTAGTACCACTATCTTACCATTTATTGCCCTGAATTTCAGCTCCATTGTTGGAAGTTTTGAGAGTACTTCCCCAATGAATGAAGCCATTGAATCCCTAAGATGGTATTAGTATCACCCAAGTCAACTACATAAAAGTCATCCGTCAGTTGCCCAATGTCACATCCAACCAAGGAACCTTCTGTGTGCATGTCATATTGAACCCATTAGCTACCATCACATGAAATCCCTCGAAGTTCTTGCAAAAGTACCTCCCTTAGCCACCAATGCTGAATCTATGAAATTGTGGGTTGCCCCACTATCAATCAGAACCGTAATTTGCTGCCCATGTAATACTCCCCTAACTCTGAAAGAGTTTAATCTAGGAATACCAGATAAGGTGGCAATAGCTCCACTGTTATCCTACCCATGTGGTTGCTCATCCTTTGAACTTCTATAATCGCTGCCCTACACCTGTTTTGCCTCCTCTTCATCATCACTATTAGAAAGGACCTCAATGTAATGCACCTTACCCTTGCCCATGCATTTGTGTCTAGGCTCCCATGGCATCCAACTTGTCCTTCCTGGGCCACTCCTTCTGAAAAGGTTTCTTATCTTTGTTTTTCTATGGAATGAAGGGTTTGGATGGGAATTTGCTCTTTGGAACAAAGTTCTCCATGTCACATGCCCTAATGATGGCATCCTATAATCACTCCGGTTTGAAGGCCTTAATCAAACCACACAGTGGCTCGGAAAATCTGTCGATAAATAGAATGATCAACCTGTGCTCTGATACATCCATGACCATAACCGAGAGCCTTTGGAACTTTGAAATGTAGACATCCATTGTCCCAACTTGATTAAGCTATGCCAACTCCCTGAAATGTAATTTTGGGTCCTTGTCAAATCTATCAACCAACTTCTATATGAAGTTCAAGTATGAGGTAATGCTGGCATGCCTCAAGGTGAGCAACCCATGGTACCACCACTCGTCGACCTTTCCATCCAAATGTAATGTGGCATATTTGATGGCCTCTGTCTCCAACATTGGTTTGAGTTGGAAATATGTATCCAATTTCTAAACCCACGCTCTAGTAGTGCATTTGTTAGAACCATCGAAGGAAGGAATGGACAACTTTCCAACCTTTCGTTAGAGATTGTGATTCTAAGGGCCTCTATTGTGATCTCTTGGTCTATTCCTTTATTTAATAGTGCAAAATTTTTGTAAAGACATGGCTGCATGGAATTCATCTCCGAGAGCTTGATTGTTACATCCCAAATTGTGACGTTACAATTTACCATTACTAGATAGAGTAAATGTGAATTATGGAGGTGAATTAATGATGCTTGTACCTTGTTTTCAAAATGAATGTTGTTTCATTTGATGTTATTCTTGGTGAAATACTGCATAAAGGAAAATAGAAGGTTACTGATATGTGAATAATCTAACTTTTGAAGTGTTTCATGTATTCTGCTTTGTTTTGAGCATATGACTCCCGTTGTCGTGTCATGATGTGCAGGAAACAGGTTTATACCTCCAAGCAGAGGAGAGATATCACTCGGGGAGGAACTTGGTCGGGTAAATAGTAACAAGTACCAATTGGGCATACACACAGATTGAGTAAGATAAGTCTTTGTTGAAGTAAAGGGTAAGTCATCCGTAGGCTTGTTTAGTATCATTAGGAGTCGTTTCTACTTCTAAATGTGAAAATAAGTGATGCTTGCCAGTATAATCTTATGTGGAGTAAGGTTTCTAGTTAGAGGTGGGCATGTGTATATGTATATATACATATAAATACAGTATGTACAAGTGTCCATAAGTACATTCATGTCGACACAACATAATAGAGCAGATGGACATGCCATACGTGTGTATCGATATAAGTGTATTTATGAATACGTATACATAAAGGAGATATACAAGTAAATAAACATGTATACATACCACAACCAACCTGTTATATATATGTGAATATGAATATATACTATGACGATATTACCTCAGAATCTACATATACACATATATATACATATACATGAGTACGTATAGTGAAAGTATGCTGACTGGCTCGCAGTATACGTACGTATAATCTAAAATGTAAATGTATATACATGTATAGGTGTAAAGGTAAATATATTTATATATTTAATATTATAATAAAGTACATATATAATATAGTCTTTACAAAATATAAATATGTATACGAGATTATTTAAATTATTAATTTAAATAATTATACATAAAAATATAATGTAAATTAAAACTATATTATATAAATATTTTAATATAATAAGATATATATATAGATATATTTATTAAAATTGAATGGAAAATCAAATGAAGTTTAATTAAGCATTTTATTGAATATTCATTTAGAGAAATGAAACTATATCATGATTTTGTAACATGAGATGTTTTTCTCAAAAATGAGTGTTTCATTCAAAAGTCGAAGATCAAATACTATGACTTCAAATTTAAAACAAATATTAGTGTCACAATTCCGCTAAGGTTCAAATATTTCCTTTGAACTATATCGAAACTATAAAGTGGAAATTAATGAGGAAAACGAAATACGTTTTAGGGATTTCATTCTCGTAAAAAAAGAAAACGGCGCCGGTAAAATCACATGCCTGGAGAAGCTCGCGCCTGTGACACACGGGCCGCGACCTAGTCGTTGAGCACAATGCATATGCGGTTCTTTTGGCAACTAAAATGGTGACGTGGGTACATTATAGACTTGACCTCTCATTTGAAACGAACTTTCAATCTGACTGTGTCAAAATACCTTAAAAATCTGCAGCGGCTGAGAGGTGTTAAGCTTAGGAATTTGCCATGTGAAGTCGTGGCTTGAAAGGATAAAGTTACACTTGAGAATTTCGCCTCTATTCTCTCAAAAGCCTTTTCAAGTCTCAGTGCTAGCAGCTTGGATGCCTCAGGATGAGGAGTTTGTTGAGTTTCTTAAACTATATAAAGGCTACTTTACTCATTCATCCAACACACAATTCTGGAATTTGGGTTTAGTCTCATTCAAAAAAAAAGTGACAAGTATTTCTGAGTGTTAATTTGCTAAGAGTGAGAATTATTCTGCTAAGAGAGTTTTTGAGAGCATTTAGCAATTTTGTGAACAAATTCAGAGTGTTCATCCTTCATAGAGTGAGCTTTTAATCTGCTAAGAAGTCCTTTGGCTGGAGGCTATAGGTATAGCAAATTCTCACTAGATCAACACCTATGGAAAGCTCTTGTCAGGCATGTTAACTCTTTTACTTTTTCATGAAGTTGCTATTCTTCTTTGGTCTAGAAGAGTTTACAAATAAAAGTCCACTTTCATTGAAACATAATAGGGAATGAAGGTCGTTCTTTATGGTATACTTGAAAAGAATTTCTAAAAGGATTGCTTTAATTATAGAAGTGTTGTTGAACCATTAAACAAGTGGAAAATTTGTGAAATAGGAAGGCTAATGCATGTTCTATACTATTAACTCTTGCATTAATTAGTAAACGGATATATTGTTCCATTGAAGAGTAAATTATATTAATTAGTAGACAGACTTACTGATCCATTGAAGAGTAAATTGCATTATTTGTATTGACTCCATATAAGGAGTGTATGTTTGTATATAGCTCTTTAAATACTAGGGAATGAAATGAGGGTATTTAATAAGTTACCGATCACAACTAGTTGAAAATTAACTTAGTCAAGTTATTAAAAGCTCCTAGGATGAGAAAGTCCCATATAAGGGAGTTAGTTGTGAGTACTTGTTAAATTGTTCTCCATTCTAGTAGTTAGTTTGTTGTAGGAAGTCTAGGGTACGGACTACCCCGATAGATCAACATATGCGTAGTGTAAGAAAGCCTTAATGCAAATTGGCCCTGAGTAGTGTATATGATAGATGACCTTCATTCGAAGTACTGAATGATAATACTTTGGCCAAAGTAGTGAATGTACAACTTCCACTTAGATGTGAAATAGTTGAGACTACACTGTCAGTTCATTGTGATCCCGAAGTACATACTAGTTCAAGAGATGTCGTATGCACAGGACCTAGTTATGTAGGAACACAACACTATGCTTAGTTGGTAATCGTAAAAGGATACCCTACCAATCTCTTCTTCGAAGGGAGGGCCATCTATCTAACAATAGGTGTGCGGGGGACCGAATTATAAGTCCGTGGTTGGTGGAAAAGCGCCCGAGTGATGTTTCTCCTCCTTAGCAAGCGGCCGATGTACCAAGATTTGAAAGGACGAACTCCTGGACCTTCTTACTACTATTTGTTCTAAAGCTCATTGGAGCTATGTTAGATAAGGTACGTAATCTTGTTTCATGTACTTGTGAAGTTATTTTATTGAAATGGAATCTTTGTTGTAATTAATATGGCAACTTGTTCATGTTTTGTCAATAAAGAATCGGAAAAATTCTATTGCAATGACATGATTAACACATTTACTTACTTTTAGGATGTAATTTATGAAAATTTTAATTTTACCAAAGGGTTGGGTTGTTACATTGATACTCCCTCAAATAGTCAGTGAACCCTTCCCCTTGTCCTTGCTGTCCCTGATTTCCAGCCTTCTGTCCTCCCAAGAACTGAGGTAAAAGGGGTCTAGGAGTCACTCTACTAGCTGCCCTAGTGTGAATTTGTGCCGGAATGTGAGTCATGCTCCCTTCACCGTTATTCCCATTGTTGCCATTATCTCCATTATGACCATTAGTCCCTCTTGTACCATTATTACCAGCGTTGTTATGATTTGTCATAAATTGAGTAAGGGGTTGCACCAACTACTGTTGAGCCCTTGCAAGGTTATTCAATATTTTTATTGTACTACCTTTAGGCGGTTCACGCCTGTCACCCATGTTTTCCTCTTCTTTTGACCTTGAGTTGAATGAGTTATCAGCTACTCTCTCCCTTCTACTCCTATATGTTATGTACTCTCTTTCCTTTGGATTTATAAATAATCATGCAACTGAAGTAGACCCAATATTGTCCTGAATTTCTGAAACCAAAATATGCACTCCAAACACACAAGCTGGCAGGAAACCCAGCTTTGGTACCACTGTAAGATCCCCACTTAAATTGAGTGATATTTTTATTGATTTTATAGTTTAACACATGAAGACATATTGTCAAAGTAATGGCAAGCTTGCTGGTTTGAGGTTTTGTTCAGAGATTTGTAGCAATAAAATAGTGCAAAATAAACTGAATAATAAATAGAAACCAACATTGCGATATTTTAGATTGGGGACTCATACATTATATTACAATGGAGCTCATAATCATTCACAAAGTATTTATGAGTATTGACAATAACAATAATATAATTTAGACATTACAAACTGCTGTCATAATTGAATAACAGTTTGTAGATCCATAACAGCTCCCTATAAGTGTCCACGCCTAGAATGAGACCACCATGCCTGCAGAAGGAAATGGTGACTAGTAAAGTTGATGTTCACCTTCAGACAATGGTGCCAACTCCTCACATTCATGCCCAACACTTGTATTCTCACCCAACTTTGCAATAAATAGCAGCAACGACAATGGCGAATGGTTTGTGAGCAAACCCACACCCTCAAAACCGTCACAGCTCCTTGGTAAATGTCTCATGGCTTCTATGGACAAAAGTTCGCCCCCTTAATGCCAAAACAAGTGCCACGTTGGGATAGTTTGCAGCTACAAATCTTCAAGATCTCCCACGCACAACCAGGTGATAGTAATATCTTTGCCCATCTCCTATGTAAACAACAGTAACCCCTTTTCAACCCCACAACTTCATGAAATATAACAATATCATACTCAACATAGAATAATCTTCAGCGTACGAGGTATCAACATTAACCACGACCCCCTTAGTTATAGTTTGCAACAAGGATATGAGTGGCAGCCAGCTTGAATGCAAATAATATCACTACAAAAGCTCACACCCAGACTGAGGTAAGAAGTGACAACAACCAAACAGTAGTATGGCATCCCAAAAGGAGGTAGATAGCAATATGCTCAATTCTGAAAATATCAACCTGTTTACTCTCCAAACTTCAAAGGTAAATAGCAATATCGTTAACCCCAAATTTGTCTCTGGAGGAGACCCACAAATTTGCAAATGGCGCACCTGTGAAAGACCTGTATGATCTCTCCCACATAACTAGCTAGGGTGTAATCGTTTCACCACTGAAACTAGTTACCATAGGGTTTTCGTTCCCCAAAGCCAAGAACTCTGAAAAGCTCCTCAAATGTCAATTGGAGAAAATAAGCAAGCATAGTACAAATGAGCTCCAATTCCACTTTTTTATATCACTTGTCTTTTTCCCGGTCATTAAAATTTATAAAGTTGCTTTTTAAATATTTCCCAAAGTTAATTTATAGCACCTTTTAATTAATTATTTAACATTACCTTATAATTGAACTTTTTCCATCCAGGTAACATTAAATAATTAAATAAACCAATTCCATTTTCCTGACTATAGCCTATGGGAATTAAATAGGCTAATCAGTCTACCTGGCATGATCATTGAGAATTGAGAAGGGGACATTACATAGATGAGGTGGATGTGCCTCGTACATGTGGACCACAACTTAAGCCCACAATGTGTAATGTCCCATCCCGATCTGAGTTTTGTCTTTGTGATTTGCTATATTAATTTCAGTTTTTCTCAAGGGACATTTTGTCAAACATATTGCATAACATGCATGTATTTTGATTGACATTCAATGTACAATGCAGATACAAATCTAAAAATCATTACTAAGACATTCCAATTTCAAATATGACTGATTTGTAATATATAATAGCTCAGAAAGAAAATTAATAAGTTCGGGAAGAAATGGCGCCGAGCGCAGGCCTAGGCGAGTGCGAAGCACAGGATGCGGAGACGGAGGCAGCGAATTCCGGCTCTAAGGTTGGAGCCAGTGAGATGGGTAAGCTACTTTTTGATCAGGGTGCGTATACAGAAACGGAGGCGGACAAGGAAAAGTATAGAAAATTGGCGATTGGCAATTTAAATATCTCAGTTTCTGAAGAGATCATAGATATTGCAATCCCGGACAATTTCCTGCACTCCCGGATCGAAAAGCTAAAGAAGAGGGCTATCATTGCGAAGTTCATTGGCATATGGCCAACCTTGGAGCGGATTAAGCGCTGGACGTCCCATACTTGGGTGGGAATGGTTCCGGAAATTTCCTTTCTTGCGCTCGGGTTTGTTCAGTTTGTTTTCCAAACCGAGCTAGACAGGGAGAAAGTCCTTAAGGGAGGGCCTTGGTTTATGGGGAATGCCGGCCTGTATGCTAGGGCCTGGGCTCCCGATTTCGACCCCTATGAAGAACGGATCCGCAGTGCGCCAGTCTGGATGCGTTTGCCTAAGCTCCCCATGGAGCTAAGAATGGAGGAGGTGTTTAGGCTCATTGGGAACTCCCTGGGGACATTCCTGCAAGCTCATGCTCCTCAGGGCAGTGGTATCCCGGCTCCTTATGCACGAATTTGTGTGAGTCTGGATTTAAGCAAACCAATCAGACATTCTATCCGCCTTAACTCGATCCTTGGGGCACGCCTACAGCAGGTGGATTACGAATGTATACCACTCAGATGTTTTGGTTGCGGTCGAATTGGACACATGGCAAAAAATTGTGACAGGAAGGTTCAAGCGAGTAACAATGCGAAGGACAAGGCGTCTAGGACTGAATCCAATCGGATTCACAAAGATAAAGTAAGTAGTGAAGAGGGCAGGAAGGCCGGCGATGCTTCGGTTGCTGACAAGGGCGTCGATCAGATACTACCGCGCAATGGGGGCCATCTAGATTTAAACACAGGCTATGTGGGGGAGACACAACTCCCTTCAGAGGCAGGGGAAAGGGAGGCATTGGTAAGCTCTTCTGGAGGCCAGCAAAACCCAAAGTGTGTCAGGGATGCGCAGTTTTTGAACTTGCCGGATGGTTCTGGAGCTGCGCACGGGGTTGAGGATTCTGAAAAGGCAAACGAGTGGTCCATGGCCACCAGGAGGACTAAGAAATTCGGAGGGAAGGGAGGCATCCAGATTGATTTAGGGGGAAGCAACAACAGGGGCAGGAAAGGGGAAACTTGCAAGGCCAAGGTCAAGGCTCTGGAGGAAATTGAGAACGGCACCCAGGCTTCGATGAGGCAATTTGTTTCCAATGGAGGCGGGCACCTCCCTGAATCCAAGAAAGGATGAAAATCATCAGCTGGAATATCCGAGGCCTCAATGGCCTGGAGAAGCGACGCCTTCTCAAACGCTTCATAGAGATTGAGCATCCTGATTTACTGTTACTGCAAGAAACCAAAGTGGACAAAGACGTTTTTCTTGAAATGATGCCAAGAATTTGGAAAAACTGTGATGGGGTGGCTTTTAGTGCTTTGGGCTCTGCTGGGGGCATTGCGATCATGTGGAACAGGGCAACCATCGATGGCATGGAACTTGAGGCCAAGGCTTTCAGTATTAGTATAAAATGCAAAGATGTCAGATATGGAGACAACTTCTTAGTCAGTAATGTATATGGCCCCAATAATGCTGGGAATAGAGAGGAGATGTGGAGCTATCTCAGGGACTTTAGATCAATACAGAAGTCCGATCACTGGCTGGTGGGGGGCGATTTCAATGAAATTCTTTCACCAGAAGATAAAAGAGGAGGCAAGGCCTTTGGTTCCCAAGGTACGCTGGACTTCAGGCGGTGCTGTGAAGACCTCTCTCTCAACGATGTCAAGCCCAAGAAAGGCTGGTTCACTTGGAATAATAGAAGGGAAGGGGAGGCTAACATTGCCTGCAGATTGGACAGATTCTTGTTTGGCTCGGAATGGCTCCTAAGTGCAGACTGCTTCAGTGCTGAGATTCTTTCTTATGGTGGCTCGGATCACTGGCCAATCTCCCTTATGATTGAGAAGGCCTCTAAACCTAGAGGGTGTCCCTTTAAGATGGAGGCAATGTGGTTTGAGGCTCCTGATTTTGAACAGAAGCTGTCTGATTGGTGGAAGGTTGATGTTAGGGGATGCCGAAGATACATTTTATATAGGAAAATGAAGGAAGTAAAGCTCCAAGCTAGGTCATGGAATAAAAATGCCTTCGGTGATCTCTTTAGAAACAAAGACAGGGTGGAAGGTGAGTTGCGTGAGGTCGAAGCAGAGATTGCTAGTAAGGGCCTATCCACTGAGCTTCGGGACAGGGAGTCAGAATTAATGAAGGAAAATAATAGAATTCTCCGAATGGAGGAAGTTTTTTGGCACCAGAAATCTCGGGTGAAATGGCTGAACGAAGGAGACAGAAATACTAGCTTCTTTCACTTAACTACTAAAATCAGAAGGCAACACAACCGGATTTGCAAAATCATGACACCTGACGGGGCTCAACTAGAAGACATGGAAGCTATCAGAGCTGCTGGAAAAAACTTTTTCCAGGCTTTGCTTAGTGATCAGGGTGACTTGGATAAAGAGGCCCAAGCTGAATTGCTGCACAACATAAACAAATGTATCACTATGGACCAAAATGCTGCGCTTATGGCCCCCTTTAGCAAGGAAGAGATCAGGAATGTTGTTTGTTCTATGAGTGCTAGGAAGGCTCCTGGACCTGACGGATTCCAGGTAGAATTTTTTCAGAAATTCTGGCATATTGTAGGTGAAGATGTCTGGGGTGCAGCGGAGGAATGCAGGTGTCGCAAATCTATGTTAAAATCCTGGAATACTACCTTTATTGCCCTTATTCCAAAGGTTCGGGATGCGAGCAATTTTGACCAGTACAGACCTATAGCGTTATGTAATACCATATACAAAGTAGTGGCTAAGGCCATGGCCTCCAGGTTAAAACTATGTCTGACAAACATAATCTCAGAAGAGCAGAGTGGGTTCCTGAAGGATAGACAAATCCTTGACGGGATTGTCATAGCTCACGAAGTAATTCATTCGATCCAAAACAAGCGAAAGGAAGGGGTGGTAATTAAATTGGATATGAACAAGGCCTATGACAGAATATCATGGGAGTTTCTTATCAGTATCATGAGGAAGATGGGATTCTGTGATTCTTGGTGTAAATGGGTTTACAGCTGTGTCTCTACTTCCACTTTCGCAGTCCTAGTCAATGGGGTTCCGACTGAATTTTTCAATGCCAGTAGGGGGCTTCGTCAGGGGGACCCCCTGTCCCCTTTTCTGTTTTTAATCTTTGGTGAGATCCTTAGCAAAAGCATCCAATCCAGGGTCAGAAATGGTGAAATAAAGGGGCTGCAAGCTTCAAGCGGGGTGAGTAACATTTCACACTTACAATTTGTTGACGATTTGCTCTTATTAGGTGAAGCTACTGGAAGAGAGGCCCGAGCCTTCAAAAGGACAATAATGCAATACGAAAAGGCAACGGGGCAAAAGGTGAATGAGTCCAAGTCTCGTATCTTCTTCCTCAAGCAACACAGTATGGAAACTCTGGAGGTCCAAAGGATTCTAGGTTATGAGGTCAACCAGCTTCCGAGCAATTATCTTGGCATGCCCTTGTTGGCTAGGAAGATATCCATGAATGATTGGAGTGGTGTCATCAACAGAATCAATGGTATGCTAGAGTCTTGGAAAGGGCGATGGCTGTCTCTTGCAGGCAGAGTTACGCTCATCAAAGCTACCATGTCTGCTATCCCAGCTTACATGATGTCTGTCTTCCAAATTCCCTGTAAGCTGGCCAAGGTGATTGAGGATACGAAGAGAAGCTTCCTATGGAAAGGAGGCAGCGACAGCTTCAAATATAATTTAGTAAAGTGGGATGAGGTGTGTAAGCCCATCAAATGTGGTGGCCTAGGCATTAGAAAGTGCCTTCAGATGAACCTGGCGTTGGGTGCTAAGCTTGCATGGAGAATTTATGAGGAAAAAGGTAAATTATGGAGCAAGGTTCTTCAAGCCAAATACCTCCAAAACAATGCTGAGCTCCTATTTGACAAGGAGATAGATATGCCTACGGGCTCCAGCATATGGGGTTTTTTGTGCCACAGCAGAAAGTTGATTCTCCCAGGGCTGAGGTGGTGCCTCGGGGATGGAAGTAAAATCAGATTTTGGAGGGATAGGTGGCTGGACTTTGGAGCTATGGAAGATATCCCCAGGTTCAGGCCTGTGATCAGCCATTTTGAAGCTAGCATAGGAGTTAAGGCTAGAAACTATATGATGGGTTTCCCCCCGTCTTGCTCTTGGGGTTTGCTAAAGGCCCCGGTCATGGAGTTGAACCAGGTGTGTGCGGAGATACAGGGAGAAATCGAGAAATGGCCTTTATTAGTGCAGAGAGGCGAGGATAGGCTTGTCTGGGGCGACAAAGGAAGCGGCCAAGTCTCAGTTAAGGCTATGTTCAGAGATAATTTCTGCAATTTTGAAGAGGAGGCTTGGGCGTCCTATGGTGGATGGTTTAAGCACAACTTGCCCAAGTTGAACTCCTTTCTTTGGATCGTTGGAAGGCGCAGGGCTCTCACGTGGGATAGGCTAAGAATGTTTGGGAAGGCAGGGCCTTCCAAATGTCTTATGTGCGAAGCAGATGAAGAAAGTAATGATCATCTTTTCCTCCACTGTAGGTTCGCCAGCAAGTTGTGGAATACTTTTATGAGCAGATGGAAGCTTGCTTGGGTTCTCCCCAATAATATCCCGAGACTTTTAGAAAGTTGGGAGGCGCAGATCCATAGCCCAGGTCTCAAGCTGATCTGGAAGGCTGCCCCTGCTATCATTGTGTGGAACATTTGGATTGAACGCAATCGGAGAACTTTTCAAGAGAAAAGCAGAGCAGTGGAGCGTGTCTGGGATAAGGTGGAAAGTGCCATGTGCGAAATTGGGGAAATCCAGAAAAGTAAAAGTAGAGAGGTCTACGCCAGCGAGAAGGATTGGGGGGACGCTTGGCCTCGTTTTCATTGGCTGTGTGCTCCTAAGCCTGGGCTTGTCACTAGGTCGTGCTATGGGTCTTGGACTCTTCCTGCGAAGGACTGGATAAAATTCAATTTCGATGGAGCGGCAAAGTCTAATCCTGGCAAGGCTGGAGGAGGTGGGATCTTCAGGGACTGTCATGGGCAACCTATAGGCGCTTTTGCCATTGATCTCGGGATGGATACTAACAATAAAGCTGAGGCTTCGGCTCTTATGCGGGGGATAATGATTGCTAAAGAAAAGGGGTGGAAGAAGCTGTGGATCGAAGGAGACTCAAAACTGGTTATCAACGCCCTTGGGGGGGGGAATACGGTGGATTGGAGACTGAAAGCTCTAATGCAAAATGCTCAGAGGGCGGTTAAGGATTTTGAGTCGCTAACTGTGACTCACATCAGGAGAGAAGGCAACCGCGTTGCTGACTGGTTAGCCAATTTTGGTATATGGTTAGTTAGGGATAAAGGTGTTCGCGCCTCCGTGTGGTGGAGCGACTTCCCTTCCCCGTTGATCAAACTTCTCCAGGATGATATCCGAGCTTTTCCCAGTCGGGACCCTCAAGCATGTACTCCGAACCGCAGTTAGGATGCAGTTAATTAGGTGCAGGGTGGCTTGTGCGTTGGATTGTTCTCCCCTTGGTTGTGTTAGCTTTCAGAGTGACGTTGGAATTGTTCTTTCCTGTTTTCGCTAAGGCCTATGCTCCTTGATGCTGATTTCGGCATCTGAGGCTATGTATACTATGATTCTTTCGGTTCCTGGACCTAAACCAGGTTTTATTTACCAAAAAAAATATATAATTGCTCAGAAATTATAATCAGACTTGTACAAACTCAGAATAACCAATAAATAACAGATTACCATATCCCAAATGCTATATCAGACCTCAGCGTTGCAATCTGGGTTTATATTAGCAGTAGTAACATTTCATACTTAGCCTAGAATGGACAACAACCTTACAAACTTGCAATAGTTAACAGTATTAGGGCTGATAAGCACACATTTACTGTTAAGGGAATGCTATAGAGAAACACTGTTTGCAAAGTAATAATGATAGCAGCAATAACAATGCCCAAAAGATAAATTGCAGACTGTAGACACCTAGGCAAGACTCATACAGTGCTTAGAAATGAACAGCAGCATATAAGAGTTGTAATATTCACCAATATGATAGATATCAACAAACTTAAACGAGTTTACAAAGCTTTCAGACCTGGACTAGTTCACGCCATGCCTCATAATGGTCTGCAATAGTTCGAAGGAGCCAAAGACTACTTGTAGATCTTCATGTCCCTCTTAGAAGCCAATATAAGCATATACAAAATCCCAATGAAGCAAAACGTTGCAGCCAAGAGAATCAAGAAAATAACTTAGTCTTCACATAACAGCATAATACTGTAGCAGCACTATTCACGTCACTGTAGCAGCAGTGCATTAACTTCTGATTTCTTCTCCAATGAAGCTCAGGTGTGACCTCAGTGTGAAGCCACCAATTAACTGCAAGCACAATCGAAGAGAGGCTACGTTCTCCAAGATTGAAATTACAGCAAAACCCTAGGTTTCACCTCCAAAGCCAAAGCAAAAAAGCCAAGTTGAGAGAAAATGATCAATTATAATGAAATGAATTCTGAAAATGCCCTTTTATAATATTCCATTTGCATTTGACTTCATCTCATTTAATTTACTTTAATTTCATTTTTCTTTTCCCTCCCTTTTTGTGCACAACTTAAAAATAATAAATTATATTTTATTATTCACTTATATCTCCCCTTTAAAATAACACTTCAACACTTTTTATAAAGTATACTTTTTAAAAGCATTTAAATCCCCCTTTTAAATAAAGTATACTATATTATTTAAAATGATCAATTATAATGAAATGAATTTCGAAAATGCCCTTTTATAATATTCCATTTGCATTTGACTTCATCTCATTTAATTTATGTTAATTTCATTTTTCTTTTCCTTCCCTTTTTGTGCACAACTTAAAAATAATAAATTATATTTTATTATTCACTTATATCTCCCCTTTCAAATAACACTTTAACACTTTTTATAAAGTATACTTTTTAAAAGCATTTAAATCCCCCTTTTAAATAAAGTCCACTTAATTCATTAAGGATATGCACTCAATAATTAATTATTATTAAAGTATAACTTTAATAATAATTATAATATTATAACTCCATGATTAATCATTTGTAAATCAATTCTGACTTCACCAGGAGGTAGCCCATTGCATTCATTACTAACCAGGGTACCTTACTATAAATAGTAAGGTTGGCCTCTATCAATACACTAACTTACTATGAATAGTAAGTATATAAAAACGAAGCGAAAACACCCTGAATATCATAACCCCTGAACAAGCTAAGAATCTAGAGATGAAAACACTGCCAATTGCCAATTGAGGAGCTAGCTAATTCCAACACAGGGCCCTCTAAACACCATTATTAGCCTATGAGGATCCAATGATAGGAGCTAGATAATTCAGCATCTCCCGCAAAGACAAATATTTCTGTTTCAATAGTTGAGCCCCAAATATTTCATTGAATAAAAAGGTTTGATTCAAATGTTAAGTAATTCCATTTTAAATAAAATAAAATAAGAATAGCCCGATTCCATTATTTATATGGGAAATATTAATTGCTAGGAAATAAGTCGATTTCCTAAGTGAGATCAGTTTAGAAAATAGTTCGATTTTCATAAATTGAGAAATTAAATAAAATATAAATTATATATATTATATTATATATATATATATATAACTTTTAATAATATATATATATATTGAAGAGCACAAAGATATACTGAGAGGGGGGGGTGAATCAGTATATCTATAAACTTTTACCCTTTACAACTTTTATCAACTTCAAACTCTAACACAAATCAACTATGCAAGAATATCACAATATGAACAAGTTGACATCAATATTTTACGTGGAAACCCTTGTGGGATAAAACCATGGTACAAATAATGTACTTTATGAATTAAATAAACTTTACAATGAATGTAGGCACCAACCTACTTGAATCACTAGTTATGTAGTTTAGTAGGCACCAACCTACAAAGAGCGCCAACCCTTAATTCTGATTTAGTAGGCACCAACCTACAAGGAGCATCAACCCCTAATGCTGATTTAGTAGGCACCAACCTACCGGAGGCTCCAACCCCCACTTGCCAAGCACCAACTTAGCAAAGATAATAACTTGAGAAATAATGTTCCACCTTCAATGTTGCTTCTTCAACGGATGATGGACAATTCTGCTCAAACACTCTTCAATACTACTCTTCCACTTGATTTATCTTCCTTGAATGATCTTCAAATAGCTTCGTATATCTTCTTGTTCAAATCTTCATTCAATACTGCTTAATTATTCAGTTCTCCTTCACAAATCTGATCCAAACTTTACACAAACTCTTCTCATAGATTTCTTTTAATATGCTCTTTTATTTCACATTATCATTTTCACACTCACACACAACTTCTCCACTTGCCTTTATGCCTTTAGTGATTCTATGAATGGATGCAACCCCTTGATATGGATACAACCTTTTAGACAATCATGTCTTTTCACTTAACAAATCTGCAAATGATCTTTTTAAACTTTGCTTTCCATTTGTTTGGTGTCTATGATATTCTTCTATGTCTTTTACACCACAAATTTGCATACACTCTCTTTTATATCTCCATATACTTTTCTTACAATTCTGCCATAAATTCTTCTTACAAATCTGCCTTCAATCTTTCTTTGATGATCTTCCTTTTATCTTCTCATGTGCATATCTGCAGGTGTTAGTCAGATATAAACTTTTGTTTCACACAATACACAGCACTCTCAACACCCAATTGTGTTATAAAGATATAGCATTAATTCCACACTCTTCTACACCCTTTCTATATTCTGAAAACTCTTCATTTGATTTACTTGATGAGGTTCAAATGATATAGCTTTTATTTCACACAGCACATCTTTATTTCTTCCCAATCTGCTCCGCAGATAATATATCTTTTATTCCACACACACACCACAAATGTTTCTATCATTTACCTCTTATACCTTTTCAATAGATATGTCTCTTTGTTTCTAAAAGCCCTTCACAAACAAATTGCAGCCCTTCCCTTAACAAATTTTGTCCTCTAGTGATTTTGTCTTATTCGCTTTTGTCTTCTTCTCCAAATTGTCCTCTAGTGATTTTGTCTTATTCACTTTTGTCTTCTTCTCCAAATTGTCCTCTAGTGATTTTGTCTTACTCACTTTTTGTCTTTTTATTAAAAAGCTGCCTTCTATCAACACTTAATCACTACTTTGACTTTTATTTGTTTTGTTGTTTATTACCCAACTTTAATTGCTGCTACCTTAGAATGATTGTTGTTTCATGTTCGAGATTTCACCTTCAGATTTGCATCCTAATTTTGTTCATGTCTGAAACTACTTATTCATTCTTTACAAATCTGCTCATAAATACTTTCATATGTCTTCTTGAAGATCTGTCTAAATCTGTTGCTATCAACCTGCTACACATGGATAGTCTTGCCAATAATCCTATCCATTTCTTTTTACATCAATGACAACATTTTTCCTCTCATATTTGACATCAATGACAATATTTCCAACATATATACCCCATTATAAACATATCGTAAGTCAGTCAGCATATCTGATATGTATATATATATATATATATATATGTAAAGTCATCAGGCAATAATAATATAATATTATTAATATCCACATAACATAGGTTGTGTATTTATACATGTATATACGTCTGTATATGTAGGCATACCATATCGATGCATTCGTATGAGCATATCCGTTTGCCAACATACGTTTGTATCAATATGTATATACATATGGATACGTGCATATACTATATGCATGTATATATGCCCACTTCCTATCCACTTACATTCAATAACGTTACCATCATAATGATCATAATAACATAAACAAATACATAGATAAACATCACTTATACATGCATACAGAAGTAGACACAACTCCTAATGCAAACATACTGTTGTGCATGTTTTGAGCACACGCCTCGCCATAGGCAGGGACCCCCTTTTTTTTTTCGCTCCTGACAGGTTGCTTTGCTCCTGTCTTGTTTTGCGTGCCCCATTTTTCAAGCCCAAATTGGTCATGTGCCTTCAAACGATCAAGTCCCCCTACCCAAATTCACTTACTTAGGGTATTCAAATCCGGGAAGAAATGAAGTCCCCTGTCCCTTTTCTGCCCATTGTCTTGTTTCTGCTAACTTGGTCCTTGATCGCTCGATTCGCTTTTTTCTACATTTTTGACTTTGGGGCCAACTTTTTGGTGGATTTGGGATGTGTTTGTGGTGCTTAAATGAACTGTCAAAGTTTCGTCAATGTTCTGTAAAGTTTTGGTGGTTTCAGAACTTTCCCTCCGGAATTCCCTTCCTTTTTGGTTGTTTTGGAAACATCCGTGGACCCATGCCGGTCCGGTTTCCACATTTTTCACTTTGGGGCCAACTTTTTGGTGGATTTGGGATGTGTTTGGGGTGCCTAAGTGAACTGCCAAATTTTCGTCAATGTTCCGTAAAGTTTCGGTTGTTTCGGAACTTTCCCTCCAAAATTCCCTTCCTCTTTGGCTGTTTTGGAAACATTCGTGGATCCCTGCCGATCTGGTTTCCAAATTTTTGACTTTGGGCCAACTTTTTGGTGGATTTGGGATGTGTTTAGGGTGCCTAAGTGAATTGCCAAAGTTTTGTCAATGTTTCGTAAGGTTTCGGGGGTTTCAGAACTTTCCCTCCGGAATTCCCTTCCTCTTTGGCTGTTTTGGAAACATTTGTGGACCCTTGTTGGTCTGGTTTCCACATTTTTGACTTTGGGGCCAACTTTTTGGTGGATTTGGGATGTGTTTAGGGTGCCTAAGTGAACTGCCAAAGTTTCGTCAATGTTCCGTAAAGTTTCGGTGGTTTCAGAACTTTCCCTCCGGAATTCCCTTCCTCTTTGGCTGTTTTGGAAATGTCCGTGGACCCCTGTCGGTCCGATTTCCACATTTTTGACTTTGGAGATAACTTTTTGGTGGATTTGGGATGTGTTTGTGGTGCTTAAGTGAACTGCCAAGGTTTCGTCAATGTTCCGTTAAGTTTCGGTGGTTTCAGAGCTTCGTCCCCCTTTGGTTGTTTTAGAACATCCGTGGAGCCCCAGCGACCCGATCTTCGGAGCTCGCCCCTCCGTAGCCGTTTCCGGGACTCCGTCCCTCCATTTTGGTGGATTTGGGATGTGTTTAGGGTGCCTAAGTGAACTGCCAAAGTTTCGTCAATGTTCCGTAAAGTTTCGGAACTTTCCCTCCGGAATTCCCTTCATCTTTGGCTGTTTTGGAAACATCTGTGGACCCCTATCGGTCAAGTTTCCACATTTTTGACTTTGGGGATAACTTTTTGGTGGATTTGGGATGTGTTTGTGATGCTTAAGTGAACTGCCAAGGTTTCGTCAACGTTCCGTTAAATTTCGGTGCTTTCGGAGCTTCGTCCCCCTTTGGCTATTTTAGAACATCCATGGAGCCCTGACGACCCGACTTCCGGAGCCTGGCCCCTCCATGGCCGTTTTGAACATCCATGGAGCCTCGGCGACCCGGCCTCCGGAGCTTGGCCTCTCCGTGGCCGTTTCCGGGACTCCGTCCCTCCGTGGCCGTTTTGAACATCCGTGGAGCCCCCACAACCCGGCCTCCGGAGCCCGGCCCCTTTGTGGCCGTTTCCGGGACTCCGTCCCTCTGTGGCCATTTTGAGCTTCCAGTTTTTGTCAAATGAGTCCAATCTTAAGAAAGTTTTTCTGGGCACTCTTCCTTCCCCTTTTCCCATGCGCTATAATTGAAAAATCTTGGTTTTGCTATGTTTTGTGGGGTCTGAGAACTTCCTTTCCGGTTTGCTGTCCCTCGTTCACTGCTTGCCCTCTTGGGCTCGCATTAATGTTTATGGTCCAAATGAGCTCCAAATATGAATATTATGATCTTTTGATGATGCATGGATGGATCTAATAAGGATTTTGCAAGATTTGACTAACGTTTTCCTCGATTTGTGTATGAAAGCACTTACGACACTTCATGTATGCAGGATTCAAGGAGCCTACTGCAGGTCCATTGGGAGACCCATTGAGAAAGCTGAACAAGGAAAAGTGCATCGCTCCTGCCACCATTCATTTCATATTCGCCTCTCCTGCTAGCACCCACCAACAGGGTCGGCGTTAGAGGAAGGCCTGTGCCAAGGAGGCCAAGGACAAAAATGCAAGGGGGTGGCCTTGAAGAAAGCATAAGGTAGTTGTCCGCCCAAATCAGGGGCAACCAATCTATTGATGCCAATCGTTGACGGACTCGTTTGATCCAAGGAAGAGCACTGCAAACACATCAAGTAAGAGGGAGGCTTTCAGGCAGTTTCTGCTACAGTGAAAAGGGCAATCAACTAAATGACAAAACTGCTACAACACCTGGGCACTAGATGACAAAACAGAGAAAAGACAAGGAATGTATTTTTAATTGTTGAATATTGTGGGGTAGGTGAAACCCTAATGTAAATCAAATCTGGGCCATTCGTTGCAAATTGATCCTAGCCATTCATTTGGGCTTTGGAAAACTATAAATAGGGGCTTTCGCCTCATTTGTAAGGGTTGGAGAACTGATGTAAAGGCATTCAACAGCAATAGAAAGCAACATTGCATGATTTATGGGTGTTCCTTTTGAGTTTGCTCTTTATGTATGCATGGTTCAACTTCCCTATTAGTTTAGGTGTTAGTTTCTTGAATGGAAGTGGTGATGGTGTTTGCTGTTTCAGTTATTGATGAATTTCCAGCTCATGCTTTTTGTGGTTCATTGATGATGAATCACTTTGCAAAGCTAGTCTGAGCCTCCTTCCTTTATTGTTGCAACTTACTTCGATTGCATGAACATGATGTGTGCATGTAATATGAAAATTTACAGTCCTTAGAAGATTGCACTGGTTTTGTGCAACTGTAGGTTTCTCTTGGCCAAGTAAAACCCAGTTTAGGGGGTTTGTCTACTGTAGCAACCTCCATGATCACTGTTCATTCGTAGTTTCAGGTCTAGGAATCTTCTCTCTTCCCTGCCCTTTTTCCTTTTTTTTAATGAGTGACCTATTCTAAGGTTCATTGCACATTATAAAGCCAAATCCAATGATGAAATGGAGTTCAAGACTGTTGTTTGAACCTACAACAAACGCACAACAACTCTCCCATCTTAAGAACTCCATTTGCAAACCCAATTTCCCATGCTTTGTAACTCATCCGTAAGACTGCCTTGTGATTCCAGCATATCACATCAAATAGCTGAGGTATTCCAAGCACTGTCAAGACCTGACATTAGAGACCTTGGGATAGTGTTCTGCAATCTGATTGTGGAAGATTGTCTTTCAAGAGAGGTAGTGCACCTACGCATTGCCTGTGTTGAGAAGTGCATAAAAAACACATCAACACATACAAGCTTACGGATGACTTACCTATAACTCCCAAAAATTGACTCAGCTTACTCAATCTAAGTGACGTGTGTGTATGCTCAGATGGTTTACTTTACCGATTATCCGACCAAGCTCCTCTCCCGAGTGATACTTCCCCTGCGCCTGGAGGAATGGTTCACATACCTGCATCTAATGACACACGCTTTCGGAAGTCATATTTTCACAACATAAGCAGTATATATAAACATCTCAAAAGTCAGAATAATCAATAACTTTGCATGGAACATTCATCAAGGATAACATCAAAATAGAAGTAACATTAAATGATACAATCATTAAATGGAATAACACACATATTGAAAACAAGGAACGACATGTTTTATTCATCTTCAGGATTCTCATTACAATCAATTTACCCCATGCAAATAGTAGCTATACAATTGGGGTGTAACAAAATATTGATTGTGAGGGGTTGCAAGTGTTGAAAGAATTGGCCATGGAAGTACCACCAACTATGAGCATCCTTCTTAAACCTATCACGAAGAGCCTCAATACTTTGACCATTTGAGTGCACAAAGTCAATGAACTCATTCGTGATTACATCTCGCAATTCCATTTTAGAGAAGAGTCTATGGAATGCTGCCTTGTACACTTTAGCCACTTCAAAATCTCTATATGGGGGAAGCCTTCCTGGCATAGAAAGAATCTCAACATTGTAGTATTTTGGAGTCAACGTGAAGGAAAGATGTAATGGAGTGGTCATTTTGTTCCTTCTTTCTTCAACAAATTGCATGCACTTGTTTGAAGAAAGTCTCTTCAGGGTCTTGCTCTTTCGCATTTATGATGCTCTTCATCTTCTCAAGCATTGAGTCGATGCCATCATATATTTCTCCAATGCAAGGCTTGTCCATGTTAGTATAGCGAATTATGCTCAAAATGGGCTTGATGAAGCTAAGGAGATACTCCACATGATCCCACCATTAGTCATCTAATATCATTTGCTTAATTTTTGTATCCTTGATAGAGTTGCTTTGCTGCCATATAGACCAATTTTGGCTAATCACCATGCTAGAAAGCATCTCTCTAACTTTCACAAGTCCTCTCAAGACAATTGTGTTAGAGGTGAAACGGGTCTCTACAACCTATTAAAAATACAAAATAAAATAATTAAAATTTAGAAACAAACTTCAAAAATTAAAGGAGAATTAGAATACACAATCAAATTATGAAAATGTAAAATTTTATGCTACTTAGCTTACCTTCAATAGCTCCAATTTTGAAAATGATTTGAAAGTGCCTTGAGATATGTGATGGTTGGTGATGAACATTTGGATGTCCTCAACCTCTGCATACAACTCTTTGATCCAATCAATTTTATTCCCAATCTTTTGTAGCATAAGATTGAGAGAGTGGACCACACAAGGTATCCAAAAGATATGTTAATATCATTCCTCAACCAACAAACCGGCAACTCTACAATTCTTTGTGTTGTCTGTTACTACTTGAATAACAATACGAGGACCCACTTCCTCAATTGCTGCAATGAGAATATTAGCAATAAATTGGCCATCTTTCATTTGCCCTCACAATCAACAACTTTCAAAAACATTGGCCCTTTAGGGGACACCGTTATGACATTCATCAAGGGTCGATTTTTCACATCTTTCCACCCATTTGAGACAATGGATGCACCTGTCTCAACCCATGAATCCCTTATGGGCTGCAATGCATCTTCAATGTTCTTGACCTCCTTTTCCAATTAGGTGCCTTGCACTTTCTAATGACTTGGGCCCTTGTACCCTTTTGGAGCTTCATTAACTGTTTTCAACATCTCTTTCCAATATGGAGAGTTTACAACATTAAAAGACAATCCATTTGCATAAATACATCTTGCTACATGTTGGTCGGCAATGTCGCGACTCTCATTTTGAAATGCACTTTCCAAAGGTCCCTTTGGTTTTTTGCTTGTAATGAGTTGTTCACTTTGAGGATGAGGAGTGGCGAAAAATGGATGGTTTTCTACCACAACATTGGGACTAGACGTGGGCTATGTTCCCTTTGATCTTTTTTTATCAAGGTGAGAGTTGCTTGACAGCCTGCCCGTTCATCTGCTTGTTCTTGCTCCATAATATATACTATCACTATCTTTGATGGCACAACTACACCATTCTTTCCAGGGCAAGGTTTGATGCCTTGTCCAAGTGTTCCGCAGAAATGAGTTTTCACTCGACTAAATGAACTAGAATATCTAACATCACACCCATTGTAAATCCAAACATAACCCCCACCACCTGGAACCTGTTCTATCATTTGAACATATTTCCATAGAGGAGAAATCGGATTTATTTTGAATTTACATTGAGCCATGGAGCTAGAACTAGTTGCCATTGTGATTCCTATAGCAAGAAGTTTTGTAAACAATACATTCAAAACAAAAACAAAAAGTTGAACACAAAAAATAGATATACAAAACCTAGCTCTTTTGAATCTTTGATACATTCCTAGAAGAAAGGAAAAAAATATAGATAAACAAAGCAAAAAATTTGTTTCTTGTTTGTAAAACAAAATGGAGGAAAATAATTGATAGAAACTTAACTTTTTGCAAAAAATTCCTTCTATGATCTTCTTGGTAGACAATAAACACTTGGAAATGTGCTGGAATGTGAATGCAATCGATGTAGAACCTTCAAAGATCAATCTTCAACTCTCTTTGGTGTTTAATGTGTTTTGGATGTCAATGTTAGGATTCACTTGGGCGCCTAGTCAAATCAATTGAATAGATTGATTAAAAAAAGCAAAAAAAAAGTGAAAAAGTGCCAAAAACAGGCACGGCCGGGACGGGCTCGTCTTTGGTTTGCCCGAGGCAAACCAGGTGGCCTTTGGTCGCCTTGGCCCGAACCCACAAGCAAATTGGATCGATAACCGGATCCTGTATGAATTGGACCAAGATCTTGTCAGTTCCTTGCAGGATCCGGTAACATAGAGAAATAATGAAAGGGATTGATCATCAATTGCTTCACAATTACCTCTTGAAGGTTTTTTGTATTATTAGATGAGGAGAGAGTCAAGCAAGAGGCCCAAAAGATTCAGAAGTAGAGTAGACATCATTTCCAAGCATTCCCCTTTTGCTTTGACCAACATGAGAAAAACTACCACATATATCAGGGTAGAACCACCCCATGTATGGGAAGACCATCATGACATTTGCACAACTACCATGACACAAGTTGAACTGCCACCATCATTTTTGACAATTTTCTCGGTTAGAAAATTCGACTTAGTTTCTGTTGTATTTCTTAGGAACCTACTTTGATTGTGTTTGACTCGAGTGTCCGAGCCAACTTAGAACCTTTCATAACCTTAGAAGACCCCTATACAAATTTACGTATTTTGATTTTGCCAAGAATCAAAATATTAAGAGTGTTTTGAGAATATTTTGAGTAACATAATGGATTTGATGAAAGGTTCTAGGATAGTGTATTAGTAAGATAAAATTGCAAACATTGCATGATTCAATTCAGATCACTACTAGTATTTTATTAGTATCTTAAGTTATAAAATGGACCACCCTTTCTTACTAGTAGTTTTTTTGTTTCTTCCTAATGAAATAGGTTGCTTATTTTGTTCTTTCCCAACAAAAGATCAAGTCCAAGGACATTCTATAAGAGAATGTTTACAAGTGTTATTGGTTTAACAGGAGCACAGGTGCAGGGTGAATGTGGGGTAAGGGGATGGAAAACAGCAGGGGGAGAATGGGGAATAGTGAGGGAGTGGCCACAGTGTTGGGGCAGGTGAAGGATGGACAAACCAAAAAGATCCTATTTCATTGAAAGCAATAAAACACCAAGTCTTAAAAAGAGATTACTAGGAAATTACTTGGAAATTAATTTCATTTTTTTGAAAAGATCCATGGTTCTACTAGTGCTAGGGTAGACTAACATGTTGTTGTTTGAAAAATGTATTGCATCCTCTTGAAAAGGAAGTGACATCTATTGAAAAATAGTGTCAATCAATTGATGAAATTTTCTTCCAATCACAGGTTTATTTCTCACAAAAAGACACTCCCTAATTAGAGTCACTTTTTTGTTACTTCGAGCTAACTTCTTTCTATATTCAACAATTGAAATCACATGATTTTAACTCTTTGTATTCATTGTTTTCTAGGGAGATAGATCGACCTCCTCTTTTGCCAGGATTACCACCTTTGTTGTTTTGGGATACATGCACTCATGGCAATGAAGTAAAAGATTCCTTCAAGAGTTACAGTAATCTGTATGAAGCGAAAATAGCATGTGAATTGATCAATATGATGTTAGAAAATGGCATTCCTGGCTGTAATATTGGTGTAATTGTTCTCTACAAGTCACAGGTACAGGTTATTGCTTAAAAGTTTTCTTTTATGCATCTCCAAACTCTATTGTTTGCTTATAGAGGTTAGATACATTATATTTAATGAAATGATGCATTAATCAGAAATATTTCTCATTGCATACCCTGTAGGCATCGCTTGTTCAGGAACTTCTTTTTCAAGGTCACCACCTTAAAGGGGCAAAAGTGTGCAGATCAAAATCTAGCAAAGATTCAGAGAACAAGCAATTGGGAATTTCAAAGGTCTGTAAAGATGGTAACCCAGGGAAAGATAGCTACATGGTTGGAGATGTACAGATATCCACTGTTGATGCATTTCAAGGAATGGAAAAAAACATAATTATACTGTAAGAATTTTAACAGATTTTCAAGAATCTCTATTTATGATGAAGATACAATTTCTGTGTTTTTCTGTGCTTGTTTCTTGCTGCTGGGTCTCTTTTTGTTTACTGTTGTTTTGCTGCTTTTTTGCTGTTGGGGGCTGCTGATGGTGTAATGTTTTATCTTTGAGCAGCATTTTGTTTGTTCTGGCTGTTGGTTGCTGCTGTTGGCGTAATGTTTTATCCTTGAGTAGCATTTTGTACGTTTTGTTGTAAAGGGTTTCGGGTCCCTTCGAAACCTGCTTTTCCCATATAATCAAAACATGTATGCATCCAATGGATTATTATTTCTATCTTAAACTTAATGACAAGTATTGGTAAAAATCAGACAATAAGATGCAATAAATTGGTGTATGTTCTCTTGTAGAGACTAGAGAGCATCGCATTATATTAACAATCATATGGTAAAAATAGCATGTAGTTACATACTAAAGATAGATGTAATCTATAAATAGAAAAATGTTACAACAAACTAACTAACTAATCTAATTGACAAATGTATGGAGACACTTTATTACAATATTAAACTAACAAAACCTATTATTCTAATGCCCCCTTAATGACAAAACTAGAAGGATTTGGAGGTTTAGTTCTAAGTTACCAGTCCGGATTCGTGTTCAGCTTCGAGGGTTTGGTTCACGGGTTTGGTCAAAGTTTTTTGGGGGTTGGGTTCGTTTTGGGCTCATTGATACAAAAACATATTAAAATCAGAAATATATACATATTTCAACAATAATTAAGTTTGAAATACACCACCATATTAATAGTCAAATATTAGTCAAACTTGAATGTCATGATATAGATTAATCATTAAAGTTAAAAAATAATAATGTCAAGTGTCAACAATCAGCCTTCATTGATCAAATATCATATGGGTCGTCAAAAATATCATCATCACTATCCATATTAGATGATGTATGTAGTGGTAAATTAGAATAACCACAAATAGTGCCGCTGACAATGGAACTGACACTAGCATTAGCACTAGCATTGGCACTAGCACTCTCATGCTCCGTAGTTGGCTCATAGTCATCATCAACATCAAGTGCAAAAAAGTAGGTAGTTGAAGCATCCAAGTCAATACACTTAGGCTTGATATCCCACTTCCTCGTGTCCCCTTCTTTGTAGCCACTTTGTTTGTGTGTAAGGAGTTGCAAGTTTGAATGCACATACACCAAGTCTTCTACCTTTTTTTATTGTAGTCTATTGCACTTTATTGAGTGGATGGAGGAGTATGTGATCCAATTCCTCTCAGATGAAGATGAACTAGCAACCTATTAAGGCCAAATTAGAGAGTTACGAGTTACGAGATTTAAAAAATTAAAATATAAATAAAACTTAAAAGATAAAAGATTTTTGTAATAAAACTTACTTTCAATAAAATTTTGATCACAAGAGGTTGTAGGTACGTGTATGCTCAGTCATGGAAGTACCACCAACTATGAGCATTGACCATGTACTTGTCTCAAAGAGCATCAAGACCACAATCGCTAGAGCATGCAAAACCCATGAACTCAACCCTCACTGCATCACATCTATCATAGTCAATGAAGAGTCTATGAAGTGTTGCCTTGTACCCTTGAGCCACTTTAGCATCTCTATATGGGGCAACTCTTGTTGTCATAGAAAGGAGTTGAGCACTATAGTATTTGGGACTCAACGCAAAGGCAAGAAGATGTAGTGAAGTGGTCATTTTGTTCCATCTCTCTATAATGATTTTGTGTAGTTATTTGAAGACTTTTTCTTCAGGGTCTTGCTCTTTTGCATTTATGATGACTTTCATCTTCTCAACCATTGAGTCGACACCATCATATATCTCACCCAAACAAGGCCTACCCATGTCGATATAATGGATCATGTTCAATATGGACTTAGTGAAACCGAGGAGATACTCAACACAATCCCACCAAATGTCATCTAGGATCATTTGCTTAACCTTTGCTGCCCTTGTAGTGCTAGATTGCCTCCATATGGACCAATTTGGTCTAAGGACCATGTTAGAAAGTGCCTCACAAAACTTCACAAGTCATCTAAACACAATTGTGTTGGAGGCAAAATAAGTTTCAGCAACCTATTTGAAAATCAAAATAAAAAAAATTAAAATAAAAATAAAATTAAAAAGTTTACTATAGTGAAAATGTTTATTATTTAACTTACCTTTAACAACTCCAATTTCGAGAATGTTCTAAATAGGCCTTGTGACATATGATGGTTGGTGATGAACATTTGGATGTCTTTGGCCTCAACATACATGTGTTTGATCCATTCAATCTTGGTGCCAATTTTTTGTAGCATTAGGTTGAGGGAGTGGACAACACAAGGTGTTCAAAAAATTTGTGAATAATGCTCAACCAATAACCTAGCAGCCCTACAATTTTTTACATTATTTGCTATAACTTGCACACCATTTCGAGGGCGCACTTCATCAATGACTTGACAAAGAATGTTAGTAATAAATGCACCATCCTTCACCTCTCCTTCACAATCCACTGCTCTAAAAAACAATGGCCCTTTAGGGGAGATTCCAATAACATTGATCAATGGCTGATTTTTTGCGTCTTTCCATTCATCAGAAATGATGTACACCCTTGTTTCAACCTGCGAATCTCTTATGGGCTTCAAGGATTCCTTAACAAATCTCACCTCTTTATCCAATAAGGTGCTATGCACTTGCTCAAAACCCGAGCCCTTGTACCCTTTTGGAGCCTCATTAATTGATTTCACCGGTTTTTGCCAATATGGTGAGCTAACAACATTGAATGCCAATCCATTCGCATAGACTCATCACTGTCTTGATCGGAAATCTCTCTAGCCTCATTTTGAAATGCCATTTCCAATGGTCCTATTGATCTCTTATGTGTAGAGGCCACATGTTGCTCTACAGGTATGGACATAAATGGATGGCTCTCTATAGGTTGAAAATGCGAAGGCGATGTAGGGGGCTTCATCCCTCAAGGTCCTTTCCTTAACAAAGGATGATTTGATTTATGGCCTAGTGCTTGGTTTGCTTTTTGTTGCTCTTCAATATATGCCAAGACTTGTATTTCTGAAATGCCATGACCATCTTCACCTGAACAAAATTTGATGCCTTGTCCAAGGATCTTGCACAAATGGCATTTCACTTGATTGTATGTGTTGGAATATCTAACTTTACAATGACCACAAATCCAAACATAACCTCCACCCCCTGGAAGTTGTACCATTTCAACATATTTCCAAAGGGGAGAGTTTGTGTCTGTTTTGAAGTGGGATTTGCTTGCAGATCTAGAAATGGTTGCCATTGTAATACCTAAGACAACAAGTTGAATAAACAACACATTCAAATAATTGAAACAAATGAAATTTGAAAACAAATATTTTAATAGATAAATACAACTTAATAGTTAATTCGTTTTTAAAAATTAAGCATGTGTTATAAATACTTAGAAGAATGAAAACAAACCAAAAGCTTCAAAACAAAACAAGAGAGTTCATTTGTAAAAAAAAATGTAGACAAAAAAACCAAAAAACTAAAATAACCTACCTATTTTGAAGAAATCTTATTCTACGAGCTCCTTGACAACAAACAAACACTTGGAAATTTGTAGGAATAACACAACAACAAACTTGGAGCATTCAATGATCAATCTTCAACTCTATTTGTGCAATGGAAATCAAGAAAATAAGTTTAGCAATGGAGTAAAAAAAAAAATTTCATTCACAATATGAAAAATGAGTTTGCTTTTTCCTATTAGATGTTTTATATCTCACATTTTAGGGTTGGAGGGGTTAAAAAAAAATTAAAAAAGATGAAATCCGTTGGTTGGTGTGTGATTGGCTGAAACGCGGCATGGTTTCGCTTGGGTTCGGTTGGGCTAGATCCACAAGCTATTGGCCAAACCCTGTCCGAACCCACAGGGGATTGAACTCGGACCCCAAACCCAAGTCGGACCGGACCAAGACCCGAGGTCTTCCTAGGAAAAGCCAGTAACTTAGGTTTTGTTATTAAGTTACAATATGGTTCATGAGATGTGTAGAATTAGGGAGCAACCTTGATAATAGTATGTCTTGGAGAAAGATATCCAAAAAGATGAAAATGAACTTTACTTCTTGTGGTGTTATCCATTGATTTCCCTGTCTTCCAAGGTGACATGTCCGATTTAGTGAAGTTATCATTGGGATCACCTTCAAAATGCCACTCTAGTCTCCAAGGTATAACAAGGGAATGTTGTGAAGACAAAGTCTCAAATGGAAACCAACTTTGTATGGGTTGTGTAATGTCCCCATTTTCGTGGGCATCAGAGTGTGAAGGATTAGCCTATTATTTGGCCCTTGTAGACTATTATGTTTGGATAGAGGGTCTCAGTGGTAGTTAATGGAGGTTGTTGTCACTCCATACTCTTTAGTTTAGTAGTTGCGTCAGTTCCAGGCCTTTGCAGATCCGTGTTTGGCTCAATTGAGCGACTTACTATTTATAGTAAGTCAATCTGGCAATGTGGCTATTTATAGACAAGGCATCGGGACACATGGGGGTTTTGCAGTGTTGACCCCAGCTTCTGACGGTACGTCAAAATATTAAGTATCGGGGGAGATTAATATTTAAGGGGTTAAGTGGTATTTATTTAATTTAATGGAATATTATAAAGTTATAATTTAACTTTATAATAAAGTGAGCCACTTAAATTTTATTAAGTGAGATTAAATACTTTATCTCAATGGTATGCCCAAGTGAGTGAAATATTAAATGGGGAACTAAAGTATTTTAATGCATTTTAAATGTATTAAAACCCTCTTATTGGAAATCATGCCTTTTTGGAGAATATAAGGAAATGAGAGAGCAAGTCGACCTCATTCATTCATGAGCATTTGACATTGAATCTTTTTTTTGGCTTCATCAAAGCTTTGCCTGAGACAAGGTTTTCAGCAATCTTCCGCCATTGGAGAAGGAGAATTCCTTAGTGTTCTGCGATTGTGAGGCTGTGAAAGATCAACTGAATCATTTCCTGTGAGAGCTTCATTCAGGAGTTCTATTTGTGCTTCATCGGTTTTACAGAGAGTTTTAGAAATAAGGTTTTTCATCATCAGAGGATTGTTTCCGGGTATGAATGCTTTCAATGTAATTTCACAACTCTGATATAATATTATATTTGCTTTCAGCATCTCTCAATTTTTTGTTTTGTGAATATAATGCTTTATTTGGTAAATCTTTCGAGAAAACTTCAAAACTTCAAACGAGCAATTGAAAATTTAGCAGAGGGAGAACTAGGGTTTTCTACAGTGGTATCAGAGCTAGATCCTGCCATCTTGTGTAGAAAATAAATTTTTATGAGCCAAAAGAAATTTTCAGATTCCGGGGTTTTGCAAAACTTGTTGATTTGCAGGGATAATTATATTGAAAAAAGACAAAATTTTAAAGTTGTTCCAAGTATAAGGTAATCGATGGTATTAGATTATGCTGAGTGACAGAAAATTAAGACAAGAAAAAAATGTATAAAAATCAAGAGCTTTTGGGCATTGATTTGATATACAAAGGAGTCGTTAGGAAAATTAGAGGAAAAAGACAAAGTAAGAGATATGATAGCAAATAAGACGAATTTCAGTGGATACCAAGGATGGAGCTTTAGAGATTTGATGTGGATTTTGGGAAGAGTCTGCTGGTCCAGGAAAGACAAAAAACCTCAAAAGACAAGTCTTAGCTATTCATATAAGACAAAAAAATGGAGAAAAGACGAATGTAGAAGAAATCGTGTTCCTTTAGGAAACTTGGCGTAGCCTTGTATTTGATTCAATTTTATTGAAAGGATATTGGAAGGTAATTCCACTTGAAGACACATTAATTTAATTATTTTAAGGAGCTGATTAAGACAAAAATCGTCAGTTGGAAAAGTCAAAGGCACAAGTCGATAGACAGGTAGGGAGCTCAATAGTTTCAAATCAGACAAACAAAGAGGGAGATGTCAGAGTTAATATAATCGCTCCATCAATAGGCGCCAGCACTACAATAGAGACAAACTATAAAGGAGTCCTGAAAAAAGATGTATTTAAATCAGCCGCTTCAGGAAAGTGACGTGGAGTCAGGGATAAGACAAAATTCCAGAAAATTGCAGCCTATAGGGGTATATTGATGAATCGTGGATTGGATTATTATTGTTTGCTTCATGAGGAAATCATGGTTTCCTCGAAAGGTTTGACTCTCTCATAGTCGATAGTGTATCGGCAAAAAAGACAATCATAGCTGGAGACAAAAACAAAAAGAATCCAGTCACCGTTAGAAACAAATAACAGAAAAGGATGAAATTTGAAAAGGAACCAATAAATTCTGAGGAGTTTGATGAGTCGGCTGTTTGCAAACTGCCAAGTCTCAGAAATTCATCAAATTAAAAATTGGTTTCAAGAAAAAGACAAACTCCAATTTAGTCTTGCATATTTCACATTTTGCGTTTATATTTCAATGCTCAGAATTAGAGTCTCAAATAGTCAGCCACTGAGCTTTCTTCCTGAGTTGGTGTAAAACTGATATTGTTTCTGGGCAGTTTTGAATGTATAATCAGTCTTGTTCATACTCAAAAAATTTATTATTACATCTACTGGAAGTAAAGATTAGCTTTCAATAACGAGGTTCCATTTATTTTGCATAAGATTCATTGTATTTATTGCTGCCAACTTTGTATGTTTGTAATAATTTTATGCATGGTGCTGGGACTGCCATAAGCATTTTGGAAGCATTGAAAACAATGATCAGATGCACACCGTACGAGACCTAGACCATGAGATGCACGTACGTATTTCACAAGCAGCCAAGGAGGCAATGGTGGACTGGGCGGATTGGTTTATCCAATTCCCTACCTTCACCTACATACGTGTTTATGGCTACATTGGTCACCCCGCCATGATGCCACGCTACCCTTCAGATAGGGTAGTTTTCATGGAATTCCTAAGGCAATTGGCCGAAGTTCACACTCACTTGCGACTGAAGAAGAAGCCAGGTTTGAACTTTCTTGTTGAGATGGGACTCTATAGATGTAGAACAGCGGCAGGTGCCAAGTTGATGAGCCAAGAAACGGTGAGACTCAATCTCAAGTACGCCATTGAGAGGTCATATGATCTCAGAGGTCTCTATGCGGCACATCTTGGGCAACGCTCAGCACATGAATCTTCTATGGAAGATTATTGGGTCAATTGTGATGATGAGTATGAAGTATGAAGAAGAAACTATAGCAGGTTCAGGCTCTCTCAAATAGTTGACTTTATGTTAGAGGACATCGAGGACCTGTCTGATGATGAAGGGGAAGTTATTCTCCCCTCATTCTTCGTAGATTCAGTGGACTCACAACCACTCCCAAGAGTGGATTGGTACGCAAAGGAAAACCCATCTATAGAGGAAAGAATGAGTAGAGTTGTCAGGAACAGTCAACTCTACCTCGACAGCAAGAAGACAAGGAAGGTAGTACTTCCCAGAACAGAGCCGCCACAGGTTTAATCTACACTACCTTCCTCATCAAGGAAGAAGCCTAGACAAAAACAATGGTGCAATCCTCCCAAAGGGACGCAGATGTCTGGACACACAAGGGGAAGACCGCAAGAGTCATACGTGGAGACAGCCACACATACGCCTGAGATAGTCATGGGAATTGTTTCCCTCGAGCTAGTGATAGAGATAGTCATTGCAGAGACAGAGCCTGAAGGGACAGAGCTAGTAGCAGAAACGGTGCCTGTGTTAGAAACAGAGCTGCTTACATCACCACCACCACAGCAGTCACAAGTCCCCATCGACTTGGACTCGCCACCGAGAGACGTCACTCCAGCATAGTCTCATACTTCGGGCATTCAATGGTCCCATATTCCTCCTTCTAGCGAAGCTAGCCGAGATTCTATCTGGCTTGAGGGTTTCCTAGGTAGGAAGAGGGAAAGGCCCTCCTATGAGCTTGACTTCACAGAATTCAACCATTTCCCACAAGACATGCCGGCCAAGAAGTTAAAGCAGCAAGTTCACGTGGAAAGGAATGCGGAACATGAGTTCATCATAGAGACTACTGCCCCACTAGAAGATAAAAGCATACATGAGGTACAAGTGGAAGACTTCACATTGTCTAAACTTAACCTCGGAAAGACCACACGACAGGTGGAGGAAGACCTTCTCGGAATCGCCTCAGTGAGCATCCAAGAGAGGATGGCTAAGGATGGGAAGGAGAAAGCAGCCTTAAAGGCTGAAAACCAACAGTTGAAGATGTACATTTCCAGCTTGATGCATGGCACCCCGAATGTCTCGGCCTTACCATAGGAATTGTTGGATCTTCCCACAGAGCAGAACCATCAAGAGTTGATGACATATGGAAAACACTTGAGAGATCAAGTGGAGGAGTTTGTTCTCAGAGGGAAATGTATACTGGTGAATCTATACCAGTTATGGGATAGAGCACATGGACTCCATGCGGAGATTCAACAATTGGAGCAAAGAATAGCAGAAAAGAGGCCAAGCGATGAGACCACAATTGTAGACTTGCAATTGGCATATCAATCAGTCTACTATGAGGAGAACAAGCAACATCTGTTTGTTTGGAAAGAACAGTTGGCATACAAGGTGAAAGCCTATGATGCCCATTCAGTTGAACTGATTGACTACCGATGGGTGGTCGCAAATATTATCAACTTCGCAAGAATGTTGGTAATATCCTTCCCTCACATAGAATATCAACGTGAGGGAGGAGAATACATTGAGATGGTTACGATGCAGAATCAGTTCAGAGATGTCATCCGCAGCACCTTCCTTGATGATCCAGATGGTTGCAAGTTGGCCAAGGTGGCAGCTTTGCTTACCAAGTTCGATGAGGCAACTGCCCAGTGTATAGACTTCCAGCATCAGCTCACGACAGGCAAAGTAATGCTACAGCGCCACGTCATCATTCTGCAAAGCATTAACTACCCAGAGGCTGAAGAAGTCAACGAATGGATAGAAACACTGTTGACTAGTGGTGAGTTGTAAAGGCACCAAAGAAGGACATCCTACCCTCCAAATGGCATTTATGGCACTTAAAGTTGACTTGATGCCTCTTTCCAAGTCAACTCAAAAAGACATTTAATGTGACTGAAATTAACTTGATGCCCCTTTCCAAGTTAACTCCACGTCCCGCAAATCATGCATGTCAGATCCCACTAATTGAGGATGTCTTGACTTTCATAATTTGGGGATCTTAGATCTCCACTAAATGTGGATGTCTTTTTTGGAGGCATACTTTGTATTAAAGTTCACCTTTAGTTTAGTTTCAATCAACTAAAGTAGTTTCCAGTTGACTCTTTGTTTAAGTTTCAGTTAACTGAAGTAGATTTCCAGTTGACTGCTTGTTCCCCTTTCTTAGGAATAAATCTTACTTGATTGATTGGCAAGAACTATATGTTAACTCAAGGAGATTTTAGGGTTGCCTACTCCTTTGAGTTCTATAAATAAGAGCCTTGGGCTCATTATTTGTTTAACCTTTACTTACTATGCAAAATTGTTGTGCCATTGTTGCCACAAGTTTGAAAGTGATTATTTGTTCACTCTTGGATGAGAGTTAATTGGTTGATCGTAATTGTGCATGATTTTGTGCCTTTGCTGTCCCAATCTTTGTAACTCGTTGAAGAGATTTAAAGAAGAAAATCAAAAGGCACTTGCATTTTGATCCAAAGATTTGAGTCCTTTCAACGTTTTGTGTTAAATAGCTGCTTGTTTCATTTCCCTCCTCAGATAGGGTTTCCTCCTCCTTGGATATTTGTTATTAACAGTTATTGTGTGATGCTGTTTAATGGATTGACTTTCAACCTATACTTCGGACAAGGGTTCCTCCTCCTTAGCAAGTTTGTTGGCCAAAACATTGTAATTTGTTGTTTCTAGTAAGCGGTTTTCTAGCCTATACCTCGGATAGGGGTTCCTCCTCCTTGGAAAGTCTCAGATCCAACTTACCATAAACAGTGTTTGCTTGTATAAAACCTTATCCTAGCGTATATCTGAGAGTTCAAAGCCTCGGCCATATTTTAAGGAGATGGCGGATTCAAGTGATCCAACCATCCATTCCCGCTCCTATGCCCTCATGCTCTGTTTATCTTGGGGAGATAGGATAGATTAAAAGCTAGTTTAGTCATAGTTAAGATCTGTAGAAACCAAAGAAAAGCTTAACTACGGCGCATTGTGTTTGTGCACCCTTGTGTCCTGCTGCTGAGTACAAAAAGATAGGAACCTTAGTCTACTCTACCCTTTCTTACACATTACATTAGCAAAGAGAGATCTTCCTCTCTATAATCCAAAGGAGCAGTACTATAACACTTGCAATAGCTGACCGTTTACAATAAGCACTCCAGAGGTGCTAATTTAAACGCCAACACACTGATGATAGCACACATGTTGCTGCTGATCATGAGGTGAGTGATGTGGATACAGCCTCATATCACAGTGTAGATTTTGGGTCAGAACACTTGCATGGGAGTCATTGGTTTCAGAGTCATCATTTGGTTGGGCAACTTAAGGTTAATGACAACATGATTGCCATAGCCATTGAGCATTTTGATGTTGCTTGTCAGATGTTGGCTACATTTGGTTGGAGTACTCTTATGACAGATGAGCACAGTGATAGTGGCCTTTCCCTTGTAGAGTTCCACGCTCTCTGAGAAGCAATTGGAAAAATGAAGAATAATTATTTGCTATTACTTTCCGATCATGATTTCCTTCTCAGGTGGGATGGAATCTGTTATGATGTCTTGTAGGGGAAGGAGGAGGAGGTTGATAAGCTCACCCATGAGCTTGAGGTGACTATGGATTTGTTGTAGAGTGCCCAGTTGGCCCTTCAGGAGTCACAGTCAAGATTGGAGGAGCTTACCATGGAGTTGAGTTTGGCTCAGTCTCCACCAGCTGTAGATACAGTACAGTTAGATATAGTGGCAGTTGGTGAGGATCTTATATCCATGGGTTGTAGTGAGGATGTGGTTACATCTATCACAGATATAGGTGTAGTAGTCTCAGTTGGGATGAGTACTTTGGTTGAGAGTAGTAGAGAACCACTCGTTGCATCAAGTTCTCCTGAGGTCAGTACTATGACAAATGATGCAGGACAGATTACTGATAGCTCTTGTGCCGCAGTGGTGGATTCTCCTGAGAGTTGTGTGTTAGTGCACGACGTTACTCCATCATCTTCACAAGGGACTCACAGGGTGTCATCTAGTTGGGAGTATGGCTCTCATGTAGATTTGTTTCCCTCTCTTGGAAGCAAATCTATTACTTCATCTCATGCAACTAATTTTGGATGCTAGCTTGTTGTGTCTTAGAGTCAGAGTGATCAGCTGTAGGTTTCAAAGGAGAAGGTTGATTTAGCCTTGTTTCGTTTTTACTGTAGGAGTTTGGAGCCATCTCTTGATTCCAAAATTGCTAGTGATGAGCCATTGACCGAAGTTGGAGCATTTTGTCGCAACTACATAGTGAGGAGTGCTCATCACTTCTCTTTTGATCCACACACGAAGGACTTGTTGATGCATTGGTGTGGTTTGGCTCCGGGATTATACCATCCTTTGTGGGATGGGAATTCACCATCTTTAGTAAATGGAATTAGTAGTTGCAAGTACCCGAGTCCATCATTTGTGGGGGATTACTTGCAGAATCAGCAAATCCATGGGAGTCTAGCAGAGGATGGAGATAGTTGTTGTGATACAGACACTTTCAAATGTTCATATCTCCACAGTACAGATGGATGTGTGTATAGATTATATTGGGATCTAGGTGGTGACAGAGTTAGTGTTGCAATTTGGATGGGTCCCATGGGTTTACTTCATTTTCATCATGGTGAAGTTGAGATCAGTTTTGTGCAGAGCAAGTCAGAGGGTATCAGACATGGCAAACTTCCATTCTGGGTTTGGGATCCAGGGATATCTTGCGCAGTTGTGTTTATGATGGTGCTACGGGAGTCAGTTAGAGATGTGTGGAACATTTCATAGTTCTTCTTTTGGGCCTTCCGAGGAGTGAAGTTTCTTTTAGTGGAGATTGCTTGGGGACAAGCAATTTCAGGGAGGGAAAACTGTAATGTCCCCATTTTCGCAGGCATCAGAGTGTGAAGGATTAGCCTATTATTTGGTCCTTGTAGGCTAATATGTTTAGATAGAGGGTTTCAATGGCAGTTAATGGAGGTTGTTGTCACTCCATATTCTTCAGTTCAGTAGTTGGGTCAGTTCCAGGCCTTTGCAGATCCGTGTTTGGCTCAGTTGAGGGACTTACTATTTATAGTAAGTCAATCTGGTAGTGTGGCTATTTATAGATAGGGCATCGGGACACATGGGGGTTTTGCAATGTTGACCCCAGCTTCTGACGACACGTCAAAATATTAAGTATCGAGGGAGATATTAATATTTAAGGGGTTAAGTGGTATTTATTTAATTTAATGGAATATTATAAAGTTATAATTTAACTTTATAATAAAGTGAGCCACTTAAATTTTATTAAGTGAGATTAAATACTTTATCTCGATGGTACGCCCAAGTGAGTGAAATATTAAATGGGGTACTAAAGTATTTTAATGCATTTTAAATGTATTAAAACCCTCTTATTGGAAATCATGCCTTTTTGGAGAATATAAGGAAATGAGAGAGCAAGTCGACCTCATTCATTCATGAGCATTTGACATTGACTCTTTTTTTGGCTTCATCAAAGCTTTGCCTGAGACAATGTTTTCAACAATCTTCCACCATTGGAGAATGAGAATTCTTCAGTGTTTTGTGATTGTGAGGCTGTGAAAGATTAGCTGAATCATTGCCTGTGAGAGCTTCATTTAGGAGTTCTATTTGTGCTTCATCGGTTTTACAGAGAGTTTCAGAAATAAGGTTTTTCATCATCAGAGGATTGTTTCCAGGTATGAATGCTTTCAATGTAATTTCACAACTTTGATATAATATTATATTTGCTTTCAGCATCTCCCAATTTTCTGTTCTATGAATATTATGCTTTATTTGGTAAATCTTTCGAGAAAACTTCAAAAACTTCAAACCAGCAATTAAAAATTTAGCAGAGGGAGAACTAGGGTTTTCTATAGGTTGCACCTTAGCCGGATTGGAGTTACCTTCAATTCTCCATTGCATATTCATAGGTGGAGAGGTACCACCCAAAGGATTAGCATAGGAACATCCCATGAATGAAAGGTACACCTGGCAATGATGCCATAACACAAGGTTACATCTTGATCTTCTTGGATTTATGACTAGACCATGGTTCCTTTAGTGTAGCATGCAAAATAGGATCATCAAGCTTGTGCATGCCTTTGTACACACCACCTAGTCTAACACCTTGAGCAATGACTTAATCTTGGTTTACATCACAAACAATACACTCTTTCCCACAAAATTGAACCAGAATGTTAGGATTGTCTATAATCTACCTGATAGAAAGTAAATTGTTCAATCTTGGAACATACCTAACATTTCGTACTAGAAGTTTGATGCCATTATTGAGTGTGATTTTGACATCACCCATCCCTTTAACTATGTGTCAATTGTCATCACCAAGTGACACATAATCCTTGTGACTATTATCAGTAATGAACCTAACATACCAGTCCTTTGCAGCATGTGAAGTGTCTAGATGCACTTGAATAAAAAAAACCAACAATTGCTATTAACACTATCTAAAAAAGCCATCAATGCATACTGGTCAAGGTTTTCCTCAACAATATCTACCACATTAGTTTCATTTTTTTGCTTTTGGGGATGATTAAAGTTTAAACTATCATTGGTCAAGGTCTTCCTCAACAATATCTACCACATTAGTTTCATTTTGTTGCTTTTGGGGTTGATTAAACTATCATTTCCTAAAATTATTCACATGCCCTAATTTTTTATAGTAGAAGCATTTTACCTTTCTCCACGATTGTGAAGATGAAGAATGAGCACTATTGCTTGTATTTTGAAACTGTGTAGCAAGTGCGCTTTCTAAACAGCCTTAAGGAACTTCACTCAGCTATTCTTGTTATTGTTCCTTTTGCAACATATATGTACTAACCTTTTCAAAGGTCAAAGTTTGGTTTTCCACCAATAGATTTAGAGACTCCACAAAAGTCTCAGAGGAGGGTGGTAGGCAAGGGTCAGAGCAACCATATCTTTGTCATAGACTACTTTGTTGACAACAATGAGGTGATCACTAAGATTCTTGATTTGGAGAAGATTGTTTTGACGACCCAACCTCATGCAATTTTGTAGAAAATAGCAAATTCTTCAAATACAAGGCTACTTTTCTCAAAGATTTGGTATTTATTTTGCAAACTATTCCACAAAGTACTTGCAGATGTAGCACTTCGGACTTAAAGGAAAATTATCTAACACAAATAGTGTGAGAATCAATAGAGCTTCCCTGTGACAGTTGTCATAGTCACCCAGATTATTAGTAGGCCTGATTTCTATCCCTAACATAATTCTCACATTCTGATACTTAGTGGTTGCTAGTATCTTGTGACTCTATATATTGTATTTTTTACTTGTCAATTTTTGTGACTCAAGCAACACTAGATTCTGAATGTAGGCCATTCAACCCAAGAGAAAATAACCCTTTCTCAACACTCAAAATAAAAAATGGTGACCTTAAACTGAAAAAAAACAATCTTTTCTTGATCTTTGTGAAAGAGACTAATTCCCAAAGCTGTTCGAAACCTTCATGATTTTTTGGAAATAATGAAGATTGAAATTTTTTAATTTGTTGATACTGGAAATGAAAATTTTAAAAATACCTGGAATAATGGATGCCCACGACCTTTCTGTAAGTCTGTAGACCCACTAAACACTAAAACCTGTGCCCTAGTTATGCAACCTTCTTTGTGCACAAAATATAGTGGTGTTTGTTTGTGATTTTCTCTGATTTTCAACAGAAAATTGTGATAATGTCGCCTGTGACCTTGCAAGATGCAATTTTGAAGGATTGGCTGCAGAAAAGATGATGATTTCAGTGCTATTTTGACTGCATGACTGCTGGAAACGAGCTGCAATTTTTTGCTTATTTCTGGCAGTGGCAATCACTAGAAATCACTGTGATTTGTAATTTTCTCCTTCCTGTGATTATGGACTTTCTGGGCACGATTTTGAGCAAAGGGATGCACTCAATCTCTAGATAAAAATCTGTGCTTTTTGATGAAACAATGCTGTAACCTTCAGCAATTGCTATTGTTACATCCCGATATTATAGCTACTATTGTATAGGGCAATTGATTGTAATGTTTGAATCTTGATGATGAATAAAACATGGTTGATCTCGTTATTAAATGAATGAGTCCTGTTTAAATGATGGTTTCATTTGATTGTTACTTCTAAATGATTTAGTCTTGATTAAATGTTGCATACAATTATGGAATAATAGTATTCTAACTTGTGAGATGTTTTTACCTTGTTATGAGCATATGACTGCCGGTGTCATGTCATGATGTGCAGGTACGAAGACTGTTCCTCCGGACAGAGGAGAGACATCATTCGGGGAAGAACTTGGTCGGGTAAACAATAACGATTACAAATTGAGCATACACACACATACTATAAATTGAGTAAGCCAAGTCTGTTTGTCGAGATAACGGAAGTCATCCATAGGCTTGTTTATTGACCATAAGGATTCTAAATTCACTTCTTTATGCTTTAGAAGATGTAATTGTTTAAACATCAGACTAGCTATACCATGACCCAAGTATGAATGATGTGAATGTTATGAGTTAATGATTGATTGGGAACGCACATACATCTATACATTGTAAACATGTATTTATATGTACAGACATATCAATACATGTGTATGTTAAGCAGACGGATATGCTCGTACACATGTGTCGACATGTATGTACGCATACATACGTATACACAGGTATATATATATGTACACACTCTACCTAGTGTTTATGGTGAAATTAATAATGTTTAATCTTAGCCTTTGAATTTAATAATACACCTATATACACATATACATGGGTACGTATAATGAAAGTATGCTGACTGGCTCGCAGTATACGTACTTTGAAAAATAAAAATGTATACGGGTATATTTGTATATTATTAAATATAATTATATATTTAGTATTATATATAATATAGTTTTTACAGGATATACATTTATGTATATAAGTTTATTTTAAACTTGATATATACATAGATATATATGATGTAGATTAAAACTATATTATAATTATATTAAATACAATAAAATTAAATATATATATTATATATCCTTTGGAAAATGAATAGAGTTAAATATATAAATATATATATTTAATGAGTTAAATATATAAATAAATATATTTATATATCTTTTGGAGAAAATATTTGCATATGTTTAAAGGATAAATAATGCATTGAGCTTTATTTCAAAAAGGATAAATAATGCGCAATATTTAGTAGAAGGAAATTTTTGAATAAAAATGAGTATCGAACCTGGGCTTTATATCGATTTTATTTAAAGCTTTATTTGAAACATATTAATCTATGAGAAGCAATTTCGAATGGAAAATAATCGAAGATTTCATTTTGTTTGAGATTTTTAAAACAAGAGGAATCGAATTTATAAACATTTAAAAAGGCAGAAAACATGTTTTCTTTGAAAAACGCATAAAAACCGCCTGGGAAAGTCGCGCGTATGAAGAAAAACGCGTCAGAAACGCGGGGGCAAAGAACTGGTCACTGAGAAATGGTCGAATGCTAATCTCTTGGCCCGAAATGGTGACGTGGGAACATCATAACCTTGACCCTTTCATCTGAAACGAACTTCCTGTTTTAATTGCTTCAAAATAACCTAAAATCTGAAAAACGCCTTGAGCTGTCAGTCCGCCATGTGAAAGTTGAAGAAGTCTTAATTTGCTGGCTTAAAAGGGAGTCGAATCACCTCCCTTTTGATGATTAACAGTTTAGAAACTTGCCAAGTATCAGTTTGACTAATTCTTGAGACTTGTTGTCAATTCGCATGCCTTCTTTAGTGGAATTCGTTGCAATTCGGGCCTATATATATACGCCCTTCCATTCATTGTGAACACACTTTTTTGGAACAATCTGAGTTTAGTATTTTCATTCCATATCCATTTCATTGTACTATCTGATTTTTCCTGTATTGCTGAGTTTGATAAGCACAGTAAATTATTTCCAGCATTTACCAGTCACAGTGAATTAAGTCATTTTGAGTTTAAAGTGAGGAATTTGTATAGCTGAGTAGGAATTGAGTGGTGGAAACACGTCTGAGAGAAGAGTTATAGGAGTTCACTATAGAGTGAAATACTATCATAAAAGAAGCCATATTTATCTTAAACCCTGGAAGCTTATTTGAAGGAGAATCTAGAAGAGCAAATTTGGAAGGAGAAGCTTTAAAAACAGGCATGAATCCTCCTAGTTTATAATTTTTATTGAAGTGTTGTTTCCTTTTTGATCTTGTGATTGCTGTTTTCAATTAGCTCTAATAGGAAAGAACTGTTTTGATGAATAATTAAAGCAATTCATTTAAGAAGAAAATGTGAAAAGGATTCAATGATTAGGGGGAAATTGTGAAAAAGGGATTATTTGGATAAAGAGCTTAAGGGATTAGATTATTTCTCTTGCATTAAAACGAAATAATGGAAAAGATAAAAGGGAAGGATTTATTTGCATTTTGAATGGTTATTGCATGTTGTGTATGATCTCTATATATGGAGAATACGTAGACGTACTTATTATATCTACTAGGATCGAAATGATGGCAGAATCAAGTGAAGTCTTTTAGCTTAAGTTATTAGGATAATTGAGACAAGTTAAATACTCCTAGGATAAAGAATTCCTAGTTAGGAGGATTGATACAAGACACTTGAATACTGTTTTCATTTCTAGTAGGTTCGTGTGATTGTAGGATGTCTGGGATGACGGTTTCACCCATTGAAGGGGAAACCTATGCGTAGAGTAAGGAATCCTTAAGTCAAATCGGCCCTGAGTAGTGTTTATGATAGATGACCTTCATTCGAAGTACTGAATGAAAATACTTTGGCCAAAGTAGTGAAAGGTACGACATCCACCTAGATGTGATATAGTTGAGACTACACTGTCAGTTCATTGTGATCCGAGTACTAGATCGAGATTGTGAAATAGCAAGGTTCTAGTTGAGTAGGACACAGCACTATGCTCAGTTGGTAATCGTTAAACTCATAGTTGAAAAAATCGCCAATAACTCGCAAAAATCGCGAGTAATCGCGTGGCAAAACGCTGGGCGAGTAAATCGCACAATTACTCGCAGTCGGGTTTTGCAGAAAAACGCGCAGCGATTTTTTATGAAAACGCGCAGAAAAACGCGCTATTTTTGCTTAAAAGCGGCCAGAAAAACTTAAAACGTGGCGTTTTTTTTTAAACCCTAATTTATAGACTTCAAAACTAATTGTTTGCATTCGATTTGTTCACGTCGCGCGACCCAGGGCAGAGGAAAAACGACGGCGAAATTAAAAAACGCGACGCACAGCTGAAAAACGTGACGGCGGCGGCGGCGGCGGCGGCGAACGGATCTTCATTTCCAGACTGCGCCCAGGAATCCGAGTCGTGTGTATCAGTATGTAGATAAAAATTTTTAAAGTTCATTTATTTTTTTCTGCCGTCCGTCGTTTTTTTCAGAAATTTTTGACATATATTTTATTTTAATAGATGTTAAAATGAATACAAATTTATAATAAATTTTAAACAAATAAATTTACAATAATTTTAATTTTTTGTTTTAAATTTACAATAATTTTTAATATTTTATTATTATATTCAATATTGTATAAAATTATAAATTTTAATATGTTTAAATTTTAGTTTATTTATTTTTCTCTCATAAATTTATAATAAATTTTAGTTAATTTTTTTTATATAATTTCATAATAATTTTTAATATTTTATAATATTGTGTATAAATTTGTAATAAATTTTAATTCATTTATTTTTCTGTTATAATTTATAAATTTATAATAATTATTAATATGTTATATTGTATAAATTTTAAGAATATGTTTAAATTTTAATAAATATTTTTCAAATTATTTATTAAATTTAAAACAATATTATTAAAATTAAAAATTACGTCTAAAATTTTTAAACATATGATATCATTGTCTTTTTCAAAAGAAAAAACATTATTATTTAATTTAAATTTACGTCTAAAATTTTAATAATGTTTTTAAATTTAAAACATTAAAAATTAAATTTACATCTAATATTTTTTTTTTATCATAACAATTAAATATTATATTTTTAAATTATTTGAAAATAACTTAAATTTATATAGACTTAAGTTAAAATTTTGATAATGCTCAAGTGGCCAAAGCCTATACAGAAATTTGAATATGAATTTGATAATCATTCATGTTTATAGTTTTTCTTCAAAATCAACTACTGCATGCAGATTTATTTAACTTCACTTTTTATCTCTTAATGTTTATCTTGTCTCTCTTTTGCTAGGTATCTTGCTAAAAGAATATGGCTTCTACAAGTAAAAAGAGTGGCGGCAAACCAAGAGATCCTTGCTGGAAACATGGAACACCGGGTGCAATACGAGGAGAGGTTATGTGCAACCATTGCTTCGAGACTTATTCTGGTGGCATAAACCGGTTGAAATACCACCTTGCACGAATCCCTTGTCGAGATGTTGAACCATGTACAAAGGTACCCGAAGAGGCTGAGATGGAGGCCAAAGCACTCCTTGCAGCATATGACCAAAGGAAGGAAAGTAAAAAGAGAGCAGCAGAGGCAATGGCAGCCCCATATGCAGATTTCAGTTCTACAGGGTCACAAAAGGCTACAGGAAGCTCTTCTCTTGGGCCACGGATACGAGGATTAGGATCTGGAACTGTGGGCAACATCGGTTCTAATTTTTTTGTTCCGCGTAATACTCCTGGTGCACAACCTTCATTGGAAGGTACTTCTTGGAATAGAGAGTTGCAAAATGAGGCGAAGTTGGCATGTGCTAAATTTTGGTACTACAACGATATTCCATTCAATGTTGCTTCTAGTCCTTATTGGGAAGAGTTGGTCACTGCATTGACTGTGGCAGGTAAGGGGTTCAAGGCCCCAAGTCGTTATGAGTTGAGTGGGCCATTATTGCAGAATGAGGTCCAAAACACACACAAACTAGTGGAGGAACAGAGGAGAAATTGGGAAAAGAATGGCTGCACCATTATATCTGATGGGTGGACAGATGGCAGAAATAGGACACTCATCAACTTTCTAGTGGCTTCAGGAGGACAATTGGTATTTCTAAAATCAGTTGATGCCTCCAATGAAACAAAAAATGCAGAGACCTTGTGCAATATGTTGGATGAGGTGGTGATGGAAGTGGGAGTTCAAAATGTAATTCAAATTGTGACTGACAATGCAGCTGCATATGTGGCAGCCGGTAAACTTCTAATGGCGAGGCATCCCACATTATTTTGGAGCCCTTGTGCTGCCCACTGTCTTGACTTGCTCCTTGAGGACATAGGGAAAATAAGTTGGGTGAAGAATGTGGTTGAAGATGGAAGGAATATCACAAAGTACATCTACAATCACACATGGGTCCTAAGTCTCATGAGAGAGCACACTGATGGTAAGGATCTCGTGCGATCAGGAGTCACACGCTTTGCCACCAATTTTCTCACCTTGCAGAGCATTTTAGCTACATTGCCCAACCTCAAGCGCATGTTTGTGAGTGAAAAATGGCTTGAGAGTCCTTATTCCAAGAAGCCTGAAGGAGATAAGGTTAAGAAGACCATTTTTGATGATAGATTTGCAAAACAAATGGAGGAGATCATCAAAGTAAGTTTTCAAACATTTATTGATGATTTATTTTATTTCTTTCTAATATTATAGCTTGCTGATTTTGTTAATTTTTTTTTATTTTAGGTGTCAGAACCATTGGTTAGAGTTCTACGATTGGTGGATGGGGATAAAAGCCCCATGGGGTATCTATATGAGGCCATGGATAAGGCCAAAGAGGCAATTCAACATTTATATGGGTCAAACAAGACCAAATATGAACCCATATGGCGCATAATAGATCGGAGGTGGAACCGACAACTCCACCAACATATTCATGCTGCTGCCTACTTTTTGAACCCCAAGTTTTATTTCACTCCTACTTTCAGAGCAGATGCAGAGGTTAAAGTTGGCCTCAATACATGTATTGAAAGATTGGTTGGTAATGATGACCTTCGAGATCTCATACTTGATGAGATACAGAGTTATAAGAGGGCCGAAGGGCCATTGTTTTCTTCCAAGGATTGCATTCGTAGGAGAGAAACTCTACAGCCAGGTAACAAATTTATGTGTTTAATATTATTTTACTATTTATGACATTATGTTAATGTTTAAGCTTATTAAATCCTTACTAATTTATAAATGGTTATCATTGCAGATTTGTGGTGGGAAGATTATGGTGCCACAACGCCTAATCTTCAAAAGGTTGCCATTCGTATTTTATCTCAGCCTTGTAGTGCATCTGGTTGTGAGCGCAACTGGAGTTGCTTTGAGGCCATTCATACAAAGAAGCGCAATCGGTTGACTCAAAAGCGCTTGAATGACCTTGTCTATGTGCGCTACAACCTTCGGTTGCATGAGAAGAAGGTAAAAGGTTTGAGTTCACATGAAGCACTTGACCTTGATGACATTGATCCATACTCAGATTGGATTGCTGAGCCTGATGAGGTCAATGTGGAACCATGGATAAGTGATGATGAGTTTGCTGAGATGGAGAGGGAGGCAGATGCAGCTGAATGGGAAGCAGAGGTGGCAGCCTATGAGGAGGAAGGCGAGCTTGGTCAGCCAATAGAGGCTGTTTCTTCACACACACAATTTGATCCTATCCCTATGGATGAGGCACCTATTGGGGCACCTGTTGAGGCTTCTATTGAGGACATTGCACCTATACCATCTACTTCAGTACCACCCACACAGCAGCGACAAAAACTTTTGAGTTTCAGTCGTAGAAGAAATTTAGGATAGATAATTTTTATTGATACTGAAACTTGAAGTTGATATGTATTGAGAAGTCGAACTTGTTTTTTGGTCTATGATACATTGATGATTGATACGTATTAAGGTTTTAAACTCTAATTTTGATTTATAGATGATGAAATCAGTAAATACATTGATGATTGATATGTATTAAACTCTAATTTTGATTTATATATGATGAAATCAGTAATATGTTCTAAAAATTCAGTTTATATGTGTGGTTTTTAAGAATATTTTAAAAAATTGTGTATTTTCAAATGTTCGATAAATTTGCCGAGTTATTGCCGAGTTTTTCCCCGAGTTTTTACCGAGTCCCGAGTTTTTAAAATTTTTGGGTCTGCCGAGTTATTGCCGAGTCCGAGTTTTTCAACTATGCTAAAGGATACCCTACCAATCTCTTCTTGAAGGGAGGTCGTTCATTGCAAAATGATCATGTGGGGACCGCATTATAAGTCCGTGGTTACGGAAAAGCGCCCGAGTGATGTTTCTCCTCCACGTCGGCCGATGTACCAAGATTTGAAAGGGACTTCGACCTTCTTACTTCTATTTGTGCAAAAGCTTACGAGCTATGTATGTAACTGTATTACTTTTTAACTCTGATTTATATTTGCAATGAAAATGAAATTCATGAGTAAACATATTGTAACTTGTACGTGTTTATCAATAAAGAAAGGAAGAAATTTTATTGTATTATCTTTGTTATATGTTACTTTTACATGTTTTAAGTGAGAATTGGAAAGTTTTTAATTTACGCAGAATTGGGTCGTAACAGCTATAAATTTTGCTGCTATTTGCATTTTCTCATACAACCTCCAGTGCCTGTATCTTCTCTTCCTGATTGTTTTGAAATCTGCTCGACCAATTTGATCTGGCTTTGATATCAATGGTTGGTAAGAGTCGAAGAATGAGATGCAAGAAATTGGAATATGTTCCCATGTGGAAAGTATTGCATTGTATTAATTATCATATGCCAAAAATAGCATGTAGTTACATATCAAAAATGGACGTAGTCTTTAAATAGAAAAAGGTTACTACAAACTAACTAACTAATCCAATTGACAAGTGATGCAGACACTTTATTATAATATGAAACTAGGTTACTAACATACTAATAATAAGAAGGAATAACCAGATTCAGCAAATTAGAAAATGCTTCTCTTTTTTTTTGTTGAAAAATACTTCTCTTTCCCATCTTCCCATATTGCATCATGTGGGTAATTCGCATTAGACTAGCTTGAATAAGTTTTGACTTACTGGGAATGGATTTTCTCATGAGGTGTTCTATTGCAGGTCTTGCTGTCGAACTAATGGTTTAGGTTTTCTGTTATCACCTAACCGTCTAAATGTAGCTCTAACAAGATCTCGGCACCATTTAATTGTTGTTGGAAAGGCATCAAACTTGAAAAGTAGTCCAATGTGGAAAAAGTTTCTGTCTGATGCTGCAAGGTAATTCCTCTATTGGTTTGTGCTCATTGTGATATTTTTCATCCTAGACCATTCAATAATGTTATTACATTTCCTTCATGTTGTAATATATGTAGTAGGTTGAGGCATCATTTAAATACAACGACAGCACCAAAATGACTCATTTATGATTATTTCGTAGAGAGTGAAAGTCATTCGATTAGGATCAAAGGATACTAAGGGTAGTTGGTGGTACTTAAATCTGGCTGTATCTTGGGGATGTAATTAGCTTGGGTCTAAGAACAAAATTGTAGTACAAATAGCTCATAATTGATACTGAACAAAATCAGTAATATATTGGGATCAAATAAGTTGAACCAGAATGTAAGTGCTTATGACAATGTGGACCGCATTAACAAGCTTGTTTATTAGTTGTCAAAACATTTAATTGAAACTAGAAGCCTGTAGGCATGCATCAAAAAATTCAACCTATATGTGAAGACAATTTGGATGGTAAGGGCATCTTAATTGCCATCCGTTGATCAGTTTGGACAGTACTCTATTGTCTTGTGTAACATGAAATTCTAGGGTTGACTTCTGACAAACAGTCAATCATTGGGATCAATATTGAATTATTACGTATTTTTATGGAGCATCAATCTTGCCTAATCTAACAACAGTAATTTGTACATATAAGTTCTTTTAATGTCATATTCACTTTGAAGGAAGCTGATTATTTATTACAACATTTTTAGAGCAGTGTTTTGCTTTATTAACTTCATTATGGTTCTTTTACAATGTACTGAGATATGATTTAGTAGCCATACACAAATCCATTTTTAATTTTACATTTAGCTTGGATATAACACAATGTATTGATGTTCATGTAAACCACTTTCAGATATCCAATGGGATGTATATAATTTCTTACTTTCTCTGATAATGGATTTTACAAATTTTTATGTTTATCCTGAGTGTATTGCTTGACTTGCATTCAGTGAAAAGAAGAAAAAGAAATTTTATCGATATGTAGAATATTACAAATTGTTTGCCTTGTTTCCCCCATAATCAATGTTTATACCATCTTTGAAAAACTCAGACTCAGCAATAACTCAATAAATTTATCAAACATTTGAAAATACATATTGTTTTAGTATTTTTCAGAAACACACGTTACTGAATTTGTAAAACATATTACTAATTTCCATCATATATATATATATATATATATAAAAAGGAAGATTAATGCATATCATATACCAAAAATGAGTTCAACCTCTTAATGAGTTACAATGACACTTCCAATAGCCATGTCATATGTAGAAGTTGCTTCATCTAGAGAGATTTTTGGCAAGTTGTGCAATAATTATGTCTAAGTCAGCACACTCAAGAGTTATATCCCAATTCCTCATAACCCCCTCATTATAATCAAGTTTCTTATTTGAGAAGAGATCCCAATAACTAGTGGGGTTCTAGGAGTGGATACCCCAATAGGTTTGAGGGGTAGTGTAATGTCCCACCCCAGTTGAAACAAATTGTCAACTATTACCTGAGCACTGTAGAGTCCCCTTTTGTTTTAAATGATATTTTTTTGTGATTAAAATTTCAGTTTGACACATGTAGCATTTTGTCAAACTAATGGCATACTTTTTGACTTGAAATATTCCAGAGATCATGTAGTTTGCAATTCACATAAAATATCTCAACAAACAGGTAACTCCATTCATAATATTATTTTTTTAAGAGCTTAAACCAATACACAATAAGTGGCATAGAACCTTCAATATTTATTTTTCTGAGCTAATGAGAGTTACAACAGTATACTCAAACTTACAAATTATAAATATAACAGTGAATATCAACTTAGCTCAACCCACAGTCAAATACAACTCTTGTAGAAGTCCATGATTGGCAGATGTTAGTCAATTGTAGGCAAAAGGTGGTGGTTGATGAAGTCAATACATTTGTTGTTGATAGTCATGCCTAGTAGAAGCATATACGCCCAACAAATTTATTCGCATCCCTCCACAAGTCTCACGGTTGGCAGTATGAAAGGTGTTTGCAGGCTGGAGGGAGCCCGTGCCCTCCTATAGACCCCACGACACCTTGGCACAAGCTTACGACTTAGCCAAAAATGTCTCGGTGTTTCAATTCGCACCTCTAGTATGCGAATTAGAAATGAACAGCTATGCACAGATTAACTGCTCTTTGAATTAGGAGGGGAAGCTCCCTCTTTGTTGATGTTTCTTAAAGAAAGTAAACTAAAACTAATTGCCAATCTTTGTGTTCAACTAAGAGCACAAGGTTATGAAACTCTAGCGTCGTAGCTGAGATTTTCTCTTTTTGAATATCAACTATGACTAAGTCTACTCTAATGACTCTTTTAACAACTCAAGTAAACTCAGAGCTTGAGAGTTAGTAGTGAACAAGGAATTGATTCTTTGACACAAAACTCACATAAACTCACTCCCAACGCACACCTTAAGACTCATTGTACTTTAGATGCAAGTTGAAATAAAGATTATATAAGTGAAACGCATAAAACAAAAACCTGAGATAGTAGATCAAAGCAGCAAAGCAGGCATAAGATTTACTTTTCTCAAATTTTGAATAACAAAGATTACACTCTTGGACAGCAAGATTGTAGTAATAATAGGCTTACAATTTTGTGATCAACCAGAATACATTGACACAAGTAACACATGAACTGAACAATATCTTGCAGCAAAGGTAGGCATACAAGCTTTCTCTTACATTAAGTGAACTGACACTGAATAACAACTTGCAGGAAAAAGTAGGCTCAACAATTTGCTATCACAATAACCATTTAAGAAAAAATGGGCAAGGTTGCCCTTATTTATACACAAGTAGAGGAGTAGGGAACCCTAAAATATCCTTGCTTTTACAACAAGACTTACCAACATGCAAGTTTTATTTCTAAAACTAAAACAAGATAACTATCTAACAACCTATGAAAGCAAAAAAATAGGGAAAGTGCCAACTATTACATTTTGATTCTTTCTCTTTCACAAAGAATGGCTAAGGATGAGACAAGAATAGAAAGAATGCTCGGAGAAAGCATCAAGTTTACTGTTGCTTTTGATTTCTATTCTCGGAAAATATTGCTGCCCCAAAGAGGTGAGTCATTTAGGAAACTCAATCCGCCAAAAAGCTGATTTGTTCTTGATTTCAAGTGGAGAGTGCTGCATGCTGAAAATCGTGATTTTTGACTATAAACTCAACTAGGTTCGGAAACTTTTTTGCACAAGCTGCTGAAAATAGAATGTTGATTTGCCTTGAAAAAGCAATTTCTCCGAAAAAAGCTAGGACCTGGGTTTTGTAGAGAATCTCGTTTCAAAAGGACCCAAATAGTTCGATTTTGAAAATGTTGATGTCTAATTGAAAAAGCAGAAACCCTAAAATTTTAGAATTTTCTTGAAAAAAAGTCGAGAGCTGGGTTTTGTGTAGAATCACATTTTAGAGAGACACGGTTGATTAGATTTTGAAAACACTGAAGTTTTCCCGAAAAAGCGTGGGAAAAGCAAGTTCTTGGAAATCTTAAAATTTTCCAAAGTTGTAGAGAATAAAAAAACAAGCTGACCCAGATTGTTGAAAATTGAAAAGGATGAGCCCCTTCTTCTGAAAAAATGATGCCCTAGAAATTTGAAGCATGAAAAAGCGACCCTTTGAGCAACTTGATCTGGAAAATATGAAGAACTCTGAAAAAGCAACACGTTTTAGCCTTCAAATCTTGATATGAATAAAATTCTTTGTTTCCTCCTCTCTTGCTTTAGACGCCACTTGCAAAAATATGTGAATAATGAATGCAAAGGCCTTCTTAAATAGGTTTTGAGGAGAAAAAATGCTTTTATTCTCTAGCTTTAAATCTTTGAAGCCAATCTTGAGCCAGATTCGTTGAATGTGGACACTGCTACGAATTTTGAAGGATGAAATTTGAAAAATTTACTAAGGCATTGAACTTTGGGCGCCCTTCTTGGTAGGTGTTGGTTGAAAATTTTGTATTCTTGTGAAAGCATACAAAATTGTGGTTTCAATCACAGCACGTGAGATTAAACTCTCCTAATTAAGGGAAGGCTCCCCCTTTAACTAAATGAAACTAAATGGGTAGGACAGCAATCGTTCCTCTTATTTCAGGAAAGATTATGTTCTTTTCTCTTCACAGAAAAGAAATAGTAAAAGTTGATATAACTTATTACAGCAGCTATGTAGTGGAATTAAGAAAGAGAAAATAAAGTTTCCTGAAAGCACAAAGACTTCCGTTACTTTCTCCGGGACGGGAAAACAATCAATAAGCACAAAGTCTTGAAGAATGTGATCCTATCTACCCTTTTCAGAATGATTACTTAATGAAAATATACAACATAAAACAGCGCAAAGTCTGTAACTACGAAGTATCTATTAATTACTCTAAATGAGAATTAATATGAGCACAAAGACTTGCAATTGTTCTCAATTTCTAATACTAACTATAAATTCAATCTTCACATTTACAGCACAAAGATTGCAGATATTTAAATTGAATCTCTCTTCAGCAATATTCCACAATTCTCAAGTAGTTACAAAATGATGCTCCAAAATGACATAAGAACATGAAGGATGCAAAATAAGAATTCAGCTCAAAGTCTGAAATTCCAACTTCTTGATATTACTTGAAAATTCACAATATTCAACTATAAAGCTCAAAGACTTTATGAGTACAAAATTCTGCAGAGTTTTCTTGCTTGCTAAAAAGATAAAAAATTACAATAGACCCCCTCAAGTATTTATAGGAGGGAGGTCTGGAGAAAAAGGTGGGAGGATCTCAACAAACTTGAGAAAATCTCTCAACCGATAACTAATTGCAATTGACTTATTCAAAATTACAATCCAAATTGTGATTTGTTTTGTAAGAACTTACATGTAATTACATTTTCCAAAACTGCAAGAAAAGAACACTTGCAATTGCAAAACTTGTTTTTACATATACTTTGTCGAAAGTAAAATACATAAAACAACCTAATATTTTCAACTTGTCTCGTTTCTAGCTCTGAAAGATAAGAACTTGCTGATAATTTCTTGCAACTTAGTTGGATCAAGGCCTAGTGTGTTCTTGGCAACTACAATCTTATCACAGGCTTGGAGTAGTACCATTTCTTTAAGAAGTTCTTCTCTTCGTTGCGTCCTTTTTCCATGCTTGATTTACTTTGTCCCTAGATGGTTTCATGACGATTATTGACCTTCGAGCTGCTCCATGAATTACTGTTGTATCTCTTCTTCTTTTGTTCACTGATGAAGAACCCATAATACTTTATTCAAGATGAAATTGTTATAAAACAATGCTCATGCCTTGATTTATTGGTTTGGTAGATCATGTGTAAACAAGACTGACAAGGGAAGGGATAATTTGATGCAAAAATGGGCTCACAAGTGAATTTCGGGTTTCGGAAGGCTGACAACAAGTAAGGTATAATTGGGATTTTGGGAAGCCATTGCAAGTTTATTTCCTTGTGCTAACTTGTAGTTGCATTTTAGACAAAAATGCCCTACTTGCAATTGATTGGAAAAATCCCGATTTACTTTCTAGGGCATTTTTATTCTTTTCTTCTTTTCTAGAAAATGGTAATGAGATGGAATGAAATGTGAATGGAATGAACGAAAGGAGAATGAAAATGTATGACGGATGAAATGAAGGGTAGAAATGGAGGAAAAACATCCTTTTTATTAAAATGAAGAAAATGCATTTCCAATAATGAAAAAAAAGCATTTTAATACAAGACGTTTTCAATGGATATGGCGAATGAAGGACGTGTTTATCATGAAATGAATGACATTTCAAATAGAATGAGAGGCATATGAATGAAAAGCGAATGGGAAGGCGAATGAAAGAAAGAGAAAAACGTTTTTATGAATGAAGGGCGTATGAAGTGGAAAAACGCGTTTTCAGCCATATATTTAATATTTTTAATATGCAATCTCAATCTCCATAGAAAGGCAACCCAAGAACAAAATATTTAAAGCAACAAAAACAGAAAAATAAAAAGCGCCTTGAACAAACTCAAATCTGCAAAAACGTGGCAATGGTAGAGCAAAAATGGGGAATTTAATAAAGTTGCAGACCTTGCCAAGTGTTCTTCATGCCAAAATCTCTTCAATCGGGGTACATATGAGCAAGATCAAGCTACAAAATTCACAAAAACATTTGCAAAACTCATTTCGGGTTTTTTGATGCTCATTGCAAGTGAAAAATATAACAAATAACTTCAAAAATGCCCTTTTCTTGCATTTCGGGTTTTTAGATACTCATTGCAATTTTACATTTTGTCAAATAGAAGAAATCGGACCTTTTAGCTCATTTGACAATTTCATTTTAATAAAAATAGGTATTTTTAGACAACTTAAGCAAAATCGGAACTTTTGGAAGTTTTAGCAATTTCGTAACTTTTGGAAGTTTTAGCAATTTTGCATAAGGCAGTCGGGATTTTTTGGACATTTAGCAATTTTTGGGATATTTTTGGACATTCAGCAATTTTCGGGATTTTTTGGACATATAGCAATTTTCGGGATTTTTTGGATATTCAGCAATTTTCGGGATTTTTTGGACATTTAGCAATTTTCGGGATTTTTTGGACATTTAGCAATTTTCGGGATTTTTTGGACATTTAGCAATTTTCGGGATTTTTTGGATATTCAGCAATTTTCGGGATTTTTTGGACATTTAGCAATTTTCGGGATTTTTTGGACATTCAGCAATTTTCGGGATTTTTTGGACATTCAGCAATTTTCGGGATTTTTTGGACATTTAGCAATTTTGCTCTTAGGCTTAAATTTCCCTATTCTGCTGAGTTGCCTAAAAAACCCGAAATTGACCAAAAACACACTAAAAATGACTCAGAATTTCACGAAAACGGACAATAGTGAGTGAAAAATGTTAGCCAAAAGGACTATAGACCCAAAACTGAAATTTTCTAACCTTTGCACCTCGTAAAACGTGCCTTAGAAGAGAAAATCTTCAAATTTTATCAAAATTTTGATAGGTTATCCCAATTTTTAACAAGTCAAAAATGAGGGACAACAGTAGGCTTAGCCATTTTTCTTGGTATTTCCAAATTTTGCTTGATTTTGACCTCAGTTTGATCCTCAATTTCGGGTGCTCGATGAATCCTGTGAATTGACTGGTGATCTCGTTGTGGAGCCTGATTGAATCTGGAAAGATTGTCTTGGAGATAACGTTTGCTAAAAACATGATTTAGACCCCCAAAATCATGGGCGCCCCTAGCTAGCTGGTGCGCCCATGGCTCCCAGTGTTAGCCATTTTTCTAATGTTCTTCAATTTCTGTGTTTTCTTACTTTTAGATGAATTCTCAGTTGAACTTGCATTTCCGGTCGTTCAGTTGGTCCGATGAGCTCGCTGTCAGATGTGTTGGATAACTTGGAGAATTCTGAAGGGGGTCTTTTGGAAGTGACTGGCTTGAAAGAGCAGTTTTAGGGGGTCAAAAGCTCGGGTGCCCCTGGCTAGTTGGGGCACCCAACTCCTCCAGAGTTAGAATATTTTTTGAGATTTTCATTTTTCTTTTGACTTTTCTCATTTTGCAAGATTTTATTCCTTCGTTCAATCTGACATAACTCGTGCTTGACAAATCTGACGAACTTGCTCTTGACTTCGTTGAAGAGCTAGTTCAAATCTAAAGAAAAGTTGTAGGAGGTCTCAAACCCTAATTTCACTTTCTGAATACCCAAAAGCTTGGGCACCCCTGGCTACCTGGGGCGCCCAAACTCTCCAGACTTAGTCATTTTTTGGATGTTTTTCAACCTTCAAGTTTGTCCATTTTTGCTCCTCATGATTTGTTCTTCATTCAATCTGAATTCGTTGGCAATTGGTGAATTTGATGATTTGGTAGAGATATCCACTGGAAAGCCAGCATAACTGTGAAGAAGCTGAGCATATTTGCAAATCCTAATAGTTGAATTTGATCCTCCAAAACCCTAGGCTCCCCTGGCTAGCTAGGGCACCCAAAGTTCCTAGAGCTGAGAGAGAATATTTTTCAATGATTTTCATAATTTCCAGTTTGCTCCTTGATGAAACTCCTCTGTTCGATCTAAGATTCTGGTTGATAGATTGATCCGATGGACCTACTGTTGGATTCACTGTGGAGCCAGAAGGATTCTGAACAAGACATCTTAGAAACACAAACCCTAATTCCATCATTTGACACCTTGAAAGGTTAGGTGCCCCTGGCTAGCAAAGGCGCCTTTACTCTCTAGTGTTAGTTTTTTATATGCAATTTTCAACTTTCTCATTCGTTCCTCGCGTTCTCTGCTTCGTGCTCGACAGCCAGGGTTGAAAAATATTCTAAGGCATGAATGGCTAGGCGCCTAGACTGAGCAGGGGCACCTGGCATTTACAGACTTAGTCAAATTTCCTCAGTTTTCAAGATTCTCCAACCTCCTTCCTTTGTTCTTTGTTCCTCGAGCATCTTTTGCCATTTCTCGATCTGTGTAGTGCTTGAGACTTTGAATCTGACACCTGATAGTTGACCAACCTCCATTAATGACCTCAAAGCTCCTATTTTAGCTTCTGAAAAAGTAGAAAAGACCCACCGGAGAAAAACTGATCTTTTGACAATTCTGACTGGACCAACCTGATGACGAAGTATTTTAAGCCAATCAAAATCAGTTTGAACCCCTGAAGTCAGACATTCTATTTTTCGAAAATTTTGCTAGTATCCATTTGAGAAGAAACCTGAAAAAGTCTATTTTTAGAAACTTTTTATTTTTAGAAAATTTCCTAAAAAGTAGGGCCGAAAAATTGAGATTTGGGTTTTGTAGATAAGGTCGTTCTAAAGAGACCTAGATCGTTAGATTTTGAAAATTTTGAGTTTTTGACCTACATGCGTGACATGCAAATTTCCATTTTCTGACCTTTTTGACAGTTTTTTACAAGACTTACCATTTTTTCAAAATACCCAAGTGTAACAAAAAATTTAATCCAGCGCCTCCTTTCAGCTATTATCACTCCTTTAAGCACAACGTCCAGCTTAAAAATTCTATGCAGGTGTTTTCCAAGATACTAGAAAACCCACGCTTAGTCTAGATTGTTTTTAGTGCCTTCACTCAGTCCACAATGGACCCTCTATGTAATAATTTATCTCTACAATAAAGGGGACGACCAGAAAAGAATAACAATTTATTCCAAGATGTAATATCCCAAATGAAGATATATTCTTGTGCTAATGAATAATCTAAGATATAACCTGGCAAATCCCAAATCCTTCCTATAAATTCATTACTCAAAAATGTTGATCAATATATATTTGCAAATTGTCTAATAAATCCTTCAAACCCTAAATTCGAAGCTCTTCCTGAATTCATTGACGTGCAATGGATAACCCCTGAATGGAGCTATCAACAAGCAGCCTTGGGAGTTCTTTCACCCCTGTAGCATGTTGTTCCTCATGAGGGTTTTCATCGTCAAGAAGCCGAGACTTTCTAGTCCAACCAACAAAACCTTCTCCAGTTTTCTCCAAAACATGAATGTGCAAATGAGCTCACAAAATGGCTTTTATATCTCCCTCCAATTCCCATGCCCAAGTTGGCAATTTAAAATTATTTTATTTAATTTATTTCTTGCCTTATATCTCCTTTAAGTTGGCACCAACTTTATGGAATAAAATAATCTTTTAAAAAAACCCCTTATATCATCTTTATTATAAAGTCATTAAAATATATAAATAACACATAAAGTTTAGTATAATTTAAATTTATTATTAATGTTATTTAAATTTTGTAATGTCCCCGTTTTTAGCTCTTCACTTTTCAGTGATTGGTAGCTTATTCCCAGTGTGTTGTCGGCTAGTCAGTGGCAGAATTAGGGTTTTCGGCTGTTTGATGGGTTCTCTTGAAGATTCAGGGTTTTGCTTGTTGGAGTTTGGGTGTTTGGATTCTGGATTCCTTCTGGGTTTTCAGAGGGCTTCGCAGTGGTATGTTTTTCTTGGCATTCTGAGCATCTTCAGGAATTTACTATTTTTAGTAAATTCTAATTTTAGCAGGGGTCCAGTCGGCATCAATTCAGTCAACTTTCCTCTTCTGGCAATTCATTGGGTAATTCTCATTTTTGGCTTAAGGGGTTCATTTCGAAGATATAAGTTATTTTAAGTCAAAATGTTTTATTTTTAAAACACCCCTTGGCCTAGTGTTATAACTTAACAGTTGTTTTAAAGAAGGGGACTTTGAGGGGTATTTTCTCATGAAGGAAATATTTTAATATTTCTAAAGTTTATAATTGCTCAAAGGGAAAATGGACGCCTTTTTGAAGGAGATTATATTTTATTTAAAAAAGAGAAGTGATTAATATTTCACAAGGAAAGTACGCCATTGGGAAGAAAGTGTTTGGGTCAAAGTTTAAACCTAAAAGCAGCTTGGGATTAGGGCGCACCTTCTAGAAAGCTCTTCGGAAGTTATAAATTGGAGCTCGGGGTCCTCATTTTGTTTATCTGATGAATTTGCAAAGTTATGCTGCCGGATTGGCTTTGGGATTGCTTCGAGGAATGTAAGCCTCCTAGCTTGGCTCTTCTTCTTGCTTGAAAGACAGCAACTAGTTGAGAGGTTTAGTTGTAGTTGGTTTCCTTTCATTGTAGTTGGTTCTTCTCACATTCCGTAGTTGAGTTATTGTATTTTCTGTCAACTTTTAGAGTTGCTGGTTTGTATGGCTGTAGGTTGTTTTTACTCCATTGGGCGTGAACAACTAACACCTCACGGAGTAAAGAGTTGCTCTGAACGACCTATGTACACTCATAATGAGTGCTCTTGAATTAGGAGGGAAGCTCCCTCGTTGTGCTTTACAAAAATACGCAAAGGAAATAAACTAAAACTAATTCTGTCTTTTTGTTTCAGGCTGTAGAGGTACAAGGCTTTCTTGAAAACTAATACGTTGCAGCTGAGTTTTCTCTGGTTTCGCAGATTCACTAACTACAACTAAACTTAATAACTTAAATTCTATCCAGTTTCCTCAAGAAAATCAGAGCATGAGGAAACGGAGCAAGGTTATGACTATCATACGATAAACGCATTCAGATTCTCTACTTGAAGGCAAGGTGGCGCAACTATCATCTCAATCTGAACAAGTCTATTGGCACAAAACAGATTTAAGAATTTACCATAACAATCTTGTGAAACCCTATGTGGCATAACACTTAATCATAACAGCAAAGACTTGCAAAACAGATTTATCATCAAAATCTTATGAAACCCTGTGTGGCATAACACTTGATCGTAATGATAAAAGATTCACGAAACAGATTTATCTAAACTATGGGAAGATTTACCATGACAACTCTATGAAACCCTGTGTGGCATAACACTCGGCCAGCATAGTAAAGACTTCACAAAACGGTTTTATCATCACAATCTTACGAAACCCTATGTGGCATAACGTTTGATCATAACAATAAAAGATGCACAAGACAGATTTATCTAAACTATGGAAAGAATTCACTATCACAATCGCATGAAACCCTATGTGGCATAACAATTAACTGTAATAGCAAAGACGCATGAACAAATACCAAAAGAGCAATATTGAGGGCAAGGTAGGCATAGCATATATTTCTCTCTCAAGCAAAAGTTATTTACAAATGAGCAAAAGCTCTTATTTATATACATCAAGGTGTAGGTAACCCTAAAATCACCTTGAGTTCACTACAGTTCTTGCAATGCATGCAAGTCATGCGCCTAACCCTAATGAAGTAAACTATACAGTTAACTGGGCAACTACCCTCAGTTTAACTGGTACAAATAACCTAATTGGACAATGTGCAAGCATGCACGTCCTTATTTAAAGCAAAGTTAACTGGCCACTACCTTCAGTTAACTAGAAACCCTAACCCTAACTCCTGTGTTGATAACTCCGAGGATGAGATAAGCATGTGTTAAGTCAGCAAGTGAACTGAAGACTGGAAGTCAAGTTAACTGCTGCTCAGGACTCAACCCTAGAAATTAACTGCACGTTCTAACTGACAGATCACTCCATGTCAACTCGGTCTAACACTTCGACCAAGAACTCATCGATCTCCCTGTCATCTGGCACTTTGATGCTGCTAAAAATAACAGTCTGCTTCTTTAGTTCTCTGCCACTTTCAGTAATTGTGTGCACACCATCTTTGCATTCTTCAGTCGCCTTTCTCAAACTGGCTGCAATCACTGAAACATTTTCTAATTTTGGCGCCCTAGGTTCACCTTCAAGGCTGTCAAAAATCAGCTTCTCGAATTCCGCTTGAACTTTTTCCAACTCAACATACGTGCCATCTTCGAGAAGATAATGACACGGGATCTGAACAACGAAGCCACTGACAAGTGCAAGCACTCCAACTACGTCATCCTTCAGTGAAAATAACTTGGAAGAGATTTTCTCACATATTTCTGTTCTGAGAAGGTGCTGCTCTTTCCAAGTGAAGACTTTCTCTTGATCTTCGATCTCCTCCAAAGCATCGCATGCAACTGATAACTGAGATACAAGAACGCGATCCTTTGCCAAGCTCTCTGCAACTGCAATATCCAGCAACTGAATACCCTGACGGAGTTTGTGTGCCTCACTCCTCAACTGATATAAATCTGCAAGAAGAGTTTTACCAGCAGCAACTAAACTGTCAATCCAATCATCCAAAAGTCTGCCATGACTGACCAACTGATCCAATTTTCGTTTCTCTGCAGGTGTGTGCTGAGGAAGAACCGGTGCTCTATTTGGATTCCCATGAACAAGATCAGAAATGTATTGACGAAGTTGACTAATTTCAGTTTTGAGTAAAGCCTTATCTTCTCCATCCTTCGTGATACGCTCTTCAAGATTATTGGTAACAATCTTAAGAAGAGATACATCTGTCTCTCGTGTGGTCCTGCCAAGATTTGCCTTAGTGAATGTAAAGTCACCCACTTCGACCTCATCCAAGCTTTTACCTTCTGGAGGCACTGCAACTTCTATCACAATCTCTGATTCAGGGGTCTTTTCGATGTGCACTTGCTTCTTAATCTTCTTGTTTGATCTCCTCTGATAGGGCTCACCAAACTCTGACAAATCAAGGTTGTATGACGGTTCACGCCTTTGTCTCCCAAAGACTTTTCGAGCCAACAAGACTGAACAATATTTTCAATTCGTGGAGAAACTGTCCCTGATGTATCAACCTGTGGTGTTTCAGTTGTCTCCGATCCTGCTTGAATTTGTGGCTCAGGCTCAGAATCTATATCAATAGGCGGAACGTGAGGTGAACTAGGAAGTGAAACGTGAGGCTCAGTTTGAATAACTGTCTCTACTGGAATCTCAGGAATATTCTCAATTTGTTTCTGCTTCCTTTTACCAGTAGCTCTTTTCCCTGTGTTTCCACTGAGTCTAACTCCTTCCGGAGGTATTATAATGGCTTTAACTCTGGGTCTTGCTCTAGAAGTAGAAGGCAACGAAGAAACATCCTTTGGCGGCTCTGCTACAGGAACTGACTTCCGTGTTCGCTTGCTCTCCAAGAACAACTTACTAGTCTTGATAACTGATCTGGAAACCTCTTCAATAGAAGTATTCTCTTTAGCATACCAATCAGGTGAGCGAAGTGGCTGCCTAGCAACTTGATCCTTAACATAAGAATTGAGAAGAACTTCACCATCATCATCTGACAAACCATCAACATCTTCTGACAAGTAATCAGAGAGCTGACCAACAGTAAGTCTACAGTAGTGACGACGACGGACCTCGAATTCATCTTCACAATTTGCCCAGAAATCTTCAAGTTCTGGCGCATGTGCAATCCCTCGCTCTAACCGATTTGCATAATGTCCAAGAGGATCATAGGAACGCCTCTCAGTATAAGGCTTGAATTTGAACCTTTCTATCTCAGTAGACATACGCCTGGCATCTGTTGCTGCATCACATGTGAAAATTCCCAATGAGAATGGAAAATTTGCCGCAGCCTTATGACGACTACGAAGAAAGAAGTGAACGTGCTGCATTTGCCTGAGGAACTCCATAAAGACAATCTTGTCTGACGGATATCTCGGCAACATCAGAGGCTCTCCAACATAACCATAAACTCGGAGGTACGTGAAAGTAGGAAACTGTATGAACCAATCTGCCCAAGTCTCCATTGCTGATTTGGCCTCGGCTGAAATACGAATGTGCATCTCATCATCAAGATCCCTCACGGTTCTCATGGCAAAGTGATCATTCACCACTCGGAAGTCCTGCTCAGACTGAGAAAACTCTAGCTGTGGATAATACTCATGAATACGCTGAACACCGAGAGTACCATTGGTTTTAAGAAGTCTGTAGCTACCTTGAAATGCAACCAAGTAGACCAAATAGGATATCATATGGAACTCGTGGTACTTGAGAAAGTTAGTAATTTGCTGATGTAAGCAATCACTAATCAACATAGCCCAATCAAAACGCTCTGTACCATCAAGGATCCTGGTAATCAGGTAGAACATCCATGGACGGAAAGTATTAGCATCTGATTGACCGGTAACTCGATTGAGTAAGGTTATCAAAACAGCAACTTCCTCTTTAAATTCTCCACGACCAACCTTTTTAGGCAAATTAGTCTTCTGAATTGTCAACCATTTCTGAGCAACTTTTCTCTGTGAACGTTGATGATCAGCATCCCATATCTTCTCACAAGCTTCAAGAACAACCGTGAAGTTATCTGAACGAGGAGGAATAGCAAAACATTTCTCTATGTCCTTCGGCTTGAGACTGCAAACCACTCTTCCATCAACCGATCTGATCTGTCGTGAAGACGAGTCATAATGCTTAATGCAAGCAAGTACGAACTCAAGATCGAAGATAGAAACAGGAATGGATGCCGCTGCCAGCAACCCGGAACGCTCAAGATTCCTCATCGAATTGCTGCTAACACCTTCTAAACTGCTCAGATTGACCACTGGATAAACATGATTTAGGTCCGTATCTGAAGTCTTGGTGAAATTATGTGTAAGGACTGATTTCACCTTGTAATCAATGAGATTGAACTGCATTTTGAAAATGGTGACTTTTGACTGTAAAGTCGAATATGCTTGAAGAACTTTCTGAAAAACTCTGAACAAGGCTAAAAATAGCTTCTGACAGGAGAAATTTTCGAAGAAATTCTGGAACATGGGTTTTGTGCACAACTGAATTCTGAACAAACCCAGATAGCTGGATTTTGGAAAAAATGTGATTCAAGCCCACATGCAAAGAGATTCTCGGAAAAAGGCTCAGAGCTTCAGAATGAAGGCTACGGGGCGATTTTCTCGAAAAAATCTAAGAAGTGGGTCTTGTTGCAAACGCTGAAATATGAGAACCCAGATGAACAGATTCTGAAAATGTGTTGAATTACTCTGGCATGCGAAGAAAGTACCTAAGGTGAGAAATAGAAGAAATAAGACAGAAGATAGAAAGTTTTGCTTGTCTGCTTCTGAAAAATCTGCAAATTTCTTCTTCGAATCTTTATAAAACCTGCATGCAAAGTGGAAATGAAGTCTAGAATTGACTTCCTCTGAAGAATCTGAGCTCGTAGCTTCGAAGAACGCTGAAAACGGACACCTGAATCACCTTAAGCTTGCTGGTCGCTCAAAAGAATACAAGCTTTCAGAGCAAAAGATGATGCAATAATGGACGCCATCTTGGAAATATATAGAATTTCATCATAAGAAATTCGCACTAAACAAAGCATGCATTAAAAATGGCGCTAGGCTTCTTATTGGTCTTCATAGTAGTTAACTAGAACTCAAACAAGCTCAATAAGTGGACGCATTAGGGTTTGCCTTTCACATCTTTAGTTTAAACTCAAACATGCGACTTTAGCTTCAGTTAGAATCTTATCAAATTCGCCACCTTCAACTTCTCTTTGGATTCATCAACTTGACCTAAGGCGTGCCCTTTTGACACTTCAGTTAACAATAAGAATGGGATAAGAGATTCGCCAAACTCATGCAATAATAAGCTAAAAATAGCTAGCCTTTAGGAACTTTAGTTTGGCCTTCAACAAGTGCGCCAACTTCATGCTTTAATCAATTATAATCTAAAAATAGCAACCCTTTTCAAACTAAAGTTGCCCTTTCCTTGAAAAGTGCGCCATCTTCACTATTGTCTTGCTTCACTTTTCAAAAACTAAAAATAGCGACCCTTTTCATGAGTGAAGTTTTCAACTTCAAATTCGCCATACTTCATCAAATATGCTTCACGCTTCACAAAATAATGCTTCATGCTTCACTTCGTCCCTTTTGAACTTCAGTTAACATTTGATGAAGCGCCATCTTCACTAAAATCTCATAATTTTGACCAAAATTCGCCATGCATGTAAACTTCAGTTGACTTTTAGTGGTAATCTTCAGTTAAACTTAACATGCAACCAAGTTAACTGAACATGCAAGGTAGTTAACTGAACATGCAAACCAGTTAACTTAACATGCAAACTGAAAGATCACTCCACATGCAAACATATGAACTGAAGATGACAACCCAGAAATCGTTCAGTCTAACTGCAGTCAGAACTCCAGTTAAGGCGTCCATTCAACTCACTTTCGAAAATTCAAATTTGAACTCTTGGGCGAATTCCAGACTTAGCCAAATTTTATGAAAATTTAAGCTAAAACCTCTGCCGGGACCTTTGTTCATCCTCTGACACTGGTCGACTGACTTCTCCGATTGGCTGGCTGACAGGTGCATTGCGGAGCTGAGTAAAAACTGATCAAATGATATCTTGATACTGCATGTCATAAAACTGACATCTGAAGGCTCAAAAATCCAAGCGCCTTTTTCAAAAGCTGCGCTTTTGCCGACTTAGTCAAATTTTAACTTCTGTATTTCGTACGAAGGGAAAAACAAAATCCTTCATAACTTCGATTTATCAACTTTCAGGACTGGAACTCAGGTTCACTGCGAAGCCAAGCTCGTTCTGCACGACATCTGCAAAGGCACATTTCCCCAGAAAACATCATCTGAGGTGTGAAAAACAAGAGCGCCCCTTTCAAAAGTTGCTCTTTTCATTCCAGACTTAGCCATTTCTGGAAACGACAAAAATAATATAAAAACTTCCACTGCAAGCTGACGAGACATCTTCTGATCTGACGGAGACAGGCAACGGAAAGCTGAACGTAACACGGACACATTGAATATCTGAAATCATCAGAAAGAAAGCATTAAAGGCCTGAAAAGCTTGGGCGCCTTTCTCAAAATGTGCTCTTTTGCTCTTTCTTCTGATAGTTTGACTGAGATTTGACCCAACGTTTGACCTCAGGTTCAGGCGCTTCAGCAACTCAGATTCACCCTCTGACGGATGCGTCGCGAAGCTTGAACGAATGTAAGATAAACGTCTTGGATGACATTCAGTCAAAAACCTACGTCTGGCACCTCAAAAGATGGGCGCCGAAAAGCTGCGCTTTTCTCCATGTTAATTCTTGCTTTCGCCTCGATTTGCACTGTATCTTCCGTAACTTGCTCAAAGGTCCGTTTGAAGGCGATAGCTCACTGCGAAGCTGACGTGATGCCGGACAAATGTCTGCTGGAGGTGACAAACCCTAAAAACAGGATCTGAGCCCCAAAAGATAGGGCGCCCATTTCAGAATGTGCTCCCTTCTCCAGAGATAGAAAATTTTGACGTTTTTCGCTCAGATTTTCATTTTTCTAAAATCTCTTCAGTAACAGACTGACATAGTACTGACACCAACTCCATATTTGAAAACCCCAAAAACGACCTTTTGACAACACTTTAACAAGATTAAGACTCAATTAAGCAAAATGCCTTAGTGAAGCAAAAATTTTGGTTTTGGGTACAACACTCACAACTCAAGAAACAGAAATAATATTGTTCTGGGTACTGTTCCAATCTATTTTCCTATGTAGGGCGACCATATGTGCAAGTTTCCAGAATTTTATTTGAAGTCTATGAATTATCTAAAGTAAATCGCCCTTGCTTGCAGGCAATTTCACTTTGTAAGTGCTTTGGAAGTCGTGCAAAATAAATAGGGGTCTTTGTGAGAAGTTTTTGTGTTCCATCTTCATTGTCATCATCATTAGAATGTTTTGCAACTGATTTCAAGTTAAATGAGTGAGCATTGAGAGAGATATGAACATTTTAGTGTGATGATAGGTTGCTGGTTTACCTTTTAAAAGTGCAGATCTGTTTAAAACAGAATATTCAGTTTGGTTTTGGAGTGAAGTAAAGGGTCTTAGCATTCTTGTTAAGCAAGGAGAATCCTCTTTATTGATGTACGATGTATTGCTCTAATTCTATGCTCTTGGCAGGCGATTGCTCTTCATATTGTAAGCTGAACAGTAGTACTGTCAGCAGTTCTCTAATCTTGCTTATCATGTTTTGTAATGATTACTTTACATTCTGAAGTGCTTTGTAATTCTTTATATCTCCGCCCTATGGTAGCTCCATTCCCACTTCGGGTTTGAAAGCACATTCTGGGTGTTGAGTTTACTTTCAGCATTCTTGCTTATTTCCCTTCTTAGCATTGTAATTCTTAGCACTCCGCCATATGGTCGCCTCCTTTCCATACTGGATTGGGTAGCACATGCTTGGTGTTGAGTTTGTTTTTAGTACTTGTAGCGTAGAAGATCCTCTGACCATATGTTCGTCCTTCGCGGACACATTCTTGGTTAGAGTTACCTTTAGTTGCATTTTGTTTAAGGCACTGACGATCCTCTTGCCATATGACAGCCTCTCTCTTGTTGAGATTGAGTGCGCATTCTTGGCAACGAGTTATTTGTAATCTGCTGGTTTGAATTATCTAACCCTAACGGGTGCTCTCTGCATTGTTGTGTACTTGGTAAAAATCGAAAAAATTGGCTCAGTATATTTCAAATTTAATACAGAGAACCATGATAAATGCCAAGATAAATCCATGGTGAGAATCTGCCAACATTCCTAATATAGAAATACTACCAACTGACCAGGATGCTGACCACCCTATGAATTACTAAAAATAGTATGGACAAAGCATCCAAATCATGCTTTGGAAGGTACACAACAATTACTCTGGTAACACTAAGCTAGGAAACACCAATTGAGCACAAATGGTTGACTGACTATTCACAAGTGTCCTCAGAGGGGCCCCCTAACCATCCTATTAGTCCACAGGGACCAAGTGATAGACTGACCTCACCAACTGATGACTGCCTAGGAAAAGAGGACATTATTGTTCGTCCTCTCAAAGATTGCTTGTTCGCAAACAATCCACACCTAAACACCCTAGCTTGTCACCTGAATACCAGGATCTTAGATAAGCATGTAGAATGCCCCATTGTATGTCTATTGCTTCGACTAGATAAAGATAAAATCAAACTCAGCAGTTTTGTCAACCACTACCCCTATGTAAAGCAATCTATGAAACATTGAAATCCCTAGATACCATAGCCAAACTGGAAGTCCACCATTCTCAATACCTATTGACTTCGACTGTGCCACTCTGATAAAATCATTACCATGCCGAGAGTGGTGAAGCGATTCATCTAGATCCAAATAAACTTATGTGCCAAACATGTCACCACCTGGATCCACCACATCCTCACATTCATCAAACATGAGAAGCCACTTTCCAACTTCTATAGATCTCCCATGGATGTGAAGAATCCCAATCATAGGTACCAGAAAATGAATAGCAGCTCCTCCTAGGTTGTTATGGAACAAATCAGCAACCTCAAGATTGAAAATCCAACCTATGGGGATGCAAATAATATTGCCAAGGTCATAGGGTGATAGAGTATCAACCCTATGCCACTCTCCAGTAATGAGGATATGATGCAACTCTCCTCCAAACCCTTGAATAGTCATTGTCCTCCAAAAGTTATAAAAGAAACCCTTGTCCCATGAAGTAGGACAGCCATCTCCTACCAATTTATGGAGTAGAACTCCATAGTTGAGGGCTGGAACACTGATGCCATCATGCTTACTAGGATCATAGCTACCTCGAGATTTCATTCCTCCAAGTGTATACCACACAAGGGTAAGTGTCTCCATTGAAAATCCTTGAAATAAGGAAGCTGCAAACTCTACCAAGGACTCATCTGCATGATGAGACTCTAATTCTTGTACTTGTATACAATCATCTGAAGGAAACAGAGTAGTACAGGTTTTGGTTCCACGTTCAGAAAATGGAAACACGTCATACCAGAGTGGATTATATAATCCTTGAGCCAACCCACATTTATGCATCATCAAATCATCTGTGTGCGGGCTGAAAGAAAAATGATGACCACTCCTTACTATGCAGTCAAGGTGAAATTCACCTACTTGTGCCAATAGAAGACCTAAATAGTCACTGGGATTCCACGTTTCATCATTCTCATCGTATGAATTAGGAGGTGGCCACATCTCAGATCATGAAGGGAAGATTTGGTATTGGCTTTGTATGTCTTCTCTGCAAACTTAATGGTTAACTCCCTATCTGAGAGCAAATGGAGGAAGTCTGATTTCATTCCCTCTAGGGCATGTTTGATAGTTTGCAAACTTGATATAGATGTTCCAACTACTACCCCTTTTTGCCTCTCCTCGTGCTTGACCATCATAAGGGGTTCTCCCCTCAAATCATGGGTACCACTCTCATCCTCAGGTGTTATGGCAGCCATAGAAGATTGGATTCCTACTATGGATGATGATGATTGAGCCAAACTCAATTCCTCACAGAGCTCATCAATCTGAATCTCTGATTCTTGAAGGGCCATTTGAGTGCTCTTCACAGAATCTTCGGCAACCTCAAGCTCATAGGAAAACTTGTCAACTTCCTCTTCTTTCCCTTTCAATGCATCAAAATAGATCTCACCAAGCATGAGAAGATGATCCCTATCGGAGAGTAGTTGTAGGTAACTTGACTTCATCACTACTAATGCTTCTCTAAGTTCGTGAGAATCTAAAAGGGAAAGTTCTCCATCAAGGTTCATATGTATCCCTGAAGACCTCCAACAACATTTTGACATCAACTTATGTGTATCATCAAAATGATTTATGGCTGCAATAATCTGGTTCTCATTTACCTTCAATTGCCCTACTAAATGATGTGACCCCTGAGACCTATCATCTTCATACAAATTTTCTAATTTATGATCAGCATTGTGGAACACTAAATCAGATTTGTTTTTAAGGTTAATAACAGTATCATCAATGCCAAAAATGTCATCCCTCAGTCATCTCAAATGGGATCCTCGTCATATGTAGGGGCCTTCACACCCGGATCCCAAGTGCTAAAATGTTGATTGCTTTGTTTGCGAAAAATGTGATCACTGTATTCCTCATGATTGGTTGCCTCTATGAATAAATCACTCTTCAATTCCCTAGTACTAGCACCATGTTAGTCATTCCCCTCCATATCCTGCAATGTCAGGCAGGTCTCATCCAAACCTCTTTGTTCACCATATATTGAATTTTCTGAATTGCCATCATTGGTGTGAAAAACATCCATCTCAAGGACATCAAAACTACAATTTGATTCCTTGTCAAAGTGAAGTAAGGGTGATGAAACAATGCTAGGATCAAATAGAGGAGTATCATACTGAAATCCAATTTCGTTACCTACTATAACACCTTTCCCATGACTGAAAATTGCACTTTCAAGTGAAAATTGCTCTTGGGATGTGGCTGCAATAGATGACTAATATTCTGATTTGCTTTCTTCATTGTCTGTCTCTGCGTCCTGACCAATGCAACACTGTTGTTCAAGCCTTTCAGGAACACCTATAAGCTGCAAGTCACAAACAAGTGCTTCTTCCTTATCTAACCCTTCGTCAATGGTAACTTCTGATTTTTCTTTCATTATTCTTCTAATGTACTTCGCCAAGCCCATTTTTCGAAGTTTCAAGGTTAAAACTAAACTCAAGAAATCATCAAAGGAAACCTATTTTTCAAACCCATCTAGCATACTTTGATATTCTTCAAAAAGTTGAAAAGCTTCATGTTCATAACTCCTCTTGATTTGATCTTCAACCCTGCCGAAATCCATTGTCATAACTCCGAGTTTTACTAAATCACCCAATAGGATGGAAAAAGCTTTGGCTCTGACACCACTGTAATGTCCCACCACAGTTGGAACAAATTGTCAACTATTACCCAAGCACTATAGAGTCCCCTCTTGTTTTAAATGATATTTTTTTGCGATTAAAATTTTATTTTGACACGTAGCATTTTGTCAAACTAATGGCATGCTTTCTAACTTGAAATATTCCAGAGATCATGTAGTTTGCAATTCGCATAAAATATCTCAACAAATAGTTAACTCCATTCATAATATAATTTTTAGTTTATGAGCTTAAATCAATACTCAGTAAGTGGCATAGAACCTTCGATATTTATTTTTCTGAGCTAATGAAAGTAACAGCAATATACTCAGACTTACAAAATTATAAATATAACAGTGAATATCAACTTAGCTCAACCCATGGTCAAATACAACTCCTGTAGAAGTCCACGGTTGGCAGATGTTAGTCAACTGTAGGCAAAGGGTGGTGGTTGATGAAGTCAATACCTCTACTGCTGATAGTCATGCCCAGTAGAACCATATACGCCTAGCAAATTTATTTGCACCCCTCCACAAGTCTCACGCCTAGTAGTATGAAAGGTGTTTGCAGGCTAGAGGAAGCCCACACCCTCCTATAGACCCCACGACACCTTGGCACAAGCTCACGACTTAGCCAAAAATGCAGCGCCTCCTCCCTTCAGCTATTATCACTCCTTTAAGCACAACGTCCAACTTCAAAATGCCACACAGGTGTTTGCCAAGATACTAGAAAACCCACGCTTAGTCCAGATTGTTTTTAGTCCCTTCACTCAATCCACAATCAGCCCTTTATGTAATAATTTATCTCTGCAATAAAGGGGAATCCTGGAAAGGAATAACAATTTATTCCAAGATGTAAACTTCCCAAATGAAGATACATTCCTGTGCTGATGAATAATCTGAGATATAACCTGGCAAATCCTAAATCCTTCCTATAAATTTGTTACTCAGAAATGTTGATCAATATATATTTGCAAATTGTCTAATAAATCCTTCAAACCCTAAATTTGAAGCTCTTCCTAAATTCGTTGACGTACAATGCATAACCCTTGAATGGAGCTATCGACAAGTAGCCTTGAGAGATCTTTCACTCCTGCAGTATGTTGTTCCTCATGAGGGTTTTTGTCCTCAAGAAGCCATGACTTTCCAGTCCAACCAGGAAAACCTTCTCGAGTTTTCTCCAAAACATGTATGTGCAAATGAGCTTACAAAATGGCTTTTATATCTCCCTCCAATTCCCACGCTCAAGTTGGCAATTTAAAATTATTTTATTTAATTTATTTTCTGCCTCATATCTCCTTTAAGTTGGCGCCAACTTTATGAATTAAGATAATCATTTAAAAAACCCCCTTTTTATCACCTTTATCCTAAAGTCATTAAAATATATAAATAACGCATAAAATTAAATATATTAATTTAACTTTATTATTGACGTTATTTAAACTTAATACAGAGGACCTTGATAAATGTTGAGATAAATCCATGGTGAGAATCTACCAACATTCCTGATATAGAAATACTACCAACTGACTAGGACATTGACCACCCTGTGAGTTACAAAAAATAGTATGGACAAAGCCTCCAAATCATGCTCCGAAAGGTACATAGTAATAACCTTGGTAACACTGAGCTAGGAAACACCAATTGAGCACAAATGGTTGAGTGACCAGTCACAAACGCCCTCAAAGGGTGTCATGTCCCCATCCTAGTCAGCACAGCTGGTGACGAGGTTAGCCTATCATTTCGATCCTCGTAGGCTGACAGGAGTGTGCAGAGGATCATCTGGGGCAGTTGCTCAGTGTTTGGTAGCTCCAGTTGGCAGTTGTGTCAAGTTGGGCCTTCGCAGAATCTTCCAGTGAGCATTTTCAGGAACTTTCTATTTTTAGAAAGTTAGGTCAGGCGGAAGCTGCTATTTCGGGCAGGGCACCTGGTTCAGCCATTCAGCTCAGAATCGACCCAGTTCAGCAGTTTGATGTTCAGATGGAGAAATAAGGAGTATTTAATGGATTATTAAATATTTAATATTTTGACTTATTATAAAGTCACTTTATTGAAATATTTAAATATTTAATTATTTGGCTTAATTATAAAGTATTTATTATACTTTATAATAAATTATTAAATGTTGACTTAATGAGTATTTTATATTCATTAAAAGAGGGACGCCAATAATTAATTATTTCTCCTAAGTTAAAAATACAAATTAAATCATTTATTTAAATGATTTATTAAAAGGAGAGATTGGGTCGAATTTCTTCAAGGGGCAATATATACCTTCTCAAGGCAAAATCGAACTATCTTGATTATTATTCAATTTTGTCTTTATTGCTCTGAGCTTTGGAGTTTGCAAACCCTAGGGTTTCTGGCAGACGATCGTTTCTGAAGAACGAAAACTCTTCAGAGATTAGGCAGACTGAGGCTGTGCAATACCAGCTGAAGCTTGCACTCGGTGATTTCATACAGAGGTCACAGATTGGGCGTAATCATCTATTCAGACAGAGATTTCCAGTGATATTCATCAGACAGTTAAGGCGACTTAAGCAAAGGTCTTTCATCAGTGTTCTGGCACAAATCCCAAGGTGCCGTACCATTTCAGTACTTGCTGTACCAGGCCGTACCAGTCAGCAAAGGGCCGTACTTTTATTGTCTCTGGAGAAAAAACGTCTTCCTTCTTCACAGTCTGGTGATTGTTTATTGGGCGCTTTGGATTGCTGAGGATTTTGGCATTGATTTGTGAGCTTGGAGAGTCTTATATATTTCTGGCCGTACTTCCTTCTATCAGCTGCAGCCGCCATTAAAGAAACCAGGTTTTTCTTATTCAAATAATTTGTATTTCCTTCATACTTCGTATCTGGCTCTTGTAAATCATCTGGAAGTGAAATATAATGAAGTGCCTACCTTTATTGATCAAGATCTAGGCTTATTTTGAGTTCTTGAATTTATTTAGAATTTATTTTGCATTTCTTAGCAAAATCGCATATTTTATTATTTGCCTGAAAACACAAAAAAAATACAAAAATCACAAAACTTGCAAAAAACCTCCAAATATCAGTTAGGGTTTGGAATCGAGAACCACCAGGGTTCTGACAGTGGTATCAGAGCACAGATCTCCTGCCATCCTGTGCTTTTTCAGTGCTTTTTCAGAATACAGTGTGCTTTTAGCGCTTTTTCATGAACAGAGATACCATTCACTACATTAAAGGTGTAGGGACAGGCAAAGACGAGGACTGGACAGGTCCACCTATCCCTGAAGGTCAGACGATATCAGGAGTACTTGGTATTCACAGATCCAGTTCTGACGGCAGTGAAAACAGTGTTGCAACCCTAATGGCAGAACGTGAGACTTCCTCAGAGACTCGCAGGGATCCAGGGAAGGCGCATGCAGAGGGTGATATTACCGAGGAGGAGTTTAGATGATAATATGATGGACATGATGTCTCAGTTGATGGGTACCATTAGGCAGTACACACCCACACAGCCTCATTACATACAGATTGGTCAGACGAGCGGGACTGCACCAGTGGATCAGCCATTAGCATCAGCACCTCGACAGCCGTCTCCGATCTATCAGGAGCGTAGGCCAGGTCAGCCTACTTTCTTACCTAGGGAGACTCCACCACAGACTCCAGGGGCAGAGCATCAGGGGCAGCATCAGGAGTTTCAGCCACACAATGGCATGTCCGTGGCAGACTTGACGAGATTTCATGGTGAGTACATGTCACTAGCACCTGAGATCCGGCAGGCACTTACATTCCATGAGTTTATAGATGTTTATAAACCCAGAGGAGGAGGCAGATTTGACCGCAGACCCCCACAGTATCAGCAGCCGCAGCCACAGGTGAACAGGGATTTGCAGTTTGCGGTGAGCAAGATTACATTGCCATATTTTGATGGGTCTGAAAAGACATCAGCGAGGTCTTGGGTTCAGAAACTGGACAATTACTTATCACTTAGGCCTATGCAGGAGGATGAAGCAATTAAATTTGCTACTTTACATCTCGACGGAGTAGCACATGATTGGTGGCACCATGGCATGTATACGCTAGGCCATCATGCGGTCAATACCTATCAGGAGTTCACCAGCAGATTGATAGAGAGATTTGATAAGAAGGATCCGGAACTGTATTTCAGAGAGTTGGCTCAGCTCAGACAGACAGGCAGTTTGGATTCATACATTGGTGATCAGATAGTGGCAGTCATGGTCACAGGGATTTCAAAACGGAGGCTCATCATACTCTTCGTTGAGGGTTTGACAGAACCCATGAGAGGTTGGGTTAAGGCTTTTGACCCACCCACACTTCAGGAGGCCATGCGGAAGGCGAGAAGCATGGAACTTGCAGCACCTCGCAGCAAGTTCAATTCAGGGTCAACACCATACACGAGACCCAATAGGCCTTTTGATAGAAACAATGACAGGAATAGGCCTTTTGACAGAAGAAAGGATCAACCGGATCCTAAGAGACAGAATGCACCACCATTTGACAGGGAAACGTTGAATGAATTGCATAAGAAAAAGTTATGTTTTTGGTGCAAGGCACCCTATGATGAAAAACATATATGCCCACTTCGTCCGAAGGTAAAAAATAATCAAATGGAGTGGTTTTACGAGGGCGAAGAGCAATCTGATCTGTCAGACCAGCAAGCTGATTCCGAGCCTTCAGATGATGAGAAGTCCGAAAATGAGGGGGAACATGAAGGTGGAAGGAAGCTACAGGAAGCTCATTTGACTAGCCTTCAGAGAGATGGTTCATTTCGACTTCGGGGGCTCTTAGCAGGTCAGAAGGTGATTACCTTGTTGGATACTGGTGCTACACACAATTTTATTGATGCACGTTTAGTGGAGAGGCGTGGCATCCAGACAGAGGCCTTCGAGGGTATTCGAGTCAAGGTGGCTGACGGATACACTCTCAGATGTGACCGGAAGATTACTGATCTTCCGATGAGATTGAACAACTATGAATTCAAGACTGAATTCTATGTTGTTAATATGGGAGATACAGATGTGGTATTAGGGATGGCATGGTTGCATGATCTGGGTGAGTTCACACTCAACCTACGAGATATGGAGATGAAATTCAAGGTTGACGGGAGACCACATGTCATCAAGGCCATTAGAGACAGTAATCTTAGGATGGTTTCATTCAGACGGATGGAGAGGCTCATTCGTCATGATATGGTTGACTGGGCGGCTGAGTGCATGTTGATGCCAGCCCAGCAGGAGCCGCAGAAGGGTGAGTACCACCCTGACATTCAGATCTTGAGGACTAAACACTCCAAAGTGTTTAGTGACATTCCACCTGGCAGACCTCCAGACAGAGGGACAGAGCATATCATTGAGTTGGAGGAGGGCGCAAAGCCCGTTATGATCACTCCCTATAGACATCCGAAACGACTCAAGGATGAGATAGAGAAGACCATTAATGAGTTGTTAGCTATGGGCCATATCAGACCTAGCAAGTCTCCTTTTGCTTCATCGGTTGTATTGGTGAAGAAGAAGGACGGATCACTTCGGATGTGTATCGATTACAGGCAGCTCAACAAAAGAACAATCAAGAACAGATACCCTATTCCACGTATTGATGAGCTGATAGATGAGTTGCACGGAGCAGTCTTCTTTACGAAGATTGATTTGAGATCGGGTACCATCAGATTCAGATGAGGGAGCAGGATATTGAGAAAACCGCTTTCGGTGTCATTGCGGTCACTTCGAGTTCTTGGTTATGCCCTTCGGGTTAACCAATGCACCTGCCACCTTTCAGGCGACTATGAACAGGGTTTTCAGTGCTCAGTTGAGGAGATTTGTGTTAGTCTTCTTCGACGACATTTTGGTTTATAGCAGGTCATGGGATGAGCATTTGGCTCATTTGGATACAGTCTTGGGAATCTTAGCAGATGAGTCTTTCTATGCTAAGGAGTCCAAGTGCGAGCTTGGCATGGAGGAGTTGTTATATCTAGGGCACATCATCAGTGCCAAGGGAGTGAGTATGGACCCTGAAAAGGTCCGAGCGATTGTTGACTGGCCGGTACCTGAGAACCTTACGCAGCTCAGAGGGTTCATTGGGTTGTGTGCATTCTACAGGAGATTTGTCAGCGGGTTCTCACGTCACGCCGCACCCCTTACTGACTTGACGAAGAAGGGGGCTTTTACTTGGTCACCACAGGCGCAGGAGTGCTTTGACAGGTTTAAGGTGATCATGACTTCATGTCCGGTGTTAGCATTGCCTGACTTTACGAAGTCATTTGATTTATTCTGTGATGCTTCAGGAGAGGGCATTGGTGCCGTTTTGATGCAGGAGCGACATCCGATTGCATTTGAGAGCAGGAAACTCAGGGGTCCTGAGAGATTTTATAGTATTTATGACAAGGAGATGTTAGCCATTATGCATGCATTGGCTAAGTTCAGGCAGTACCTGGTAGGCAGCAAATTCAGTGTACGCACAGATCATAACAGCCTGAAACATTTCCTAGGACAGCGAGACTTGAATGAGAGGCAGCAAAAATGGGTCAGTAAACTGCAGTCATATGACTTCGATATCACTTTCATTAAGGGAAAGCAGAATGTTGTAGCTGATGCCTTGTCTCGCAGACCCCAGTTGAATGCCTTAGCACAGATCACAGAGGATTGGAGGCATCGGATTATTGCTGAGTATGCTAAGAACCCATGGGCTTCTAGCATCGTTGACAGGACAGAGCAGCGAGGTACACTATTGTAGATGACTTGATCATTTACAAGGGGCGGATTCTTTTGGTTCCTGACTCTGAGGTGCGGACTACAGTTTTGAGAGCCTTTCACGACCTTCCTATGGCGGGCCATCCTGGATACTATAAGACTTACAAAATGGTTCGGGAACGGTTTACTTGGAAAGGGCTGAAAACTGATGTATTGCAGTATGTCCGTGAGTGTTCTGTGTGCCAACAGAACAAGCAGGAGCACACTTATCCTGCTGGGTTGCTCCAGCCACTTCCGATACCTGACAGGAAGTGGGAATGTTTATCGATGGACTTTATCACGGGTTTGCCGAAGGCCCAGGGTAAAGATTGCATCTACGTAGTGGTTGATCGGTTGACTAAATACGCACATTTTTTTCCGATTACTACTACCTTCACAGCATCGCAGACTGCAGAGTTGTTTTTCAGAGAGGTATTCCGGCTGCATGGGTTGCCTCGGACAATAGTCAGCGATAGAGACAGTCGGTTCATGAGCAACTTTTGGCAGAGTTGTTCAAGCTTTGTGGGACCGAACTGACACCGAGTACCAGCTACCATCCGCAGACAGATACAGACAGAGATTGTCAATAAGTGGGTGGAGGGTTATTTGCGTAATTATATAGCTGGTCAGCAGAGAGCTTGGGTGAGATGGATCTACTTGTGCGAGTATTGTTATAACTCGACTCACCATATGACGATACAGATGACCCCCTTCATGGCTTTGTACGGGTATGAGGCGCCCAATCTCCTGGATTTGATATTGAGCGATAGCAGAGTGCCGAGTGCAGGGGATATGATGCAGAGTCAGCAGGACATCTTGAGGTCTCTCCGAGACAATATCCAGCGGGCACAGAATCAGCATAAGCAGTATGCTGATCAGAAGAGGGTTGAGCGTACCTTTGAGGTGGGTGATATGGTGTACCTCATGTTGCAGCCGTATCGTCAGTCTACTCTGCGGAAGAGTGGGGCAGAGAAACTAAAACCTCGCTACTATGGTCCATTTCGTGTTGTCAGACGAGTGGGCGAGGTTGCTTATGAGTTGGACTTGCCAGCTGATAGCAAGGTCCATAATGTATTTCACATTTCTCGCCTGAAAAAGGCATTGGGTCAGCATGTGATCCCCTCTCCAGTTTTGCCACCCCTTGATGACGAAGGGAAATTGATACTAGTACCTGAGACTATCCTCGAGATGAGAGAGAGACACCTACGGAGGCGTGTGATCAGGGAATATCTAGTCAAGTGGAGAGATTTGCCAGTTGAGGATGCTACATGGGAGCCAGAGGAGATCTTACAGCATCCAGAGTTGAGATTGCTTGAGGACAAGCAATTTCAGGGAGGGCGGACTGTCATGTCCCCATCCTAGTCAGCCAGCTGGTAGCGAGGTTAGCCTATCATTTCGATCCTCGTAGGCTCAGGGTGTGAGAGGATCATCATTGCTCGGTGTTTGGTAGCTCGGTTGGCGGTTACAGTTGGCCTTGAGAATCTTCCAATGAGCATTTTAGAACTTTCTATTTTTAGAATTAGGTCGGCTCCTATTTGATTTTTTGCCATTCAAGAATCGACCCCATTTGATGTTCAGACGGAGAAATTATTTAAATTATTAAATATTTAATATTTTGACTTTATTATAAAGTCACTTTATTGAAATATTTAAATATTTAATTATTTGGCTTAATTATAAAGTATTTATTATACTTTATAATAAATTATTAAATGTTGACTTAATGAGTATTTTATATTCATTAAAAGAGGGACGCCAATAATTAATTATTTCTCCTAAGTTAAAAATACAAATTAAATCATTTATTTAAATGATTTATTAAAAGGAGATTGGGTCGAATTTCTTCAAGGGGCAATATATACCTTCTCAAGGCAAAATCGAACTATCTTGATTATTATTCAATTTTGTCTTTATTGCTCTGAGCTTTGGAGTTTGCAAACCCTAGGGTTTCTGGCAGACGATCGTTTCTGAAGAACGAAAACTCTTCAGAGATTAGGCAGACTGAGGCTGTGCAATACCAGCTGAAGCTTGCACTCGGTGATTTCATACAGAGGTCACAGATTGGGCGTAATCATCTATTCAGACAGAGATTTCCAGTGATATTCATCAGACAGTTAAGGTGACTTAAGCAAAGGTCTTTCATCAGTGTTCTGGCACAAATCCCAAGGTGCCGTACCATTTCAGTACTTGCTGTACCAGGCCGTACCAGTCAGCAAAGGGCCGTACTTTTATTGTCTCTGGAGAAAAAACGTCTTCCTTCTTCACAGTCTGGTGATTGTTTATTGGGCGCTTTGGATTGCTGAGGATTTTGGCATTGATTTGTGAGCTTGGAGAGTCTTATCTATTTCTGGCCGTACTTCCTTCTATCAGCTGCAGCCGCCATTAAAGAAACCAGGTTTTTCTTATTCAAATAATTTGTATTTCCTTCATACTTCGTATCTGGCTCTTGTAAATCATCTGGAAGTGAAATATAATGAAGTGCCTACCTTTATTGATCAAGATCTAGGCTTATTTTGAGTTCTTGAATTTATTTAGAATTTATTTTGCATTTCTTAGCAAAATCGCATATTTTATTATTTGCCTGAAAACACAAAAAAAATACAAAAATCACAAAACTTGCAAAAAACCTCCAAATATCAGTTAGGGTTTGGAATCGAGAACCACCAGGGTTCTGACAAAGGGCCTCCCTAACCATCCTATTAGTCCATGGGGACCAAGTGATAGACTGACCTCAACAAATGATGACTGCCTAGGAAAATGGGACATTACAGGTAGTGCCCCTCATAGGGATCTGGGGGCAACACCCCAATAGGGTCAAGCGGCAGCGCCCCTCGTGGGGGTTTGGGGCCAATGCCCCTAGCAAGGTTGAGAGGCAGTGCCTCTCATAGGGTCTGAGGGCAGCAACCCTAGCGTGTTCCTTGTTGTGATACAGGGCAGAGTTAAGGGGCAAAGCCCCCACCACCAAGCGGAAATTAAGGCTGTTGAAACCACGCAAACCTTCATAGCGCACACCATTTTCACAATTTTATCACTTGAGGGAAAAGTTAGGTATTTGGCACTTTTTTGTTTTTTAAAATATTTAATTTTATTTTATTTTTTCTTTGGGTGGCCCTTCGCTCCCCCTAGGTTTGTTTGACCTGAATCACTACCAATTGTCGCTAATTGCATGCCCAAAATGGAAAAAATTATAAAATATTTTTAATATTAGGTGTAAAAATGAATTTATATCCTCATTCAGGCGAATCTTTCATAAAAACTTGCAAGTTTTCAGCAATTTTTTGATGAGTTTTAACAAAAATTGCCATGAATTTTGCAAAAAAATGCTGGTGAGTAACTCACCAAGATTTTTGACTTATGAGTACTTGCAAGTTTTGCAAGTACTTTAGCATTACAATTATGTTTTTGGATGCCTAACAAGAGCCCAAGGAAAGCAGAACCATGTGTGACAGCAATATGATTTCTTCATATCTGCTGAAGAGGAACTGCAATAGTATTTAGTGGAAAGTGGGCAATCGAGACTCAATATAATTGGTTTTCCGATAATCATTTTACCAACATTTTTAAGTTTTCAAGGTTTATTGCCAATAGTGGCATTGTGTGATGGTTGAGTTGTGGTGTTGTTGTTCTTGCCATCAAAGTTCAAACCCCATTGGGGTGTTATTGTTGAATGTTTATATTGGAGATGAGGTCCCCTGTTTGTGATCTTATCAGTTCATAACTCTAGGTCAAAAGCGTTTACCCCTTTAAAAGAAAAAAGGATAAAATCCCAAGAGTATTCAATTTCATCTCTAACACAAATGCAAAGGGACACAAATGTGTTTACATACATACACAATCCAAATACATAGCTTCATAAACATATCAGTACACACATATAATCGCATATTTACACAAATGCATGTATGTAGCTTTCCACCAAAATGTCTTGATCTGCAGTTAAACTATAAGTTTTCCAAATTATATTTTCTATGGAGAAAAAGAGCCAGTACTTTGGATAACCTTCTTTAATTGATTATTTAGAGATGTCAAACACCAGGAGGTGATGCACGGCAGCATATAGTTAAGGTCATAATTTTTCTTTTACTAGTTAACTGATTGGAAACTATATTAAATTAATGAGGCGTTCAAGGAATTATTAAATGGAATAGCTCATACCTTGGGTGATCACCTGGATGGGATGCAGCCTGCTTACTGTCATGTGACTGGATATACTTGCTGCCAGCTGCATAATGCAGCTTCTTTCAGTGACATTTCATTCAATAATTGATAGATACTTTCAAGAATTGCTGCAAGCATGGGTACCTGCCCATCTCTTATCCCTTACATAATTATTTAATAGAACCTTGTGCAGTTCCTAAATTTGAAACATTGTTTAGTTGATACCATTACATAAGGCAAACACTAATTCACCTCCTCACTTTGTTAAACGTTAGCCCATCCTTGACGCATCTCTTAGGTTCATATTAATGACAAGATAAATGCCTCATCTAATGTCTGTATTTCATCAGATTTAACATCATAATGTAAGCCTATGTTTTGGGAGCTGTTTGTGAATACTTATCTGATATTAATGTGTACGTGCAGTGGGTTAGGATCATATATTTCAACACCACCGCTAGGTTTGGAGGTTGTTATAGACAGCATGAGAAAGCATATATCTAGAAAGAACGGGATCCATAGAGAAAATGTTTCTCATCTGACATCAATCGGAGAACAAATCAATTCTAACAAAACTCCTTATGTGGATGTTCTGAATGCACAACAAATTCAATTTAACAATGAAGAAAAGAGCACCATTCAAATTGGGGATGCCTTGCGTGCTTCAGATCTACTCCAAGGAGTTGCTGGTGAGAATGACATTGATATGACTGATCTTGTGAGTGGATGTGCAAGTGTGATCAACAACTACCATGATGATCTTCAAAGAATCGATGTTAGACGATCTCAAACTGGTAAGTTTGGCATCAAATTACTGATACATATCTGTTGTATGCTTGGCTACTGTTCAGTATTATGTTGTTAGTCATGCAGGACATGAAAACTCAAATTTATTCATATTGTGCTTTCAAATGCAGAACATGCCGATAGCATGGAATGTGCTCGTGCGAATGAGGATTCTTCTGATTTTAAATGTGGTGAAGCTGAGAAATTTGTGTTGGACGATGCATATGCAGGATTACTAAAAACTGGACCTATGTCTGATTCTAATGTAGCATGTATTGAAACACATGGTGGAGAATATTTACCACAGGTAAAGCAAGCTGAAGGAGATCGCAAGCTTATCTATGGCAGTGCTTCCAATACAAGTAAGCAGTGTCTAAATGATTTTGGTAGAGTTTATGAAAATGAAGCCAAAGATTGTGATGGTGATGATGCCAGTGGTAAATGCAATGATGTTGCCCCCACCTTTAATTTAGGTTTCTTTACAGACTAGGAATTGGCATTCCAAACGAGCATCATAGTGTACAGTTAGAGTGAATTATTATACAAAAGCAAAAATTCTAGAATCTATTATCTAGATGCTTTGCCAAGATCATTTGATACAGTCCTATATCCCTTATATGTGATTAATGTCATTGTTACGTAAAACATTTTGATAAAGATAAACATTAGAAGAATAATGTTGATTCTTCCAATACCGAAGAGGAAGAATACTGATTCATATTTCAATTTAAAAAGGTTCTATTTTAATTTTGAAGTTAAAAGCCTTATTGAACTTTTATACCAGTTATTTTCTCTGCCTATATCCAGACGTTTTATATTCAGTTCAATTTTTCAGGCGCATGATTTATTTAATATTTATTATTTCATCAAAAGAAAGATTTCAAAAGCAATGGAGTTCATATCCCGTAGTAGTTAGTACCTGTCTGTAAAATTGGAGACGAAGATAATCCCTCTAATTAAAGAATACGATTTTCTTCATTTGCTAAGCTTTTGGAACTATATTAAAAGAAAACTAGTGAATCATTAAGATGGAAATAAACTGGGTAGGTTCACAACAAAACATTCGACAACTGTCATATAGCTAGAGTCATGATTATTTCTGAAAATTTCTTGAGAAAATATCTCCTTGCGTGCTTTGTTGCTTTAAAAATTTCAACATTCTTTCTAGAGAAAATCTTGTGAAGTCTATAGCAAACACGAGAATTCCTTCTGAACTTAGGATTGGTGTAGACCATATAAATTGTATGTGACATTGTAAGCAGCAGTAAAAGAATCACTTCCTAAACTAGCCATTTCTTAGTAATCAAGATTTCTGGATAAAACTGTGTGCAATTTTTCTTCATCAACGTTTCGGATCATACTCCATGATCCATCATCAGGATGATTAGCAGATAGAGAGAGACATCTGCTAATCATCCTGATGATGGATCATGGAGTATGATCAGAAACGTTGATGAAGAAAAATTGCACAGAGTTTTATCCAGAAATCTTGATTACTAATGATCATGGACTGTGGAAACAGCATGTTATTAATAGCCATTTCTTGTTTGCGCTGATTTTTTTATAATTAAATTTATTGAGGGGCAGAAACGAAGAATTTTATTAGGAATTTTGGAGGACGTAATCTAAAATAAGGCGCACCTGAAGGAAGTTGAATGTATTGGAATAAATGATAAGGGCAAATCAAAAGTAAATGCACACATTTTATATTTGAAGTGTTTCAAGAATAATTGAGAATTTGTAGAAGAGATGAAATGAAATTAAATGAAAATTTGTAATGATGTTCACGAGACCAAGCGGTCTAAGGGATTGAGAACTTGTACCCAAACCAATTTTTTTGTTTCATTAAGGCATTTTGCTAAAATTAGTCTAAACCTTGTAAAAATGTCATCAAAAGTTAGTTTTTAGGCAAATCAAGTATGGGCTTTGAGTCAGTTTGATGTCTGGAAGATATTGGTAACCCCTATTTTTAGGTCAAAAACCCTAAAAATTGAAACTTGTCAGACTAAAAATTGTTTTGATGGCTTATTACACTTCACGATCACAGTGGTGAAGTCAAAATAAGGAAAAAGTTAGTTTAAGTACGGTGGGTAGTTTTCACTTTTTTAGGTGAAAAGTTAGAATCTTCGAGGTCATCAATGGCAAATGGTCAGATACTAGGTGTCAAAAGCTAAGCTTAAAACACTCCAACGAAGTTTCTATGGTGAGATATGTTCAAAATGATGCTTCGTCATGGAGGGGATTTTCAGCGAGGTGAAAATCATTGGAATTTTTCTAACTGTGAAGACAAAAGAGCCCCTGGAGGCCAGGGGCACCCTAGATTTCAAAGGCCTAGATTACATTTTCGAGATTTGTCACTTCCAAGAAGACTTCTTCAGAATATGTCAACTTCGCAATGAGCCTACTAGCCAACCTAGAAGACTTGTTTAGCACTTGAAATTGGAGATTGAACGATAAATGAGGGAGATGAGAATTTTACTAACATTGAAGCAAAAAGCACGCCTGGTAGCCAGCAATGCCCATCTTTTTGAGGTACTAGATGAAAGTTTTTGACCAAATGATACTCAGGATGTTTGTCTTAGACTTGATCAAGCTTTGCAACGAATCCGTCAGTGGGTTAATTTGAGTTATTGAATTGTCGAAATCAAGAGTCAAACATAAGGTTTTATCATGGTCAAAATGTCTTGAAAACAACAAAAGTGCCCCTAGAGGCCAGGGGTGCTCAAGGTTTTGGATCCTCAAATGTAGTTGTTTGGGTTACCTCAGATACTTATCCTGTCTGTGTTGCTTTCAACTTTCTGTTGCATACCTTAGTCAGGTCAGAAGACAAGTCAGTCACCTGCAACTGGGGATTAAGTGGATTATTAGCCAATTTGGAAAATGACCAAGTTTGGAAGGAAAAGCACCCCCTGGAGGCCAAGGGTGCCCATGCTTTTCACCTAGTAGATGATGATTTTAGGAAAAGTGCTCTCCAAGAGATCATGTTCAAAATTGAGCCTACTAGCTAGCTTTGAAGTTTTGTAGTTGTCGAAGAACGCAAGATGAAGTGAGGTCAAAACACCTTCAAAATGATGAAAATGCATGAAAATTGACCAAGTCTAAAGCAGAAAAGCGCCCTGGAGGCCAGGGGTGTCTTGAATTTTGAAGCCTCAAATGTTAGAATTAGGGTTTGCAGCCTCAAGGAGTTTCTTGTCAGTTTTGATCCTGCTCTTCAATGAAACTGCCAACCAGTCTTCTAATCACATTGGTCAATCAAAATCAGTGATTGAACATACCCTCCAGTGATTTGCGAATTGAAAATGGAGGAGTTAGTTAACTGAATTTAAATAATATTTAAACTTCAGTTGCACTTCTTAAGTTGACTTCAACAGGACTTGATTTTTGCTTGCAAATGGCGAATTTATTTTTGCATGCATAGTTAATTGAAGTGCATGGAGGTGGCGCCCAATTTAGGGCTTATTTTTAATTCAGTTAATTGAGTTTGAGGTCCAATCAGAAGGTGGCACCTAAATTTAGGAAATTGCATGCATTTGTGATGCCTTTCTTCATAAATTTTATTTATTAAGGCATTTGGGTGTCCATTATTCTCATCACAGGTGGAAGCAAACAATTATTTTCTCAAGCAACCAAAGATCTGAAGGTGCTACGAGTGATATTTTTCAGTGTTCTTCATAGTGCCAGGTCCAGATTGTTCAAAGGATTTATCTTTCAGACTTCATTCTTCGAGTGTGTGTAGACTTAATCAAATCCCAGTCAAGGAGAAGCCGTCATTTTTAGAGGCAGAATAATAACTTCTATTTTCTATCTCTAAAATTCTTCTATCCTTGTCTTAGGTTTTCTCTCGCACGTCAAAGTAAACAACATGATTCTCAAAATATGATCACCTGGGTTCACTTGTTTCAGCATAAGCAACAAAACCCATGTTTTTGAATTTTTCGAGAAAATTGCCCTATTACTTCGCATTTTGAAGTATTGTGTTTTTAAAGAAGATTTTTTTGCATGTGGGCCAAAAACTCACTTTTTCTGAAATCAAATCATTTGGGTTTGCTTAGAATTCCATTCTCTACAAAACCCATGTGCCAGTTTTTCTCGGGAAATTTTTTCCCCTAGTGTCTCTACAGCCATTGTAGTTTTCTAAAAAGCCTTTGCATGCCTTAACAAAACTCATTTTTTTCGAGTTTCTAACAATTTGGGTTTGCTTAGAATTTAATTCTCTACAAAAACCATGTTTTAGCAAAATTCCTAAAAATTCTCCCCCATCTAGCTATTTTTAGCCTCATCTAGAGCCATTTTCAGATTTTTTTGAAGTTTCTCCGAACATATTTGACTTTACAGTCAAAAATCTAGATTTTCAAAATGCAATTCAACCCAATGGAATACAAGCCCAAATTGGTCTTAGTTCGCGACTTTTTGAAAACCTCTGATACAGACTGGGGTCAAGTTTATCTAGTGGTCAAATTGAGCACGTTGGAAGGCATTGACAACACGATAGTCAAGAATCTTGAGCGTTCAAGTTTGCTTGCAGCAGCAGCTATTCCTATCACGGTGTTTGATCTTGTGTCTGTCATTGCTTGCATTAAGCATTACGACTTATCTACAAGACAAATCAGATCAGCCGATGGGCGAGTCATTTGCAGCCTCAAGCTGAGAGACGTTGAGGAATGCTTTGCCATTCCACCCCGCTTAGATAATTTTGTTATAGTCCTGGACGATTGCGACAAGATATGGTAGAGAGCCAAGGAAAGATCTCAAAGAAAGGTTGCTCAAAAGTGGCTAAAAGAACATAAAACTAACATGCCAAAGAAGGTTGGGCGTGGAGAGTTCAAGGATGAGATTGCTATCTTGATCACTTTGCTCAACCGGATTACAGGTCAAGAGGAAGCTCATGTTTTCCGACCGTGGATGTTTTATGTCATTTCCCGAATTATCGACAATAAGGAACACTTTGACTGGGCTATGTTGATCAGTGAGTGTCTTCACCAACAAATCACAGGATTCCTTAAAATCCACGAGTTCAACATGGTTTCCTATCTTGTCCATTTAATTGCTTTTTCAAGGCAATTTTAGAACTTTAAAGACCAGTGGAATCCTTGGCGTTCAGCATGTTCACAAATACTTCTATCAATTGGAGTTCTCAAAGGCTGAACAAGATTTCAAACAGGTGAATGATCACTTCCTAATGAAGACAGTCAAAGAGCTTGATAATGAGATGCACATCAGAATCTCGACGGAAATGAAATCAACATTGGAGAGTTGGGCGGATTGGTTCATCCAGTTTCCCACTTTCACATATATTCGAGTGTATGGTTACACTGGAGAACCTGTGATGCTACCAAGATACCCATCAGACAAGGTCCTATTCATGGAGTTCCTGAGACAGGCTCATGATGTTCATACTTCTCTTCGCAATCGACACAAGCAAGCGTTCACCTTTCCTTTCAGATTGGGTATTTTCAAGTGTAAGACAACTACCAATTGCAAGTTGATGAGCAACAAGTTGTCAAAATTCGGACACAAGTTTCTCACTGAGAAGTGCTCCTATGATCCTTCGGGTCATTATGCAGCTCGTTTGGAGCGAAGTTAGTCACATAGGCTAGCACTTAAGGATTTTTGGGCCAACTGCAAAGATGAATTTGAAGTACATCGACGCCACTATTGTAGACTAACTCTTCCTCAGCTTGTTGATTTATTGTCAGAAGACGTTGAAGGTTTGTCAGATGATGACGGTGAGGTGTTACTTAGCACATTCATCAAAGACCAAGTTGCTCACCAGCTACTTCGCCAACTGGATTGGTACGTCAAAGAGAGTACCCCAGTGGAGGACCTGTTAGTTTCAAAGCCGCCAGTGGTGTTTTCTTCACTGCCTTCTACATCAAGGTCGAGACCCTGAGTTAAGGTTATGATGCATCCACCTCAAGATGCCAGAGTTAGTGGAAACACGAAGGGAAGGAGCGCAAGTAAGCGAAAGGAGATCAAGAAAGCGCCAGAAGTTCCAGTAGATCCGGTGGTACAAGCTGAAGTCGGGTCTTCATCTCATGGTTCACCATTTTCTCCACAGTCACCTCCCATTGATATTGACTTAGAGCCAGAATTGTCGGTTCGTGAAACTTTAGTACCTGTTGATCCACCAGAGGTCGACACAACAGCATCAATTTCTCCTCGAGAAGTTGACATGGATCACTCGTGTTGGCTTGAGAGGACTTTGGGAAGAAGAAGGTGAAAGCCTTCATATCAGCTTGATCTATCTGAGTTTGGCAGTCCCTATCAGGATAAGTCAAACAAGAAGGTAAAGAAGCAGGTGCACATAGAGAAAACTCTTGAAGCAGAGATCATTATTGAAGTTGCTAAACCACCAGAGGGCAAGAGTTTGGATGAAGTTGAAGTTGGTGATTTCACCTTCGCCAAAGCTAATCTTGGTAGGAGCACTCAACACGTGGATGTGAGCCTCTTTAAGGTTGCTGCAAGTAATCTTGAAGAGCGAGTCATGAAGGACGGAGAAGAGAAGGCAGCCCTCAAGGCTAAGAATAAGCAACTCTGACAGTACATCTTGGATCTTCTTCATGGAACCTCAAATGTTGTAGCCATTCTCCCACAGCTCCGAGATACACCTGTAGATCAACAAAAACTGGGTCAGTTAGTCAATCGTGGCAAGCTCTTGGACAATTGAATTGAGGATTTCATTGTTGCAGGCAGATACCTTCTCACAGAGTTGTATCAATTGAGGTACATTGCACATGATCTTTGTCAAGGAATCCAGCGGCTTGAATTGACTATGACAGAGAGCAAACCGAAGGACTTGATTCTTATTTCTCAGTTGGCAGTTGCATACAATGTCGTTGTAGTAGATGAGGATAAAAGGAAACTTTTCACTCAGAGAGAACAACACCTCTTTAGGGTGGAAACATATGAAAGAATCTATACAAAGGTGGATGCAATCAAAGAAGACATCGTCGGTGCACTAAAACTTGTAAGCGGATTTGTCACTCAGATCCCATGCCATTATCTTCATGAAGATGGTACATACATTGATCTCGAGGTTGTGCAAACTGAGTTCCAGAATTTGGTGCATGACGGTCTTGATGGTGATCCTGTGGCGGCCAAGTTGAATCACTTCTCGGTGATGTCAATGAGCTTCGACAAGTTAGCTGAAGAATTCAAGGAGTACCAGAAAGTGATCAAGGAAGGAGAGGAGTTGAGTTGACAGTCTATCATTGTCTATAGCGTCAGAGTGCCAGAAGATGAGATAGTTAATGAATTCATGGAGGAGGTGATAGCCCATGATGGCTTGGAGTAGATAGATAGATGGATCTCCTGCTATTTCCAAGGATTGAGTCATAAGCAACAATCAACTCAACGTCTTTCTTGAATTCTGAATGTTGATTTCATGCATGCTTATCTCATCTTTGGGATATCTTTTGGAGGAGGTCGGACTTTTAGTTAGGATCCAGTTAACTGATGTTAGTTATCAGTTGAGTTTCATTTCAATAAGGACTTGCATGTTGCACACATCCATTTTAGTTTAGTTTAGTTCAGTTAATTGATGGTAGTTTTCCAGTTAACTGATTAGTTGTTTACAGTTAGACTTAGAGAATAAACTCTTGCATGCTTGCAAGACTGATTGTAAACTCAAGGAGATTTTAGGGTTCCTTACTCCTTGAAGTTCTATAAATAAGAGCACCCTTGCTCATTTGTAATTAACTTTTGCTCGTAATAGCTAATTGTTGCACCCACCTTGCCATGCAATATCACTATTCAGTATCTATTCAAGAACTTTTGCTATGATAATAAATTGTTGTGCCCACCTTGCCATGCAATATTGCTATTTTGTATCTATTCACTTAGTTAATTATAATGTTGGTTTGATTGTTCATTGTGTGTGTGTCTCGTTATGCAATTTGTTGTCTCGGTTTTATTCTTGTTGTGATTAATAAGCTTTGTTTCATATCTACACCTCGGCTATGGGTTCCTCCTCCTTGGGAATTTAGAAGTAGAGTTTATCATTTGATGTTGTGATTTAAAGTTTTTCTTTCATATGTACACCTCGGATAAGGGTTCCTCCTCAGGAATTTAGTAATAAAGCTTATCATTTGATGTTGTTACCAATAACCTTCATATTAGCCTACACCTCAGATAGGGGTTCCTCCTCGTTGGGAATCTTGGTATAAAGTTTGTCGCCAAATATTACCTGCTTTTAAGTCCTCATGCTTTGTTTCTCTTAAGGAAATATGATAGTTTAAGCATTAAGTTAGTTGTAGTTAAGATCTGCAAAACCAAAGAAAAATCTTAGCTGCAATGTATTGGTTTCCTTAACCTTGTGCCTCTTCTAGTTGAGTCAAAAAGATAGGATTTAGAACACTTACTTTTTCATGCATATCAGCAAAAGAGGTAGCTTCCCCTCCTAATTTGAAGAGCAATCATTATGCACTGTGCATAGTTGTATGTTGCCAATACACACTCCAAAGGTGCGAATTGTAATGCCAACAATTTTATGGCGCCCACCGTGGGGCACGAGGAAAGAAAACTTCAAGAAAAGCTTAACGCTTTATGTCACGAGAATGACCATTTGGCATCCTACTGCTCCAGTTCAACAACCAAGACTCACTCTAGCCATCACACAGTCGAACTTTGTTCTAATTCAAGGAGAGCAGTCAGACATCATCAATAGCCTGCGAAGTTTTATCTTTGACAATCATACATCATCTTCTCAGTGGAGGAACATAGCTACTACTCTAGATAAAGAAGAAGAAAGGACGGATCTTGCAGTAGGTAGACCAGTTTTGCCACCACCAGTGTGGGAATAATTCATCTTGGCGTACCATGTATACACGAGAAGGAGAAATAATCCTCTTTCAAGAAGAGCCAATCTTTCAAGAGGTTCCAGATCATTTCCAAGAAGAATATGAAGAAGAATCTCCAGTCCTAGTTGAAGCAATGGACGATAACAACTATCGAAATAACAATAATGCAAGGAATGTAAGACGTCCAACCCCATTACCTTGGGGTGACAACATCGGACCATTGGCCTTGCAAGGACACCATGAGCTTCCCAGGGGATTGCGAAAGTAGTTCCCTCGATTTCACGACGACAGGGCTTGACACCCCAATGAACACATCTCATCATTCACAGTGGCTTGCTCCATTTTGCATGTTTCACACGAAGACATCATTGTTCATCTCTTTGTTGAGACCCTTGAGAATAACATTGCAGATTGGTTCAATCATCTTGAACCATGCATTATTACAAGCTGGGCAGTCATGAGTGAAAAGTTCTTGGCGAGATTCAAGCTTGCCGAGGACAGTCATCAATTATTTGCACAACTCTCAAACTCAAAGATGGAGGCACATGAACTAATGAGGGAGTTCGTAGCAAGGTTAATGGTCTTGTCACATGTCTTTCCCATACTCTCAATCCGTCTGATGAGATTTTAATGAGTAGCTTCATCAACACACTTCTATCAGAAATAGCCTTTTTCTTAAAGATAGACCATGAAGTGGATCTACAACTTACACAAGAAGAAGCTATCAAGCTTGAAGACAATATGATCACGACGGGGAAGATGACGAATGACTCAATCAGACTGCTTGTTCAAGCATCTGTTGATCCACTGCTACAAAAGGTAGCCAATGAGGTGACTATTCTCGAAAGACAGTCACCCACTCAAGGGCAGCAAGCAGTGCTCGCACCACCACCATATCAACCTCAACAGCCATACCAGCTGAAGAGGAATAACTTCCAGCCATTCAACAATTACAAACCAAGGTTTCCGCAAGGACAATCAAGACAACCTGTTGATACTAAGAAGGCCACAACCTATTGCAACTTCCATGACACTGATGCACACATCGGATCCTCATGTTTGGAAAATCAAAGGATGAATCAGCTCATGGGATTTGTTGATGCTACTCCAAGTACAAGTTTCGTACCTTCACCAGACACAAATGTTGTCTCACCACAAATGGACAACTTTGATGGCGACTTTGCAACAGGGTACTTTGACTGAAAACCCATTAATGAACAAAAAGAAGAAGAATACCGCCAATACTCTCTTGTGGTCAATCATGAAAACATTTCATCGCCTGTGTTCACACGTGAACAACACTTCAAAGCACATAAAGAAGAGGAAAAGCGGAAAACAAATGAAAAGGGAAAGGAAGTGCCTTCCACTTCCTATCCCAAGTCTTCACAAGAGAACACCGTGCCAGTTGCTCAAGACTTGTCTTCAACAAACTTTGACATTGTGTCTTCCATGATGAAGATGAAGGTACAAATTTCACAATTGGAGTATCTTCAGGATCATCCAAAGCAGTTGGAAAGGATCCTCAAGGTTGTAAAGAAGAAGGCTGCAATCTAGCCTACATTGCTTGAGTCCTTCATACTAGTAGAAGACAAACCAAAACCATTCTATATATCTTTGTATATAGGAGGTTTTAAACTCACCAATTGTATCATAGATAGCGAAGCTTTGGACAACACCATGCCCTTACAGATCATGAACACGTTGGGACTCTCGTGCACCAAAAACCATGACAAGTGTTACTCACTTGAGTCGAAGCCGATGTCATTGGTCGGTCAACTAAAAGATGCACAAGTAAGGCTAGCATCTTGTCCTGAAAAGAAGATTATGATGACTATCTTGGTAGCTGACATTCCAACCAGTTACGAGATGTTACTCAATAGAAGCTGTTGCAAAGACCTCAGAGGTGAAATTCAGTTGGATTGGTCGTTTGCGACAATCTCATTGAAGAAAGGTAGTTTCAAGTTGGACCCTGAGGCCAAGTCAAGGTTTATGGTGGTGAAGTCCCAAGACCCCTAGGCACACGTGTTATATCAAGACACAGGTCCAGGCACATATGCTATGATGTCTGAAGTGACTGAAGACAATCATAAGTTTGCACTTTCCACAACTACATCATATGAAGAATCAAAAGTGACGATGCAATTCGACGACAGTTGCTCAACATCAGGCTTTGGAGCAGGAGTTGTCATCACTTCTCTTGAAGGTCGTCTATATCCGTTTGCATACTAAATGCAATTTGAATACACCAATAATATGGTGGAATACGAGGCACTTTTATTAGGTCTTAAGAATGCAAAGGATATGGGGATCAAGTTACTTAGAGTTGAAGGAGATGCAGAGTTGATCGTCAAACAACTCAGAGATCAATTCCAAGTTAGGAAAAATCACCTTCAATCCTATAGAAAGAGGGTGTCCATTAGATGGTTTGATGCGTTCGACATAAAATATATTCCACGTTCAGACAATAGCAGAGTTGATGCCCTCGTAGTATCATTTGCTCTATTCATGCCACATTTTGACTTTCATCATAATTCTTTTGCTATTGATCTGATTTACAGGCCAGCTGTTCCAGATAATTTTGACAACTGGCAGGTCTTCAATGATGACGAAGACATTTGAGAGTTTCTCATCATGGGAGACAACTACAAAGAGTTGTTCTTTGAAGGTAGTTCTACTCCTTTTAAAGAATCACTCACAAAAGACTCTGAAGCTACAGATTTTGGGATCATTCAATTGAGAGGAAATCAAATTCCCAAGGGTCTAGTATCTTTAGAGAATATTTTTGATAGGCATGACCGATACATTCAAGATCAGAAGAGTTCAGGTGTTAATACTTTTGTTGAGCATTATCAAGTGAACATTGGCACTGAAGACAAGCCTAGGCTTGTCAATTTTGGCAAGTGTTGTACTTCAGAAGAAGCTGAGAAGTTTACTACCCTATTCAAACAATACAAGGATGTATTTGCCTGGTCTTATGAAGACTTGAAGGTCTTCACACTTGTTGAATTGTCTCATACAATTCCTCTGAAGTCTAATGTTAAGCCTTTCAGGCAAAAGCAGAGACATTATAATCTGCAGATTCAAGATATTGTCTACACGGAAATTCAGAAAATGGTGGACTCAAAGATAATTTTTCCAATTCATCACTCCACCTAGGTGTCTAACATAGTTCCTGTGCGCAAAAAAATAGTGAAATAAGAATTTGCGTGTATTTCAGGAATTTGAACCAATCATCCTTGAAGGAAAATTACCCCTTACCGATCATGGAGCATACTTTGCAGACGGACACCAGTTCAAAGATGCTATCACTTCTTGATGGTTTTTCCGAATACAATCAAACCGCAATGGTAGAGGAGGATCATATCAAGACAACTTTCACCACCCCATGGGGAACATTTGCTAATGAGAGGATTCATTTTGGCCTTATCAACATCGGTGTGAGTTTTCAAAGAGCCATGGATCTGGATTTTGGGGATCTCAAGAATAAAATCATAGTCGTCTACCTTGATGACTTGATCATTTTTTCAGATAAACGGGAGGATCACTTTTCACATCTCGTGAAAGTGTTCGAAAGATGTAGGTACCACAAGATCTCATTGAATCCTAAGAAGACTATCTTTGCAGTGACAGAAGGCAAGTTACTTGGCCACATCGTTTCCAAAGAGGGGACTAGGATTGACCCAAATCGAGTGGATTCAATTAAAAACCTATCTCTTCCAACAAATAAAATGCAAGTGCATTCTTTTTTCAGTAAAGTTAACTTTATCTAGAGGTTTGTACCTGATTTCTCGGAGCTGACAAAGGAGATTTCAGCTATGATGAAAAAGATGGCCACTTTCATATGGATAGGAGAAGGCAAGCAGGCCTTTACCAAAATCAAAGAAGTTATTGCTAACGCACCAATGTTGGTCTGTCCTAACTTTGAGAAGGATTTCATCCTCTATTGTTGTGCGTTTGAACACACTTTGTCTGCTATATTAACTCAGAAGTTAGCTCAGTGAATAAGGAGAATCTCCAATTGCTTTCATGAGTAGCAGTTTTAAACATAGTGAATCACGCTATTCTCAAATTGAGAAGAATGTGTATGTTGTCGTCAGAGATGTTAAAAGTTTCATATTTTATATCTTGAATTCTCATACAATGGTATTTGTCACTAATCAAGTAGTTAAAAGTGTGCTAACTCAATACGAGATGGGCATGAAAAGAGGAAACTTGATGGCTAGAGTTCAAGAATATGATTTGGAGATCAAGTCGACCAAGCTCATTCACGGGCAAGGTCTTTGTCGATATTTGGCAGAAGATGGAGATCAAAAATACCAAAGCAATAGTGGAATTGAAACCGAACCTGAAATTGAAGAGGACCTTTCTTTGGTCCTATTAGTCGATTCTACGGAGGAATGGTACAATGCTTTGTGGTATTATTCAACTTACGGAGAATGTCCACGTCACATGGGCAAACAACAAAAGAGAACATTGAAGTTGAAAGAACAATTTTTTTTGCTTATAAATAATGTTTTGTACAAGCGTGGCCTTGACAGAACTTTCCTATTACACGTCGGTAGAGACCAACAACAGAGATTGTTCGAAGCATTCCATAGTCAAGCATGCAAAGGACACTTCTCATCAAGAGTCACTACATTCAAGATCCTGCGAGCACAGTTCTATTGGCCAACTATGTTTCGCGACGCATATAAATGGGGGTACAAGTGTCAGATGTGGTAGTAGTTTGTTGGCAAAGTCAAATTGGTATCCCTTCCACTCAGGCTAGTGATTATCAATGCTCCATTTCAGCAATGGGGTATGGATTTTGTAGGTCCTATCAACCTGCGTTCCAGTAAGGGGCATGTCTATGTCCTTACAACAACAGATTATTTTATGAAATGGGTTGAGGTCGTTCCTACCAAGCGAGCTACCTCAGAGGTCATATGTGACTTTTTGAAAGAAAACATCATTTCACATTTCTGGGTCCCTCGTAAAATTGTGGCTGATAATGCAACTTGTTTCTTAGCAGAGGAACTACTGGAGTTTTGTTTTGATCAAGGCATCATGTTGTCACATGCATCAGATTATTACCCTCAAGGTAATGGACAAGCTGAGTCTTCAAACAAGAACATAGTCACAATCGTGCGTAAGCTGATTAACTCAAATCAGCGAGCTTGGCACAAAAAAGTTATATGATGCTCTTTGGGCTGATAAAATCACTCCAAAGAGAGCCATCGACACCTCGCCTTTTTCACTTTTGTATGGTACAGAAGCAGTATTACCCATCACATTGGAGTTATTCGCTTTACAGCTGGCATCTACAGTGGAGGATGAAGAATTTAAAGATCCAATCAAGAAGTGGATTTTGTACCTGATGAAACTAGAAGAGGAAAGGGTGGAGGTCGTCGATAGAATCACTCAACATCAAGAGCGAGTGAAGAAGATTTTTGATAAGGCTCGTTAGCGAGACTTCGAGATTGGAGATCAAGTCTTGTTGTAGGACAAAAGACATGAACCTAAAGGAATGCATGGAAAATTTGATTCCTTGTGGTTGGGGTTGTTCCAGATTCACGAGTCTGCAAGAAAGAACACTTACATTCTCTCGCATTCAGACCAAAGGCTCCTCCTGCTGCCATACAGTCGGCAATATCTCAAACACTTCAACCCTTCGGGGGAGGAGTGAACTTTTGTAAATAATTTACTTGTGCTTCTTTGTTATGTAGTAATGTGTTTCCCCGTTCTGTGAAGTTTTGTCGTGTTTTAGGTGATTTTAGGTAGTCTTGTTTTAGGTGATTTCTAGGAAAGTTTTTAACTTTTTAGTTGATTAGGGAAAGTGTTGACTCCATATGCCCAACTGATAAGTCATTGGTCCACAAAAAATCAAAGATTATCAGTTCTCCTACGTTGTAAGTATCCGACATGGTCACCAGACGAAGCCTAATGTTGTACCCAAACCAAATTTTTTGCTTCACTAAGGCATTTTGCTTAAATTAGTCTAAACCTTGTAAAAATGTCATCAGAAGTTAGTTTTTAGGAAAATCAAGTATGGACTTTTAGTTAGTTTGATGTCTGGAAGATACTGGAAAAATTTGGAAATTTTGAAAATTAGGGTTTTTGGAACCCCTATTTTCTGGTCAAAAACCCTAAAAATTGAATCTTGTCATAATTGACTAAAAATTGTTTTGATTGGCTTATTACACTTCACGATCACAGTGGTGAAGTCAGAATCAGGAAAAGGTCGGTTTAAGTTTGGTGGGTAGTTTTCACTTTTTTTAGGGGAAAATTTAGGACCTCTAAGGTCGTCAATGGTAGATGGCCAGATACTAGGTGTCGAAATCTAAGCTTAAAATGCTCCAACGAAGTTTCTATGGCGAGATATGTTCAAAATGATGCTTCGTCATGGAGGGGATTTTCGGCGAGGTGAAAATCATCAAAAATTTTCTGACTCTGAAGACAAAAGAGCCCTTGGCACCCTAGATTTCAGAGGCCCATATTACCTTTTTTGGGATTTGTCACTTCCAAGAAGACTTCTTTAGAATACTGTCAGCTTCACAATGAGCCTACCAGCCATCCCAGAAGACTTGTTTAGCACTTGAAACTGGAGATTGAACGAGAAATGAGGGAGATGAGAATTTAACTAACACTGAAGCAAAAAGTGTGCCTGCTAGCCAGGGGCACCCATCTTTTTGAGGTACCAGATGAAAGTTTTTGAACAAATGATACCCAAGATGTTTGTCTCAGACTTGATTAGACTTCATAATGAATTTGTCAACAAGCTAATTTGAGTTGTTGAACTGTTAGAATCAAGAGTCAAACGTAAAGTTTTATCATGGTCAAAATGTCTTGAAAACAACAAAAGTGCCCCTAGAGGCCAGGGGCACCCAAGGTTTTGGATCCTCAAATGCAGTTGTTTGGGTTATCTCAGATACTCATCCTGTCTGTGTTGCTTTTAGCTTTTTGTTGCATAGCTCTGTCAGGTCATAAGACAAGTCGGTCACTTGCAGTCGGGGATTAAGTGGATTATCAGCCAGTTTGGAAAATAGTTGTCTGAGAGGAAAAGTGCCCCTGGAAGCCAGGGGCGCCCATATTTTTCACCTAGCAGATGATGTTTTTAGGAAAAGTGCTCTCCAAGAGATCATGTTTAGAATTGAGCCAGCTCCGCAGTGAGCCTGTCAGCTAGCCCAGAAGTTTTGTTAGTTGTCAGAGAATGCGAGATGAAGTAAGGTCAAAATCACCTTCAAAATGATGAAAATGCATGAAAATTGACTGTCTGAAGCAGAAAAGTCCCCTGGAGGCCAGGGGCATCCTGAATTTTGAAGCCTCAAATGTCAGAATTAGGGTTCCCAGCCTCAAGGAGTTTCTTGTCAGTTTTGAACTTGCTCTTCAATGAAACTATCAGCCAATCTTTTGGACACATCAGTCAATCAGAATCAGAAATCAAACATAGCCTTCGATGACATTTGCAAATTGAAATTTTCAAAAAAAATTCTAAGTCTCGAGCAAAGGCGTCTAAAGTCAAAGCTTGAATTTTTGAACTCAAGTGTATGGGCCACCCCAAAATGGAGGAGTTAGTTAACTAAATTTAAATAATATTAAAACTTCAGTTGCACTTCTCAAGTCGACTTCAACAACTCATTTTTTTATTGCAAATGGCGAATTTATTTTTGCATGCACAGTTAACTGAAGTGCATGGAGGTGGCGCCCAATTTAGGGCTTATTTTTCATTCAGTTAACTGAGTTTAAGGTCCTATCAGAAGGTGGTGCCTCAATTTAGGAAATTGTATGCATTTGTGATGCCTTTCTTCATAAATTTTATTTATTAAGGCATTTGGGCATCCATTATTCTCATCACAAGTGGAAGCAAACACATATTTTCTCGAGCAAACAAAGATCTGAAGGCACAATGGGTGATATTTTTCAGTGTTCTTCGCAATGCTAGGTCCAGATTGTTCAGAGGATTTATTTTTCAAACTTCATTTTTTGAGTGTGTGCAGACTTCATTAAACCCCAGTCAAGGAGAAGGCATCATTTTCAAAGGAAGAATAATAACTTCTATTTTCTATCTCTAAAATTCTTCTATCCGTGTCTTATTTTTTCTCTCGCATGTCAAAGTAAACGACATAATTTTCAAAATCTGATCATCTAGGTTCACTCAAGTTTCAGCATCAACAACAAAACCCATGTTTCTAAATTTTTCGAGAAAATTGCTCTGTTACTTCACATTTTGAAGTATTGTGCTTTTTTTCGAAGATTCTTTTGCATGTGGGCCAAAAGCTGACTTTTTCCAAAATAAAATCATTTGGTTTTTCTTAGAATTTCATTCTCTACAAAACCTGTGTGCCAATTTTTCTTGGGAAAATTTTTCCCTTTCTACAGCCACTATAGTTCTCAATTGAAAAGCCTTTGCATGCCTTAGCAAAACTCATTTTTTCGAGTTTCTAACAATTTGGGTTTGCTTAGAATTCAATTCTCTACAAAACCCATGTTTCAGGAGAATTCCTAAAAATTCTCCCCCAACAGAGTATTTCTAGCCTCATCCACAGTCATTTTCAGCTTTTTCTGAAGTTTCTCTAAAGATATCTAAATTTGCAGTCAAATATCTAGATTTTCAAAATGAAATTCAACCCAATGGAATACAATGCCAAATCGGTCTTAGTTCACGACTTTTTGAAAACCTTTGATATAGACTTGGGTCACATTTATCCAGTGGTCAAATTGAGCACGTTGGAAGGCATTGACAACACGATCGTCAAGAATCTTGAGCGTTCAAGTTTGCTTGCAGCAACATCTATTCCTATCACAGTGTTTGATCTTGAGTTTGTCATTGCTTGCATTAAGCATTATGACTCATCTACAAGACAAATCAGATTAGCTGATGGGAGAGTCATTTGCAGCCTCAAGCCGAGAGACGTCAAGAAATGCTTTGCCACTCCACCCCGCCCAGATAATCTTGCTATAGTCCTGGAGGATTACGACAAGATATGGAAGGGAGACAAGGAAAGATCTCAGAGAAATTTTCTCAAAGGTGGCTAAAAGAACAAAAAACTAACATGCCAAAGAACGTTGGGCATGGAGAGTTCAAGGACGAGTTTGCTATCTTGATCATTTTGCTCAACCGGATTACAGGTCAAGAGGAAGCTCATGTTTTCTGACCATGGATGTTCTATGTCATTTCCCGGATTATCGACAATAAGGAACACTTTGATTGGGCTATGTTGATCAGTGAGTGTCTTCACCAACAAATCACAAGATTCCTTAAAATCCACGAGTTCCACATGGTTTGCTATCTTGTCTATTTAATTGCTTTTCAAGTCAATTTTAGAACTTTGAATACCAATGGAACCCTTGGTGTTCAGCATGTTCACGAATACTTTTATGAATTGGAGTTCTCAAAGGCTGAATAGGATTTCAAACAGGTGAATGATCACTTCCTAATGAAGACACTCAAAGACCTTGATAATGAGATACACATCAAAATCTTGACGGAAGTAAAATCAGCAATGGAGAGTTGGGTGGATTGGTTCATCCAGCTTCCCACTTTCACATATATTCAAGTGCATGGTTACACCAGAGAACCTTTGATGCTACCAAGATACCCATCAAACAAGGTCATATTCATGGAGTTCCTGAGACAGGCTCATGATGTTCATACTTTTCTTTGCAATCGGCACAAGCAGGCATTCACCTTTCCTTTTGGATTAGGTATTTTCAAGTGTAAGATAGCTGTCGATTGCAAGTTTATGAGAAACGAGTTGTCAAAGCTCTAAAGAAGTTGAGAAACCCAACCTCACAAACCCCAAGAATCACCTGCATACAATAACCTATCACATACAAAAGATATTCAGAACCAAAGAAGATGTTATGTAAAACCTCAAGCAAAAAATGCATTAAGATAATCTAATAATTACAATGAGATCAATCCTTATGAAGGAGATCAAGAAAACCTAAAGAAAACCTAAAAGGAAAACCCTAGTGTGCACACTTAACAATTAATTAATAAATAAATAATTATTAATGTGCCTAAGTTTAGCTTAAGCAAACCTAAAGTAATAAGTGACTTAATTAATTAATCAATATGATTAAATTAATTAAGTGAGATGACTTATTACTCTAACACCCCCCTTAAGATGAAATTAGGGAGTAGCTAAAACACTAGGAAAAGATGCATGAAAGCAAAGATGGGTTTTGGAAACAAGGCCTGATCAGGTATGTACAAATGCAATGCAAACTAAATCAAATGGGGTAAAGGAGAAAACCACGTGGGAACAAAAATCCTCCCCAAAATAGAATGCAAAAAACAGCTAAGTGATGAAAGATGGAGGACTCCATAAGACCCCCCAAGGACACCATCCATCACAAAGATACATGAATGAACCCGCCAAAAGAGAGGAATGAAGAAGCCACATAGGCCCCCCAGAATGAAGTAGCTCCAAAAGGACTGAATAAACTGCATCTCCTAAAAGAAGTGAGAGGGAAGAGGCATCATGAATGCAATCTTTGAAGGTGAAGCAGGTGTAGCCCAAAATGTCTCCACAGAAGCAAGTGGGACCTCAACCAATGAAGAAGTCAAAGTAGGTGAAGACTTAAGAGAAACCTCCAAAGATGAATGATCAACTAGGTCCTGCTGCACTGAAATGGAAGAAACCACATCTGTAGCCATAGAAGTAGCAGCAACTGCAATAGTAGGTGGAGGAGATGGAATGGATGGCTCGAGAACTAGATCCGAAGTGAGAACACCAATTTTCAAGAAGCCAAATGTCTCCTCTGAATGATGATTCACACTAGAAGTGTGATGAACAATTGTAGGAACAAAAGCACCATTAGTAGAAAAATATGTAAAGGAATACAATCGAGATGAGTGATCCACCACCCCAGTAGCAATAACTGCTCTACTCTCCAAGTCTCTGATGATAATTGAATCAGGTGTGAACTCCACAGATCTCCCATTTCCTCCATGTGTGATATGATAGATGGAAAGAAGGTCGTTCGTCAAGTGAGGAACACACAAGACATCCTGAAAGGTGTTGTCCCCAAAACTAATAGACCCCTTCCCTATAACACTCATGTAAGTATTGTTTCCCATCAAAATAGGAGACATACTGCAAAGCTCAAAGGAAGTGAACATAGACTGTGAAGATGCCACATGATGAGATGCTCTTGAATCTAGAAGCCATCTCCCTGATGCAAGACCTGAAGAAGCACAAAGAGCATGTCCCTTCATATCTGATGAAGTATGTAAACCAGATGTGCCCCTGTCATGCTACTCTGAAGAAGAAGAATGAGGGGAAGAAGATGATGCAGACATCCTAGAAGGAAAATCAATCTGATGTTTCTGAAGAAGATGCTTCAGCTCATCAATGTCCTTCTTATAGCAACTATGTTTTGCATGTCCTTCCCTCTTACAATATGCACATGGACCCTTCTCCTTCCTAGATGATTTCCCCTTAGAAGAGGAGGATGAATTTGAGGACTCCTTTTGCTGCTCATGAGATTTGGAATCCTTTTGTTTATGTTTTTTTTCCTTTGCATGTAGAAGCCTTCTAATCTTTGGGCTCCTATGATGCAATAAGTTCCTGTGATGAAGAGGGCTTCAACTTGCCCATGCTTTCCAACTTGGCGTGCTCTTGAGTGAGAGAAGATGCAAAATCATCAAAAGAAGGCATAGTAAATCTAGTACCAAGTGCATTCCTAGTGGCATAAAAGGTAGATGCACAAACTGAATAATCAGGTCCAAGCTTAGAAAGAATGGACAATATCAACTAGGAGTTTTCATTCTGAACACCACACTGTGACAACTGCAATCTAAGAGACTTGAGTTTGGTGAAAAACTCCTGGATGCTGTCAAAATCCCTAAGATTTAAGCCAATAAGCTCATTCTCTAACTGAAACCCTCTCATAGTATCTTGCTTCCCAAACAAAGACTCTAAAGTAGTCCAGATCTCATTAGGTGTAGTGCAAGACTCAACATGAAAAAGAAGATCAGAAGAAAGAGATAGACATAAATTACCAAAAGCTTCATCACACCTATTAAACCTCTTTCTCTTTTCAATAGCACCTGTAGGTTCAATTTATGTACCCATGGTTACCATGTACAACCCTTGATGCTTCAAATGAATCTCCATTTATTTTTACCAACCAAAATAGTTGAATGGATTAAGGGGTACAATATTATGTGTATCCATGACATAAAAACAACAATATATACTCTCAAAGCAAAAAAAACAATGCTCGTTCATCTCAAAAAATAGCCTAATTGCACGCTTCCCAAGAAAATAAATCAAAAGGTAAAGGCTGAGATCAAATAAGAATATCAGATACCTAGTAAATATTTTGGAAAAAACTGGTATGAGATCTATGTAGAACACTGAACCAACTTTCCAACGCTTATTTGTTTTCGCTAAACGGAGTCCAGACGCAAAAGTTATGCCTCTCGGAGTGAAAACAACAACGTCTGACTTCAGAGGCCGAAAAAAGCATCAAAAATTCAAAACCAGAAAATCACACACACACACACACCACTGGATAGAGCATCAAACCAGCTTTCTGACGATATCTTGTTTTCGAAAAACGGAGTTGAATTGCAAAAGATATGCTCGATTCTGTAAAACAGCTCCAAAATGTCCAATATGCCCTTCAAAGCCCTCAGGGGCAAAAAAAAAAGCCCCTAGTCGCCTGGGCGGACCAGGGGGCTAGTGGTTGGGCCCTTCAGTGGAGCCCCTGGTCACAGATGTGACCAGCTGCAGGGGCTTAGGCTGATGGGGGGCTAAGCGCAGGCGCTTGGGCGCCGATGTGACCAACGGTAGGTTGTTTAAAGCCCTCAGGGCTGATGACTGGACCAGCGGTGGAGTTGAGTGGCACCACTTGAGGAGCGGTGCAAGCAGTGGTCGCTTGGTGGAGAATGGATGACGGTCTCCTTTATAACTAGTCGTGCAGAAATTGTTTGCGTTTATTTTATTTTATTTTTATTTTTATTTTTAAATCTGACCTCAGAGTTCGTGCCCTAGGGTCGTATGGCCTTGGGGCACAAAAGTTTTGCTTCTCTGGTCGACTGTGTCCAAAATGGATAAGTTTTATATGAAAATAGGGGTTTTTGGGTGCTACGGACTCAATGGCGAGGTTTGTTTTGTCCAAAAATGCCTAGAAAAAAGGGCTACCCCCAGATCCACAAAAAAAAGCCTATAAAGAAACTCTTGCACAGAAAAATCACTGTGAGGTAATATCTTCAAAAGATGAACAGGAAGCTACAGGTCTAGAGCTCTGATACCATGAAGAAGTTGAGAAACCCAACCTTACAAACCCCAAGAATCACTTGCATGCAATAACCTATCACGTACAAAAAATATTCAGAACCAAAGAAGATGTTTTGTAAAACCTCAAGCAAAAAATGCATTAAGAGAATCTAATAATTACAATGAGATCAATCCTTATGAAGGAGATCAATAAACCCTAAAGAAAACCTAAAAGGAAAACCCTAGTGTGCACACTTAACAATTAATAAATAAATAATTAATTATTAATGTGCCTAAGTTTAGCTTAAGCAAACCTAAAGTAATAAGTGAATTAATTAACCAATATGATTAAATTAATTAAGTGAGATGACTTATTACTCTAACAAGCTCTGTCTCAAGTATCTAACTAAGAAGCACTCCTATGATCCTCTAGGTCATTGTGCAACTCGATTGGAGCGAAGTCAGTCACATAGGCCAACACTTGAGGATTTTTGGGCCAACTACAAAGATGAATTTGAAGTACGCCAACGTCACTATTGTAGACTAACTCTTCCTCAGCTTGCCAATTCCCTATCAAATGATGACAGGGAGGTTTTACTTAGCACATTCGTCAAAGACCAAGTTGCTCGCCAGCCACTTCGCCAACTGGATTGGTACACCAGAGAGAGTACCTCAATGGAGGACCTATCAAGAGGGGTTATCAAGACTAGCATGTATTTATGTACAACAAGAAAAGGCAGAAGGCAGTTTCAGTTTCATAGTCGCCAGTGGTGTTTTATTCACTACCTTCTACATCAAGGTCGAGACCCTGAGTTAAGGTTATAATGCATCCATCTAAAGATGTCAGAGTTAGTGGAAACACGAAGGAAAGGAGCGCAAGTAAGAGAAAGTAGATCAAGAAAGCGTCAAAAGTTCCAATAGAGCTAGTGGTACAAGCTAAAGCCGGTTCTTCATCTCCTGGTTCACCATTTTCTCCATAGTCACCTCCCATTGATATTGACTCAGAGCTAGAATTTTCAGTTCATGAAACTTTAGTACCAGTTGATCCACCAAAGGTCGACACAGCAGCAGCAGTTTCTCCTCGAGAAGTTGACATGGATCACTCGTGTTGGCTTGAGAGGACTTTGGGAAGAAGAAGGCGAAAGCCTTCATATCAGTTTGATCTATTTGAGTTTGGTAGTCCCTATTAGGATAAGTCAAACAAGAAGGTAAAGAAGCAGGTGCACATAGAGAAAACTCTTGAAGCAGAGATGATTGTTGAAGTTACTACACCACCAGAGGGCAAGTGTCTGGATGAAGTTGAATTTGGTCATTTCACCTTCGTCAGAGCTAATCTTGGCAGGAGCACTCGAAATGTGGACGTGAGCCTCTTTAAGGTTTCTGCAAGTAATCTTGAAGATCGAGTCATGAAGGACGAAGAAGACAAGTCGATCCTCAAGGATGAGAATAAGCAACTTCGACAGTACATCTCAGATCTTCTTCATGGAACCTCGAATGTTGCAGCCATTCTCCCACAGCTTCGAGAGACACCTGCAAATCAACAGAAACTAGGTCAGTTAGTCAATAGTGGCAAGCTCTTGGACAATTGAATTGAGGATTTCATTTTTGTAGGAAGATACCTTCTCACAGAGTTGTATTAGTTGAGGTATGTTGCACATGATCTTCGTCAAGGAATCTAGCGGCTTGAATTGACTATGGCAGAGAGCAAACCGAAGGACTTGATTCTTATTTCTCAATTGGCAGTTGCATATGACATTGTTCTAGCAGATGAGGATAAAAGTAGGCTTTTCGCTTGGAGATAACAACACCTCTTCAAGGTGGAAACATATGAAAGAATCTCTACAAATTTGAATGAGATCAGAGAAGACATCGATGGTGCACACAAACTTGTAAGCGGATTTGTCACTCAAATCCTGTGCCATTATCTTCATGAAGATGGTACATACGTTGATCTTGAGGCTGTGCAAACTGAGTTCCATAATTTGGTGCATGACGGTCTTGATGGTGATTCTGTGGCAGCCAAGTTGAATCACTTCTCGGTGATGTCAATGAGCTTCGACAAGTTAGTTGAAGAAGTCAAGGAGTGCCAGAAAGTGATTAAGGATGGAGAGAAGGATTTGACTAGACAGTCTATCATTGTGGATAGCGTTAGAGTTCCAAAAGATGAGATAGTTAATGAATTCATGGAGGAGGTGATAGCCCATGACGGCTTGGAGTAGATAGATAGATGAATCTCCTATTATTCCCAAGGATAGAGTCATAAGCAGCAGTCAACCCAATGTCATTCTTGAGTTCTGAATGTTGATTTCATGCACGCTTATCTTATCTTCGGGATATCTCTTGGAGGAGGTCAGACTTTTAGTTAGGATCCAGTTAACTGATGTTAGTTATCAGTTGAGTTTCATTTCAATAAGGACTTGCATGTTGCACACATCCATTTTAGTTTAGTTTAGTTCAGTTAATTGATGGTATTTTTCCAATTAACTGATTAGATGCTTACAGTTAGACTTAGAGAATAAACTCTCGCATGCTTGCAAGACTGATTGGAAACTCAAGGAGATTTTAGGGCTCCCTACTCCTTGAAGTTCTATAAATAAGAGCACCCTTGCTCATTTGTAATTAACTTTTTCTCATAATAGCTAATTGTTGTGCCCACCTTTCCGTGCAATATCATTATTTAGTATTTGTTCAAGAACTTTTGTTGTGATAACAAATTGTTGTGCCCACCTTGCCATGCAATATTTCTATTTTGTATTTGTTCACTTATTTAAATATAATGTTGGTTTGATCATTCATTGTGTACGTGTCTTGTTATGCAATTTGTTGTCTCAATTTTATTCTTGTTGTGATTAATAAGCTTTGTTTCATATCTATACCTCGGATATGGGTTCCTCCTTGGGAATTTAGAAGTAGAGTTTATCGTTTGATGTTGTGATTAATAGTTTTTCTTTCATATCTACACCTCGGATAGGGGTTCCTCCTCGGGAATTTAGAAAGAAGAATTGTCATTTAATTGTTGTTTCAAATAAGCTTGTTTCATATCTACACCTCGGATAGGGGTTCCTCCTCCTTGGGAATCCTGGTATAGATTTTATCATCAAATATTCCCTACTCCTAAGTCCTCATGCTTTGTTTCTCTTAAGGAAATATGATAGTTTAAGCATTAAGTTATTTGTAGTTAAGATTTGCAAAACCAAAGAAAAATCTTTGTTGCAATGTATTGGTTTCCTTAACCTTGTGCCTCTTCTAGCTGAGTCAAAAAGATAGGATTTAGAACATTTACTTTTTCATGCATATCAGCAAAAAAGGGAGCTTCCCCTCCTAATTTGAAGAGTAGTCATTATGCACTGTGCATTGTTGTCCATTGCCAATACGCACTCCAAAGGTGTGAATTGTAACGCCAACAGAACTATAGTCCTAAGCTAGCTTTAAATTCCTTTTGATGTTGGATCTCTTACTATGGATCTTGACTAGGAAGCTAACAATTTTGCTGAGCTTAATTTCCTAAAATAATTTGTATAGGTTACCACCTTTCATGTTGTTTTCATATTGAGTACACGTATCCTCATATGTTGTGCCCTCCATGATAAAGTGTCATTGTCTCCACCGCCCCCTTACCATAAAATTTGCAAGTTCTCTCTTCCCATTTTTTTGGAGGTATAGTTCATCCCTCGGTCTTCCATCTAAGATGATGTGATCCTGTTACACCCTGCCTGTTAGTTACCAAGTTGTTTTTACCTTCATAAGTAAAAATGGTGATAAATGTAAATTGTCACCTTAATATGTTTAATAGGTGAATGAAATACTAAAATATGCATTAAGATGCTATTGCTTTTGAAGGTATGATTATGTTTTATATTGAATGGATATGTATTGCAATGAGAATATTTTAATGCTTTGATGATGCAAATAGATTTCATGTGTACGGTTAACTACCTTTGTGATGCATGGTCTATTTCTCTTGGTAAAGAGGATTGTTATGTGTTGCAATTTGAGAGTTAAATCAACTGAGTCGATGCTTGTGAATAGGGAGGTGGCAGCTTTGTTAGCTTGTTTGTAGTATTATGATGCTCAAATTTAAGTATATATAGAGGTGCTCTCTCTACCATTTGTTACACTTTTATTTTTATTTTGATGTTGTTATTTTGTTGTATTTTAGTTGTAAGAATTATTTTGAGAGTTTTAGTAAGGGAGAGAGTTGTTTGTGAGTTACATTTTGTTGAGAGTTCTTGAGAGGAGGCTAGAGTTTGGAGATTACTTGAACATTGAAGGAGTAGCATTCATGGTTGTGGAGGTTGAGTTTGGAAAGCAGCCTTATCGGTTGGAACATTATATCCATGCATGCTAATTTTTGTTCCTCTATTGTTTATGTTTGAAATGTTATTTGATTATAATGCCTTTGTTTGGAAAAGATTGCCTTTGGGAATGCTTGATATGCTTGTTCTTATGAACTTAGTTATTACTTAGTATGGAATAATTTTATGTGATTCTTGATTGAGTCTTGAATTAGTGAAGCCCTCTTATTTGTTAATACATTTATATTATGTTGAATCATGTGTGGCTTTAATGCTATTAGAACTATACTTAGTTCGTTAAGACTAAGTGGATGTTGTGTGAAAAGTGAAATATGGAATATGTTGCTATCTTGTTTTGTTAGCTTACGATGCTAGGTAAACCTTTGTGGATAAAGAGGTTAGTAATTGAACGGGAATGATGGCATGATAGACATGTCATCATTGATAGGTTGTGTTTCCATGCAAACCATGATGATAGTCTAGAACTTGATTGTTTACTCATATCTCCTTGAAGTAGGAAGATAGTCTTTTCCCTAGAGTTAGGGTGTATACTTGATTGTTATATCAATATTCAACAGTAGGGTTGAGAAATGTATTTTTTGATTATGCTATAATCATATACATGATTAGGAGTCTATTCCTATTTATGGAATTCTAGAAGAGGACTCGCATTCCGACAACCCAAATCCATATAGAGGAGAGGACTTGTAGGTGCAAAAGCATGAACTCTCAGGCTAATGTCCTCCAAATTATATACAAATGTAGTGAACATTGTAAACATGTGAATATTTGAGGTATATTGAAAGAGAGGTTTTATAATTTGTTTATGATCACTTGATCATTACATCACTTTTTTATTGAAACTCTAAGTTGGGAATAACCTATTTGATTGGGTTGTTTACTTGATTATTGAATTGATTGATCATTTGATTCTTGATTATAGCTTTGACTGAGCCATTTATTGATGATATTATACTTTTGAATAAGGTCATTTATTGATGAGATCATACTTCTAAAAAGAAGGCACTTAATGCTGTGATCATACTTTTTGAAATGGATTCATTTAATGTTATAACATTATGATTACCCAGGGTGGTTAATTAGGTTATTCCTGGGGTTGGATAATCCATGGGAAAGGGAGTAACTTAGTAGGTCACTTATGTGTGCATGTATGGTTAGCTTGGTTATTCTTGGGGTTAGATAATCCATGGGAAAGGGAGTAACCTTGTTGGACAGTTTATTATGTCATCACCTTAGAGTGAATGTATGTTATTTTTATGGTCAAAACCAGATCGAGTTAAAGGGTTGGTGGATGGATGACTCACACTCGAAGTGCTGGGTGTTGAATTCTTTGGCCAAAGTAGTGTAAGTAGCCATTTTTTACACTGTCAATTCATTGTGATCCATGATTGCATTCTAGGCAAGGAAATCATGCATGTAGGTTATAGTCAATGTATGGTAGCTCTAGATATGTAGGACACAACTCTATGCTCAAGAAGGCTAGGATTATGGGGTTACCAAATCAATCTCTTCGTCAAAGGGTGGGGTCATCTTACCAGTTAGGTAGATGTGTGGGGGACTGCAATAAGTCTATGGTTGGTGGAAAAGCACTTGAGTGATGCTCATACAGGGCGGTTAGGATTTGAGGATGTACACGCCAGTATTGGGGACAACTATGTATGCACCAATGTTGGAGACATCTAGGATATGCTAGGGGCATCTAGACCATTTGTATATCTATTTCATTAAGCTCATGGAAGCTAATATGTAAACTGGAAAATGTTATCATTACATAGGATTATGTAATAGATAATCATTATGTAATGTACTTTATGAGAATGCAATGGAAATTTTAAATGAGATTAATTTTGAATATGCATCTATTATTATTGAAATGTAGTGGGAGCTTGGAATGGATTTATTCCAAAATGTGCATCTTATTATTGTATTAGAAAAGAAAAAAAATATTGCTATATTTTGCAAGCATATGTTATTCACATATGGGTTAAAACATAGTAAATTATTTGGGTTAAACACCAGGTATGTTACAGATCCAATCCTCAACTGTGCAATTGACAACCTTGCTTTTCCTTTAATAACTACCCCTAGATATGTTTTTTTCACCATGCTCCCATGTTGGATTAAACTTTGACATAGTATGCTTTTTTCCATCCAATTTTCTTTGTCCACATGTCCTTCATGATAGATCACGTGTCATGTTTTATCCTTACATATTTATTGATAAATATGTCAATATATTATATATCACTTCATGATTTTAGTCTTCTACTTAAAAAAACATATAGTTATGTTTTAGTCATCTTTAGTCTTTTGTATAGTTTGGTGGCTTATACATAGTAATGTCATTGTTGGTTTTCATATGCATTTTGACTAGTTTCTTTGTTCATCCTTAAAATTTTATCTCCCATTTTCCTCCATGGTTGGTTTTATACATTTTTTATTTCCATTTTTTAGAAATAGTGATAGAACTATCAAGGAAATTTTAAAGTTTCCATTGATAGTCTTGCATTTGCGGTTGGAAAACTCATCTAGAATCAGTTGCAAATGGTAGATTCATTTAGAAACATCTTAGTAACTTTTCATTTGTGATTGGTAGATTCATCTAGAGTCATGTATTTTTGTCTTTGATCAATCATAATATAAATTTAGACCAATATGATCAACTAATTCATGTAATAAAACAATAAAAGACTTAATGAAAGCCCCATGAAATGTGCTTAATCATACTAAGACCATACCTTTTCATATCACTTTCATGACATCTCATATCTAAACTCTTAAACTAGATTACTATCCCCATCAAGAAATGTGTTCCATTATTCATGTTTGAGACTTTTTCATATGTAATTGTTGCATCTTTGGTGCAAAGAATCCAATTACTTGAAACCATTAAAACAAATTCAAGATTACCACAAAATGAATCCTTTTGTAGTCTACCATGTACAATCAATAAAATTATCCATATATTTGTTTATTAGTCTAACCTCCAAATAACCAATTTTTAGTATAATATTTATGCTAATTCTAACCAACAAAATAAATTAGTTCTTGGTTGTCCCTAAACTAAGTTGGAGATTCTATATGATAATTGATGAACAATGGATCTAAATAAATAAAATTGAATTCTCTACACAATATATTGACCTCATGAATTGCAAGGAAAAGAGAGCAAGCAAACACACAATTGAAGATAGTAGAGGTTTATCATAAAGAACTTGAATTTTAAGTGAAAATTATAACAAATGTGAGCCAAGATAAACAATCACTCACCATCTTCAGTGGAAAGGAAAATCTCAAGTCCCTTGGGCAGTTAGCCTGAATCTAAACTATTTAGTCCTTATGAATACTTGCAAACTCCCTAAACACCTCACAATTCTATATTTTCTATAAACATATTCTATTGTAATTATAAATACAGTTGAATGCATTTCTAATTCATATTACATGCCCCTTCAATTACATTTGGGTATATGTGTCAACATATAGATGCTTTAAAATCAATAATACAAACTCAAAAGTTGAAGGAAGTCAAATCATTAAGGAAACTAGAATAATATGTCACTAATTGTCATGTAGTGCAACCACTTGTCATTAGAGGTGATTACAAAATTGTTTCCTTTTAGAAGAAAATGTCAATGAGAAAACTATCTCTTTTGCTTGGGACAAAATTGCCTCGACATCATGTACAAATAATAAGAATGAGAAAATTGGTGCTCTTAACACAAGGATTAAATGTCTAAAAATTAATGTTACCTACCAAATTGAAATTTAAAAAAGAATCCTAGGTGGTTGCAAATATGAGATATTATCAAATCACCTCTATAGAATAAAAAGAGAAAACATGACAGGAAAAGGAAAATTTCAACAAAAAAAGATAGAGCAACATGGTGGTCTTCCAAAAGTCCATTTCTAGATTTATTGTAAAATTAGGTTTCTTTGCATAAGGTGGAAAAAGAAAAATGTTTAAAAGTAAGAAGAGTCTTCTAAAGAGGGTTTGCTTGGTTATAGCCATAAGTCTTATGTTGGTGTGAACAAGGTGTATTACCTAACTAGTTCACCTAGTGGAGCCTATTCACACATGTTCACATGTTACATTTACTTAGGGCTTTAGGAATCATTCTAAAAGTCACTAGTACAAATTCGATCTTATCTTATCTCTAGTTGCGTTATGACATAGGGTTAAGACACTTGTTACAATATTGTTTTATTTTATCTCTCAACCTTGTCTATATAAGCAAGGCTTCATGTACAATGTGTAGTGTGTATCATTTATCTATTGTTGATCATTATACATTATCACATCCATAATTAAACAATATATCTTCTTGCTCTACTCTCTTGTGGAAGGCTATATTTGGTTTTGTAGGTGATCTTGGGGTATTAGAGCTCACTATCAATGCTTACATGGTATCAAACCTTTAATTCTACAAACCCCTTCTTATATTTGAAGGTGATTAGGGCATGAAATTTTGTTGGGTGCATTTTGGGGAAAAAAGAAACTTCACAATTGAGTCTATAAGTTCTAAAACTCTTATTTTCATATTGTTGTCACTATGATTGCACCCTAGCTAAGTGTCAAACTTAGCTATACTGTGAAACATGGGATCATCTTCAAGTTGTGGGTGGCTTATAGTGAAGATGAATCTAGAGAGGGTCGATTCCCTTGATAAACCTCATATATACTATTTCTTTGTCCAGGAAAAAGGGATAGAAGAACTAAAATTGAAAATAATTATCTTATGAGGTGATGCACCAAAATTGATAAATCTTATACTTGTCATTTCAACTCACAATTCTCTCAAGAAAATATTTTATTCTATGCACAAATCAATTTTTAATAATCTCATACAACAGTGTTGCATAGGAAGGTTATATTTCATGTTTTTTGAAGGAAAACTAAGCTCTTTCACAACTGCAACTGTTGAAAGTATTCACACAACCTATGACTTATATGAGTTTTGTGCATTCTTGTATAAAAATGTTTTCAAATGAGACATATTCAAGGATTTGATATTGAACAATAACATAAATTAGATCAAATCATTTGGAATAACACTCAACACCTGAATTTGAGAAGGAAAAATGTTGTTTTATTGAGAAAATAAAAGGTTTCCATTTATACAAGTCTGAAATATACTTCAAAAATTACATAAAAATGCTACTCTATATTGAATATCTCTCAAAATTGAGTTACAATCTGCCTTTTCTTGCCTAGAGGAAAAAGAGAATAGAAAGAACTAACTCAAAACCAAATTGGGTGCTTGTTTTTTTATCAAAATCCACCTCTAGCTTAACTAAACTTGTCTTCAAAGAAAGGGATGAGTCTGCATGCTTGAAATGGGTGCTTGGGTGTGGAACTCCCTCTTGAACTACTTGCAAATCATGCAAAATTTGGTGGAGGTGAGTTGACTTTGACTTCTTGACTTCATCCCTTTTGTACGCTCCTTGAAATTAGCTCCAATTGATCATGATGACTGAACCTCACTAAGAGTTTCAAATCTTGTTCAAAGCTGATTTTGATAGTTTCCTTCAATCGTTTTGCATGAAGTTAGGGTTCTTGGGCATGCAAAGTGAAAAATCCTATTTTTAGGGCTCAAAATTGCCCCTAACTACTTGCTTATGCCTTCAAATCTCACTCAACTCAAGTCATATCCATGTAGGCTCCTTAATAGGCCTAAAACTATTTGTAAGTGCCTCTAAACTGAACCTTTTTAGCCTTAAATTATGAATGCCCCTACATGACATTAAGGCATGTGAAAGAGTTAATTGAATATGACTAGTTACTTGAAGATGAGGAGGTCCTTTAGGATGGAATAGTAGAAACCTTTAGTCTATTAACTAATGCATGCCTTCAAAACTTTATTTTATCCCTTTTGGACTTTGGCATGATCACCGCTCTCACATGATTATCTCTTTGTGTATTTAGCCATCTTCTAGGATCTCCACTCACTTGATGATTGTCATGTTTTCCAAGGTATGCTACTTTGTAATCTACCCTTTGTTGTTTTACTCCATCAGCTAATAGGTTCATAGCCAATGTTTCCATCATCTCTTCTTGCATTGTTCTTCATATATATGCTATTATCTCCTTTAGTTCATTTTTCTTGTAAACTTATGTCCTTCATTCATTATCATCACCCTTGCTCATTTGAATTGTGATTGTCCTCTTATGAACATGAGATTGCATTTATGGTCTCATAGCATTGTGCATACAAAATCTTCATGACTATCATGATGTAACCATCTTAGAATGGAATTTGGGATGTGACTTTCTTTTTAAGCTTCATTATGGTCCATAAAAAATGGTCTTTTCATAGGTAGGATTGTTATCATTTGTGGATGACTGCCCATGAAATTAATTGCTTGTAAACCTCTATCCTTTATTAATTGTTGCCTCACTATCATGTTGGCTCACCAAATGTTCATGTACTTTGTTATTTATTCATATGATTGTCCTCATTTGCATTGTGAATAATGTCTTCATCTTTTCCACCAGTCAATTTGATACCATCTCATTTTGCTTGTCCTTCCCATAGTAAGGACTATCCATTTAATTACTTTGACATTGTCATGGAGGTTTGAGATCTACAAGATAACTGCCCACTTATGTACCTTAATCTTGCATTATGGTCATGGTGGCTCACTATAATGTGCCTTCAAGACTGTCCTCATTGATATGACTATCTTTTATTCATGGTGGTTGTGCTCTAAGATGAATTCATTGCCTTATATCTATCATTTTACTTTCCCTATCCTCATTTGAATCTTGTCATATGGTCTCTAAAAACCCTTGTCTAAGGTTTGTCATCTCTTGTTGGAAATTTGATTGTCATTGATGTCAAAAGGGGTATACAAGTAATATTAGATGAGGAGTTTCTTATCAATGTCAAAAGGGCTTCATAAGGATGGTAAAAAGAGAGATTCATTAGCCTTATGGTGTCATTACAACAAGCCTTAAAGATTTGAAGAAGTTCAGGCTTCGGGCCTTGGGCTTATTTTATATCACTTGCTAAAGGAGGAAGGAGTTAGTCCTTTTGAGATAAGTCCGAAAGGTTTTGGATTTCAGACTTTGGGTGTACCTCGTACCGATTGCATAATGGAATGAAGAAAGAAATGTGTTAAGTCCGAAAAGGTGTCAAACATCAGACTTCAAAGTTAAGGCTTACGCCTTGACTTAAGGTTAAGTAAGAGGTAAAAGGTATCAATGAAGGTTGACACCCGAATGAGGCTACAATTAGAATGTTGAGAGTGGATGCCTCAGAAGCATCGGTAGTAGAATTTTCTGGGTTGCCCAAGATAGGATAATAATTTCTAGTAAGAGTTTATGCAATCACAACAAGGAATTATTTCACACAACTAGGAGATAATTTGGATTTCTCAGCATAGGGTAAAAAAATAATTTATTTTCCATGGTTATGGGCTTATGTTTCCTCTTATATAGTTAAATAGTTAACCTGCAATGCCAGACAATCTCTTTTATATATAGTGCATTTTAAACTTTTGAGTCACCCACGTCATCAAAGGTTGGTGAATGTTCGCAACTTCTTGTATAATTTATTGAAGAGAATGTTTGTTGAATACAAAAGAAAAATGAATCAATTTTCTTTGTCACATTATTGTTTAGTCACCTTGTTGATCAAAAGGATTCTCAAAAATCAATTTCCCAATGTGTCTTGGGAAGAATTTTTAGCTTGCAACAGTATTAATGATATTCTTGTGAGGCTAGGGGAGGAGGAAATAAACAGCGACCAAGAAGTAAATGAGCCTTCTACGGCTATTGAAGAGGAACATGTACCCTCTTCTTCACCCATCACATCATCTTCTTGCAACATTGGTGAGAAAATGGAGCCAGGGGTGCAAGAAACACAACTTGTAGCTTCTAGGGAGGAATTTGTAGTACCTACAGAATCATAAACCCCTACCTATACCAAAATCCCTTCTAAGCCCAAGCAACATAAAAGAAAAAGTATGGTCTCTACTTTTGCACCTAAAAAGAGGTAGAAGAGGTTGGTGGAACCAAAAAGGTGGTCACACTGTCTCAAAAATAAGGGGCTTGCAAATGGGAAGGCCAAGCCTCAACAAGAAAGGTTGGTTGTAGTGGAGTCTAAAATAGACTTGCAAGAAGAAAATGTTCACAATGATCAAGGATAGTCTTAAACATTGCAATATATGTATATGAGAAGTAGCTCACACTCTGACTCTAAAAAATTGTTAACAACGAGGAGAAAATAAACACCTCAAAACAACCCTATCTCTAAAGAAGGGTTTGTTTCACTCACTGAGGCCAATGAAGAATTATTTTTAGAAAAAGAAGATGAATTGTTTTTAAAAGGGAAATATGAGAGTAAGGAATTGAAAGAATCCTTACAGAGGATAAAATAATTGGAAGATCAACTCAAGGAATACTAATAAAGGGGAATTAGATTAGATAGTATGATTCGAGAATTGGAGAAAAGGTTGCATTCTTTTGAGAAGCAAGGGTCAGGTTTGGAAAAATTGGCACAGTTGGCCATTTTTGAGATTAATAGTAAAACTCCACAACTAGTGAACCAAAATGTAGTCCCAAGAATGCCTAGAACCCCTACTGTGGTTACCCTCAAGATTGAGTTGTGGAAAAAAATAAAGGAATTTTCTCAGTTACAAAAGAATTGGGACAAAGACAAATCAAAATTGATATCAATGCACCCCAAAGAAACCAAAATGAAGGATGCAAAGATTAGGAAATTAAAAATAAAATTTGAAGAGATGGCTAGCAAAGCAATTCAACTCTTAAGATGTAGACCACCTTCTAGGGTTTATACCCTATATTTGCATGATCTTTTTTTTAAAGTTTTTAGTTTAGTTAGCTAATGAATAACCTTCCTATTTCCCTATCTTCACCTACATTGTTTTTGGAAGCATACCAACAAGCCACCCTGAATTTTACTTGCATAATCTGGCCATTCCTTATGACTTTTCCTGGAATCCACTAATCTTTTTGGGAGATATTCAAATCAAGGAAATGACCTCATTTATTAGGAATGAACATCAGAGGGGACAAATTAAAATAGATTACCATGAAAGGGAAAAGTTATTTCCCCTTCTTATCACAATAAAGTTAGAAGATCCTAGAGGGTGGTAGAGGAATGGATTGACTTGGTGGAGAGATGATAGGTGGAGAAAAAGATTCTAGAATGCGGAGAGGACTATAAAAGGTTTCAAGAACTAGCAATAGGAACAGGGAGAGAAACACTTAACTTCTCTTAGGATGGATGGAAGTAATTAACATCAGAGCTGAAAAAGGAGCATCATTCAGTCTTCAACTACTTGGAAATAATTAAAAGAGCTCACAAATATGTCACTTCCTCTCTTGAAAATAATATCACTTGGTTTCCCTTAACTTTCCATCCTCATCTTCTCTTGTTTTCAATCCCACACTGGATAGGAAGAAGTGAGGAGATAGGGTCAACATAGTGGGCTAGATGGGAGAGAATAACAAAGAAAAAATGGTTCTATCCAAAGCAGGGTGAAGGGGTCACTAGTACAATAGACTATAGGGAAGTTGCATTGCAATACAACTAGAGAATCTAACTACTTGAGGACAAGAAAGAAGCTAGGGGGATGACGAGCCCTCAAAATGTCTAGTTGCTTGTTTCAGTTTCATGTTTTTTATCCTATTTCTGTGAATTTTCAAAAAAATTACAAACCTTCTGTGTAATTTAAGTATTTAAAGAGCATTGAAGATGATATACTATATTAATGAATGAGCGTGTGATCTTTTAATGTTTATGGGATTTAGTAGGGTTTTATGATTAATTATAGTTGTTAATAATGAAAAAGCCTTTGAAATAATATTAACCCCTACAGTAAAGAACTTGTCAACCCACAATAGAAGGATTCTCAACCCATAGCAGAAGGATGTTAGTTCAAAACAGATAGAGGAGGTGAATGACTACAACACATGTGTATTTCTCGAAGATGTTGCAAGTGATGGTCTGAGGATGTGAACATAAATATTCATGTGTCATTCCACCTCTTCAATAAATTGTGAGAGGAATAAGAGGCTAATAGGGGATGCCAATTTGTAATACATTTTTCCCTATTAAGCACATTTTCTAATTATAACAATCTTCTTAACCGGTGTAGATTCCTTATCAAACTCTTACACTCTTGCTTCCACTTGCTATTATTTTTATGTTAATCCAAGACCTAGTCATCTTCCTATGTTTTTAGAAGACTTGATAGTTTCTCATAGTTTGTTCTCAATTTTGAAATAAGAGGACTCTCATAGAACTTGTATAATAAATGATCTTCTGAGAGACCAACTAGCTATATTTTTGCATGAAATAGTTGCATGTAAGACTTGTTATACTTTATTCTAAAGAATTGTGTATGTTTAGATTACAATAAATAAGGATACTTCAGTTTCATGAATTCCTGAGTTAGTATTTGAAGGGGCATTATGGACTGCAGTAGCTCAAGCAAGAGCCACTCTAGGTACTACATAATCCATGTTAGATTAGATTATTAATTAGATTGTGAATTATATTTTTTGAGTTGTAATTTCTATCTTATGGTTTAGATCATTTGTATTATGTTGAATTCTCTTAACAATTAAGTTGAATTGGGTCATTTTTTTTATTAGATTAGTAGGGGAAGGGCCCTGATCCCATCGTTACAGCCAAAACTCAAAAAAGAAAACAGGGTGGGAAACAGTACCACCAACCCAAACCAAAAAATAGCATGTCCAGGGTGGCATGAAGGCCAAATAATAGAACAGTAACCATAGAACCATTATACATAATCAAAAACAAAATATTTCTACTAGAGTACTTTAAACTACAAAGACCATTGATCAGGTCCACCATATATCAACAAGTCCACAACCATAACATAGCTATTTGGAAATAACAATCTAGGATATTAAAATGAAACAACAAAAAGAACAGGGCAGCAATAAATAGAAAAAAGATGAAAAGCCATTACTTGGCTTTTCTAAACAGGTCCCAGTAATCACCAATTACAAAGATATATTCTCTCTAGTCAGGTTCCTCAATCTCATCTAGTTCCTTCAAGTCGTTCATCTTTCCCAACTTTTGCAACTTCCTAGTGATCTTAGTTTTCCTAGACACAACACCAACCATTTCTCTATGCATTAGGCTATTCATTACCTTCATCAACGTGACCAGATATTTTTCCATATCGTTCATTTGCACTTGCATATAGGTTAGTCTTCTTTTTGGATAATCAATGCTAGAGTCTTCAACAGTAGTATCATTGCCAGTATTCCCAGATTTAGGAGCAGTCAAGGTTTCATTCTTTTGAACATCTTCAGTTTTAGTCTGCTCCTCATTATCTTCATTCTCCTCCTTAGTTTCCTCTTCACCCATGTCATATGTAGTATCTTCAAATTCTATCCCGTCACTTTCTTCATCAACCTGGGCTTCAAATTATTCCACCTCCAACTCTTCCTCCTCATGGACGGTGACTTTATGTTTCCCTTTCTTTTCCTGGGATGCAACCTTGGCCAGGTGTGCAAATCTATGACCACCACCACCCTGACACTGCTTCGTATCCTTCAAGTCATCAGTTTGCATAACCTCCTATTCTTCACTTATGGTAATAACTTCACTCTAAATTTTAGGCTCTTTTTTCAACTTCTTGGACTTGGGTAGTTGCAAGAGAAGAGGAGAATTCTTGCGCTTCTCTAGAGTCTCTTTAACAAGCTCAAGCTCAATGGAGCTTTTAGTGGGATTCATCAAACCCACAGGGGTTGAGGGATTAGAGATTTTGGTAGCAAGGGAAGGCCTTTTTGTAGGGGTTAGCTCATTTCTAGCAACAACAATGGGAGGGAGACCAGGGTTAGGTTCCTCTACAAGTTTTTCCTCCTCTAATGGTTCCTCATTATCACCAACATTGTGGTTCTCATTACCAACATTACGGTTCTCATTATCTAGTCTAGTAGCTAAAGGGTTTCCATACGGGTTCAACACTAACACATGCTTGTAAAGGGAAATCATTAATCCTTGATGCAGGGGAGGGATCACACCATTCTCAATGTTAATTTGCAAGGAAGAAAGTAAATAAAATGACAAATTAATTCTTTCACCATGCCTTATATGATTCAACAAAGGAAAATGATATGTGTGCACTGTCATATATCTTCCTTTAAGCATGAAATATTGCATGACAAACATACTCACCAAGGCATAAGGAGTTGGGAGCTCGAGCTTAGCGTAGCCATTTTGGAATCTAGTAAGGTTCTAGCCTTCATGAAGAAATTTGTCCATAAAAGACGGGTAGTTGACACCACTCTTTTTTGTCACCTTGATTCCCCAATTTTGTAAACTAGTAGCCTCTGTAATAAACTACACCATCACCTCAAATTTGACTGCTCCTATTGCCACATTCCCCTTCCTCCATGAATTAGTAAACTTTGTAGTAATACTTTCATTGTATCCCTTCATGGCTTCGAAAAAGGGGACCATACCATCTCTTTCAAAAATTCTCCACAAGTCCGCATTTTGTTTAAGCGTTTGATAGTTTAAAGGTTCTGTGCACTTCCTCGAGCCACCCATCTTTGTGCTTTACAAGCTTTTCAGATTCTGTAGACTTTTCTTCTTAACCTCACTCCACTTCGCCTTCCTACCAAACTTGCAGAAGACACAACCAATTTGGAAAGAACACACAAAATGAAGTAATTTTTGAGAACTTTCTCTTAGAGAAAGCCAATAACACATTTCCCAGGGCAACAAGATCATTATTAGTTTTACAACTAATAAATGACACTTTTATTTTTATATAAGCGAAATCTTGACAATTGCAGGAGGAATTGACATAAGGCGTATCAACACACTTGGATTTGACACCGTTCATCAAATTGATTAATGCCATGTGATCCTTAACCATCTCAAGAAGGAGATAATTATTATTTTTTCCTTCAGAGGAGATCTTCATGTACAACACCGTACCACTTACCTCATCATTATACTTCATTCCCTTTAAATCACAAGATTTCCCACACTTCCTTTGCCTCTCCCGGTCATCATCTTTGCAAGTTGTAAACATACTCAAATTTTTCTTTTAGGACCTTGTCCTTTAATGACATCGACAATTGATTATTGACCTAGTGGGTCCACCCATTACACCTCAACACTTCATTGGTAGCACATTCAGTAGATATATTCCCTTCTCTATACACGTGTTGCACCCTACAATGAGTAAAGAATCTCATAAGTGACAAACATTTATCAATTATATCTTTTAATTCTGAGGGGATAGCAGCACCTTTGTTCAGAAATTTCACAATTAGCTTTGAATCTCCTTCCAGAATAAGCTTTTTATAACCATAATCCTTTAGAGTCTTTATGCCTCCCTAGAAAACCATAACCTCTTCCTTATTGTTCAAGAAGACACCCAAATTAACACCATAACTCGCAATGCAGTCACCTAAGTGGTTTATGAGCAGACCTCCCGCCCCTGCCATACACAGGTTACCTTTAGAACACCAGTCAAAATTGCACTTAATCCACTCTCTTTTAGGAGGAACCCACACAATAGACTTCCTAGCCAAAATATTTGTCCAATTAATATTAGTTAGATCTTCCCTTAGACCCCAGGACTACTTAATTCTCATCTCTTTGTAGTTCGGCCATACTTTTGAAAGTCATGTCTTGCCACATCCATATTTTCTTGAACCTATGCTTTTATGCTCATATAGACCTCAAAGTTGCTTCTCTCAACTTCTCTAAAGATCCTATTATTTCTTTCCTTCCACATTCCTCGGGTTAAGAAGGGGGAATTTGGTTCCAAAGATCCACAATTACCTTATGGGAGAATGGGCAATTAGACCAACTTTTAACAAAGGACTTCATAGTATGGGGAAACACCCAGTTAGTGAACAACAAAGGGAGGAAGAATGACCACACTTCTCTAGAAAATTGGCAGTGAAAGAAAAGATGCATAATAGACTCTTCATCCTGCTTGCAAAGGGTGCATCGGTTAACAAGCTGAAACCCTCTCCTATCTAGGTTATCAATAGTAAGAATTCTTCCATGTGAAGCAACCCACCAAAAACTATTGATTTTTGGAACCATGTTTTTTATCCACACTTTATCCCAGTGATAGTCTCTATTGTCAATGAGATGTTTGACCAATTCATTATAAGCATGTTTGATAGAAAAACAGCCATAAGAGCTCCCTTTCCACACCCATTCATCTTCCCTTTCAATGGAAAACCACTTCACCTCCCCTATGAGATTGTGTAACCTTAACAAGATCAGATCCTAGTTGATATGTCTTTGGCCTCTTAAGTCGATACTCCTTAACAACAAGTTGTACTCCTTCCATTTAGGTTCCTCCACCTCCCAATTGACATAGTCTAACACCTTTTTGCCACATACCCTTGTCAAGCTTTGTTTAAGGGGATTAAAGCCATCAATTGAGGAGAGAGAGGAAGCCTTAGTCCAACAATCTTTCTAGAAGTTAGTGTCTTTACCATTACCAATCCTCTTTCTAACCCCAAATTTCAACACATTTTTAATTTTAATAAGATGGTTCCTTAGAATAGACCCATTTGGCAGGTTAGTCGTAGAGAGGAAGCATCCAGGATTTTTGTTCTTCAAATACTCAGCTTGGAAAATATTCACCCAATCCTTTGACCCTTCCAAAAGATTCCAACCCACTTTAGCAGTTAGGTATTTGTTAAGCAATTTGATATCTCCTTATCCCTCGCCCTCTTGCACTTTTTGGAGTGCACACTTTGTCCCAACTTACCAAAGACAATCTATTTTTTCTCTTCAGTCCCAAACCACATAAATCTTCTTTGAATCTGATCTATTTTTTCCCCTATGAAGGCTGGTATTTTGAAGAGGGATAGGTAATAAATCAAGATATTATGTAAGGAGGCTTTTAACAGCTGAATCTTCCCTACTAAGCTAAGAAGTTTCCCCTTTCACCCAACCAACTTCTTTTGAAATCTTTCTATCAAGTGGTTCTAATAGTTATTTTCTAACTTTCTTGAGATCAGGGGTAAACCCCAGGTAATATGCTAGTAGAACAACTTCCTGACATCCCAATATCTTCACCACTCTTTCCTTCACAACTTGGTATGCATTAAAGAAGTATATCTTATTTTATTTATAGTTAATATATTGGCCAAAAACAAAAGCATAATCATTTAGAACCTATTTCTAGAGGCAAGTTCTCCCACCAAGGCTTCACCAAATGGGAGTGTGTCGTCAACAAAATGTTTGTGGGAGTCAGGCAGGAGAGATGAAGTAGCTTTAACACCTTTAAGGGCTTTAAAGTCCAAAAGCTTTTGGATATTCCTACCTAAGACCTCAACAACTATTATGAAAAGATAGGGTGAGAGGGGGTCACCTTGCCTCAGGCCTTGACCATAAGAAAAATAACCTTGGGGGACACCATTAACCAAAATAGAGCACATAGGAGAAGTGACACATGCAGAAAGCAGCTTTAGGAATCTTCCCTCAATCCCAAATTTCCTAAGAATAGCAAAGAGAAACGGCCAAGAGACTCTATCATAGGCCTTAGAGATATCAATTTTGAAGGCCATCCTAGGTTTTTTACTGTGGTCCATAGAGTGGAGGATTTCGTGGGTAGAGATAAAAACATCAAGAATGTTTCTACCTTGGACAAAGCCTTTCTAGTTCGGGGCAATCACTTTACCTAAAATAGCTTTAAGCCTGAACACTAGGATCTTGGAGAAGATTTTATAGATAGTATTACAAAGACTAATAGGTTTTAAATCTTTAAGATAAGAAGCATCATCATTCTTGGGAATAAGAGAAATAAAGGTGGAATTTAGTTGGTTTAGGAGTCTTCCCAACCTAAAGAAATCCCTAGCAGCATTATGTATGTCATATTTAACAATATCCCAATAAGTTTGAAAAAGAGTAGGAGGAAACCCATCAAGGCCAAGGGTTTTATAAGCCCCAAAAGAGAACACAACCTTTTTAACTTCTTCCATAGAAACATTGTTAGTCATAATATTTAAGTCTTGTTCAGAAATAACTTTTGGGATCACCTCAAAGAAGTCATCATTTTCCTAATTAGCATTACCTTGGAAATTCTTGTAAGAGGAGAAGAAGTTAACAACTTCACCAATAATTTATTTCTCGGTTGAGACCATGGTACCATCATCTTTCTTGAGCGATCTGATACTGTTCCTGCTTATGTGTTTCAAGGTAGATAAGTGGAAGAATTTAGTGTTGTGTTCCCCTTCAATAAGCCATCGAACCTGAGACTTTTTCTTCCAAAAAATTTCCTCCCTTTTATTAACCTTAAACCATTAGGATCTTAGGTCACATTCTTTTATGCATATCTCATCATCCATAGGGCCAACTTCCATTTTGTCCTAAACTTCCTTTAAGTTGTTTCCTAGTGATTTCTTAATCTCAAAGATGTTATCAAAAGTAACTTTATTCCACCCTTTCACTCTCTACTTGATTCTACTCAACTTCTCTACCAGGCAAAACATAGGGGTGCCACAAACAAGTTCCTCCCACCAATTTTTTAATAAAACAACAAAATCTGGGTAAAGACTCCACATTATTTCAAATCTAAAAGGGAAGGGGCCATTATTGTGGTTAGCATTTCTTTTTAGCACTAGAGTATTATGATCATAACCAGACCTAGGAAGAGAAGATAGGGGAAAATTTTGAGAAATGTTCCAATTGGAAGAGATAAAAAATATATCCAACTTAACTTGAATCATTTGATTGCCATTCCTTCTGTTAGACCAAGTAAATTTAGAGCCCTGAAGAGGAATATCAATAAGCCCAACAAAATTTAGGAAACCAGCCAATTCCATCATACTATTAGTATAATCATCTAGCCCCCCAGATTTTTCGGAAGGAAGAAGGGGGGAATTGAAATTCCCTCCCAACATCCAATGGTCATCCTTTCTATTTTTTATAGCATCATTCAGATCCTCCCAAAGCTGCAACCTGTCCCTACTGGAATTGGGAGCATATATATTAATTAAATTCAATTTCTCCTGAAAATCTAGGTCTTCTAGAGAAACTATCTGACTGTTCCTACCAGTAGAGCTCAAAGTTCCTTTTAATTTTGAGGGATTCCAAAGAGTAACAATTCCCCCCGAGGCTCCTTCAGCCTCACTGACAAAATAATTTTCTCTAGGTCAGATACTCAAAATCACCTTATCAAAGGTCTCCTTCTTCATTTGGTTTCTTGAAGGAGAAAAACATCCACTTTCTTGTCTAGGATACAGGTTCTAACCAAAAAATGTTTATAAGGGTTGTTTAGGCCCCTGATATTCCAAGAGAGAAACTTCATAGAGAAATAGACCAGGGACAACAACACCAAAGGCCCAGAGAGGAGCAACCAAGGCTACTTTTTGGACTTCGATCCCACGATCAAGTCCAAGGTTCTTTATTTACATGCAGCCATATCCCTCACTGTATCCTTGTTCCTAGAATCCTTTTGGGATGGTCTGCCTACCTTATTTCCCCCTCCTACATCCAACTTCTTTTTCTTTTTAGACTTATTAGGTGCTTGTAACCAGTAATCCTCATCTTCTTTGTCACTGGGGTGAGGAGTAAACCCCAACAAGGCTATCGAGTCATTCAAGTTTCCTGCCTCCTTTTGAGACATAAATGATATTTCCTCCAGGGACAAATTGGGGTATGAAGACACTAATTCACCTTCTTCCAATTCAGCTCCATCTTTCGAAACAAGAGCCACACCATCGTTTGACTACAACTTGGCCGCCAACTGAGGGCCCCCCTTAACTTCATCCATTTTTTCAATATTCTTTTCTACCCCAATAGTAGGAATCTCATCTTTCCAAAAGACCAGGGTTGGGAAACTATCGGCAGGGCCAACATTCAAGAGGTTCAGACTAGCCAAGTCACCAGAAATAGCAAGAGGCTCCACAAGGGTAGCAACCAAGCCACAAGCAGGGACATCCTTTGCAGGAAGGACAACATCCACAGGGAAGGAAGAGATATCAGGGGGATGAGCATAAGGGGCATCAGCGAAGGGCTTAGGTACCTACTCAGAAAGAGAATGCTCAATTTCAAAGGTTCCATCAACAGGCCTTTTCTCACACGAATCAATGAGGTGACCAAATTTCTTACAAAGTTGACAGAAATGACGAGCATTTTCATATTCAAGGGGTTTTGTCCAGTTGCCAAATTAGACTTAAGGAGAATCGAGGTTGGCAGAACCATATTAACAACCACATTTACACAAATATGAGCATAGACAAATCTAGACTTCTCCTGTGTGATCTTGTCTATAGGAAAAAGAATTCAAGGGGTAACCCAGGGAGGCAAACCCAAGTTGGAGCCGTAGCCCCTATGTCAGCAGTAGGATCAAAGCTCAATTTCCACTTGCAAAGGGAAAGAAAATTCTTATAGCCAACATCAAAGGCCTAGGGGCCACCCATTAACACTTTCAACATATCCTCATAAACCACAAAAGAGAAAAGGAAGATACCTCTTGGCATAACATTAATGGAGACACTGCCTTTAAGATTCCAAGTTGAGGCAGCCCAGTGACGAACCTGTTCAATATTGGAATGATAGGCCAAAAATTTGCTAACCATTGTCAGTTTAAGGCTATCCATAGCCTTCAACATCAGAGCTTTAGGGATGCCGACTTCCCATCCAGTCACAAAATAGGAAGCAAACTCTAGAAACCTTTTACCCAAAGCTAGCGAGCTAGTACCCACTAGTTTTTCCACATAGGATGTCAATTCTTCTTTAGAGAAGAAAGAATCTAACCCGAGAGAAGGGGACAAAGGCGACTTGCCATAAATATCTCTGGTCCTTCCCCTTGGGGAAATGATGGAGGTATGAGAAGGAGAAGTCACATGGGGAACAACAACATTGTCCAATACCATAGTAGACACAGTTCCAAACAAAGAGATAGTAGCCATGGAATAGGGAGCCTTCCCGAGGCCCCTCCTGACTGGCCCATGAGGCAGTCAAATCAAAGCAGGGACAAAAATTTAAAAAAATAGCCAGAGTGGGAAAGTTACAGAGCAAGAGCTGAGGAATTGGGTCATGTTGCTACATAGAGAGTCATTAGTTATAGTCTGTGAAAGAATAGTCATTCATAGTAGTTACTGTAGTTACTTACAACAACTAGTATTGCTTGATCTTCTTTCTACATAGGAATTAATTCAAGTTAAGTAGTTCTTAAATGAAATTTCTCTTGTTCATTTCTTTGTACTCAATTGATTAGTGGGGTTTAGGATTCTTAGCTGCACATATAGTGCCAACATAATCTCAATATTACGATTCCCTAGTTGATAATTCACTGATGCACCCTTAGGACAATGGATTGCTTAATTAAGGATATATAGGTTTGTTAAGTTGTATTTATGTTATCTACATCAGTCTATTGGACATAGGGGAAGCTCTACAAGGGTGAATATCGTTCTATGCAAGTTCTTATTTTTAAGAATTTATCCACCATTCTATTGGTTATTGTTTAGTTGGAAAATCGCCTTCTTTTTTATAAATGTTGCATTTTTCTATAAATAATTACTTCATTTATGTGAAAAATAAAGTTCAAATGTATAAAAATTATTATATATACAACCATGAGGAGTATATAGAATCATAAATCTACCTATCTATTATGGGAAAGTTATAGATAGATTTAATGTGTTGAATCAATGTTGTATTCATTTAAATTGATTAAGATAGGTACAATATGTATATATTTTTAATTAATATGATAATTTGAAATGAGGTAGTAAGTTGGTATCACAATTAGTTTTTAAGAAATCCTAGAATTATTTTCTATCCAAATGGTATACATTGTAATTTTGTAGATCATATTTAGTTTGAATCTTGAGCTATGTGGAATAGATGTATGTACATAATAGAGAGAAGTTAGATATATCAATTGGAAACATAAATATTATAAGGTGGTATTGAGTTGAAACTTATTTTTTATATTTTCAAGTATTGGGTATAATAGAGAAACATTGAGATTGAGGAGCTATAAATTGTTAAATTTATAGCAATGTTGATTTTGACTCATAAACTACAAAGATATGCTCTAATAAATCTATATTTTTTGCCTTAATGGAACTATTCACTACTAAATTTATTGAAATGTTCTTTTAATTATTATAATAAAATAAATTAACTCAACTAATGTTAATATTAGACATAACACACTCTAACTACTTGGTAACTAGGTAAACGATGACCATGTATTTTTAGAATCTAGTTGGTACAACCTAATTTGATTAAACAATCTACTATATCGACTACTATAAATAACAATTAACTAAAATTTAAGAAACATAAAAGAATTGGATGTGTAGATGTAATTCAAGTTGAGGTGATGGTACATGATAATTAATTATTTATTTTCTATAGTACTAGCAAGACTCAATAATCTATTATGTACTTTAAAAAGAAAGTGTATATATCAAAAGGTTAGGATACTTAATCCTACTTTAGTTGTCTTGTAGTTTTGTATATAAGTTCACCTAAATTATGAGATTACAATTATATTATTAGAGTAATGTGTCAAATGTATGAGTAGTTAAAATGTATCTTAACTCTAATTATTCCCTTTTGGTTAGCATAATTTATTGCTTTAATAAAAAAATTGACTCTATTTTGGGTGTGCATGAAACCATCTAGTTGTAAAGGGTGGTCTTATCCTTGCCATTATTTTCCCACTACATATACATCTCCTTCCACCACAATACACCATTTCCCTTCAATATTTATGGTAAACTCTAACCTCTATGGGTATAAGATGTCTTCAAACTCAAATAACTCCATCTTTATGATCCAAACAATCAATTATTCTAGATTCAATAATCTAGAAAATCATAGTATTGACACACACGTCTCTTTTAATCCTTGATATGACAGTTATTTTCCTTTAATGTCCTACATCAACTTTTGCAGTCTAATCAATATAACCTAATTTAATTGGACAAGCTACAATATGAACTGCTATAAATAATTATTAAATTTAAGAAACATAAATGAATCAAGTGTATAGAATAAATTTGTGTTTATGTGAAGGTACATGTGTTGAACACCCGAAATACTGAAAGAGGGGGGGTGAATCAGTATTCTATTAAACCATTCAAACATTAGCCATCCAATTATCAAAACACATTCAACTGATATAAGCAAAGAAAGCATGAAACATCCACATCACATAACACATGAACACCAAGATTTTTATGTGGAAAACCCAAAATAGGAAAATCCACAGTGAGGATTAGCTCACAACATATTATATCAGAATATAGTATATTACAGAAGTGCTCACTGCAAGTGGACTCATTTTCTAGTAGACTCACTACCCATAGAGAATAAGATAGAAGAAAGAAGGGGTGGCTTACAACCTATTTGAACTGATACAAATGCATCTACAATATGTTGGATTATAGTTCCAATGAAGTACAATATCAATCTTTGCATTGATCTGGATCAATGCTCTACTTTGCTCTCTATTCACACACCTTGCAATACAATTCACACAATTTTGATCAAATTCACATCACACATGTAGGTGGCACACCATACATCCCATCTATCTCTCTTTATTTTCTCATCATCTCAAAACATCGAAATCAATCCACTATATATATCCACATCAAGTGTAACATTAAGTAGGCCGTCCTAATTGAATGTAAAACATAAAATTAAACTTGTCGACCCTCAAGACATTCCATCTAAACTTCACGCCATAAATCAAAACTCAAATCACCTTAAGATAGGTTGGGATGGACCTAGATATTAGATCTTACATAAGACAAAAACACTCATTCATTCTTCACAAAACATCAAATGTGTTAGGTCACCCCAAAATAAGACCTAAATCAACAAACCTTTATCTATACACAAAATTCGCAATATGTGGACCTCAACACACAATGCCATTTGGAATTCCTACTCAACTGACATTTGGAAACTTATATTCAACATCACAACACAAAATATTCATTCATGAAGGAGTACAAAATCTCCCACACCGAAATGCTATACAAAAATGACTGTATTATACCTAACCTAACTCTGTCATTCATATCTCCCAAAATACTTCACCAAACCAGATGAACTATTGGATTTAGAATCTTCTACTAACAACAAAAATTAAGTTAGAATCACAAAGCAAAAAATTCATTCATGGAGTGGTGAGGACCCAAAAAATCGATACTCTATAACATTGAACTAGCAGGTTTGACAATCAAATTTCTACATCACTGCACTTTCTAGACCAACTCAACTTGCATAAATGTCTTCCAAAATACCCCTGAAACATGTTAGGATGATCCACAACAATGTTGGCATCAATGACAACACTGTATCCTACATTATGTACATACCATGTTCATGTTGTCAATACTGCATCATCAATGACAATCTCCTCAATCTTCCAACAACATGATAATTAATTATGCATTTTCCATAGTATTATAGGAACTCAATCATCCATCATGTACTTTAAAAATAAAATGTGTTTGAAAAGGTTAGGGAACTTAATCCTACCTAAGATTTCTAGTACAATTATGCATATAATTTCACTTTAATTATGAGATTAATGATTATAGTATTATAGTGACATATTAAATGTATGGATAATTTAAATGTATCTTAATCTCAAAGCTAGGTATACATTTTGGTTAAAATAATTTATTTCTTTTATAGAAAACTGGCCCTATTTTGGATGTGCATGAAGCCATCTAATCCTAAAGGGTGGTCTTCTCCTTTCCATTATTTTTCCACTATATCTACATCTCCTTCCACCAAAATACATCAAGTCCCTTCAAACTTGTTTAGGAGATGTTAACCCTTTATGAATATGAGATGCCTTCAAACTCAAAGAACTCCTTCATGTTGGTGATCCAAACAATCAATTCTTTAAGATTCAATAACATATAAAATCACAATACTCTTGATTTCCTTTCCTCTCTTATGTGAACATTTATAACTTTTTGCATACTCTTACTCTTCTTCCTCATCTCCTCATCTCCTCACTAGATTAAAGCTAATATAAAAACCCTCTCCAATTATCTACTCCCATCACATCCATCCTTCCTTGTATCCTTCTCAAAATTTTAGTGACCTTATTTAACCTTTGTACCATATTGGTAATCCTAATTTGGCCTACACTAGCAACCTTATAAGCAAAATTTAATAATCTCTATTATTATTATTATTGTGGTTACACTATGCACGTAATGAAATACCATGGATCCTTGTAGATCTTCTCACCTCATAAATCATACCTTTCTATAATACAATTTTATGTAGAGCAAGTTCTAAGAGTTCCGTTAAGGACTAAGAAACTAAGTCACTCACTAGTAAACACACAGATGCAATCTGGAAAAGCTCCTTTCCTTGATTTGTCGAGGGTGAATCTCATTGGAAATGTGTCTGATGGTATTCAAATTCTTATAAAACTGAAAAGGTTGAACTGGACCTCCAGTGGCTTCAATGGTGCACTCTCCGGTGAACCCATAGCCAATCCCACTGAATTGGTTGCTTTGGACAATAGTAGGAATTTCTTTGATTGGAGCTATTCCAATGGATTGCCCTTAGTTCCTGTGCTCACTTGCAAGTAATGCAACAAGGTAAGCGGCCTCATGCCTACATTATCAAAAATTGGATTCCACCATGTTACGAATGCACTTGTGCGTGTGTATACTGTATGCCAAATGTGGAAATGTCCATTCCACCTACAAAGTGTTCGATGAAATGAATTAGCAGGCATGTAGTCTCATGGAATGAAAGGATGGTGAGGACATCACAAGTAGGAGGATCGAATAAGTGAGAGGGTCGCCGGTGGAAAGAAGGCGATGAAAGTTCTACTGGCCAATGTGGACGATAACGAGCAGGCAGTGATTGGGAATAATTTATGTATTTTATCTTCAAGTAAAAGCTTGGTGGCAGCAGCATTAAGAGTAATTTGAGATTGGCGTAATAAGAGTTTGGATCTGCAGTTATTCCACTCTGTATTTCTGAGGGGTGTGATTCCAAGGGACCTCGGTTGCCCTTCACTGGGTGTTGACTGCAATCGAGCATGGAGAATGGAGAAGCGCAGAAGAGGCAGGGGAAGGTTGTTATAAATCCCACATGCAAGAGGTGGGTTGAGAAGAGGGCGTTTAGACGTTAACGATGGAAACGCTTGAATTGCCGAGCTCAGTAACGAGAGCCTGTAACCTGAGTGGGGGCGCACAAGGTTAGAGAACAGGAGAGTCTCTTGGAGTGCGAGGAGGGGAGATTGTTAGGCGTGTTGTGTTGGCACGCCCTTGTTCCAAGTAGAGAATGCTTGCAAGGGGACCTCGAGGCAGGGAGGACCGTCTCAAGGATCCCCTCGAAGGAAGGAGGGGAGAATTGTCTCGTGACCTTTAAGTGGAGGGGGACCCCGTGAGGCTCGTTTCATAGAGCAACGACAACCTCCCTCTTCCTAGTGAAAGGATAGTGAGTTGCTTGTCCCTCTCCCCACAATCCTCCTCGAACTTCAACATTTTCCTTTTCTGTCCCCACTTCAACATTTTCCTTTTCTATCCCCATTCAATAGCATCTATTGACATAAAATCAAGGAGGGGAGGATTGTCTCGTGACCTTAAAGTGGAGGGGGACCCCATGAGGCTGGTTTCATAGAGCAACGACAACCTCCCTCTTCCTACAGTGAAGGATAGCAAGTTGCTTGTCCCTCTCCCCACAATCCTCCTCGGACTTCAACATTTTCCTTTTCTATCCCCATTCAACAGCATCTGTTGACATAAAATCATTTCAATATTTTGGCATTTGATATTTGTCTGACATATTATGTATATTTCTCTCGCCATATCACTATCCATGGCTGAGATCATCTTATATTTTCTAGTTATTAAGTTTAAATCAAATCCCTATTTCTTAGAGCTTTTATTGCTTCAAATTGTGGGCACTTTAGTCACTTGCCACTGGCAATACCTAGCATACGGTTTTCCACATTCCTTACATTTAAAAATGAAATTTTTATCGTTATTTGAAAATGGTAGCGCTGTAATTGATTGTGACGTGTTCGATTGTGGATACTCCTCTTCTCTTTAACGTGTTTGGTGGATAATCTAAACTACCTTCAATGTTGAGACTCTTATTGTGGATACGACACACTCTCTCTAATTAATATTTTATAGCCATTGCTCCAAATGTTTATTGTAGAGATATCACTACAATTGATTTGTGTAAATTGTGAGGCCATCTATATGTGTTATTTTCTAGATATGCAACTTCTATTTAAAAGGAACACAATTGTTTTATTTATAAGATACAATGAAACCAAACTTATATTTTAGTTTAGGTTACAAGTTTAATTAAAACTAGAATTCTTAAAGCTTTATTTCTTACAAATGGCACCAACCTAATTATGTGTAAAGTGTCAAGAACAAATCAAAGGTGAGGCTCTTGATGATTCCAAATAATATTCCATGCACTTGTGCTTCTTATAATAGCCAGGCACACAATTGTTTTATTTGTAGGATACAATGAAACCAAACGTATATTTAAGTTTAGGTTACAAGTTTAATTAAAAGTAGATTTCTTAGAGTTTTATTTCTTACAAATGGCACCAATCTAATTATGTGTAAAATGTCAAGAACAAATCAAAGGTGACGCTCTGATGATTCCAAATAATATTCCATGCACTTGTGTTTCTTATAATAGCCAATAAGCCAAATGCCAACCTCGTGCAAGCATATGTACATGTCGAGAACATGAAAGAATTTTGAACCTAATTATTATAGTTGTTAATATATAAGTGCACAACTTGATTTAAAATCAAAATTTTATTGGAACTTATACTTTGTTTCATAACACTTGTTTTAGGAAAGCATTGAAAACATGAGCATGTGTTACTAAATAAAATACAAGATATATTGGACCTTATACCTTGTGTCACAATACTTCTTTTACGAAAACATTCAGAAAGATAATAGTTCTTCATTATCAATGTAGGTGAAGAAATTGATGTTTCAAAAGGACTGCCTATAGAGGTTTTTTTAAAATCTTCTAAGGGTTCTTGGGTCCAATATTTGGATTATGAAGGGATTCCCTTCTGTTGTAGAAGATGTTTTAAAACAGGACATACTGCTGCACAATGCAGATTTGAAAAAAAAGCAAAGAAAGCTAGTTGGTGGAATGGTGCTTCTCAACAACACTACACGGTTGAGAAGAAATTTGAACAACATAGGAGTTTTTCTGAGGTGGTTGTTTCTGAATCACAGGGTCTTGGGGCATCCCCGCCGGATGCCTCAAATGGTGAGGCGGAAAAGGCTACCCCTAATGAGAAAATAATTGGGTCTCAGGCTACCATTTCTGGTGAAAGCGCAACGACTTCCATTTCTAGTAGCTTTTCAAATAAGTCTTTGTCTGTACAAAGGAACAATGATGAATTCTCTAAGACTAGGTATGTAGACACTCATCTTTAGGAAAATAGTGTGCTGGCTTGGCATGATAAGGCAGTGCAAGTCGAAGAAGGTTGGATCACTGTGATGGGCAAGAAAACAAAATTCTCTAGGCCTTCTTTTGACATGACTCTATGTTCCCACAAGAAGAGTTCTAAATGTAAATCTTGAAGGGTCTTGTTTGGGAGCTAGTTTTTGGCTGGCTGCTGGCTGTCCTTTCAATAGCCTTGTTCATGGTTGTAAAGGGTTTTGGGTCCCTTCAAAACCTATTTTTTCCTCTATCAAAAACATAGGTGAACTTTCTTTCACTTGTCTCTCTTTTGGAGTGCTACCACTCCACATACATTATATATGTCATTCATTGTCCTTGCAACTTGTCTATAATTACAATTTTTATAATATGTTCTCCCTTTATATAAATGCATACCATCTTTTTAATAATTTTTAATACTTAATCTTTTTTTTGTATCCCCATTCCAATTCCAATTCAACAGTGGAAGATCCCACGTCTATTGGCATATTACCATTTCAATATTTTTCCATTTAATATTTGCCAACATATTTGGTGTAAGGGGGGAATAAAGCATTAGGAAAGCAAGTGAATTAAACTAATGTAATTCAAAAAAGATTAAGATCCCAAAACCCATTATTCATGAAATGAAACTCTAAAATTTTGAAATCAAACAAAATCTTAGGATAACACAAACTGAATTCAAAACTTTAAAACATATACCATCCCATGTTGGAGTTGTGTTTGCATTGACATTTGGATGTCAGATTGCTTGATTCAATACAAAGCCTCCATTGTTATTGTGATGAGGGCCACATCGCCCAAAACCCACATAAATCACAACAATAGATACCAACATAGAAGATGCAAGACAAAAAATGACTTACTTTCAATTATTTTTAGAAAATGAAATTACATATTCAAAACTTACATGCTATGGCCTCATGGGCTTAATTCATTACAACAAAATCAACTCTGAAAAGAAAATCTACTATTCGGAGCCACAATTTGCACTATCAGGTGCTCAGCAAAATCTTCAGCCTTAGCACTACTCTTCTCCCCCTTATCCATCTTTCTCAATTCAGAAGTAGTTCTTGGACTACTCCCATATACAATCAGAAATGGTGATTTACCAGTGCTCCTATTGACAAAATTGTTGTAAGAAAATTTCGTCTGTGGTATAATCAAATCCCATCCCTTGGGCTTATATCCAACTAAGCATCTTAGCAGGTTGCCAAAACTCCTATTCACCACCTCTATTTTTCCATTAGTCAGTGGATGGTGTGCAAAACTAAACTTCAAATCTGTCTTCAACTTCTTCCATAATGTCCTCCAAAAATAACCAACAAATTTGGTATCTTTGTTTGAAACTATACACTTTGGTAGTCCATGTAGTCTCACCACCTCTCTGAAAAAACAACTTTGCAACATGAACATCACTAATCTTATGATATGGAATGAAATGTGTCATCTTTAAAAATCTATCCACCACCAAAAATATGGAATCATGCCCTCTTTGTGTCCTTGGCAAGGAAAAAACAAAATTCATGCTAATATCCTCCCATGGCCTCTCAGGTACAAGTAATGTCTAATACAATGTAGTATTTTGACTTGTTCCTTTCACAATTTGACATACTCTGTAGCTTTGTACAAACTTCTTCACATCTTGTTGTAACTATGGTCAATAATAATTCTCACTGACAAGAGCAATGGTCTTATCTTGACCAAAATATCCAACCAATCATCCACTATGCTTCTCCTTGATTAGATTCTCTCTCATAGAACTCCTTGGAATGCACAATTAACTTCCTCTAAACAACATTCCATCTTGGATTAAGAAATACAACTATCTCGTCCTATCCAATGTAACAGGTTCCAAACAAGCCTTCCAAGCTTCTGCAAAGTCTAGATCTTCTGGATACAAACTCTTGAGTTCATTGAACCCAACAACCTCTATATTCATTTCTATCAACAAATTTTTCCTTCTACTCAAGGCATCTGCAACTCTGTTTGACCTTCCACTCCTATGCTTCAAAACAAAGGTATAACTCTGCAAAAACTCAACCCATTTTAAGTGCCTTTGATTCAACTTTCCTTGACTATTGAGATACTGCAAAGCCTGGTGATCAGTATATAAAACAATTTTTTTTGGCAACAAATAGTGTCTCCATTTCTTCAAAGTTTGAGCTATAGCATAAAACTCTTGATCATAGACAAAATATTTTTTCTTAACATCATTTAACTTCTCACTAAAATAGGCATCAGGCTTACCTTCTTGACTCAAAAAAACTCCTATGGCAGTGCCACTAGCATCACAATCTACCTGAAAAACCTTATTGAAATTTGGAAGTGCCAAAATAGGTTGTTCAGTAACTTTTTTCTTCAACATGTCAAAACTTTTGGCTACTCCTATAGTCCACTTAAACTCTTTTCTATCCCCTCTCATTGCTTCAATTAGAGATGCACAAATACTACTAAAATTCTATATAAACTTTCTGTAAAAGCTTGCTAGACCATGAAATGATCTTACCTTTGTAACACTCCTTGGAGTAGGCTATTCAATGATAGCCATCACCTTCTCTGGATCCATTTTGAGACCCTCTATTGAGAGAACAAATCCCAAATACACCAACTCTCTCTTCACAAAACTACATTTCTTCAAATTAATCAACAACTTCTCCTCCCTTAGCTTCTCAAAAACTCTTCGGATATGCATCAATTGCCGATCCAATGTCTTACTGAAAATTAAAATATCATCCAAATAAACAATAAAAAAATTTCCTAAAAAATATTTCAATACCTCATTCATAAGCTGCATAAATGTGCTTGATGCATTGGTTAGCCCAAAAGGCATGACTAACCACCCATACAAACCCTCCTTGGTTTTGAAGGTTGTCTTCCATTCATCTCCTTCTCTAATCTGAATCTGGTGATATCCACTCTTCATATCTATCTTCGTAAAGTACTCAGCTCCACTCAAACAATCCATAATGTCATCCATTCTTGGCAAGGGGAATTTGTACTTGATGGTGACCTTATTGATGGATCTAGAATCTGTACACATCCGCCATTCCCCATCCTTCTTTGGTGCTAGTACTGCAGGTACTACACATGGACTCAAACTCTCTTGAATCAATCCCTTCCGCAACAACTCTTGCACTTGTCTGTTCAACTCTTCACTCTCTATTGGAGTCATACAATGAGCTGCCTTATTTGGAAAACTGGCTCTAGGAATCAGGTCCATCTGATGACTAATCTTTCTTACCAGAGGAAAACCTTCAAGCACGTTATCAGAAATAATAGCTTGAAACTCATTCAACAAATCTGAAACCTCTATAGGTACCTCGGTAGTATCTTCTTTATCAACTCTAGAGATCAATGCAAAACACATATGCTCATGCTTCATACCTTCTAGGAACTTTCTTCCATCAACCAAACAAATTCTTGCATTACTGCATACCTTTTCCTCTGCCTCTTTTAGGGGCTTCAACTTATGACGAACTCCATCCTTTGTCAAAGAAAGGTGTTGGCATGTCCATGATGTATTGCTCGTTGATCAAATTGCCATGGTCTGCCTAACAACATATGACAAACATCCATAGGCATAATATCACACAATACCTCATCATGGTAATTTTCAATTTCGAACTTTACCAGACATTGTTCATTTACCAAGGCTTTATGATCCTTCTACAACCAAGCAATCCGGTATGGGTTCAGATTCCTTCTTCTCTCCAACCACAACTTACTAACCATTTCTTCTGAAACAAGGTTATTAGTACTACCTCCATCAATAATAACATTGCAAAATTTACCTTCACACTTACATTTGGTGTGAAACAAATTCTTCCCTTGAGTTGGTTCCTTCTCCTCATTCACCAAGGCTCTTCTGGTAACAAGAACCTCTCCTCTTTCTGCATCCTCAAAATGTGAAGACTCAACATCTTCATTTACATGTGCAACTCATGCATTACCCTTAGGTCTTCTATTTGTCCTTCCTTGATGTTGAGGACACTCATAGGATCTATGTCCTCCACACTGGAAACAGGTTCCACAAAAGCCTCCTCTTCCTATTCCTTGTCCAAATCTTCCCCTTCTTCTTTGGTCTCCATTATTTTGATCACGAGGATGGTATGTGTTATCTCCTTTCTAGTTTTGGCTACTACTGGATCCTTCACCCTTATTTTGATCTTCATTTCGACCTCCATATGACCGTCCATCGGTCTTTCCTCTGCGGCCTCCACCTCACTGTTTGTTCTTAAACCTCTTGTTCAACCGTTCTTCAACCTTTAGAGAAAACTGATAAGACTCCTCAATGGTGGTCATTCTTACCAATGCCAATTCTTTCTGTATGCTTGGCTTCAACCCATTAATATAACGAGCAACTTTCTCTTTATTTTCCTCAGAATGTCCTATCTGAATCAGGACCTTGTGAAATTCCTCTGTGTATTCTTTCACCATCCTTGTCCCTTGCCTCAAGCTCTTTATCTTCTTGAACAACTCCAATTCGTAATCGGCTGGAATAAATTGTTTCTTCAATTTTGACACCATTCTTCCCTTTCTGGAAATTTTATCTTTCCCTTGTCTTCCTCTTTCTAACTGGACCTCTTTCCACCATATACTGATGTGACCTTTCAATTTTTTCTTTGCAAACCTCACTCTATGAGGATCTTCAATCTTCTCAAACTCGAAAAATTTCTCCATGTCATTGATCCAATCAATCAATTCTTCAGGATTTAGATTTCCACTAAAATTTGAAACCTCCATTTTAGGTCTCTTCCCAATGCTTGAGATCGCTCACAACAATATTTTTTCTCCAGGATCCATTGGATCTTGCTCTTCCTCTTCCATTTCCTCTTTCGTTTCATCTTCATTTTCATCTCTATCTCGTTGCACATCTCTTCTTTGAACCTCTTATTGCAAGGATTCTAATTGCCTTCTAAGGGCTATGATTTCATCTCTAGGTGGATCTCTTCCTCCACCACCTTGGCCTCTACCTCTGCCATATTGGGCAAGTCTTGGAGGCATCTTGAACTCAACCCACACTCACAGGTCCTACTATAACTACCTCATGTTCGACGCTTTGTTACAAACTCAGGAACTCCTACTCTGATACCACTTGATGAGGGCCACACTGCCCAAAACTCACAAAAATCACAACAGATACCAACACAGAAGATGCAAGACAAAAAAATGACTTACTTTTAATTATTTTCAAAAAATAAAATTACAGATTCAAAACTTACATGCTATGGCCTCATGGGCTTGATTCATTACAACAAAATCAACTCTGAAAAGAAAATCTACTATTTGGAGCCACAATTTGCACTATCAGGGCCACCTTCTACAACCCTCACTTAACCCTTTTTATTTTCCACAATAACCGCCCTAGAATGTTCTAGAAAGTTCAAATTTCCCCCTTTTGTTCTGGAGTCAAATGTCCCACCATTTGATTTCCGAACTAGGAAGAATTTTTTATGAAATTCACTTTTTTGAGGACCAACTTCGCAAGGCCAATACTTTTGATCCAAGTGTTTGATTTGCTATTATTGCATACCCTTAGAAATCTCTCGATAATCTCTACAACACATGAGCCAATCGTAGGTCAATTTGGCCACTTTTTGAGCTATTTTGGGGCCTCTAAAATTTATATCTAAATTTGAAGCTGCATTGGAGAAATTTCTCCGAACGAAAACTTTAATTTCTCCCAAACTATACATGGTATTGAGGTGATTCTTTCATGACCAGAAATGTTTTTTAGTTATGCTCCTTGGGGTAAATTTTCATGTCCATACGAGCTCGTTTAGGCCAACTTACTAAAAATAGTAAGTTCCCATTTTTTGCTATTTTTGAAGCCTAACTGTCTTACGCCCCTTAAGCACTGCCATCATAGGACTCAAAACAACTAAAGAAAATAAAGAAAATAATTTTTTTTTGGTGATGCAAGATTTCCCTACACCGCTGGATGCTCCTACATCATGTTGTTGTAAAAGCTTCAATTCGTGCATAAATGGTGAGCTAGAATGTGATGATAACTCATAACGAGCTCAAGAGATAATTGTGCAGTGCTTCACTATGTAAATTCTAGATGATTTGTGAGAAGGTAGAAGATTGTTTTATAGATTTCATGTTTCGAGATGAATGATCGAGATGTAACAATGCAAAATCTCGATCAACAGTTGAGAACCGTTGAGAGGAAATAGATTGCTCAATTAGCTTCTGTGATTGATCCAATTAAGGATGTTAATTGCATAATCAAAGGATTTAGATTGCATAATTTGTGTGATTGGGAAATCAAGTTGAGTATTCAATGGGACTAAAGAAATAGATTGAGAGGTTAGTGGGATTGAAGAATAGATGAATTAATCAACTGTTTAGAGTGAGAAATAAGTGATCGTGATTTTCTCAATTGTGAATAATTAATTAATTGATTAATATTTGAGATGAATGTGCAAATCATGTTTGACTTTAACAAATAAAGTTGTATTTGTTTGTTGACTATGTTGAATGAGGTTGAATAATTAATTTAATTATTCAAGCTTAGAAAGGGGAAATGGATTTAATTAAATTATTAAGTAATAACAATTTAATTGATTCAGGTGAATAGGGTATATTAGCAACGTAATTAAATAATTGATGCTTATTTAATTAATCAAGTGGAATAAAGTTAGATTAGGAAATTTATTAAATAAATGAGATTTATTTAATTAGTTAGAAATGATGATTGAGGATGAATTAATTAAATAATGTTAAATCACTTAATTAATAGATGAATATAAAATTTGATAATAAATAAATAATAATGTAATATTTAATTATTTATGGAAGAAGGGTGAAAGTTAAATAGTGTTGTTTGCTAGTCAAGACAATTTAGGGTATCTACATTTTTCCCCTCTTTGATACAATGTGATTTTGAGTGTTATGTCAAAGAAAATTCAAAAATTCATATTCAGGAGTTGCCCCAGTATGCCCCAGTGATGGCGAGATAGCATGGTGCCCCCTCGAGAAATTTGGTGAAAATTTTGGATAATGAGCCAAAAAAATTTACAAGCTGATGTGATGTGTTTTAAGTGTAAGGGCTGACATAAGAAATGTTAACTAGAAGAAAATGTTAGTAAGATTTTGTTACACCCCAATTGTATAGTTACTATTTACTATTACTGCATAGGGTAAAAATGAATGTAATGTGAATTCTGGAGATGAATAAAATATGTTTGTACCTTTTTTTTTTTTGCAAATCGCTACTAGAGAGGGTAGCACTCTTTCCATTCATTTGAAAGAGAAATTACATAATAAAAAAACATAAATCCTTCACAAAAAATTTGTGAGGATGGTGATGATACCAAGCCCATCTTCCCTACACTTGCCACGTCCAGCAGAGATTTGGTAACACCTATAGATGGCCAGAAGTTCCGTGGTTACTACTTAGCTTCAAGATATCCTTGCAAGCATCAACAATGTGACATCTTTTTAAAGGAAAAGCTACACAGAGGGGACCATCATCTGTCCCTTGGATCGAGCTTTCCCCTAGAGGATAAATAGAAGCTATGCCAACCACAAACTCTGGGCACTGTAGAAAGATTCTTCTATCATATCATAACCCAATGCTATGTTTGCTTCAGACAACATGCCTTACGGCTGAGGCAGTACTCCAACAAACAGCTAGCTCCCGATACCATGACATATCCAAATTTAGTCAGCTTTATCACCTGCAATTAGATCTAGAGCATTTGACCACAAAAAACAAGAATTTGAATATCTTGCGGTAACCTTTTGATCAATTCCCACATTTTCTAGGTGATCTTCCACCTTGTTAGCCTCACTATATACATGGCGAATTGAAAAGTTTCCAAGACAAGATAGTAATGAGGCTATTAAATTTATCCATGCCTACAAGTGCCAATTTATCACTTTTCTGGAAATTATTGCTCAAACTAAAATTTCAGAATCCCCCTTTATATCAACCTCTTGAATATTATTATCAACACAATATTTTAGTCCTTCAAACAAACTAGCCACCTCTACCATAGTATTTGTGTCTTTGCTCTTTTGGATTTATCCTTCATTTGATCACCTTTCAGGGGGTTTATTAGTGGCCAATTCTTTACCATTGCTTCATCCCATGTGAAAAAAAATCTGAACTTTTTTTTGGAAGCCTTTGAATTAAAATGTTCACTGATACCACTTTCAATTTTGTTGAGTAGAAAATTTAGTGGCATTTCCTTTTCCTTGAAAATTCTCACATCTCGTTCCCACCAAAGCTTCCAAATTATCATTGCCATAGTTTCTAACTAGAGGCCCGACAGTGCTAATCCTTTGCTTAGGCATGGCCAAGCATCAAATAAAGCCTTTGTAGTGTTTTATAAAGGCCCTTTCTAGTTTAATTTACTGCAAAAGTGGCTCCAACATTCTTGCGCAAAAGAACATTCTAATAGGATGTGGTTAGTAGATTCAACACAATTCAAGCAGAAAATATATATATACAGCCCTTGGAAGCCAAGCCTATTCAAACGTTCACCTATTAGAATGTAGCCATGAAGAGCAGTCCATGCAAAGGTTCCTACTTTTAGAAGAACAAAATTGTTCCAACAAAGATTACTCAGCCATCACCATCCCTCTGTTCACTCTTGAGAACTTCATATTCCAATTTTACTAAGTATATTCTCGATTTGGCTACACACCACTTTATTTGGTCAGGATCATTCATGAAAAGAATGTGCCTATTCAAAAGTTCCTTTTCCAAAGTGTGCCTTTGATCTTTTGATAGCATGACCAACTTTTTCTATACAAATTCTTTCCTTCCGTTGTTGTAGAAGACTACATAATCGCACACCCTAGTACCAACCACAGTACTTGTTGCCTACACCACTTGTTTCATTCTAGGCAAACGAGATAATGGCTCATAACTGTTCCATGAGTCATTCCAAAAGGAGGCTTTTTTCCCATCACCAATCGCCTAGGTGAAATGATCCGTGATCAGATGCTTGTTGTCCAAAATGAAATTCCACACTGCAGAGCCCCTCTGTGGATTTTCTATTGTCAATATCATATCTTCTTCCAAGGAATTGAGGTATTTGCGCTTTAGGATTTTTTCCCATTGTTCATCGGCATTTGCAAATAGTCTCCACTTCACTTTTGCTCCAAACGCCAAGTTTTGCATGAGGAGATCTTTAATATCGGCTCCTCCTTTCTTCTTTGGCAACTTTAACATGTCCTATCCAATCAAAGGAATGCGATGCTGCTCCGATGAACCATCCCACGAAAAATTCCTTTGAACGCCTTCAATACATTGACCGACTTTCTTTGTTAAATCCAAACAAGCCAATGTGTAAATTGGGGATGGCGACTAACACTGTCTTGACTAGAGTTATCCTTCTAGCCAACGATAGCTAGCGCCCACACCACATTCCCATTTTACCTTCTCATTTACAAATGGTATCTTCCCATAATGTTGTCTTTACCTTCCCTAAAAATAATGGAATCCCCAAATATTTTTCTGGAAGATCACCATTGTTAAACCCTAGAATTGCAAGGATCGCTCTTTTAGTTTTCTTCCCAATGTTGAAAAAGAATACATAAGACTTTTGCACATTGATCAATTGGCCCGATTCCTTTTCAAACAAGATAATAACATTTTTCATAACCTCTGCTTCTCTGATTGAGGCTTCACCATAGAGCAATGTGTCGTTAGCAAACAAATGGTGTGATATCGCTAGGAGAGTCCGTGTGATTTTTACACACTTCCATATTTGCCGATTACAGAGTTTTGTAATGTGATTACTCAAGGTACCCGCCAAAATAACAAATAGAAATGGAGATATTGGATCTCCCTAGTGCAAGTCACAAGGATTTCCATTCATTAGCATAGAGTATCTAGGAGAGGATATGCAACTAAACACCCATTTCAACCATTTCTCCCTGAAACCTAGTTTTCCATTAATTTTATCAAAAAATGCCATTGCACCCTATCATAGGCTTTGCACAAGTCCAATTTTATAATCATGCCACTTCGCTTTAGATATTTTAGAGAATGCACCACTTCATGAGAAATGATCACTCCATCTGTTATGTTCCTGTCAAGCACGAAACCACACTGTTCCTTTGAAATTAATCGAAGAAGTACCTTTTTGAGCCTATTCGCCATAACGTTAGTGATGATTTTATAGATTGAATTGCATAAGGAAATCAGCCTATAATAAGAGAAAGCTTCAAAATTCTCCTTTATCGAAATTAATGCAATATTAGTGTTATTGAAGTCTTTTAGAATCACCTCCTTCCACCTTGATTCCTCTACTACATTAGTTATTTCATCTCCCATGAAATCCCAAAAAACTTGGTAGAAAAGGGAATTAAAACCATTAGGCCCAGGTGCTTTTTCGAGCTTCATTTCAAACAAAGCCTCTTTTACTTCTTCTTTGACCACCTTTTTTGACAACATTTCATTATTTGCCTCATAAATTTTACTGCTTAAACCTTCTAGTAGGCTGAAGTTCAGTGGTTTAGCAATATTTTCACCTCCTAGTAAATATTTGAAATAGGCAACCCCCAACCTTTGAATTTCTTTTTCATTTGAAACAATGCTTCCGCCTTCATCTCTTGTATGGGTTATTATATTCCAACTTCTCTTGCATTTTGTTGAATTATGGAAAAAAATTGTATTCAGGTCGCCATCCTCAAGCCACGTTTCCCTAGATTTAGATCGCCAGTACATTTCTTCACGTGCCGAGACTTCATTATATTAGGCCATTAATTTTTTCTCCTTTTCAAACTCCTCCCATCTCATACCATCCTTCAATATTTTTTCACCTAAAACTTCCAACTCTTCTTCCAATCTGGATTTTTCTTCAAAAATATTTTTGAAAACATTTAAATTCTAGATTTTCAGCCTTTCTTTCATTTTTTGGAATTTATTTTGGAAGAGGAACATCCTTGTTCCCTTGACGTTCACAGGATCTTGCCACCATTCCTTCATGTTATCCAATGAGATTTCATTCCTTAACCACATTCTTTCAAATTTGAGTTGACCTCTTGCAGGTTTTGAATTTAGACAATAATAATTCCACAAGAAAATGGTTAGAGACGAAAATTGGTCTGATCATGGCTTTTGGGGGTATATTCTCCTGCATCTAGTCTTTTGTCATAAGATATCTATCTAATCTCTCCACTATGTTGGTGAAACCTTTCCTTCGATTGGTCCATGTATAAATTCCATTTATTGTCTTTATGTCTATTAAATTATTTGAACTCACAAAATTTGTAAATTCCTTTTGAGCTTGTGAGACCTTTCTACACCCCCCTTCTTTTTCACTCAAATCTAGGATTGTGTTATAGTATCCCCCCAAAATTTTGCAAAGATGCACTTAATTCATTCCATACTTTTAATTTTTCTTCATTTTTTATTAGGCCATACACATTAAAGATTGTAAAAGCAAAGGTTATGGGAATTACTCTTACCTCTAGCTACATCCAATTTTGACTTGCCTTAGCCATTGTTACTTCAGTACTTGAAGGATTCCAGAGAGCACCCAATCCGCCAGAGGCCCCATTTGCATCTGTAAAGCAACCTTTCCAATTTTTGCAAGAGAGAATGAATTTTTCTTTTTCATCACCTGTCAATTTTGTCTCTTGAATTAGAATCAAATCTGCCTTCTGGAGTTCCAACTGGCACTTGACCAATCACCTTTTGTTAGGGGAATTCAAGCCCCTAACGTTCCATGTTAAGATCTTCATCTTTTTCCAAGGGAGAATTTTCCTCCCTGGATCTAGTCATGTAGGTTTTTATTAAGGACTGATTTCCTTTCAAGACCTCCTCTTCTCGCTTCTGCTTATTTGTCTTTCTCCCCACCTTCCTAGCCGATAGTTCCTTTGTTGATTCTACTATATGTCTTTCTTCTGATATATCTAATTCATTTGCTTCATCTTGAGAGGATTCTTCAGGGTTATTCTTGTCCCAATCCTCAGTATATTTGATCATTTGGAGTGTCATTTCAGGCTTGTTATCTTGAGGCGCTATCTCACCTTCTTCAAATTGGGTTTGGGAATCAGTTATATCTTTTTCTTCAGTGTTTGCAACTACCATCGCCCATGCCTTCGATTTGTCTTCCTCCACCTATTCTAGCACGTGCGCTTCTTGAACAAATTCATCCTTCATTTTTTTTCTCCATATTTCCTTGGTTCTTCACTGTAACCACCTATAATATTTTACATTATGGTTCCTCAATTTGTAATTTGAACAATAGTAGGCCAGTTTTTCTATTTGTATCGATTGTATCCAAGTTAATTCTCCATATGCAAAGATTATTTCCTTTGGGATATATTTGATTGCCAACAATTTTAATCTTGCATAAATGAGTGATTCATTCTTTCTTAAATCCACTTCCAAAGTTATTCCCAACGTATCACCAAATTTTGTCAAACATTTTCTTGACCAATATTCGTAAGGAAGATTGTACAGTCTCAACCATTTTGGGCCATCATGCGGGTTGCATTTTAATGGGTTGAAATTTCTCTCCCATCTTTGCAAATACAGATGCGAGTTACCATTTTTCTAGTTTACTTTGTCCAAAATCTCTTCTCATTTTTCTTCATTTTTCATAACTGCAACGAAAAAATCCTCTTGGCATGAAATTTATTATTGGATCCACATTCCAGTTTTCTATTACTCATGTGCCTATCTCCTTTTGTGTGAATCTCCTTCCAAGGAATTGTCCAATAACTGTCATTCGCTCAAAGTATTTTGCATCCTCAAGAACAACTTCTGTGAGATTGATTTCAATTTTCTCCTTTTTAATGTTTTTTATTTGATCCTTCATCTTCTTTCGTTTTCTTTCTATCCTAGGCCTTCTCTAGAATTTGCTCTTTTGCAACTCATGTACCTGAACCCCATTCCTTGGCCACCATTCTCCTGATTAATTCCATGTTTGTACCTTGTTATTAATATGAATATTTTCACATTTGATGATTTTATCATTTGATGTTACTTCAGTTGATGTTATCCATGGTGAAACACTGCATTTATGTGAATGAAAGGTTATTGAATTGTAATTATTCTAACTTTGAAGATGTTATGCATACTGCATATGAACATTTGATTGTCGTGAGCATGTGTTAGTGGATGCAAGTATGTGTTCCATTCCTCCAAGTGGAGAGAAAGTATCACTTGGGAGAAGATCTTGGTCAGGTAACTGGTAAAAGTTAACTATTTGAGCATTCACACACCACATTAGAGTGATTGAACTAAGTTTGTGGGTTATAGGTAAGTTATCCATAGCTTGTATGTTTGCATTAGGAGTCTTGTTTACTTCTGCATGCATTTGTAGGTGATGTTTATTTGTTTGAGTTTATGATATCTTTCTTTTGCTATTATGATCATATGGATAAGTGGGATGTAGATGGAGGTATGCTTATCTGTATGCACATTCATGCCAATGGGATCTAACAACACATATATGCATATGTATAGATATACCACATGTACACACTTATCGATATGATAGTAACGTAAATGGATGTAAGTGAATCGATGTGAGCATATATATATATATACGTATAGTATATACACATATCCATATGTATATGCATATTGATACAAGTGTATATTGGAAAATGGACATGCGCATATAGATGCATCGATATGGTATACCTATATATATGTGTACATAGAGGCGTATACATTTGTACATATATATATATATATATGCATACATCCTATATAATATGTTTATTATAAACTATTTTTCCTGTACTCTTTTATATATATATCGGATGAATGTCGACTAGCTTATGATATATATATACCTATTTGAATATATATATAATCATTATATGTAAATATATATTAAAAGATTATATATATATATACATATATAGATTAATACGTGAAGTTATTTTAATATATATATTATATATGTATGTAGTATATATAATATATATAATAATAATATATATTTGGTATATCGAATATGTAATAAGAATTTGACTAATTCTTATTTAATAAGAAGTCAATTTATTGAAGACTACTTTTGACGTTAAATAACCATGGCTAGTATGTGTCAATGTTGGACATCAAATTGGAAGTTGAATTGGAAATATACATGGCTATGTGTATGAGTTGTGTATCACCAGCCAAGACACGTATGAGAGAAATGTATGAATACGTTTTAATCAAAAAACTCTGACTTGGTCTATAGAGTAAATAAGGAATATGTGGACTAAGTTCAACACATTAATTGGTTCAGTTGACTCAACCTATGAACTAGCCGATTCATTCTATGTGTTGCTGAAATATCATTGACTAATTCATTTCATCTGGAAATTGCACCAACTTAGTCTAGTAAAGAGGTTTTGGTGCCACCTTTGATTGCATTTTCCTGTAGATGTCATTTCTTGAGAAATATTTGAATTCTCCATGTGTTGATTGAAATTAGTCTTTTGAATGTTGTCAATGAGAAAGTCGATCTATTAATGGTTTTTGCTAAGTTTGAGCTCTATCTATCACCACCTTTATGTTGATTTACTTTGCATGAGACTTGTGTCATTATTCATGCCTAAATTGTAGGATTTTAGAGTGCCTGGCTTCTCTATAAATAGTTGCACCATTTCATTTGGAACGCATTCATTCATAATAATTCTCATTCTCTTGTGTGAACATTAATTCCATTCTTCCATTCATTGGTGAGAGACACTTTTTACCAAGAGTTATACACCACTTGTTGTTTATTAGTTTTGAGATATTACCAACCATTTTCATCTATTTTATGAGTGAGAAAAGAGTGAGTTTTTGTGAGAAAGATTTATCTTATTGTTTGAGAGAAGTGTGCTATCAACAAGAGAGAGAGAGGGTGTTTTTTTGGGAAGTTGAATCAAGTTGAATTACTATTGGAGAAGGTTGTGTTGTCATCATTATTTGGGATAAACGATAACATGCATAGGGATTTCTTCTTCTTATTATTTACTTGGAATTGATTTTTTTTCTATGTTGTATGAAATGTATTTTTTGTTTGAGCAATAGAAGTATTTAATATTGTATTTGAAAAAGGGAATTGAAGATTTTAGGTTGTTTTCATATTATGCTTGTAAGAACTCCATAATAGGAGAATAGTGTATTTCTTAGTTAAGTATATACTAGGCTTGATTGAATGCAAGAGTCATTTGAGGTACACCCAACTTTAAAGTTATTAATTTAACTAGGAAAGCTTGTGTTACTCCTAGGATAGTTAATCCGGTATGGAAGGGAGCTTGTTTACTTAATTGTTAAAAAAAGATTCATTACAAGTAGATTAGTATGTTGTAGGTTAGTTTGGGGTGACAGATTATCCATTGAAGGACAATACCTATGTGTAGTGTAAGATAGCCTTAAGTCAATTCGGCCTTGAGTAGTGTATGTGATAGATGGCTTTATTCAAAGTACTGAATGAGAACACTTTGGCCAAAGTAGTGCAATGTTCGAGACTCCACTTAGTTGTGTGACTATCGAGACTACACTATCAGCTCACTGTGATCCATTATTACATGCTAGTTCGGGATTGTGGGATTACAAAGTTCTAGTTAGGTAGGACACAACACTATGCTTAGTTGGTTGTCGTTATCAGTTATTCTACCAATCTCTTCGTTGAAGGGAAGGGCCATCTTTCAAATGATAGATGTGTGGGGGACTGCATTAAGAGTTTGTGGTTGGTGGAAAATCACCTGAGTGATGCTTCTCCTCCACAACAGGCGACAAAAGAACCAAGATTTGAAAGGAAAGAACCTGGACCATCTTACAACTGTTTGTTATAAAGCTCTATGAGCTATGTATGTTTTTGTATGCTTTCTTACATTGATGTATATTTGAAATGAAAAGGAATTCATGTTGTAATATGTTATGCATCTTGACTGGAAATTATCAATAAAAGAATAGAAAATTTTATTGCAATGGTTTTGTTACTTGTATATTTACTCGTTTGGTGTAAAAATAAGAAATTTTTACTTTATGGAAGAGTTAGTACATTACATGTGGTATCAGAGCTACCAAGTTTAACTCTAGAACCTATGAGCTCATCATTTTTCCATCCAACATTATCTAATGTTGTGAAAATTCTTGTGTCAGGATGGTGCATATCAGATTAATGGCTCGAAAGTCAATAATCAGAAATGAGCGCTACCTAAAGGCCAAGAAGGAAAAATAAGCCATCATTAGAACCATAGAAGGAACCAACTATGATAATGTTATATGGTTGAGTGACATTGAGAATTTTAGTCACACACTTTCTCGGATTAGTGATGTGAAGAGGAAGATGAAGATGGAGGCTATGTGCAATTACCTACCAACCATATGACCAGAAAAGTCGGAGTCATTACCACTTTTCAGGGATATGCATTCAGAAGAAAGTGTTAGTCCTACATTCATCTTTAGGGATCCTAGGGTTCTACCACTGGTTAAAGTAATATCAATTTCTTTAAGTAAAGAGTCTGAGGGATATGTACCAAGGACACCGCGAAACAAGAAATGGTCTCATGAACAAATGTCTGCAAAAAATGTAGACTACATTGTTGATGAACACCATATTGGAATTACTTCTCGTAACTATGTATCGGATGACAAATTCAAGGGTTATTATCCTTTTTGGGATAGGTACGAATGGATGAGAGATGAATAGAAAGTTAGGGAACAACAATTTTCTCAGTTTGTAGGTTATACTCCATTAAGTTATTTGTCAGAGAGTGAATCCGAAGGATACTCTCCACTTGACTATCTGAAAAGTCACTCCATGTAATCAAAAGGATATTGAAATCCTCATGAAATGAATAAAATTATGTGTTTATCAAAAGAAGCATGTGCTTAATCTTTTATGGAATTCTTGTGTACATGTGAATGTTTACTTTTATGATTTTCATAAGAAAATTGGTAACATAATTTAGGCTAACATGGATAAAAAATTCATGTAAAAACCAATCACATAAGCATGGTGATGACATATGTGAGGATATGAACTAATCCTAGTGCAATTCAGGAGGATGGACAAGGAACCATTGGTGTGGAGGCTAAGCTTGGCCAAATCTTGGCAAGGTTAGCTAATATTGAACAAGAAAGAGTTAAGGATAGGGTAGAAAAGGAAGTACCCATTAATGATCAAGAGGGGGAAAATTCTTCCCATGGGCATGGTGAAAACCATAATCATGAGAAATAAAAATCACATACACCATCTATTGAAAGGAATAAGAAGATTGTGTCTTTCGAACTATCAAGGGACATGAAGAAGATAATTCCACCTAAGTTTGACAGTAGTGTTGGAGGTGATGAGGCTGAAGTATGGCTTGTTCAAATGGAAAAGTATTTTGAAATATGAAACTATGATGAGGTTACTAAATTTGCATGGGGTGCATATCAGTTAGCAGGTGAAGTGTCTAACTGGTGGATGAACAAGAAGTTGGAACTTAACATAAATTCATGGAAATTAACTTGGGGAGAATTTGTGGATATTTTCCGCAAAAGATGGTTACCACAACTTTTCTATGACCAAAAACTCTTGGATTTCCAAGAGTTGAGGCAAGGTAGCATGACGGTCAAAAAATATTGGGAGAAGTTCACCTAACTTTTGTGCTATGTCCCCATATACCATAAGGATGAGCGCTTCCACATTAGGAAATTTATTTTGGGACTCAACAATTGGATTGGAGGGGAAGTGGATATGCATTTTCCAATAACAATGGATCTTGTATATAAAAAAGAAATTAAGAAAGAACAAAAGCTTAAAGCTAATTCCAATTGACAAGAAAGAAAAGAGAAAAAGAAGGATTTAGAAGTTACTAATAAGATAGTTCCAAAGAAGGAAGAATCTGTGCAAAATGTTGCAAAACAAAAAGGGAAAAGATTGTGTAATAATGGAAAAGATTTTAGGAGAGATCGAAAGAGATGATTCTAGCATGGGTAATACTAGCAAGGCTAATGAAAGTACCAACAAGATTGTAGAATGCCTAGCTGATTATGGAAATCAAGTTAAATTCCAAGGAATACCTAGAGAGATTAGGATTCAACAAATTACGACAATGCAACTTATAAGAGCTAAGAAGAAAGGGTGTAAAATCTTTGTTGTAAAGATCAAAGAACTTGGGAAGGATAGTGATAATTTTGAGTACCATATTTTGCAAGAATTACAAGATGGAGAAATAGATGAAATTAGAAATCAGATATGGAGAAGTACCCAATTTTGAGGAAATTTTCGGATGTGTTTCTAGAAGAGTTACCAGGGTTACCTCTGAAAAGAGTATTTGATTTATCTATTGATATAGTTCCAGGATCAAAACCTATTTCTAAGGTACCCTATAGGATGACAACCACAAAACTTATGGAACTTAAGACCCAATTGGATGAATTGTCACTGAAAGGACTGATAAGACCAAGTGTTTCACCTTGGGGAGCGCCAGTCATCTTTGTTAAGAAGAAGCATGAAGCATTGTGTTTATGCATTGACTATCATATGCATAACAAAGCTATAGTTAAGAACAAGTATCTGTTGCCACGCATTGACGATCATTTTGATCAAATGATAGGTGCTGTTGTTTTCTATAAAATAGATTTGAGATTTGGATATCACTAGTTAAGGGTTAAAGATGAAGATATCTTTAAAATTGTATTCAAAACTCGATATGGACACTATCAATTCACTCTTTTACCTTTTGGTTTAACAAATGCACTGGAAACATTCATGAACCTAATGAATAGTGTGTTCAGGGATTACCTTGACAAATTTGTACTAGTTTTTCTAGATGACATTTTGATTTATTCTAGAAATGAGGAAGAACATTGTAAGAATTTATAAATGGTCCTACAACATTTGAGAGAGCATAGGTTGTATGGTAAACTTTCCAAGTGTACATTCTTCCAAAAGAGGGTACATTATTTGGGTCATGTGATTTCGGCATAAGGAATTGCAGTAGAACCAACAAAAATCAAAGTAGTAATTTAGTGGCCTCTACCCAAAAATGTGTTAGAAGTGAGAAGTTTGATGGGCTTGGCAGGATATTACAAGAAGTTTGTCACAAAATTTTCTAAGATTTCTTTTCCAATTAACTTCTTTACAAAAGAAAGGGAAGAAATTTGAATGGAATGAGAAGTGTCAAGAATCTTTTGACCTACTCAAAGAGAAACTAACCACCACACCAATCTTAAAGGTACCAGATCCTGAAGGTAGCTTTACGGTTATCACTGATGCATGTGGAGAAGGGTTAGGAGGTGTATTGATGCAAGATGGGCAAGTAATTGCCTATGAATATAGAAAGATGAAACCATACAAAATGAACTATACATCACATGATTTAGAATTAGCAGCTATAGTTCATGCATTACAAATGTGGATGCACTACTTGTTAGGAAAACCCTCTGAGTTGAAAACTGGCCATAATGGGTTAAAGTACCTTTTTACTCATAGAAGATGGTTATAGTTAATAGTTGAATATTATTTTAATATTAGTTATATTAAGGGGAAAGAGAATCGGGTTTCCGACGCATTAAGTCTAAGATGACACCTTGCTTCCATAGTAGCAATTCAAACCAAATTCAAAGGGAAAGTACTCCAAAAGTGTAAGGAGGATGAGTATTACTTGCAAGTTAAGCAAGAACTCATGGATAATCCTCAAGATTCTAGGTATGAAGGTTTTCAATTTGAACCTAATGGATTACTTAGATACAAGGGTAGAATGTATGTACCTGATGTGAAGGAATTGAGAAATCTGGTATGGAAGGAAATACACAAAGCACCATATTCCAAACATCCAGGAGTGACGAAAATGATGGCTGATATAAAACCATTATACTTCTGGAAGGGAATGAAAGCAGATGCTGCCAATTTTTTGGTTGGGTGTCTTGAGTTTCAAAGGGTGAAAGTTGAGCATCATCATCCTACGGGCTTGTTATACCCACATGACATACCAGAAAGGAAATGGAAAGTTATAAGTATGGACTTTGTGCAAGGACTGCCTATGTCAAGGAATAAGCACAATGTCATTCTGGTGGTAGTTGATAAGCTCACAAAAGTGGCACATTTTATACCAGGGAACCTAACTGATGGAGCACCTATCATAGCAATGAAATTTGTGCAGGAAGTGTCTAGATTGCATGGGATTCCTGAAAAGATTATTTCAGATAGAGATGCACAAGTCACTTCTAGGTTTTGGAAAACCTTGTTTTCTATACCAGGGACTTAGTTAAATATTAGCTAGGCATATCATCCAAAAAAAATGGGAAAATGGAAAGGGTAAACTAAGTATTGGAAGACCTAATTAGGATGTATTGCATGGATCATCAGTACAAGTGGGAAGATTACTTACCCTTAGTCGAATTTTTTTACAATAACTCATATCATTTTGCAATTAAGATGGCTCCTTTTGAAGCTTTGTATGGCTGAAAGTGTCAAACTCCTATAAGTTGGGATAAAATTGAGGATCGAGTGAGTCTTGGGCCTGAAATTTTGGTTGAAATGGATGAGCAAGTTAAGATTATTATTCAGAGGTTAGTAGAAGCTAACAATTGACATGAAAGTTATGATGATGCTAAGAGAGTGCCCCGTAATTTTTCCTTAGGTGACAAAGTATTGTTGAGAGTGAAGCCTCACAAGAGCTCCATTAAATTTGGAAATTATTCTAAGTTAGCCCCACGCTATGTTGGACCTTTTCAGGTTCTAGAGGAAGTGAATCCTGTAGCCTATCGAATCACTTTGTCACCAGCTCTTGCCAGAATGCATAATGCTTTCCATGTGTCCTTATTTAAAAAGTATATACCAAGGGATAATCATGTAATTGATTGGACTGCTTTACAAGTAGGGGACCCCAAAGTAGTAACTCTTGAGCTCATCAAGGTGCTAGGAACACATAAGCTATGCTTACATAACAAAGAGGTCTTGCAATGCAAAGTCCAGTGGGACCAGTGTGTAGAATACTCGGCTACTTGGGAGGACTATACGAAAATTTAGCATAAATTTCCTGACATTCTTGATGCTTTTGAGAATGTTAAATAATGTAATGTTATATTTTTATGTTTTGAATAATACCTTAGGTCATTGGGGAAAATTATTCTTAAGGGGGGGAGTATGTTACACCCCAATTGTATAGTTACTATTTACTATTAATGTATAGGGTAAAAATGGATGTAATGTGAATTCTGGAGATGAATAAAATATGTTTGTACCTTGTTATTAATATGAATTTTTTCACATTTGATGATTGTCTCATTTGATGTTACTTTAGTTGATGTTATCCATGGTGAAATACTGCATTTATGTGAATGAAAGGTTATTGAATTGTAATTATTCTAACTTTGAAGATGTTATGTATACTACATATGAACATTTGACTGTCGTGAGCATGTGTTATTGGATGCAGGTATGTATTTCATTCCTCTAGGTGGAGGGGAAGTATCACTCGAGAGAAGATCTTGGTCGGGTAACCGGTAAAAGTTAACTATCCGAGCATACACACACCACATTAGAGTGATTGAACTAAGTTAGTTTGTGGGTTATAGGTAAGTTATCCATAGCTTGTATGTTTGCATTAGGAGTCTTGTTTACTTCTGCATCCATTTGCAGGTGATGTTTATTTGTTTGAGTTTATGAGATCTTTCTTGTGTTATTACGATCATATCAATAAGTGGGATGTAAATGGAAGTATGTTTAGCACATGTGTGTCAATGGGATCTAATGACACGTATATGCATATGTATAGATATACCACATGTACACACATATCAATATGATAACATAAATGGATGTAAGTGAATCAAATGTGAACATATATATATATATACGTATAGTATATACACATATCCATATGTATATGCATATTGATACAAGTGCACGTTGGAAAATGGACATGCACATACAGATGCATCGATATGGTATACCTATATATATGTGTACATAGAGGTGTATGCATTTATACACATATATATATGCATACATCCTGTATAATGTGTTTATTATAAAACATTTTTCTTGTACTCTTATATATATCAGATGCATGCTGACTAGCTTACAATATATATATATATATATCTATTTAAATATATATATAATTATTATATGTAAATATATATTAAAAGATTATATATATTTAGTTATATATATATACATACATGTATATATATATTAATACGTGAAGATATTTTAATATATATATTATATATGTATGTAGTATATACAATATATATATAATAATAATAATATATATTTGGCATACTGAATATGAAATAAGAATTGACTAATTCTTATTTAATAAGAAGTTGATTTATTGAAGACTACTTTTGACATTAAATACACATGGCTATGTGTATGAGTTGCATATCACCAGCCAAGACACGTATGAGAGAAACATATGAATACATTTTAATCAGCAAACTCTGACTTGGTTGACAGAGTAAATAAGGAATACATGGACTAAGTTCAACACATTAATTGGTTTAGTCGACTCAACCTATAAACCAGTCGATTCATTCTATGTGTTGCTGAAATATCATTGACTAATTCATTTCATCTGGAAATTGCGCCAACTTAGTCTGGTAAAGAGGTTTTGGCGCCACCTCTGATTGCATTTTCCTGTAGATGTCATTTCTTGAAAAATATTTGAATTCTTCATGTGCTGATTGAAATAGTCTTTTGAATGTTGTCAATGAAAAAGTTGATCTATTAATTGTTTTTGCTAAGTTTGAGCTTTATCTATCGCCACCTTTATGCTGATTTACTTTGCATGAGACTTGTGTCATTCTTCATGCCAAATTGTGGGATTTTAGAGTGCTTGGCTGCTCTATAAATAGTTGCACCATTTCATTTGGAACAAATTCATTCATAATCATTCTCATTCTCTTGTGTGAACATTAAATCCATTCTTCCATTCATTGGTGAGAGACACTTTTTACAAAGAGTTATACATCACTTTTTGTTTATCAATTCTGAGATATTACCAACCATTTTCATCTATTTTATGAGTGAGAAAAGAGTGAGTTTTTGTGAGGAAGAGTTATCTTATTGTTTGAGAGAAGTGTGCTATCAACAAGAGACAGAGGGAGTTGTTTTGGGAAGCTGAATCAAGCTGAATTACTATTGGAGAAGGCTCCACTATCATCATTATTTGGGATAAATGATAACAAGCATGGGGATTTCTTCTTCTTCTTATTTACTTAGAATTGACGTGTTTTCTATGCTACATGAAATGTCTTTTCTGTTTAAGCAATAGAAGTATTTAATATTGTATTTAAAAAAGGGAATTGAAGGTTTTAGGTTGTTTCCATATTATGCTTGTGAGAACTCCATAATAGGAGAATAGTGTATTTCTTAGTTAAGTATATACTAGGCTTGATTGAATGCAATATTCACTTAAGGTACACCCAACTAAGTTATTAAATTAACTAGGAAAGCTTGTGTTACTCCTAGGATAGTTAATCCAATATGGGAGGGAGCTTGTGTACTTGTTAAAAAATATTCATTACAAGTAGATTAGTATGTTTTAGGTTAGTCTAGGGTGACATATTATCCATTGAAGGACAATACCTATGCATAGTGTAAGATAGCCTTAAGTCGAATTGGCCCTGAGTAGTGTATGTGATATATGGCTTCATTCAAAGTATTGAATGAGAACACTTTGGCCAAAGTAGTGCAATGTCCAAGACTCCACTTAGTTGTGTGACTACCGAGACTACACTATCAGTTCATTGTGATCCATTATTACATGCTAGTTCGGGATTGTGGGATTACAAAGTTCTAGTTATGTAGGACACAACACTATGCTCAATTGGTTGTCGTTATCAGTTACTCTACCAATCTCTTCATCGAAGGGAAGGGACATCTGTCAAATGATAGATGTGTAGGGGTCCACATTTAAGAGTCTTTGGTTGGTGTAAAAGCACCTAAGTGATGCTTCTCCTCCACAACAGGTGATAAAAGAACCAAGATTTGAAAGGAAAGAACCTAGACCATCTTACAACTATTTGTTATTAAAGCTCTATTGGCTATGTATGTTTTTGTATGCTTTCTTACATTGATGTATATTTGAAATGAAAAGGAATTCATGTTGTAATATGTTATGCATCTTGATTGAAAATTATCAATAAAAGAAAAGAATTTTTTTATTGCAATGGTTTTTTTACTTGTATATTTACTCGTTTAGTGTAAAAATAAGAAATTTTTTCTTTATGGAATGGTTAGTACATTATAGATTTAGAAGATAGAAGAAATTGGATGATTGATGATATATATAACATGATGAGTTTGCTTTTTATTCATAGAGACTTCATAGTATTTAGCAATACTTATTAATGTAGCAAATAGACATGATACACTAGGGTATTAATGACCAAGTTGTCTTTGTATCTATTGTGTGGACTTTGACTTTGCAAACAAGGAGTATTCTTGCTCATACCAAACATACGGAAACCCAGTTAAAATGTATGGGTGAGAAGCTTTAAAATATTTCAGACCGGCTACACAAAAAGTATGGAGTACCTAACATACAACCACTACATGAAATACTTCAAAACAACTTCCACACACAGAACAAAGCAAGTATTTGCCACGGTAGTATCACAAAAATATCCAACAAACAGAGAAAATAGAAATAATGCTCAATTTCCCCCATTCCTTCCTCTCTAAATCCTTAATTGACATCCTTGAGAGATACTGAGAATGAGTCTATAAAATAAATCAAAAAGATAAGATCACAAAAAGATAAACAATGTTGTTGTATCACTTTTCATATCTATTTTCTATTTCCAAGTTGTTATCCGGTATTCATGATGTCTATTGTAGGAATGATCTATCCCTTAAGACATATCTCAAGATGTTGATGGTGAATTGTCAATAGATAGGTAATTAACACTTTGGCATTGTTTTAGTTTGTTTGTGATCAAATATTTGTGATTATTTGCTTGAAGGTTCTAGCTTTTGATGTTGCTTTGTTTGTTTAGCTATTTTGTCAAAGGGTGAAAATGATGATTTTTTATTATTATGGATGGAAATTTTAGTGCAAATATGTGATAACGGAGATAGGAATTTTGAGATTTTTTGAATGTTTTTGTGCTTTTAAGGTTATTTGTTGTTGTTTTTTGGAGTTTTTTTACTTTTACAAATGTTTTTGGATTTTTTGATAAGATATTTGAATGTTTTTGGTTTTGGGGGACTAACCTAGGGCCTTGAGGGCTAATCAAATATTAGCCTTTCCTACATTATACACGTAGAGACCACATAGTTCGACTGGTGTTGAATCAAAACAAAAAAATGTTTGTTGGGACTTTGATGTTTTTGACTTTGTTTTTTTTATTCTTGTTGGTTTTCAACTATTTTTTTGGTTTTGATGTTGATCATATAAATGATAAACATATATCAGTATGTAGGGATATCAATAGTCTTGTTGTTGATAGGTCGACTAAAATTGATTGATTTGATTAAGTAATTTATGATAATGATAACATTATTGAAGATACAAAATAATGCAAAGATATGTTGTCATGATAGGAACAACACACAGATTGGGAAAGATACATCCCAAGATGATGATTGATTGATCAGATAACAATTAATCAAGATTTGTAGCTAGGCTAGGAACTTGATTGTCGAATGTTTTGATACCATGTTGAAGCATCAACACGATTCAACTGATATGGATTGTTTGAATTGTTTGGACGATGCCTAGATCACAACATGAGCTAGAAGACATAGATCAAGATTTATTCTGAAGCAAGATGGAAGTACCTGCCCCCAATGTCTAGCAATGTAAAAATTACAAGGATTATCTTGTGATTGGATAACATGTTTGGATAGAGTATGCCCCTTTGGACAATGCCTTCATGGCTCAGATAATGTTGGATAGGATAGGATCAATGATAGTGGCCCATGTCAAGATGTTTACCATAAGCAAGTGTGAGGTGTACACCGAAACTTTTCCAAGATCAAGATAAGTTGGATTAGGATAAAAATGGGTTGGATGAATGGTTCATGGATTAATTATGGATAATATGGATGGATGGTGGATGAAATTTTGGTTTTATTATGGATAGGATGATATGCTTCTACTTGAAATGGCACATGCAAATGCTCAATTCTACTCATGATGCATGTTTTCTAGGTTTTCATCATGGTACCTATCCAAAGTGCCACCATAGTGGTTTTCACTAGAGGAAATTTTTTATCTTTACTATTTTCTTGATTTTTTAATTTTTTGAATGTTTATGCTCATGTTGAACCACCTGGTGGTATTGATGTAGACATTGTTGGTGCTAATATAAGTTTTTTGTTGTCATGACATGCAAACAATATCTCATTTATAGGAGTTGTTTTTCTAAGATACGGGCGCTTGAGTGTAACCCTTGATAATTCTTATCTTATTTTTTGATACCAGAGTTAACCTTGCCTAGATGCGCACATCATGATAAAGTGCCCTTAGAGTCCATACAATAAAGAGTTGCTGCCAATACATGGTCAATGTGAGATTTAGATATCATGGATGGTGAAAGGCATTGAGGGATATGAGATTCAAATGGATTGGTTGACAGTTTGGAATATTTGACTCTCCAAACTTGGGATGATGAGCAATGATGGGTGGATATGGAGATTCAATTGGGACCAACTTCTTGATATACCTTGTAGGTCACTCTTGAAGCTTTCTTTTTCATCGTTGGGCATTTTTGATGGATGAACTTACCTTTTTTATTTTTCCCCATAGTTTCTTTGACTAATGGAGTTTGATAGGGATGATTTTCTTTCTTTTGCTTTCGTATCCATTTGAATTTTTCTTGTCTATTTTTTTAATCGATTATTTTGCTTCAATGACTTGTTTCTTTCTTTGATACAAATTTTCTCTTGTTTTTGGTCCCAATTAGAGGGTGGAAAAATACATGGATGATGATTCATGATATGAATGGTTGTAGCATTGGTAGTGGTTTCATCATAAGGACCCTTCATGCCCCCCATGTTGGTGTTTGTATTAGATAAAGTTTCCCCTAGTATTATAGAGGTATTACTGATATGTTTAGATTCCCTTATTGCTAAATAACCAAGACCTTGATGCTTAGAATTCTCAATAATACGCATTGGTTCTAGGATACCTTGTTCATGTAGGCCTAATCCTCTTCCTTGATAATGCATCTGCTAAAAAAATTTATTTGCAATAAGATATGATTTATCTTGGAAACAAAGTGCTAATCCTTCTCTACTCTATTGTGGATCTTCAAAGGTGATAGCTTCTTCATTGATAAGATAGCAAGTGCTCTGACAAAGGCAAGTGATCTTGCTTTATAAGTGATAGGATCCTCAATATGTGGGATAACTTCTTGATTGATAATTTTGTCTTGATCCTACGAAATATAAGATTTTAATGCTTCTTCAAGAGGTGTTGATGATTCACATCCCACGTAAAAGTCTTCCTCATTATTCATTTTTGATATTCCTTCACAGGATGTTTCTAATTCACAACTTATGTAGAAGTATTCTTCATGATCAATTTCTAATGTCTCTGGATTATGTTATGTCTTGATCATGTGTAGAGATGTTAAGAGTAGGAGACTCTTGTTTTGGATGAAGATCATCTACATGCCTTTTAGGAGTAAGCATCTCATGGGTAGATGTATGTGTACTTGGTATATGGATTTGTTCTTCGTTTGGAAAAAATTGGATGTTTTGGAAGATACTTGCCAAGTCATTATAGTATTTTGATGATAGGGATTCTTGAGCTTAACTTTGTGTGGTGTTATTTTCAATATGCTCTAGTTCACGTTCTTGACATGGATCAATTTCAAAGAATGTATTTTTTGTAAAGGATCCTTGGATTTCCTTGAAATGTGGAAATATGGGTGATAACTCTTGGTTTATATTTTATACATTGGGTATAAGTGTTGTATTAAGAGTATCTCGATCATCAATATGTACTGACATGAGGCTGGATGATGTCAATATATCTTGGACTGGATCATTTCTAGACTTTGGTGATTGATTTTGGTCATGCTTGGGATTAAATTCTTGATGTATTTCCTCTTGCTCATTGGATGATGTAGAGACATTTTGCATGTGATCATTGGTAGGTGGCTCTTGATCATTGTTTTCAACTTTTGAGGTTGAGATATTTTCAATGTTGTCATTGGTAGATGGCCCTTGATCATTGTCTTCAACATTTAAGGTAGAGATATTATTAACATTATCATTAGTGTTCGAACCTTGAATGTTGTCTTCAATAGCTATTTCTTTTTTTTATCAATAAGGTGTTGGATGATATTTTTTAGTGCAACACATTTTGATGCATCAAGACCTTTTACTCCATGGTATTTACAATAGGCCTTGTTATCATACCATGGGAATTTGATTATAGGTTCACCACTTCATGGTGGTTTTGGAAGTGTGATAAATTTAGCATTGACTAATTTGTTTAACACCCCCTCGATTAGCTCCCCTAAAGGAGTGTATTTATGTTTATTAGTGTGGTTGGATTGTGAGGCTTGTTGTGGTGGGGATGATTTTTGTACTTGAGTTGGAATTTCTTGTTGGTTTTGAGATTAATGATTTTGATGATGTTGTAGTTGATGATTTTAATGTGGATATTGTTGATTTGGGGGTTGATATTGTTGTTGGATTTTATTTTGATGTTGGGTGATCTGATTTTGATGGTGTGAGTTTTGATTTTGTTGGTAATATGAATCAATGTTTTAATGATGTTTGTAGTGTTGTTGATGTGGCTATTGAGGTGTTTGTGGAATGATTTTTTGTTGTTGTTGATATGCAATTTCTTGATGTTGAACATGTTTTTATTTATTAATTAAGCAGGGGAAGGGCCTTGATCCCATGGTTACAAAGCCAAAGAATCAAAAAAAGGAAACAATCTGGCATGAACAACACCAGCCAACAACAAGAAATAACAAGTCCAGGGTGGCACTCAGGCCCATTAACCAAACAGTAACCATAGAATCAACATACTTAATAAAAAACTGAATACTACTACTAAAGTAGTTAATACTACAAAGACCATTTATAAGGTCCACAAGAGTCCAACAAGTTCTCAACCATAACAAAGCTATATTAAAATAGCAGTCTAAAATGTTAAAACAGAGCACCAAAAAATGCATGGCAGCCATAACCAGAAAAAAGAAATAAAGCCATTACTTGGATTTAGCATTCAGATCCCAATATTCTCCAATATGGGATACATACTCCCTCCAGTCAGGTCTCTCATCCCCGGCCTAGTCCTTTTTTTCATAAGTGCTTCCCATCTTCTTAAGCTTTCTTCTGATCTTGGTTTAGCTCAAGAAAGCTCCAGCCATAGCCCTATGCATGAGGCCATTCATCACCCTCATCAGAGTAATAATGGCTTTCTCCATGTTGTCCATTTAGACCTACATGTAAGTCAACCTACTTTTCAAAAATTTAGTATTAAAATCATCAGTAGTATTAGTATCTTTAGCAATGTTCACTGTTTCAAGAGCTTTCAGAGTTTCATTCCTTGGCTCTTCTTCAATTTCAACTTCTTCCTCCTCATTTTCTTCTTTCTCCTCCTCTGTTTCCTCCTCTCCGATATCATAGACTATCTCTTCAAATTCCATATCTTCAGTGTCATCATCAACCTGAGCCTCAAACTCTATTACCTCCAATTCTTCCTCCTCTTGAAATATGACTTTTGTTTCCCCTTTTTTCCTAGGAAGCAGCCTTTGCAACACGAGAAGATCTTCAACCTCCGCTACCCAGACTCAACTTCCTATCCTCTAGATCCTCTATTTGAAAGCCATCTTTTTCTTCACTTATAGTGATGACCTCCTTCTGGTTTTTCAACTCTTTTTTTAGTTTCTTGGACTTTGGGGGTTCTAGAAGAAGTGGAGAATGTTTGTGTTTCTCAGGGGTAGCTTTTAACAACTTGAGCTCAAGGGAATGTTTAGTAGGATTCTTCATACCCATAGGGGTAGAAGGGTTGGAAGTTTTAGTAGTAGAGGAAGAGGTATTAGCAGGTTTATTCACATTTTTTTCAACAATTAGGGGAGGGGGCTATAAGATGGGGTTAGAGAATTCCTAGCCTAGAATAAGTGACAACCAACACTTATAGACTATTAACTACACCTAAAAAAAAGAACACAAATAAAAGAGAGTAATAAACTAAAAGCAAGTAAATAAAACACTCCCCATTATGGTTGATTACTTCTCTTGTCTCTCCTTCTTCTGCTTATGCAATATTTTCCCTCATATTTTGTAGTAAACTTGTGCAAGTACCTACAAATAGTAAGCAAGAAATTTGTAGATGAAAATGGTTGTTAAGTTGCAAATGGGAGAGGAAGGTTGCAATTATAGACAACCATTCGAATGAATGACCGAGATAGATCTTCTAGAAATATTCCAAGATCAACGGATGAGAGTGCATGAGAGGGAGGTTACGAAATGGATGGCCAAGATCGAAATTCTAGAATGATGCCTAAGATCAAAGTTTGAGAATTGATGCACCAAGAATATGCCATCCTTGGAAGAATTATGATAGGTATGATGTCAACGATTATCATGCCCGACAACAATGACAACAATGAAAGCTATGGTAGGGGTTAATGACAAGGCATCTTTGACCAGAAAAGGTGCATAAATAATTTATTTTAAATTATTTATTCGAAAATGGAGGAAAGGGACAAGTGGAAAATAAATAATGTATTCAAATTATTTATTTGGAGAAAATGAAAGATGGGGCATTTAATTAAATTAATCAATTTAATTAAATGGAGAGAGAAGGAAATTAATCATGGATAATTGATTTGGATCATTTATTCAAGAGAGAGGAATGACACATAATTAAATAATTTTCACAATTATTTAATTATAGAAGAATAAAAGGTCACAAAATAATTATTATTATCTGACTATAGATGAAAGATAAATAATTAAATAAATAATGATTTATTTAATTATTGAAGAAAGGGGTATATTAGTGACACAATCAAATAATTTTAATTGGTCAGGAAAGAATAGAGACGAGAAGGTGAATTAATTAAATAATTAAAATTTATTTAATTAATAGAGTAATATGATCAAACATAATTAAATAATTAAAATTATTCAATTATTGAAGGACGATGACCAAGAAAAATGACGCTCGCAAACTTAGGACATTTTTCAGTGTCTACATTTTCCCCCTCTTTGACATAATGTAGTTCATCATGTTGTGTCAAAGAAATTCAATTGGGAGATGCTCTAGGATGCCCCAGTGATAGTAGGATACAGGTATGCCCCCTCAGGAAAATTTGACAAATTTTCAAAAAAAATCAAAAATTTGGAAAATTGTCCCGATAAGAAAAAGGGAAGGCCAGGATTTTGATTGTGAAGATAGAATTGAGAATCAAGATCAAAACCAAGGTCAAGGGTGTCAAAAGGTATGACCAGAAGGCAAGGAAGGTCAAAAACCCTAAGGTTGACCCTATAAATGGCAATTTGAGTTTGAAAAAGGGGTCATTTTCACATTCAAAATTTAGAAATTTTGAGAGCTCAAAGTGATTAGGCAGCTAAAATGTCTCCAGTTCCAGAGGATTCCCACCATGCATATCAGATCTGTACACACTGCCAACTTGAGGGAGCACCCTGAGGGTGTCAAAAGGTACGACCAGAAGGCAAGGCAGGTCAAAAACCCTAAGGTTGACCCTATAAATGGCAATTTGAGTTTGAAAAAGGGGTCATTTTCACATTCAAAATTTAGAAATTTTGAGAGCTCAAAGTGATTAGGCAGCTAAAATGTCTCTAGTTCCAGAGGATTCCCGCCGTGCATATCAGATTTGTACACACTGCCAACTTGAGGGAGTATCAGATCTGTACACACTGCCAACTTGAGGGAGCACCCGCCCTGGTACGTACTATGAACCCATGTTTTAATTTTTTTCATTTTTCATGCATTTAGCTTAGGAAATAATTTAGCAGACAATTGTGTCACACAACATGCAACAAATTTTTCATCACGTTTGACACATTCAATAAGCAGTTCATCTTAATCATCTTAGTGCGACGCAAGTGCATTAGGATAGGAGCAGGGGCGTTTGTGGGGCAACGCTTGAAATTTTGCAACGCAAGTGACTTTTTGAGCTGCATATGTAGTCGAGAAAGATACAAGTGACTATGTGCAACGCATACGTAGGACAAAGCAATGCATGTGTTAGGCGTGTGACACATTTGCAGTTGCGAACCAGTTATAAGGTTATGTAACACATTTGATAAAAGTGTGACACAATTTCCTAATTAAAAGTGTTCCCTAGACTAGGAAAGTTTGATTTGGTCAATTGAGGTTCAATAGGTCAAATGAAGGTTTTGGATTGACATTATTGGTTGCTTCATGTTTTCAAGTGCGTCTTCCTCCCATTTACACACGAGAGTCCAAACTAGATGTGTTCCAACTACGGGACCAGCTAGATGATGATGAGAAGGACATGTTATTGGAGCTTGGTTTGTTCTATGTGACATATATTCCCACCACTAGGGTGAATAGGGTCATGCTAATAGCACTAGCAGAGTGGTGGAATTCAATGACCAGCAGTTTGCACTTGCCGATGGGGGAGGCGATAGTCACCTAGGAGGATGTGTACAGGATCTTGAGGTTACCCATTCACGGTGCACGACTATGGTACGACCCAGTACAAGGGCTTCAAGAATTATACAAGTACTATAATACTAAGGATGATGTTGAGTTTGGGATCCAAGGCTACGAGATCCAATGGGAGGCCCTGGCAGAGAGATACGACCGATTTGACAGTGTTTTGTGCACACTGATAGTAAGAGTGATGATTCTCGATTGCAGTGGTCATGGTTTCCCAGTTGGTTGGGGAGAGATGTTGGGGTTGATGGTTTGACATAGGACAGTTTATGCATGGGGGCCATGTCTATTGGCTATGCTCTATTTCCAGTTGCATGATACCGTCTACAGAAAGGGACAGAGCTTGAGCTGTGGTGTGACCTTGCTGACAGTTTGGGCATGGGAGCACATAACAATGTTTTGAGCCACAAATGTTTCAGCAGGCGGTGGGCACCACACCATATGCTTATCTATATCAGGGGGAATTGAATCATACTCATGTTGGAGATGTGGGTTACTAGAGGCATGGCATAAATACATTAGTGAGTTTCATTTGGAGACCTTACATGACCTGCCAGCTATGGATAGATGAGGATTACCCCTTGCCTTGGTGTCGACAGCTGAGGTATCTGATCGGACGGATAGTGTAGTCACAACACATTATCGAGATGTATCTCCCAGAGAGGGTGCAGAGACAGTTTGGGGAGAGACATGAAGTTTCGGTGGGTAGAGCAGAGTATGGGCAGTCCCCCCGCGAGGTGCATCCTTGGGGTCCACATATTGTCATTACTATAACTGAGCAAGAGATTGATATGATGTAGGCCTTAGATTGGGAGTGGAGAGGAGGGGATGCAGATGCAGGCATGACACCAGAGTATAATTCCTAGTGGCTTATTCACAAACCCATTCCCTTGACTGATCCACAACAACCAACACCAATAGAGTGTAAAGTCAGAGGTTTGAGAGGTCAATAGGGAGGCAGAGGTGGGAGGGGTAGAGGAGACAGAGGATGGGGAGATGGTGGAGGAAGTGGGGATGATGGGGGTGATGGAGGAAGAGCACGAGGAGTAGGTGATAGGAAGACGAGGAGGGACAAAGGACAATAGGAGGGTAGGTAACTACCACCCATCCAAAAGGAGGTAGAGATGGAGGAGGATTGACCGGAGGTCAAGGCTATAGCAGAGATGTTGGTATAGGCTGGGGAGTAGCATGCAAAGGTGCTTGTAGTGGAGATTGCATAGAAAGATGCCATAGAGGTCGAGGGAGGTGGTGATGGGGGATAGGGAGAGCATTTAGGAGGAGAGGAGGAGGTAGCTATGGATGAGGTAGAGCATATTATCCGCGAGAGGATCATCATGGGAGATGAGGAGATGCTAGAGGAGGTGGGGACTAGAGAGGGGGAGGGATCAGTGGAGTAGAGGATAGCCGCTTTGCAGGTTTGGGTGCAGGCCATTGAGGCATAGTTGAGGATGGTTACTACGGAGAGGGATGGCCTTAAGGAAGAGAGGGATGCATTTCATGTGGAGAGGGATCTGGTTGTCATCAGTCGGTAGTAGATCGATCAACAGATGATTGAGTTCACAGCTACATGTAGTGGGTCAGTTGTCAAGGTTGCTCGAGAGTATGCTAGGGTGAGCAGACCTAGTCAATATTACAGGGATTTGTATGAGAGAGTGGTACCTCTGGAGAGGAGGGAGCCCAAATTTTCTGAGATATACAGTGGCTCACGGGGTAGTGGTAACAACAGGACTCATAGCTAGTGGACACAGAGCAGGACCTAGGGCAAGACATCAGATGCCAGGTGGGCCACTCCATATGACAGGCCTCCTACTATAGAGCACAGGGTTAGTGATGCACCAGAGATTATGCCCTAGGGATAGGTGATCAGGGTAGTTCGGGATAGAGCCCCTTGTTATTTATGTATTAGACACTGATGTTTTAGTATCGATCTTGTGAGCTCTACTTTCATTGGACACGTCTTGACATTGTTCTATGACACTTTTATTTTTGAGCAATATATAAATGATTTTGGTGGTAGTTGATGATATGCATTATGATATGTTTATGGTTTTATGCTTAAATGTTCATGCATTTATGATGTCTATTGATGCATTCTATATGATGATGCGATGGTTTTGATATGTTCTATGATTATGTGTTTATGACTATGTGATAAATTTTTATGCTTTTATTATATACAATATGGATGACCTAATGTTTACCAAATGCAATGTGATATGATGATGATCCATATGATTATGCCGAGTACAGTGAAATATAATGATGTAATGCATTTATGGTTATGGATGTTCTTGTTATGTTATGTGTGAATGATGGATGGAACATAAACATCCTAGTGCCATTTGATATGGAATGTATTAATGTAATGTGATGTTTGTATGATAATGCAAAATATTTAATGGAAAATATGTAATTTGAATGCAAAATGTGATGCTTAATGTGATATGTGAAAATACGATATAGTGTATATGATATGTAATGTAAAATGTGATGTTATATGAAGTGTAATGCAAATGGATTGTAATGCAACATGTTATGGAATGTAATTGTTGTCAATAGATTTGCACCCTGCTGAATGCAATATTCAGCAACCTACTGAAACATGGAAACCTCCTTCAGATGTGGGTGATCTGAGCGAAGAAGGAATCTCCAGAGCGAGTTGGTTCTTCGAATGATTGATCTTATTCTAAATAACTTCTGAGGAAAGGGATAAAAAGATGTATGAAAACTAAAACTTATGACTACTGATGTTTAACTTATTACTTCTGACAGAAAATAGTTCATGCCACTCACAACAATTCCTTTATTACAATAGTTCCTACAATCTCACCAATACATGATTTCATCAATAATTCATATGAAGATTCAGAGACATCGAATACAATATATAACCTGAAAACATGAAACCCTATGCAGAAAACTCATAAAAGCAGGACATTAAGGCTTCAAATCTGAGAACACAAAGCATCAAACTTTTGTTACCAGTCTTGAGACAAGAAAGTGGAAAGAAGAACTCTGATGTATTACTGAAACTGAAAGAGTGTCAATTTGCCAAAACTGAGTACAAATGGTCCACAAGCTCAAAAATGCATAAGAGCAGGAACTGAAATCTGAACTAAGAAGGAGAGCTAAAAAGACTAAGTCTTTTGAAAGGCATAACACTCAAGAAACCCTAATCCGAGCTCAAAAAAAAGCTCAAGGAAAAAAGCTTCAAACTGTCTCAAAAAATTGCATAAAAGCAGAAAAAAGCATATTGCTTTTATGATGAACCTGTCAAGCCTCTAAAAATAGGCTGAATCCGCTTTAAAAGCCAAAAAAACACCTTATCTCTCCAAGATAAGACTCAAATTCGACCAAGAGGAAAAGTCAACAAAGAATCTGCTAAAAATAGCAAGAAATCATAAAATAATTTATAGCAGATTGCTTTATGATTTTGCTTTATAGAGATGCAGATTTTACAATTTGTTCATTTTTTTGCAATTAAAGATTAAACATATTTTGCAAAAAAGAAAAACTTCTTATCTCTCCATCACAACACTTTGATTTTCTCAAAAAACATAACCCACATTCAAGTGCTTACATTTCACTAAGGCAAAGAACAAATCAAGGCTTAACCATTGTCCTAGGCACATAAAATAAGTCTTGAAAAGACTTAACATATCGATCTAACACACAAATTTCGGCCCCCCCCCCAAATATCAAAATTTAGATTGGATTAAATCATAATGCAAGGATTATCCCATGTGCTATTGACCGAATATTCCAGATCATCATAAGGTCAAATTAGGGTTTCAACAAAACAAAATCAAACCCTAATAATCACTTCATTTCACATTCTCCACTTTGAAGGAAAAGAGCTCTGCCTGAGAGCACGCTGCCATGACAATTGAGCTCAGTCTGAGAATCCATATGCTTGATAATCTCCATCTCCACCTTCCTGTAGCTAGTAAGCTTGATTTGTTTGTGGGTGTTGTCATAATAGTGGTTTACAATTCCTGAGAGGAACAAATTTTAGCTGAAATCACATATATTTATAAAATATAATGATTTAAGCTTAAAAAGTTCCATTTTAAGGATTCCAATTGAAGAGGGTTTGATCAAATCACCCTAGATCAAACCCCCTTGGATAGAACCTCGCTAGTTTTAAACCATACCTATAAATGCGCCTCCTTTACACCTATCAAAATGCTGATAAAAAATCACTTTTGATTTAGCTTTTGGGGGATCAAATGAATTCATTTAGAATTTATTTCAAATGATTATGGTATTCCTCAGAACAAGCTATCCAATGAATATAATTTTAATATGTTTTGGTTTTGTTATGTATTTGTTTTTTAAGTTTTATTAAACATAGGTTTTTCATTGAAAATGAATTTCTTTGTTCTTCACATGTGGAAAAATAGAAGATTATCAAAAAAATTGAAAAATATGAGTGCACCAGATATTGAAGTCCTTGATCCAACAAAAAATTAAATTAAATTTTGACATATACAAAAAAGTTACGCTTTATACGGTCGCGCTATGTCGAATTGTAATTAGTTTGACTTTGAAACTTGATTAAGGAAAAAATATTCAATAAAAACTATCTAACCAAGTGGAAGCACTAGATATCAGTTACAAATCTAAATTTGAAAGAATTAGAATTTTATCCTTCATGGAAAAAAGTTATCGTTATACGGTGTGCGTCACTTTTTAAAAATGTTGTTTTCTGAAAAAAATCAATTTTCGTGGGAGATGGAAAAAGAAGTGTAATTTGATTCCAAAAATTTTGAAACAAATATTTTTAGAATCTATAGAAAAAATTTGATGAGACTCTAGTTTGCACCATCTTCAAATTCCTCACAGTTTAGCCGCTATAGGTGCCCGAATGTGAAGATTAAGTTAAAAATAATAATTTCAGTGTCCAGTTTGGCCAAAAATTGTAAACCACTATTATGGGATCACCCTTGTTGTAATGAAGCTCTTTATTTTACTCAGAGAGCAAGAAAACATCAAGGTCGCGGCCTGTTCATTATGGTTTCTGACCTTTCTTTACATTCTTGTGCTTATACTCCTTTGGCTGAAATGAGCCTTGAACTCAAGCTCCGTATGGAAACTCCATGAGAGCTCGCTTATGGATTTTTTCTTTTGCCTCCTGTGCACAAGGTAAGCTATGTGTTCATAGCTTCTATGACTTTGCATTTTGTTCACTATGGCTTATAGCTGCGGCTAATACAATTTCTAATGCCTCTGTTTTGTATATTTTTTGTGTTTGTATTTACCATTTTGTGCTCTATTTCGACTATGAGAGCTTGACTATTATTTAAGAGCTCAAAATCTTGGTTTCTGGAAGCTCCGTGGAGTTCTCGGCTGCGGCTAGGGTGCTTGTCCACAGACTTGAAATGGTGAGTTACACTCAAGCACATATTGTACTCCTCAAAAGCTTGACCCTTCACTTGATATTCAATGGCCATGTAGAGGCCGCGGCCTTATGTGTATTATAGAGAGCATGTTTAGAGATTTTGGGCTCAACCCAAAATAGGAAATCCACCTCCTTGTGTATTTGAAGACAAACCTATATATGGGTATTTGAAACTTATGAATAAAACTACATTTCTTTTATTTTGAAGCTCGATTCACCACATAAATTCACATTTTTGCATTTTCCTGCTGTTTGATACAAAATCTTCACATGGGTTATTACTGTTATTTGCATTTTTTTGTTTAAAAGACAAACCATAAAATGGGTACTCTGTATATTCAATTCTCTTAAGCTATGAACTCGACCCAAACGGGAAAACCGTATTTCTAATTTTGAAGCTCGACTTAAGAATGGAACTCCTTTTCTATACCTATTACATCACGTAAAAGTCTCAACTAGATTGATAGATCAAACTGCTTTGATGTTGTGATAAGAACACCCCACAGATGGCCGAAAATAGTGAAAATCTGTATATTTACTGGAAACCCCAACGTGGGTACTGGTTGTTTGTCTTTATTTACCTTTAGAAATGAAAGCTCTTGTAAGAGTAACAAAATCTGTGTATTCATTTGTACTTAGCTTATGGGCTCGACCCAAAATAACTGATGCTTTACTCTTATATTTTGTTGAAGAAGACTCACATGGTGAGCTAGAAACACATCTGTTACCCTTAATATACTCATGCAACTTAGTTCGATCACCATGATTTCTTTTGTACTTTCAGTTGCAAAACCCATACTTGGCATCTATTATTAAAACTGGGTTTGACCTCTCTCCTACTTCTGCATTTCAGTTAATCATGTAAAACTAGATTTCTGAAGCATTCAAATTTCCTACTTTCCAGCACACAGATATCTAGAAAATTAGAACAATCTGTGTCATTCCATTATACAGGTATACTTAGACCACTGCTCCATGCTGTTTTCCTGAGACGGAACTTGTCATGGATAAGACCTCAAATCACAATTTAATCGATAGTGAACTCCTGCCTTCTATTTTTTACTTATGCAGAGCTTTTATCTGAAACATTGTATTATTATGGACTGAACCTTGCTTGATTGTGTCAATGCATGACTAAAACCTCAAAAACACCTTCTGGAAAGAAACTATTATCATTTCTTTGTCATTCTAGAACAATCATTTCTCACCTTGTGATTCTTACAGCTGTATTTGCTTATCAGTCAATTGGAACTGGTGATTCACTTAACACTTGAATGCACTATCGGTGTTTCGTACTTTTGAGCTTCAACATGTACTCTTCATGCATTTTTATGTTCCACCTAACAAATTGTTCTTTGAATCTGTCCTCTTTCATGATGAAAACCAAAACAAAACTCTTTATTAAGGCATAATGTATGCCTGTTCACTATCCTTGACTGTGAAAAGAATACTGATGATCTGGAACTTGCATGACATATATTATTATGATGAACATAGAACATGAACTATGCAGCAATGTTTGATATAAATGTACTCAACTGAATTGATTGAGTGAACTAAACTCACTGTTCACCTGTAGCCTTCAGAAAAATTAACCTGATCGTTATGAATGCACAATTGGTTTAGTAGCTCGATAGATAACTTTGTTTAATCTTTCAGTTGTATTTCATTTCCTTTAATGAACATGATGATGGAATCCTTAAATCAGCCCATTTAATGAATAGGGCAGCATGCCGAGCTCTACCCTTATGGGAGCCCATTTTTCTCCACATGCTTGGTCTTCGAATAATGATCAGCTTCATGATTTTTCCTATACCTGCACAAGGAAACAAACAATGTTAGTATAAAACATAATATGATGATCATGATATTGTTATTTCTCCTTCATCTCACTTCCTCTGCACTTGATTGATTGTTTCAATGCATAATTAATCGTAAGTTGCACTATTGTGGGTGCCTCATATAGGTTTCTTCATAATCGGAGCCATTGACACCCCCTCTTTTCTCTTACAGGTCGACAGAGCTCAAGAAGACAAAGGTGCACCATTCAGCCTCAACCATCGATAATCAGGCAATGATGATTACGTCATCACTTATATGTTTTATTTTCTGCATCTTCAGTAGTGTAATGTGCTATTAGTGATATATTGCAACAGTCACATCCACGACTTGTGTTGATCTTTGATTTCAATTCTTTGCTTTCATTTGAAAGGAAAATGCATTCCAATGAAAATATTTGTAATATCATTCTGATTCTTGAAATCAAATGAAGCCTTGTAAAATATGAGTCTTTTCATGAAATAAATGAAAGCATTTAAAAATGCTCTATTGTTTACATGCTCAATTCTGCACTTCATTCATTTTTGGAATATTTGAATAGCACTTTGAAACTCCATTTCTTCTTTTAAATGCACAATTGTTACTTGATGAATGATGATAACAATGCAAAACAACACTTTAAACATAATATGCAATTTCACCTCATGATATAATAACATTCAGCTAGCTCCGCCAATCGAGCTCTGGTGAAAAATTGGTAATAGTAATACTATGTGATATGGGATGTAATGCTATAATGCAAATGATGCTAACATGATGGTGAGATATGAATGCTATATGGATGCATCTTGTGTTTTTGTATTTTCTTATGCAAATAAATGTGACTTAATATAAAAAAGATGTCTATGACGATGGTGCTTTCTATGATTATGGATGCAAGATGTCTATGTGTGTCATAGGACTCTGTCAAGATGCAGACAAAAGAAATGTTAGTGCAGAGGAGACGGGAGACATGAATGTTAGCATGGAAAAGACAAGGGAGATGGAGATGGAAATTTAGACAGGGAATGATAAGGGAACCAACTTTCATGCTTACATTTTTATATTTATCATCATTGGGCACCAAAAAATGTCACAAATGGTCTACAAACACCATGGTATGACATAAACCAAAGTGTGCAAGGTGACCATTTGGGAGAGACAAGTAGTCAAAAAGAAAAGGAATTCCCCAACTCATACTAAGGACCCAATTGTCCTAGTCTATTTTCCAAGACAAACCACATACAACAAACAAAGAAAAGAGGTCACGATCCATCATCGTCCCTCTAAATCCATTGATAGGACATCCTCGATAAGACTAGTAACATAACCCAAAACCAATTGAAAAGATAAGACAAATCCAGACCAACAAAGTGTTTTCCAATGAGACTGATAAGATTGTTTGATGTGATTGATTAGGTTCATTGAATTCGATTGATAAATTGAAAAGGATTGATTGATGAGTTGACAAAGGTTGAAAAATTGATTTGATTGACCGTGCCTAGCTTCAGGAAGGACACATCTTGATTAAGGAAAGATTGATTGATAAATATGCCAAAGTTGATTGATTGTGCCCGACTTCAAGAAAGACATATCCTGATTAAGGCAAGATTAATCGACAAGGCTAACAAGATTGTTCATTTTTTTGAAAAAGATGGATTGATATGACCAAGCGATGTGACGATGCCCAACCATAGGAAGGAAACATCCTATTTTAGGGAAAGGGACACATCTGATAAAGTTGACCAAGTGATAAGTATTCACAAGGAATCTATCTACAAGAAAGGCATATCCTACTTAAGGTGAATGACAAGGTTGAAAAAGTCCAATCCCATGAAGGACACATCCTAATAAAAGACAAGAAATAGGACCAAATGAGACAAATGACATAATGTCTTGTTTCGATACAAGATCAATGATCAAATTAGATGATTGATGATAAGATGATTGACTTATTGAAGAAGAAAGATTTTGTTTGTTATGCTTGTTTGTTGATTCGTGATTTGGTGTTTGAAGTTTGAGTGACGATGTCGCATTTGAGTTTATAGTGTCTAATTTGTTTTGACCAACTTGAAGAACCCTAAAAGATTGACCTAGGGGTCCTCAAGGGCTCATCGATAGATGGCCTTGCCTACATAGCAATGCACAAAGACCTCATAGTTCGACACGACTTGAATTTTCCTTATTTGACAAAATATGGAGTCATGATTTTATTTAGACAACCTAAAAGGACTGACCTAACGTCTTAGGGGCCCATTTAAGATGAGCCTTTCCTACGTAGAAAATGCATAGAGACAACGTAGTTTGACCCTACTAAAAACAACTGACGCAGAATTAGACCCAAAATGTTTTTGGGATTTTTGAAGGTTTTTCAATTTTTTTGGATTTTGAAGGTTTTTTGAGTTTTTTGGATTTTTGTTGTTTTACGATGCTAATACCATGCGTTATCTTCCCATAAAGACATGAGTCAAGGAATTTCCCCTAGTTAGGTACAAGACCAATTTATTATGCGTGAGGAGATATCATCCAATGCAAGGGATGATCAGGAAGGCTAAAGGTACTATATGTTGGTGGTTCTCAAGCCATGAGAAGGATAATTAAGTTTATTATGAATGAGTGACATGTGCGAATGGAGGAGTGGAAAGAACAGAGTGACAGTAGACGAAGAAGCATAGACTGACTACACATGGTGCTTGTTTGCTAGGTTTTCACCATGGTACTTATCCAAATCGCCATCAAAGTGGTTTTCACTTTTGGATGAAATATTTCTCTTTACTTTTTTTTTTTTTATATTTTGATATTTCCATTTTTTATTTTTTTTTGTTGTCACCAAGATGCTTGTTTGTTGGGTTTTTATCAGGGTGACCATTTTTTATTTTATTTTTTGTATTTTTGACTTTTTAAAGGGATACTCTTAGAATCAAGTGTAGTACTTGTGAAGGTGCATGCTATTGATAGATTTAGACAATGGTTCTCCTTCAGGAGTAGAGAGTTGATAAGCACCTGATCCATATGATGTTGTGACAATATAGGGGCCCAACCAATTAGGTTCAAACTTTCCAGGATTTTCTCATTCTACTTGATTCTTTAGATTTTCTTTCAAGACTAAATCACCAATGTCAAAGCTTCTAGGTCAGACCTTCTTATTGTAGTTGTGTTGAAGGAAATTTTGATATGCTTGTAAATGTGTCAATGCATTCTGTCTCTTTTCATCCAATAGTTCTAGCTCATGTAGATGGGACACACAATATTCTTCTTGATCAATGAAGCCTCGCATGGAGACTCGTAGGGAGGGTAAACTTGACCTCTATAGGAAGTATTGCTTCATATACATAGAGAAGGGAATATGGAGTGGATCCAGTAGGAGTACAAATACTGGTATGGTAAGACCATAAAGCAGGATTGAGTTGTAGGTGCCAGTCACAACCAGCATCATTGACAGTCTTCTTAAAGATTTTTAGGATAATATTATTAGATGCCTTAGCTTGGCCATTGCCTTGGGGGTAATATGGGGTAGAAAAATGATGTTGTATATGGAATTTGTCACAAAGCTCATGGACATCCTAGTTTTTAAAAGGGTGACCATTATCGGTGATGAGGGAATGTGGGATACATAGCGGAAAATGATGTAATTCAGGATGAACTTGGCTATTTGATTTCCAAAAATATAAGTTAGGAGGATGGCTTTGATCCATTTTGTGAAATATTCAGTGGTGACAAGGATAAAATTATGTCCATTAGAAGAGGTGGGATGGATCTTTCCTACGAGGTCAAGTCCCTATTGAGAAAATGGCCAAGGAAAAGTAATTGGCTGAAGTTCTTGAGCTGGTGCATGTATAAGATTTCCATGAATCTGACATTGGTGACATTTCTTGACAAAGTGATAAGCATTGCATTCCATTGTAGGCCAATAATACCCTATTCTCATGAGCTTTCTAGCTAAGGTTGGACTAGCAGAGTGAGCCCCACATATACCCGGGTGTACCTCTTGCAAGGTTGTTTGTGCTTCATTTGAGTCGAGACATCGAAGGAGGGTACTATCTAAGATGTGGTGGTAAAGAGTGTCTCTGATGATGACATATTTGGATTCTTGTTGGATAAAGGTTTTGCATTGGTTAAGGGACAAGTAAGGATGGATAATTTGGTCATGCAAGTAATTGTAGATGTCTTTATACCAAGGGGATTCAAGACCAACAAGTTCACACACAAGTTTGGTTTCAAGGACATCGAATGCAGGGATCAATATTTATTCCACCAAGAAGTCACATGCGAGGCATTGTTGGGAATGTTCAAGAGAGATCCAATTGTAGCTGTTGTGTCAGTTGCTTTATTCTGGATTCTTGGTATCTGCTCAAAAGAAATATTATCAAAGTATAGTTTGAAGTTGTCTACCATGTGCTTATAGGGCATCAATTTCTCATCCTTAGTGTCATATTCATCATTAACTTGCTTTATCACTAATTGGGAGTCACCATAGACTTGAAGGTCCTTGATTTTCCAATTTATTGCCATTCGAAGTCCTGTCAATAATGCTTCATATTCAACCATGTTTTTTGCATACGGGAATGCTATTCGAAATGATTTAGGAATGGAATCTCCTTGAGGTGTGATGAACAAGATACTAGCTCCTGAACCATGACTCCTGTAGGATCCATCAAAATACAATTTCCACATTGTTGTTGTCAACATTTCTATAACAAAGACTGATTCATCTAGAAATTTATTTATCAAAGGATGGTCTTCTTTCACTGGTGCATCAACAAGTTGATCGACTATCACTTGTCCCTTTATTTTTTTACAGTCAATGTACTCAATGTCATACTCACTTAGAATCATGACCCATTTAGCTAGTCTTCCTGCTAGTGCTGCTTTATTGAGAAGATATTTCAAAGGATCAATTTTGGAAATCAACTTTGTCTTGTGATTTAACATGTAGTGTCTGAGTTTTTGTGCTACAAAGATCACTGCTAGACATGCTTGCTCAATAGGACTATAATTTAGCTCATACCCAACTAAAGTGCAACTAATATAGTATATTTCCCTTTCCTTGCCATCATTGTCATTTTATGCTAAAAGTTCCCCCAATGCTGATGTAGTAGCTGTCACATATAGTATCAAATCTCTTTCATCAATTGGTGGCATAAGGATTGGTGGAGTCAATAGATAGTTCTTGATTTGATCAAATGCCTCTTGACACTTATCTGTCCAATTAAAAGGGATTCCTTTTCTTAACAAATATTGAAATAGATGGATCTTGTTTGCTAGTTGAGCAATGAACCTACAGATGGATTGTAGTCATCCTTGTAATGTTCTCAATTGACTGATATTGGCTAGAGGTGGCATTTCCAAGATGGGTTTAACTTTGGCAGGATCAACCTCGATCCCTCTATGTGAGACAATATATCCAAGAAGCTTGCTTGATTGGACCCGAAAAACACATTTCTTAGGGTTTAGCCTGAGCTGATAATTTTCCAGTCGTGTGAAAATCTTGTTCAATATTGCTAAGTGTCCACTTTGTTTTAGAGATTTAGAGAGAAGGTCGTCGACATAGTCTTCCATAAGGACATGCATATAATCATGAAAAATTGTAGTCATGGCTCTCTGATAGGTGGCTCCAACATTTTTCAATCCAAATGACATAACGTTCCAAAAAAACATTCCCCAAGCACATGTGAAAGTTGTCTTTGGTTGATCTTTAGTAGCAATTCTTATTTGATTGTAACCTAAGAATCTGTCCATCAATCATAACATTTCATATCCAGTTGTGAGGTCTACTATGATGTCAATATTTGGTAGAGGAAAATCATCTTTGGGACAAGCTTTGTTGAGGTCTCCAAAATCCGTGCAAATTCTAATTTGACCATTTTACTTATTAATAGAAAAAAGATTTGATATCCATTCTACGTAATCAATCGAGCGAATAAATCCAACATCCAGTAGTTTCTTGAGTTCCATCTTCAAAAGAAGTGCAATATGGGGGTGCATTTTTCTTAGCTTCATTTGTATGGTTTTTCATTAGGTAGCAATGGTAAGTGATGTAGAACCAGTATGGGATCCAATCCAGGCATGCCAGCATATGACCACGTGAAGTTGACTTGTCTTTCAAAAAGAATGCTATAAACTCGGGCCTTTCCTCAGTAGTCAAGGATGCTACTAACTGTATTATTCTGGACTTATCTGATGTTCCAATGTTGAATTCCTTTGTTTCTTCTATAAGAAATGATGATCTCTCTCAGTCTATTGGGAGACATTCTTTTCCTCCATCCTCAGGTGCCTCTGAGAGGTTTTCACCTTCGAATATGCCCTTTATTTTTACTTTTTCGCGATCAGTAGGTGCCTTTCGGTTTTCACCTAAAGACCTATTATTTTTATTTTTTCTTTTCTCATTTTCACTTTTGTGACTAGAGGACATGACAACCTCACCAAAGTATGTAGCATAATTGAGTTCTATGGAAAATCCAACTTTATGATCACCACTTGGTATTCCGTCACGAAGTCCCATGAACTCAACAATGGCTTCGTCATTCTCAAAAGTGTCCAAAATTGGTGGTCCTTGTTGGATGCAATCTATAAGTTGAGGGTAGACAAGAGGTAAGCCACCATTGGTATTGTCAAAGTTCATTATGTAGGAAGACAAGGTAAAGATGGAACCCAAATCATCAGGCTCCCAGGAGGTTGGATCAATGGATTGCCAAAAGTAGTGTTGGAGCCATTCTTCCTTAGTTAAAGAAATTTTAGACGGGTACCAAATGGGTTTCGCGAGGAATCTATGGTAAGCATTTGATCAAATTCCTCAAATATTTTATCAAGTTCCAAGAAAGTGGTGGAGGATAGGGAATCCCATTCATATTCATTGGAGTCAACATCATAATCCCAAGAGTCCTCATATGTCTCGATCTCATTTGAAGAATCAACAAACTCACTCAAAGATAACCCGATACCCTAGATGGTCATTTTTACTGGTACAAAACCTAACCCTTGATGAATTATTAGCTTAGGAGGTTGTAGAGGTTCCAACATTCCTTTTTTATTCAAACTTAGGCCACTGTGTCCATCATATCCATGTCGTTTCATTATTTGGAACCATTTCAGATATTGCTCAATTAGTAGTTTCTTAATTTCAGTTTCCTCCTCTTCCTTGTACAACCATGTGAGAATATGGTCATCTAGAGATTCTTTAGCAAGCTCCACCTATCTAGTGAAGTTGGTAGGAGGATTATGGATGACAACCTTGCGCTGCATAGGATGTAGTTTGCCATATGACTTTGGTGACTTCGGTAATTTTCCAATGAAAAAGAGACTCTTCATATTATATTCTCCACATCCTCTATCTTGAATCTAGATTTTGGGTGTGGAAGGTGAGACAATGAAGTGGGAGATTTGATGAGAGTGGATGGATCAATCTAGTGAGGTGGAGTGGTTGATGAGGTGGAATATGAAGCCTCTCGATTGATGGGCACTTGATATTCAACAGTTAATTTTAGGTTTGAACAATATTGAAAAGGGTTGAGGTCGCCAAGAATAGTATTTTCAGTGCCGTTGTGTGAGAACTTGAGGCATTGATGGTAGGTGGATGGAATAGCCCTCGTGGAATGAATCCATGGGCGGCCAAGGAGGATATTGTAATGTAAATTTAGATCCAAGACATGAAATACTATGTCCTGTATTGTTTTGCCAACTCTCACTAGAAGTGAAATTATGCCTTCAGAAGAACATTCAACATCATCATAAGCTTTGATCACAATTTTCTTGGTTTGGTCAATAAAATTCTCGGAGTATCCCAATGCTTTCACTAATTTGAGTGAACAAATGTTCAGACTTGCTCCACTGTCTACTAGGAATCATCTGATCTTGTGTTTATTAACACATACTTCAAGGTGTAGAGGGTCATTATGATCATATTTTGGTGTGGAGAAGTCTTGTTCAAAGAAGGTGACATGTTGTGGCATAGCTAAGTATCTAGCCATGGCTTGAAATTCATTGACATCTAGGTTTGTAGGTACAAATGCTTCTTACAAGGCTTTATCAAGGATGGCCCTATGTTGTGGTGAGATGCGAAGGAGCTCCAAGATAGAAATTTGCATGGGAGTTTTTCCTAGTTGCTCTAGGAGGTTATATTGACCCTTTGGTTGGGATTTGTAGAAGGACCTGGAATGGTTATCTTGGTGCAATAGGTAGCAACAACACAATCTAATTTTGGCTTGTTTATAGTTATAGTGGAATGTGATCACCAAAGGGTCTCACATTAAAGATGATGGTGCTATAATCGTGTTTGACAACTACATAATTGGCATTATTTTTGTTCCCTGAACTAGAGGCTTTTAGTTTATCATGGTCTTGCAGGGATGTCTTGAATATGGTGTGATCAACATTCATCTTGGCTTGTGAATTATCAACTGAAATGGTTTTATCTTCAATAAGGTCTTGAATAATGTTCTTGAGTGTCCAACATCGATCTGTTTTGTGTCCTTTTGAATGATGGTATTCACAATATTTGTCTTCCTTCCACCACTCAGGTTTGATCAGTGAAGGTTCGTAGTTTTTGGTTTCTGGTAGTGTGATGACATTTGCTTGCAAAAGCCGTTTAAGAATTGATTTGATGGGTTCACCCAAAGGGGTGTATGTTCTCTTGGCGTGGGGAGGCCCTCTACATTGTTGATAGTTTTGGATCGCATTTAGCATTTGGTTTTTTCCTTGTGTCTGTGTGTTTGGCGTATTGGATGCATTTGACGAAGAAGGACCTTTAAGCCGAATGATTGGACCTTTGGTTGTTAGTTTGGCATCAACAACTCCATCATTTGTGACATTTTTGTTTCAGGACCAGTATTTGCTCTTGTCATTGTTAGGTTTGGGATTTTCTTTGTTGACTTTGACTAGCCCTTTTGTAATAAGACCCTTTTCAATAAGGAAACCTTTCTCAAGAATCTCCTCAAAAGTTGTGCAACATTGGATTTGAATTTGACTCATCAATTCTCCATTAAGATTTTCTACAAACATGGTGACAAGTTGTCTTTTAGGAATGTGACAAGGGAACTTGCTAACCAATCCCCGCCATCTCTGGTAGAATGAGGTAAGTGATTCCCCATATTCTTGTTTGGTTGTGCTCAATTTTGCAAGGGTGACATCATTTTTAATGTTGAAGGAAAAGTGATTGATGAATTTTTTGGCTAGTTCACCCCATGTTTTGATTCCCGATGGGAGGTGTGCAAACCAATCTAAGGCTGCTCCTATGAGGCTTCATGGGAATAGTCTCATGAGATAAGTAGGGTCATATGAGACTTCCATAAATGATGTGTTAAATTCTTGAATGTGTTCAATTGGATCCCCTGTCCCCTTATACTTTGGCAAAAGTGGTGTTGTGAAATGCAAGGGAAAGGGAGGCATGTATAGGTTTTGATCAAATGGAAAGGGGCATAGTTCCTCCATAGAATAGGTTTTCTTGTTGGTCCCCAATTTCATGTTTGTCATACGTTGTTCAAGGGAATGCATATGTTGTATCAAAAGGTCTACAAGAGATGGTGTTGTGTTGCTTTGGCTAGGCGCCATGATGTTGGTGTTAAGGTCATATGTTGGATTTGAATTGAGATTGATACTTTGAGACATAGGACCTTGGTTTCCATATGGATGTGTGTTGCTTGGGTTTGTAATGAAGTTCACATTTATATTTTTTCCAAAGGTCATGTTTACATTTGGTGTGGCATTTTGGAGTGGAGGTATGGACCCTTGATTCATGTTTTGATTTTGAAAATTTAATCCTTGGTTTGCAAATGGAGGTGTGGGACCTTGGTTGATGTTTTTCCATGAAGGTGTAGCCCCTTGATTGATATTTTGATGTGAGGAAATGTTCCCTTGGTTTATATTTGAAGGTGTAGATCCTTGGTTGGAATTTTGAAATGAAGTAAAGGTTCCTTGATTGGAATTTGAAGGTGTAGGTCCTTGGTTGGTATTTTGAAATGAAGTAGAGGTTGCTTGGGTAGAATTTTGGAATGATGGAATAGCCTCTTGATTAGTGTTTTGGAGTGATGGGATAGGTCCTTTATTTTCATTTTGATTTGGGGTTCTTCGTGAGACAATATGAACCCTTCTATATTTAGCTGGTGGGTTTTGACTTGATGAAGGGGCACTTTGAAATTGGAATAAGGAACCTTGACTTGTGTTGTGAAGTGTAGGTTTAGGACGTTGGTTTGTGTTTTGGGTCAAAGGGGTAGTACCTTGTGATGTGGAACCTTGATTGATATTTTATGGTGTGGACTTAGGACCTTGGTTTGTATTTTGGATCAAAGGTGTGTGACCTTGTGATATGGCACCTTGATTGGTATGTTGGAAAAGGGGGTTTGTGAAGGTCTTTCCCATGGTATTTGTGATATTTTTTCCTTGTGTAATGGTGTTGGTTTCCTTGTTTCCAAATGTTGAGATGCTTGGGATGTGTGTAGTAGTGGTAGTCATGTTTGTAGTTGTCCCAAGAGGTATGTTTGACATTTGTTGTGATGCGGGCATGAAAAATGCAAATGGATTTTCAGTTTCTTTCTCCACAATGGTTGATAAGTCAAAGCTTTGAGGTAATTTGGCCCCCTTTTAGCTAGTGTGTAAAAGTATCTGTTAGGGTTTGCACTAACAAGTTGATCAATCATGCTCAATATTTGTGGGTCACACTATAAGCTTCTTCAATCTATTCTTGGGTCAATTGTCTGTTGGGCTCTTCTTGGCTCATGTTTTTCCATGTTTGGTCTCTTGGTGGTGTGTCTCTTGGAGGTGTAGAATGTTTTGAATTTGTTCCAAGGGTAGTGTCATGAAAAGGGTTGCTTGAAAACTCCATGTTCTCTCTTTTGGTTTGGGACCTTGTTTCAACCATAGGAGACTTTTGCAAGTTGGGGGATAATGCAAGATGGCAATGAAACTATGCTATGTTTTTAGGTTTTTAGATTTTAGGATATGAAAATTCAAGGATGATAATGTCCAAAGAATGGGGGATAATGAATGCTAAAGGACACTAAAGATTGATTGATGTTCAAGGTGAGTGATAAGGTGACTAGATGACACTAATGGAAGATCAAGGTAATAATGCAACTAAGGTTAAAATGAAATTAAGCTATGTTTTTGTGTTTTTGGAGTGTAAGGATGCAAAAGGATTAAGACTAAGGGAAAGTGAGCTATTTTTTGCATTTTTGGAATAAGGGTGCAAAGTACAATCTAAGCAATATGATTCTAAATGTGAATAAGGAAATGCTAAGGAATCCTAAAATCTTAAACAAAGGGTGGCAATCAAGCTAATGTGAACCCAAGATAATAATTCCAAGTGTCATTGACCATTTGTGATAACCAAGGAGATTATTTTGATAAGGTTGAGTCTAGGCTAGAACAAAGGCTTAAGACTCAAATGTGATAAGGGTGATAATGACAAGGATTGATAATATGAAGGATAATTGTCAATGAAAAATAGAATATGCAACCACGAATTTCCAAAGGCTCAAAGGTATCCCTATGTTCAAAATCTGAAGGTACAAATGCAACTTAAGAGTCAAGGTCTAATTTATGCAATGCAAAGGTTTGAGGAATGCAACCTATAATGCAATGTGTTTCTAATGGGAATGTCTAAGATGGACTGGTAAAATTTGCAAGTCTCTGGTTTATCAGACATAGGTCACTATGGATTTGTATTGATTAGATTTTAGACATAGATTTTAGGAATTTTTGTTTAGCAGACAGTTGTGGTTTAGTTTTCAATAGGTGTGTCACACAGTTGCGGTTCAAGTTGTCAAATGCGGCTATGTTTTTGGAAAATGTGTTACAAAAAGTCAGTTGCAGTTTTCTAGCTTACAGTTGTGACTCACAGTAATAGTTGTAGGTTTGTGTCTGATAGTTGCAGTTCCAGAATGTTTTTTTTTTATAGTTTTGATATTTTGCAATGGTTTTGATCCAATTTTTTGATTGTTTCTAATGAAATATGACTGGAAAATATAACAGACAGTATCAAGCACTTTTTTTTGGTATGGTTTGATGTGAGAACATTTTGTTTTTGAGAAAACAAGCACAATCCTAGTTGGAAAGGGTTTATATACTTGGTATAGGCCCATTGAAATACCCTGGATCAGTGTTGAATACCTCTCCTTCTCGAGAGTGGATAGCCTAGAAGTTTGGTGGAACTGGCTCCCCTCCACGATACTCACTTCTACGGGCACACCAACTTCAAATTCCCGAGTTGTCACTTCTTGAGAACTGCTATATCTACTCAAGGGAGTTAGTAGTGAGTAACTTCAAGCATGTTATTGTACCCTGCACCATACCAAGCAACGACCAAAAAGCTAGGCTTCTAAAAACAAGAGGGTTCTAGTAAATATTCGGGGACATGACACCTCACAAGCATCCAACAAGCCAATTAAGGCTTTAATCACTCTACTAGGGGCTCTTATACCTTTAAAAGAAAAGGTAGGTACCCTGTTTTGAATGATACTACATGACTAAGGCCTACATACCATGAGGACTTGACAGTTTAGTCTCATCCTTTTATATATTGGCCCGAGTGAAAAAATGGTTGGAGTCATTCCCTCTTGCGAGGAAGACCCCTCTAAGGTATAAAAACAAAAATAGATGGGTTTGGCTTTATGATCACCAAGTTTGCACAAGGTGAGAGCATAATACCTACCATCCTTAAAAAACTAAGACATGTGGTTCATTTACCCTCTAATTAAATCTATGTGAGAAAGACAATCATTCTTTTTAGAGCACCAAATGAAATGTTATCTAATCTAAAGCAAACAAGATTGTGGTTTCAAAATAAAGCCTTGGACATTCGAACCTACAAAACCATGTATTAGTAGTTTCACAAAATGATCTTGGACCAACAAGAAAGCTAAAAAAACTAAGTTAGTGCAAGAGATTTAAAACCAAACTAAAAATAAAAAGTCAATAGCTAACTAAACTAGAAAATGAAGAGACTAAATTGAACTAAGAAAAGAACCTAAAGGATGTTGCAGGTATGAGCAAGTTTGATGGTGTTGTCATTAATGTTGCCATTGATGTCAACACAGTTCAATATGTTTCAGATTGTACATGTATGGCTGAGATGTTTCTGAGATGTTGTGAGTATATGGAGCTATCTTTATAGTATTGCAGATGTGTTGGTTTGATAAGTTTCCAACTACTTTTGAGAAAATTAAATAAAGAAGAGAAAACAAAATGTTGAAAGTGTTCAAAATATGCTCCGGTATGTACTCTGCATTTCTCCTGTGTTGATCCTATGCTTGTGCACACCTGAAGGTTTGATAATGGTGATTTAGTGGTGATATCTCCTAAGTTTTAGTCTCTGGTGTGATGGTATGTGAAAGTTGCGTTCATCAGTATGTGAACTGTTCTGGCAGAGTTGGTATTCTGCGGACTAGGAAAAATATTGTTGCTCTGTAATTTTTTCTCTATTTTATTTCAGATCTTGTGGATCTGGAATTTTTCTTGTGAAGGTCTTTTCTGTGCTCTAGAAAAGAGGTTTGAGGATTGGTGATCCGGAAGTCATGTTTTAGTAATTTAGTGTGAAGTTTATACAGTTTGGATGAATTGGTGAAAGATGTTCAGTGGTTGAAGTCTGTTGTTTTGATGTGGATGTATCTAGAAGATTCTGAGATGTATTCTCATGCTTAAGGAAGCATGTTGTTGCATTCGTGTGTCATCTTCTAGTTGGGAAGCGTGTACATCAATGATTATTTGAGTTTTCATTAGGTTTGGCTGACCTAGTGTTTACACTTCATTCAAAGAATAAAATCAATCTGAGGAAGCGTGTGATTGATCTGAGACATTATTTTTTTGATTTAGGTTAAACGTTTTATTGGTCCACTCTCATTCCAGTCCACCACGGGAATTTTGAGTTGCCGACCTATTTTGAATTTATGAAATGAGGTATTTGTGGTCGACCTTAGAGAAAGTTTCTAAGGTTGAGGATGGTATAAAAGAAATTCAAAGTGTGAAGAGTTGTATGACAGAGTGATGCAAAGTGACGAAAGTAAGCCATAAATCATAAGAGAAAAAGTGTGTGAGTGAGTTGTGATAGCAGTTTTTCAGTTTGTTGAAGGCAGTGAGCTGAAGGTTTCTGCAATCCTGCAGATGTGCATTAATTGCTATGGTGGATCTTTTGTTCTCTTTTGTATCTGTAGGCAATGAGCCTCCCTATTGGAATGTGAATCCTTTCTATAGGTAGTGAGCCTTTGTATTTGGACAGTGAGTCATCTTCTAGGCAATGAGCCCTTGGCAGCAAGCCTTTGTTTTATAATCTTTTATATTATGAGTTAACCCTCACCATGGTTTTTCCCTCATTGGGTTTTCCACGTAAAAAATTTGGTGTTCATTGTGTTTATTTTCTTTTTGTTATTTGTGTTTCATGCTCTTACTTAATAACATAATAGTGTGGTTGTGGAATTAGTAAGTGTTGAAGTTTTAATTTTGAATTGTGTGACAACTGATTCACCCCCCTTCTCAGTTGTCCTGCACCTGTTTAACAATTGGTATCAGAGCTTTGGTTCCTTCTTGTTGAGCTTAACCACTTAAGGAAGATCTGATGGTGCATAAGTTGGTGATCCCTATGTTTGATGGAACTAACTACAATGATTGGAAGGGACATATGAAAGGATATATTATCTCCTTTGGTTTTAAGACTTGGAAGGCTATTGAGACAAAGTATACACCCCCGTCTGGTGGTCTTACTATTGTAGATGAGATCTCTGCTTATGAAGAAAATGAGAAGGTGAAGTATGCTATTTGTAGTGGTTTATCTAAAAATGAGTGAGTGAAGGTTTCTTCTTTAGAAACCACATATGAAGTCTGGAAGAAGTTGGAGGATATGTATGAAGGAAATAAAAGAGTGAAATTGACAAAGAAGTTGGCGGTGAAGTGCAAATTTGTGAATCTAAAGATGGAAGAAGTTGAAGAATTTACAAGTTTCTTTAAGAGAGTTGAATTGACTATAAATGAAGTTAGAAATAAAGGAGGAAAACTATCAGATGAAGATATAATTGAGAAGATCTTGATAACCTTACTGGAGTGCTACAGTGATAAGATCTCAGTCATTGAAGAAGTATATAGTCTTAAGACTTACACTTTGGAACAGTTGTTCAACACCTTCCAAGCATTTGATTTGACAAAGTTCTGGAAAGAAGACAAGATAGAAGAAAAGACAAAAATGACATTTAAGGAATTGAAGATTGAAGAGGAACCAGATAGTGATGGTGTTGATGAGTTGGAAGCAAACTTCACTAGGAAGCTGAAGAAAGGAACCGGAAAGTATAAAGGTATGTTTCCCTTTAAATGTTTTAGTTGTGGTAATATTGTTCATTATGCTTCGAGATGTTGGAATAGAGTTGTGCATAAGAAGAACAAGGATTATAAGGATAAGGATAGGAAGGATAAGAAATATAAGAAGTTGTACTATGCTAAAGAAGAAGCAGAAATTTATGATGATGAATTTGAAAATGAGGTTGATGATACTGAATGCTTATTCTTAGCTTTGGAAAGTAAATATGTATCCACTAACCCTGGAAAATGTGTGAGTAAGAAGGCTCTGGAGAGTAAGAGAAATAGGATGGTAGGTACTTTGGTTACCATTTTTCATGCAAGAAAGGATGAAGACTACAGTATAATTGATAGTGGATGTTCTAATCACATGACCAAAGATAAGAGTAAGTTCACTAAACTTGAGAAATATGATGGTGGTTTAGTTATGTTTGGTAATAATTCAGGAACAAAGATCTATGGGAAGGGTTCAATTAGTTTTGATGGAGTGCATAGTACTGATGATGTATATTATGTGAAGGGTTTAAGGAATAACCTTTTGAGTGTTGGTCAGATGTGTAGCAATGGTTTTAAACTTGTGCTTCAAAATAATACCTATGAAATCAAAAAAGGATCTAGGAGTGGAGATATGATTATTGCTAGAAGAAGAACTCATGGAAATATCTATCAGTTGAAAGGATTTGATGGTTGTTTCCTTGTATCTCAAATAAGTGAAAGTTGGTTATGGCACCAGAGAATGGGACATGTGAATTTTGATAAATTTGTCAAGATCATTGCAAAAGAGATTGTTTGAGGACTACCTAGAATCACAAGACTTGGTAATGTTATTTGTAGAAGTTGTCAATTGAGGAAACAAACAAGATGTAGCTTTAAGGGAAAAGAACATTCTACTACCAAAATGTTGGAGTTAATTCATATTGGTCTCTGTGGTCTGACTAGGACTGGAAGCCTGAATGGTGATAGATATTTCATGTTGCTTATTGATAATTATACTCAAATGCCATGGGTTGCTTTTCTTAGAGAAAAGACTTAAGCTCTGGATAGGTTTAAGGTATTCAAAGCAAGAGTGGAAAATGAAGTAAACTTGAAAATAATGTGTTTGAGATCTGATAGAGGTGGAGAATTCACCGTTGGTGAATTTAATGCATTCTGTGAACATGGCATAAGAAGATAGTTTTCTGCTTCGAGAACCCCTCAGTAGAATGGAGTAGTTGAAAGGAAAAACTGAACAATATAGGAAGCTGCTAGAACCATGATGAAAGAATCAAATGTACCAGATTCCTACTGGAGAGAAGTGATACATACTATTTTTTATGTTCTTAATAGAGTTCAGATCAGACACAATAACACTAAGACTTCTTTTGAGTTATGGACTAGTAAGACTCCTACATTGAAGTATTTCAAGGTATTTGGAAGTAGATGTTATATTAAAAGAGATGATGAAAATCTTGGAAATTTTGATGCTAGATGTGATGAAGGAATCTTTTGTGGATACTCTACTACCAGCAAAGCATACAAATTCTTTAACAAAAGATTGAAAAAGATTGTTGAAAGTGCTAATGTGAAAGTTGATGAAGACATACGCAGACCTATTGAGATTAGTTAAGTTGAACCCGATGATCCCATATGTGGGCCTGTACCTAAGGAGAAGAAGGAGAATGAAGAAGAAGATAAAGAAAAAAAAGTGGAAGAAGAAGGAGAAGAAGAAAATGAACTGGAACTTGCTGTCAGAACTCCTAAGTATGTTTAGAAGAATCATCTGGAGGATCAAATAATTGGATATAAAAGTGAAGGTGTGAAGACAAGAAGTAGAATTGTAGCTGAGGTAAATTTGTGTCTATTATCTAAAATTGAACCCAAATATGTAAGTGAAGCATGTGAAGATGAGAGTTGGATGAGAGCTATGAAAGAATAATTGCAGCAGATAGAAAAGAATCAGACATGGGAACTAGTCCCTAGGCCTGTGAATAAAAATGTGATTGGTTCAAAATTGGTGTTCCGGAATAAGCTGAATGAAAGTGGAGAAGTTGTAAGGAATAAGGAAAGATTGGTATGCAAGGGATATTCACAAGTTGAAGGTATAGATTTTGAAGAAAAATTTTCCCTTGTGGCCAAAATGGAAGCTATAAGGATTTTTTTGGATTTTTTTACCACAAAGACTTCAAAGTGTATCAGATGGATGTTAAGTCAACATTTCTGAAGGGTGAGTTGGAGGAAGAAGTGTACATGGAGAAACCTGAAGGGTTTCAGTTGTCTGAAAAACTAGACATGGTTTGTAAGTTGAAGAAGGCATTGTATGGACTGAAGCAAGCTCCCAGAGCTTGGTATGCAAGTCTGGACAAATATCTGACAAATCAAGGATTTAGAAAAGGTTCTATTGATAGAAATCTTTACTTCAAATTGCAAGAGTTGTTGAAGAATTTTGGGATGGATGATTCAAAACCGGTTTGTACTCCTATGGTAACAAGATGTAAACTGAGCAAAGATGATGAATCTACTAAGATTGATCAGAGCAAATATAGATCTATGATTGGTGGATTGCTGTACCTTACTGCTACAAGACTATACATTATGCATGTAGTGTGTTTAGTTGCCAGATTCCAAGCAAATCCTCAAGAGGCACATGTTGTAGCTATAACAAGGATATTTAGATAACTGAAAGGTACATTGGATTATGGACCATGGTATCCTAAGAGTAATGATTTCACCCTAAGTGCTTATATAGATGTTGATTGGGCTGAATGTGTAGATGACCAAAAGAGTACCAGTGGTGGTGCTTTCTTCCTTGGTGGAAGATTAGTTTCATGGTTGAGCAAAAAGCAACAATCGGTTTCGTTATCCACAACAAAATTAGAATATATTGTTGCAACATCCTACTGCACACAGGTTTTATGGATGAAGCAGACACTGAAGGACATTGGTGTGGTATGTGATAAGCCTATTTCTATTTTTTGTGACAAAACAAGTGCAATAAACAATTCAAAGAACCTGGTTATGCATTCAAGAACAAAACACATATCCATCAAGTATCATTTTCTAAGAGAAAAATTGTTGGAGAATGAGGTCAGATTGGAATATGTTACAGCAAAGGAACAAATTGCAAACATACTTACTAAGGCTCTTCTGGAGGATAATTTTAAGCATCTTAGGAAGATGTTGGGGGTCATTGGCCCTCTGAACTAGGTGCACATGAAGGTGCATCAGTCCAGTGAATTCACAAATTCTTCATTTATCTAGACTGATAAATAGGTCTACTCTGCAGGGGGAGTAGAAATGGTTTTCATTGTTGCAGTATGAGTGTGTTCCTAAGGGGGAGTAATCAGAGTTGTTGATTTTTTCCATTGATTTCAAAGAGGGAGAGAAAAGTCATGTGAAAAATATTTCTCCCAGTATTGTGAAGGATGATGTTGTCTTTGATGGTTTTTCACATCATGTGTTGCCATCAATGACAAAGGGGGAGATTGTTGCAAGCATGAGAAAGTTTGGTGGTGTTGTCATTAATGTTTTCATTGATGTCAACACAATTTAGTATGTTGCAGATTGTACATGTATGGCTGAGATGCTACTGAGATGTTGTGAGTACATGGAGCTGTCTTTATAGTGTTGCAAATGTGTTGGTTTGATAAGTTTCCAACTGCTTTTGAGAAAATTAAGTAAAGAAGAGAAAACATAATGTTGAAAGTGTTTAGAATGTGCTCTCGTATGTGCTCTGCATTTCTCCTGTGTTGATCCTATGCTTGTGTGGACCTGAAGGTTTGATAATGGTGATTTAGTGGTGATATCTCTTGATTTTAAGCCTCTGGTGTGATGGTATGTGAAAGTTTCATTCACTGATATGTGAGCTGTTCTGGCAGAGTTGGTATTCTATGGACTGGGAAAAATATTGTTACTCTGCAATTTTTTCTTTGTTTTGTTTCAGATCTTGCGGATTTGGAATATGTCTTGTGAAGGTCTTTTTTGTGCTATTGCAAAGAGGTTTGAGGATTGGTGATCTGGAAGTCATGTTTCAATAATTCAGTGTGAAGTTTATAGAGTCTAGATGAACTGGTGAAGGATGTTCAGTGGTTGAAGTCTGTTGTTTTGTTGTGGATGTATTTGGAAGATTCTAAGATGTATTCTCATGCTTAAGGAAGCATGTTGTGGCGTCTGTGTGTCATCTTCTAGCTAGGAAGCATGTACATCAGTCATTATTTGTGTTTTCATTAGGTTTGGACGACCTGGTGTTTACACTTCATTCGAAGAATAAAATCGATTTGAGGAAGCATGTGACTGATCCAAGACATTATTTTTCAATCTTGGTTAAACGATTTATTGGTCCACTCTTATTCCTTTCCACCACGAGAATTTTGAGTTGCCGACCTATTTTGAATTTATGAAATGAGGTATTTGTGGCCAACCTTGGAGAAAGTTTCTAAGGTTGAGGATGGTAAAAAGTCAAAGTCGAAGTGTGAAGAGTTGTATGACAGAGTGATGCAAAGTGACGAAAGTAAGCAACAAATCATAAGAGTAGAAGTGTGTGTGTGAGTTGTGATAGCAATTTTTCAGTGTGTTGAAGGCAATGAGTTGAAGGTTTCTGCAATCCTATGGATGTGCATTAATTTTTGTGGTGGATCTATTGTTCTCTTTTGTATCTATAGGCAGTGAGCCTCCCTGTTGGACCGTGAGTCCTTTCTGTAAGCAATGAGTCCTTAGCAGTGAGCCTTTGTTTTATAATATTTTATATTGTGAGTTAACCCTCACCGTGGTTGTTCCCTCGTTGGGTTTTCCATGTAAAAATTTGTTCATTGTTTTGATTTTCTTTCTGTTGTCTGTGTTTCATGCTCTTAATAACAGAACAGTGTGGTTGTAGAATTAATTAGTGTTGAAGTTTTAAGTTTGAGTTCTGTGAAAACTAATTCACCCCCCCTTGTAGTTGTCTTGTTCATGTTTAGCAAAGGAAACTAAAAACTAAGAGCTCAATTTTTTTTTTGCTTCAAAAGAAACAGTTTTTTGGGAGCCCCACTCCAAAGCTACACACTACAAACAGAAATTCAGTAACCCAGAAGCCCTGTTCTACTTGCTCAACCCAAAAGAAAAATCAAATGATCTTAAGACAAAAAAATTTCCAAGTAGAAAAATGTGTCGTTTCTTTTCTCAATTGTGTCGTTGCATTGCATCACACGAAGTCGATTTCGTCGCGCTTTTGAATTCAAATTTCCCGCCCATGGAAAGCTTTTGTAGATGCGTCATTTTTGGATGAGTGCATCATTACATTTGTCAAATGTGTCACTTCCTTCCAAATTTGTCGCTGTGCTTAACAATTGCATTGTTTCGTACCTAAAATCTGCAAAAAACAAGCAAAATTCGTACAAAAAATTTGCACAAAACAATGTTCGCGTCGGGTTCAAAAATGTAAGATGGGGTTAGAGAATTCATAGCCTAGAATAAGTGATAGCCAACACTTCTAGACTATTAACCACACCTAAACAAGAGAACACAAATAAAAGAGAGCAATAAACTAAAAGCAAGTAAATGAAACACTCCCCATTATGGTTGATTACTTCTCTTGTCTCTCCTTCTTATGCAATCTTTGACCTCAGATTTTGTAGTAAACTTGTGCAAGTACCTGCAAATAGTAAGCAAGAAAGTTGGAGATGAAAATGGTTGTTAAGTTGAAAATGGGAGAGGAAGGTTGCTTTTATAGACAACTATTCGAATGGACGACTAGGATCGATCTTTTAGAAAGATTCCAAGATCAACAAATGAGAGTGCATGAGAGGGAGGTTACGAAATGGATGGCCAATATTGAAATTCTAGAAATATGCTTGAGATCAACGGTTGAGAATTGATGCACCAAGAATATGCCATCCTTGGAAGAATTATGACAAGTATGACATCGATGGCTATGATGCCTGATGGCTATGACAACAATGAAAGCTATGATAGGGGTTAATGATAGTGCATCTTTGACCAGAAAAGGTGCATAAATAATTTATTCAAAAATGGAGGAAAGGGACAAGTGGCAAATAAATAATTTATTCAAATTATTTATTTGGAGAAAATGAAAGATGGAGCATTTAATTAAATGGAGAGAGATGGAAATTAGTCATGGATAATTGATTTGGATCATTTATTCAAAAGAGAGGAATGGCACATAATTAAATAATTTCGACAATTATTTAATTATAGAAGAATAAAAGGTCAAATAATAATAATTATTATTAGACTATAGATGAAAGATAAATAATTAAATAAATAATGATTTATTTAATTATTGAAGAAAGGGGTATATTAGTGATGCAATTAAATAATTTTAATTGGTCAGGAAAGAATAGAGATGAGAAGGTGAATTAATTAAATAATTAAAAGTTATTTAATTAATAGAGGAATATGATCAAACATAATTGAATAATTAAAATTATTCAATTATCGAAGGATGACAACCAAGAAAAATGACACTCGCAGACTTAGGACATTTTTCAGTGTCTACAGGGCTTAAGGTTAGGCTCCTAACTGGAGTTAGCCTCCACTAAAGGTTCAACATTTTCCCCGACATTTTGATTCTCAAAATCCTATCTAGCTGCCAAGGGATTGCCATGTCGGTTCATAGTAAGAGAATGTTTATAAAGAGCGAGCATTAGGCCTTGGTGCAGGGGAGGGTTCACACCCTTTTCTATGCTTTGTTGCAGAGAGGAGATAAAATAAAATGGAAAATTTATACGCTCATTGTGGCGAATATGATTCAACAGAGGAAAGTGATATGCATAAACCGTCATATATCTACCTATAAGAGTAAAATAATGCATCACAAACATACTGACCAGAGAATAGGGTGAAGGGAGTTTGAGCCATGCATACCTGTTTTGAAGCCTAGGATATTTTCACCATCATGGAGGAAGTTATCAACAAAGGACTGGTAATCAGCTCTGCTCTTCTTCACCACCTTAATTCCTTGATTTTACAGTCTCCTTGCCTCTGCTATGAACTGGTCCGTCACCTCAAATCTAGCAGCTCCTATAGCCACATTCCTCTTTCTCTATGAGTTGGTGAATTTCGTCGTGAGGCACTCATTGTACCCTTTCATGGCTTCAAAAAAAGGCACCATTCTCGCACTGCTAAATAGCCTCCAAAGATAAGTGTTTTTCCTTAGAGCCTAAAAATTTGGTGGTTCAGTTCACTTTTGAGGCCCACCCATTTTAGAGCACTATAAGCTTTTAGGATTAATTTTCTACGATCCTTTCCTCATAACACCATGACACCCTAGCAGCCTTCTAATCTTGTAGAACATTCTTTTGCTCGTGGTTTGAAAATAATCTCTTTCAGAAATGGAGTTCGAGAAATTTCTTAATGAGATGGTCATTATCCCATTTCCTCGGGAAAAAAATCATTATTATCTTTACAAATAATAAGCGAATCTTGATTATTTGTAGCAAGTTGATCTTCAAATTGGAGGTTAGGTTTGAAATAAGGCACATCACTACACTTGGATTTGACACTAGCCTTTTCATTGATAAAATCCATGTGATCTATTATATTCTCGAGAATGAAATAATAATTTTGTTTCTCACTTGAGGATATCTTCAAGCTCATAGATATACCAATATTATCATCATTATACTAAGAGCCCTTTATGACACAAGAGTGCATAATCCTCCTATGTTGATTCCTTTTCTCAACTTTATAATTTATACAAATTTTCATATTTTCTTTGAGCACTTTGTCTTTCAATGACAAAGGAAATTGGCTATAATCCCAATAGCTCCACCTATTACACTTAAGTACTTCGTTGGTCGCATAGTTAGCTGAGAGGTTTCCTTCTCTAAACACATGTTGTATGCAACAATGAGTAAATAAACTCATTAGGGACTTGCAATTGTCAATATTGTCTTTTAATTTCCAAGGGGTCACGACACCACCATTCAATATGTCCACAATTAATTTAGAGTCTCTTTCCAAAATTACCTTCTTAAGACCATATTCTCTTAGATTCTTTATACCTCCCAAAACAACCATTGCCTCTGATTTATTATTGATGCAAACTCCCAGTTTTACCATAAGCCACAATGTAGTCACCTAGATGGTTTCTTAGTAGACCTCCCACCCCAGCCAAGCCAGGATTACATTTTGAGCACCCATCAAAATTGCATTTAATCCAATCCCTTTTAGGAGGGACCCAAACAATAGCCTTCCTAGCCAAAATCATGGCCCAATTAAAATTAGTAAGGTCCTTCTTAAGACCCTAGACTTGCTTGATTCTCAATTCTTTATAGGTCGGCCAGAATTTTGAGAAGTTGTATCCTCCAACTTCCATATTTTCCTGTATTTGGGCCTTAATGATCATGTTGGCCTCATAGATACTTCTCTCAGCCTCCCTAAAAATCATATTATTCCCCTCCTTCCAAATTCCCCAAGTTATGAAAAAGGGGTTTGATTCTAGAGTTCCATTATGACCTTATGGGAGAAAGGATAGTTGGACTGGCTTTCAATAAATGTCTTCACTATTGGGGGAAAAACCCAATCAGTGAACAACAATGGGAGGAAGAATGAAAAAACTTCTCTAGAGTACTGACAGTGGAAGAAAAGATGCATTACAAACTCTTCATCCTACTTACAGAGGATACATCTATTGACAAGCTTAAATCCTCTCCTCACAAGGTTATCTATAGTTAGAATTCTGCTATGTGAAGCAGCCCACCAGAAACAGTTGAATTTCAAAGTAAGGTTTTTTATCCACACTTTGTCCCGGTGAAGGTCTTTATAGTCTATTAGAGGTTTCTCCAGATCCTTATAAGCATGTTTAACTGAGAAGTAGCTAGAAGTGTTCCCCTTCCACAACCATTCACCTTTCCATTGGAGAACCAAGTCTCCTCAATGAGGCTATGTAACCTTTGCAGAATCAACTCCCAATTAATCTATCTCTGACCTCTCAAGTTGGCACTCCTAAATAGCATGTTAAATTCCTTTCATTTTAGTTCTTCAAACTCCCAATTGATATAGTTCACCACCTTTTTACCACATATTCTTATCATGATTTATTTAATGGGATTGAAGCCTTCTAAGGAACAGAGAGGGGAATCCTCAATCCAAGGGTCTTTCCAAAAGTCAATGCCTTTTCCATTGCCAATCCTCTTTCTCACACTCATTTTTAGCACATTTTTTATTTTGATAAGATGGTTCTAGAAAACTGACCCATTAGGCAGATCAGTTGTAGAGAGGAAACAACCCGGGTCTTTGTTCTTTAGATATTTATCTTGGAAAATCTTCACCCAATCCTTAGACCCTTCCAAGAGATTCCATCCCATCTTAGCAGTAAAGGCTTTGTTAAACAGTTTGATTCTCCTTATCCCCATACCTCCAACATTTTTAGGAGTACACACTTTCTCCCAACTAACCAATGCCAATCTCTTTTTCTCTTATGTTCCACACCACATGAATCTTCTCTGAATCTATTTTGATATTCTGTAGAGAAGCCTTTAGCAATTATATCTTCCCAACTAAGCTTAGAATTTTACCTTTCGAACCTACCAGCTTTTTTTGGACTCTTTCAATTAGATGATTCCAATAGTTATTATCCAGCTTTCTTGAGATTAGAGGTAGCCCAAGGTAGGTCACAAGTAGAACAACTTCTTGACAACCCAAGATCCTCACCACTCTTTCCTTCACTACATGATCGACATTGAAGAAATCTATCTTTATTTTATCATAGTTAATATGCTAACCAAAGACAAAAGCATAGTCATTTAAAAAATATTTCCATTGGCTAGCTTTTCCAACTGATCCTTCACCAAATAGGATAGTATCATCAACAAAATGTTGGTGACAGTTAGGCAGGAGTGACGAAGTAGCTTTAACACCTTTAAGGGCCTTAAAGTCAATTAGCTTTTGGATATTCCTTTGAAAGACCTTAGCAAAAATTATAAATAGATAGGGGGAGAGGGGGTCTCTATGTCATAAGCCATGACCACATGAGAAGAAACCCTGGGGGACACCATTAACAAGAACCAAGCACATAGGGTAGGTCACATAGGCAGTGAGCAACTAAAGGAATCTATCCTCAAACCCAAATTTCCTTAGAACAACAAAGACAAATGGCCAGGAAAATCTATCATAAGCATTAGAGATATCAATTTTCAAGGCCATCCCGACATTTTACTAAGATACATTGAGTGAAGGATTTCATGGGTAGTGATAACAACATCTAAAATATTCCTACCTTGGACAAAACCTTTTTGATTCAGGGCTATCATTTTGCATAACAGTTTTAAGTTTGTTCAAAAGAAGCATAGAGAATATTTTATAGACAATGTTGTAGAGGCTAATGGGTCTAAAGTCCTTAACAGAAAATGCTTCTTCTTCCTTAGGGTAAGGGAAATAAAGGTACCATTCAATTGACTTAGGAGCCTCTCTGATCTAAATAAATCTGTAGAAGCATTGAATAAGTCAATCTTAACTATATCCCAATAAGTTTGAAAAAGGGCTAGGGGGAATCCATAGGGTCTTATGGCTTTGTAAGCCCCAAAGGGGAAAAAAACCTATTTAACTTCCTCCATAGAAACAACATTGGACATAATCTTAAGGTCTTGCTCAAATATAACTTTAGGAAACGCTTCAAGGAAATCATCATATACCTTATTAGCATCCCCTTGGGCATTCTGGAAGGAGGAAAATAAGTTAACAACTTCCTCAACAATTTCTTTTTCAGTTGAAACCATGGAGCCATCTTCTTTCTTGAGCATTCTTATCCTATTCCTGCTTCTGTGTTTCATGGTAGATTGGTGGAAGAATTTGGTGTTGTAGTCTCCTTCAGTAAGCCACTGGACAAGAGACTTTTGCTTCCAGAAAATCTCCTCCTGTTTGTTGATCTTAAACCATTGAGATCTTAGATCACATTCTTGAATGCAAATCACATCATCCACAATGTTGGCCTCCATTTTATCCTACGCTTCCTTTAAGTTATTTCCCAGGGATTTTTTAGTTTCAAAGATATTACCAAAGGTAACTTTATTCCATCCTTTCACTCTTTGCTTGATTCTTCTTAGCTTCTCCACCAAAAAAAACATGGGGGTGCCTCCCATAGGTTCAATCCACCATTTTTTATTAAATCAACAAAATCAGGATGAAGGATCCACATTATTTCAAATCTAAAAGGGAAAGGACCTTTATTGTGATCAACATTTCTTTTAAGTACAATAGCATTATGGTCTGATCCAGATCTTGGGAGAGCAGAAAGAGAGACATATTGGAAAATATTCCAATTTGAAGAGATGAGAAACATATCTAAATTTACTTGAATCAATTTATTACCAAGCCTTCTATTGGACCATGTGAATTTATAGCCCTGTAGTGGAATATCAAAAAGCCCAGCAAAATTTAAGAATCCATCCAACTCCATTATACTATCAATATAATCATCTAGCTCTCCCGACTTTTCAGAGGGTAGAAGAGGGGAGTTGAAGTCACCTCCCAACATCTAATATTCATCCTGTCTACTTTTAATAACATCATTCAAAGAATCCAAAAGCTGCAATTTGTCCTTGCTTAAGTTGGATGCATATATATTGATTAAGTTCCATTTCTCCTGAGAAGAAGGATCTTCCAAAGAAACCATTAGATTGTTCCTTCCAACAAAGCCCAAAGTACCTTTGAATTTTGAAGGATTCCAAAGAGTAACTATACCCCTCAAGGCTCCTTCAACCTCACTAACAAAGTAATTTGCACTAGGAATTTTTTTTTAAATCGCCTTGTCAAAGGTCTCTTTCTTCATTTTGGTTTCTTGAAGAAGCAAAACAATCACTTTATCATCCACAATACAAGTTTTAACCAAAAAATGTTTATAAGGGCTATTAAGGCCCCTAATATTCCATGAGAGAAAATTCATTAAGGAAACAAAATAGGTACAGAAACACCAGAAGGCCTTTGTAAAAATAGCTAGGACTACTTCTTTTTAGACTTTGATCCCATGATTGAGTCCAAGGTTCTTTGTTTGCCAACAATCACATCCCTTACAGTATATTTGTTCCTGGATTCCTTTTGGAAGGTCTTCCAACCTTGTTCCCCCACCTATGTTTGATTTATTTTTCTTTTTTGACTTATTTGGAGCTTGTCGCCATTCTTCCTCATCTTCTCTATCATTGGGGTGAGGGGGAAAACCCAGAATGGCCAGGGATTCACTCAAGTTTCCACCCTCCTTCTAAGACAAAAATAAAATATCACCCAAGGACATAGCAGGGGCTAAAGACACAATTTCTCCATCTTCCATCCCTTCCCCTTCATTAGCAATAAGAACATCTTCCTTTTGGAACAAGAAGTTGGCCTCCTTATTGTATTTTCCCATCTCTTCATTAAATTTTGGCCTTTCCTCCTCTTCCTTTGGGTTTCTTTTCTTCATAAAATTTTGGGTTGGGATTCTTTCTTTTGGGTTTACATCCTTGGAATCCTTACTATCCATAACTTTGGAAAGAGCAAGAGGCTCGATGGGGGAAGCAACCAAACCACTAGAAGGAGCATCATTCTCTTGGGGGGAAACTTCCTCTTGGATAGGGGATTCCTTAAGAGGGAAGACAACATAGACATCTGAGAAATCTTAGGCTCCTACTCAGTAAGAGATTGCAAGACATCATTGGGAACCTAGCAAACCTTTTACTACAAGAATCAATCAAATGACCAAATTTATTGCAAAGCTGGTAGAATTGACAAGCATTTTCATATTCAAGAGGTTGGGAATAGTTTTCGAATTTTGACTTTAGAAGAACAAAGGTTGGCAGAACCGTATTAACAACATTAACACAAATATGGGCACAAACTAGTCTTGACTTTTCTTGTGCTATCTTGTCAATCACTAAGAGACTTCCAAAAGAGTTAGCTATCCATTTCAAGATACCCATCTCCCAAAATTCAAGGGGTAACCCAGGGAGGCGAACCCAAGTAGGAGCCATAGCCCCTAGGTCTGTAGAAGGGTCGAAACCTAGTTTCCATTTGCAAAGAGAGAGGAAGTTCTTAAAGCCAACATCATAGGCCTAGGGGCCACCCATAATCACTTTTAACATGTCTTCATAAACCACAAAGAAGAAAAGGAAAATACCTTTTGGCATAGCATTGATAGAGACACTGCCTTTTAGGTTCCATATTGAAGTAGCCTAGAGATGAACCTACTCAATATTTAGTCGATAGGCCAAAAACTTGCCAACTAATGCCAACATGATTCTATCCATTTCCTTCATCATCAAAGCTTTAGGGATGTCAAATTCCTAGCCAGTGATAGAGTAGGAAGCAGACTTTGAAAACCTTTTTCCCATAGCTGGCGAGCTGAAACCCACCAGTTTTTCCATAAAAGATACCAGTTCTTCTTCAGAAAAGAAAGAGTCTAACCCAAGAGTCAGGGACAGAGGTGACTTGCTAGAAGTACCCCCAGTCCTTCCCCCAGGAGAAAGGACAGATGTACAAGGAGGCAAACCAACATGGGTAATATCAACATTGGAAGCTACCAAAGTAGACACTGCACTAGACAAAGGGACAACATTCCTGGAATGGGGAGCCTTCCGGGGCCCTTGCTCGACTAGACCATGATGCAGTCAAATCAATGTAGGAACAAAAATATTCAAAACAACAAGAGCGGGAAAGTTGCAGAGTGAGAGTTGAGCCTTGTAAAAATATATGTTACAAAATGGTGAGCAAGACATTTACAGAACAAGCACAACATGAATTATTAAACATTTTTTTGATGATACTTTGTATTTTGATTTCATTCAAGAGAGTCAACCATTTTCTCAAGTGAATTTAGGGCAATTTGATGTTGTAGATTTTGTACTTTATGGTGCTTTTGAAACCCTTGATAAGAGTGATTTTGATATGGATGAGGATTTTCATTGAAATCTTCCAAGTGAAAAGATGCACTAAAACCTTGATTAGGGGAATCCATAGTTGATATATCATTGATATTTGTGGCATATGATGTCCCCATGGGTGTATAGAGTGGAACTAGATTTGGGTAATAGATTGAAATGTTTTGGGGATGTTATGGTTGCGTGGTTGGGATGTTTTCATGCTCAAAACCATAAAGTATGAGTGATGTTTGATGTTTTTTAAGATGATGCTAATTTTGAGACTCAAAGTGTAGAAAACTTTTACCGATATTTTGCTTTGTTTTTCTAGAGGATATGTTGACGATCTACTTGAACTAGCCTTGAAGTTGCAAGAAAATGTTAATATATTAGAAATTGAGAGCAAGGGAATAATCCAAGTTGTGTTTGATTTGAATCATAAAACTAGGTCATTTTTTTTATGTGCAAATGGATATGGAAAGATGCAAATATGAATTATTTGGAGGTCTAACTATTTTTTTTTTCAAAAAGATGGATGATTAACCAATTTTTGGATCAGTTTCTATTTTTCACCAGAAAAAAGGACAATAGCAATCTTTGTTAGGACAATAGTGATCAACCTTAGAGCAATAGCAATCTTTGTTTGAAGTTGTGACTGGTAACAAACAAAACAATAGTGGTAATATTGACAGAAGTGGCCCTATTTATGTCAATAGTAGATGATTTTTGAGGACAACTACGATAGGTTTTCTCAAAAGCAGTCTATGTTACAATTTCTCTAACTGGTGAAACAATGAAGGCAATAGCGGTAGATTTGTCACAAGCAACAATCTTTAGGTCAATAGCGGTTCAAACATAGAACACCAATGGCCAAACTTTAGTACAATAGTGGCAATAATGTGGAACAAAAGTGGTAGGAATGACAATAGCATTCCAAAAAGTACAACTGCAGACCAGTTTCCAAATTTTCCAATTTCTTTGACAACAATTTGGACAAGTTTGTAAATTTTGATGTTTTGGTTGATCTGATTGTGTTTGAGATTTGGTAAGTGATAAAAAGCATAGAAAACAATTTTGAAATCTAATGATGTAGCTTGAAGATAATTGGTCAACACATCCTAAGTAGTTACGTTTCTTTGAGGTAAGCTTACCTCATACCTCAAAGGGATGATTTTACATGCACTTATGGAGTAAACCATATATCAGACTTGGTAAGTAACTTCTTGAAAGAAAAGTTCTAATGAACCACTTCCAAAGAATATTTCAAAAAACAAGGATGGCTTCTAAAATAAGGTTTTTAATGACACATTGTGAACACTGAGGTAGATACTACCATTTTGCAAGCCACTTAAGGCATAATTAAACCATTCCTGCCTAGCTAATAAGTCTTGATGAGGATCAGGTGCAATATGTTATTGGTGCAGATTGAAGCTACTTTTGTTTATGATTTCGTGACCTTTACATATTCCGTCATTAAATGTACTTTTTTCTAAGAGTCACTTATATGAGTTCTCCATTGTCGGATGTGTCTCATTAGTAGGCCCTTTTCTTAAAAATTAAAAAAAAAATGGGTAACCACAAAAATGCAAAAGCCCAAAGTGTTTCTCGTTATCCAAGATCATCAAAAGACATAAGGGGGAGGATATGTGCACTTGACTCACCAATCATGGAGAACACGGTATACAATTCATCATAGTTTCTTTTTAAGTCCCAAATTTGAAGTGTGAAGATATCAATTCAATTTTTAAGTGCACTAAATCCAAAGAATTTGAGACTTCAAGAAAAATATAACAGTGTGCAAATCAAAATGAATTTGTTGAATTTTAAGCACCAAATTTTGAGTGTTCCTAATTGCCTTGTTTGTCTTAATATGGTCAACAAAATGAAATGTGTTCGATTTTCAGCCAAAAAAAAGTGTTTGTGCATCAACATAATGAGAGGCATTGGTCAAAACAAAAACATTCAATTTTATGAGCACCAAATTGAAAATGAGAGTTGCCTTGTTCAATTTTATGAGCACTAGATTGAAAATGAGAGTTGTCTTGTTCAATTCTTAAGCACTAATTGAAAATGAGAGTTTCCTTTTTCAATTCTTAAGCACCAATTGAAACATGAGAGTTTTCCTTGTTCATTTTTAGAAACACCAATTGAAGTGTGGAAGTTGTGAGTTCAGTTTTAAACACTAATAGAAATATGTTCTAACTAAAAAAGTTCTAAAATTGAAGTGGACTTGGACCATTTTCCAACCCTGCAATCAAACCATTAGTTTTTCTCATGAAAATACATGCCATACTCCTGCAAGGGCAGTAAAAAAAATGTTAGAAACTTCCCAAACACACCAAACATTCAAACATTAGTGTTAGGTAAACTAAATTGCAATGTAAGTTAAATCTAGGTGCACTAATGGAAAATTTAACTATACAAATACTAAAAACCACTTGCACCATTGAAAATAGCATTAAAGTCTACCCCATTTAAAAAAAAAGCACTAAAAAATACTTTTGTATGACCAAGATATGGATGTTTGAGAATATGACAATAGCGACACATTTTTACATTAGTGGTCATTCTTCAAAAATGATAGCAGCCCATTTTTATAGTAGTGGTCGTTCTTCAAAAAGCGATAGTGGCCTATTTTCACAGTAGCGACTGTTCTTCAAAAAAATGATAGTGCCTCATTTTTACAGTAGCGGTCGTCCTTCAAAAAATGATAGTAGCCCATTTTTACAGTAGCGTTCGTTCTTTAAAACGACTGTGATCATTCTTTAGGATGATTGTGGTCGTTCTTAGGATGACAACAACCATTATTAGAATAATAGCAGCCATTTTTTTGGACAATAACAATTTTTTTTAGGATGATAGCCGACCTGTACCTGCACAATCAGAAAACCCCGTTTAAAAAAAAAAAATATAGAATGATAGTGGTCATTTTATGACAATAGCCAGAATTTGAGAAAACCACAGTTAAAAAAAAATAACAACCACATTTAGAATCTGGGACTTTCGCGTTTTGAAAATAAAAACTGTTTGTGGAAAATACGTACACGTTTTAAAACCTATAGCTGCTTAAAAAAATAAAGAAAATGTTAATGTTAAGGACCTAGGTCCCACCAAGCATGCCAAATGTCGTAAGGGGGGAATAAAACATTAGGAAAGAAAATGAATTAAACTAATCTAATTCAAACAAGATTAAGATCCCAAAACCCATTACTCATGAAATGAAGCTCTAAAATTACGAAATCAAACAATGAAATCCTAGGATAACACAAACTGAATTCAAAACTTTGAAATATTTACCATCTCATGTTGGAGTTGTGTTTGCATTGACATTTGGATATCAAATTTCTTGATTCAATACAAAGCCTCCATTGTTGTTGTTGCAAAAGCTTCGATTCATGTGTAAATGATGAACTAGAATGTGATGATAACTCATAACGTGCTCAAGAGATAATTATGCAGTACTTCACTTTGTAAATTCTAAACGATTTGTGAGAAGGTATTAGATTGTTTTATAGATTTCCTATTTCAAGAGGAATGATCGAGATGCAATAATGCAAAATCCTAATCAACGGTTGAGAACCGTTGAGAGAAAATAGATTGCTCAATTAGCTTCTGTGATTGATCCAATTAAGGATGTTACTTGCATAATCAGAGGATTTAGATTGCATAATCTGTGTGATTGGGAAATCAAGTTGATTATTCAGCGGGACTGAAGAAATAGATTGAGAGGTTAGTGGGATTGAAGAATAGATGAGTTAGCCAACTGTTTAGAGTGAGAAATCAGTTATCATGATTTAATCAATCAGAAAGAGGGTGAGAATAATTAACTAATTGAATAATTAATTAATATTTGAGATGAGAGTGCAAGTCATGTTTGAATTTAACAAATAAAGTTGTATTTGTTTGTTGACTATGTTGAATGAGGTTGAATAGTTAATTTAATTATTTAGGTTTAGAAAGGGGAAAAGGATTTAATTAAATTATTAAGTAATAACAATTTAATTGATTTAGGTGAATAAGGTGTATTAGCAACGTAATTAAATAATTGATGTTTATTTAATTAATCAAGAGGAATAAAGTTAGATTAGGACATTTATTAAGTAAATTAGATTTACTTAATTAGTTAGAAATGATGATTGAGGATGTATTAATTAAATAATGTTAAATCACTTAATTAATAGACAAGTATAAAATTTGATAATAATTAAATAATAATTTATTATTTAATCATTTATGAAAGAAGGGTGAAAGTTAAATAGTGTTGTTCGCCAGTCAAGACAATTTAGGGTAACTACATTTTGCTCCTCTTTGATACAATGCAATTTTGAGCGTTGTGTCAAAGAAAATTCAAAAATTCCTATTTATGAGTTGCCTCAGTATGCTCTGGTGATGGCAGGATATCATGGTCCCCTCGAGAAATTTGGTGAAAATTTTGGATAATCAACCAAATTTTTTGACAAGCTGATGTGATGCATTTTAAGTGCAAGGAATGACATAATAAATGTTAACTAGAAGAAAATGTTAGTAAGACTTAGAAGATAGAATAAATTGGATGATTGATGATATATAAAACATGATGAGTTTGCTTTTGCTTCATAAAAGTAGCAAATAGACATGATACACTATGGTATTAATGACCAAGGTGACTTTGTATTTATTGCGTGGACTTTGACTCTACAAACAAGGAGTATTCTTGCTCATACCAGGCATACGGAAACCCTATTAAAGTGTATGGGTAAGAAGATTTAAAATATTTTGGACTAGCTATACAAGTGGTATGGAGTACCTAACACACAACCACTATACCTCAAAAAAACTTCCACACACAGAACAAAGAAAGTATTTTCCATGGTAGTATCACAAAAAAATCCAAAAAATAGAGAAAATAGAAATGATGCTCAATTTTCCTCATTCCTTCCTCTCTAAATCCTTAATGGACATCCTCGAGAGATCCTGAGAATGAGTCAATAAAATAAATCAGAAAGATAAGATCACAAAAAGATAAACAATGTTGTTGTATCACTTTCCATATCTGTTTTGAGTTTTTAGGTTGTTATCTAGTATTAATGATGTCTATTGTAGGAATGATCTATCCCTTAAGACATATCTTAGGATGTTGATGGCTAATTGTCAATAGATAGGTAATTAAGACTTTTGCATTGTTTTAGTACGTTTGTAATCAAATATTTGTGATTGTTTGCTTGAAAGTTCCAACTTTTGATGTTGCTTTGTTTGTTTATCTGTTTTGTTAAAGGGTGAAAATGATTATTTTGTTTATTATGGATGGAAATTTTATTTCATATAGGTGATAACGGAGATAGGACTTTTGAGATTTTTTGAATGTTTTAGTGCTTGTACGGTTATTTGATGTTGTTTTTTTATTTTTCTAACTTTTACAAATATTTTTGGATTTTTTGATAAGACATTTGAATGTTTTTGGTTTTGAGGGACTAACCTAGGGCCTCAGGGGCTGATTAAATATTAAATTTCCTACATTATACACGAAGAGACCACATATTTTGACTAGTGTTGACTCAAAGTAGAAAAAATGTTTTTTGGGATTTTGATGTTTTTGACTTTGCTTTTGATTTTTTGTTATTTTTCAAATATTTTCTTGGTTTTGATGTTGATCATATGAATGATAAAGAGATATCAGTATGTAGGGATATCAATAGTCTTGTAGTTGGTAGGTCAGCTAAAATCGATTGATTTGATTAAGTAATTTTTGATAATGATAACATTATTGAAGATATAGTATTAATGCAAAGATTGTGTTGTCATGATAGGAACAACACGAGGATTGGGAAAGATGCATCCCAAGATGATGATTGATTGATCGGATAACAATTGATCGATATTTGTAGCCAGGCTAGGAACTTGATTGTCGAATGTTTTCATACCATGTTGAAGCGTCAACAAGATGCAACTGATATGGATTGTTTGAATTGTTTGGACAATGCCTAGATCACAACATGATCTAGAAGACATAGATCAAGCTTTATTCTGAAGCAAGATGTAAGTACCTGCCCCCAATGTCTAGCAATATAAAAAATGCAAGGATTATCTTATGATTGGATAACATGTTTGGATAGAGTATGCCCCTTTGGTCAATGCCTTCATGGCTCAGATAATGCTAGATAGGATAGGATCAATAATAGTGACCCATGTAAAGATGTTTACCATAAGCAAGTGTGAAGTTTACACCAAAAATTTTCCAAGATCAAGATAAGTTGGATTAGGATAAAAATGGGTTGGATGAATGGTTCATGGATTTATTATGGATAATATGGATGGATGATGGATGAAATGTTGGATTTATTATGGATAGGATGATATGCTTCTACCTGAAATGGAACATGCAGATACTTGACTCTACTCATGATGCCTCTTTTCCAAGTTTTCATCATGGTACTTGTCCAAAGTGCCACCATAGCGGTTTTCACTGGAGGATGATTTTTATCTACTCATTTTTTAATTTTTTTTTTTTTATGTTTATGCTCATGTTGAACCACCTGGTGATATTGATGTAGACACTGCTAGTGCTAATATAGGTGTTTTGTTGTCATGATGTGCCAACAATATATCACTTGGAGGAGTTGTTTTGCTAAGATACAGGTGTTTGAGTGTAACCCCTAATAATTCTTATCTTCTTTGTTGATATCGAAACTAACCTTGCCTAGATACGCACATCGCGATAGAGTTCCCTTAGATTCCTTATGATAAAGAGTCGATGCCAATACATGTTCAATGTGAGATTTGGATATCATGGATGGTGAAATGCATTGAGGGATATGCGATTTAGATGGATTGGTCAACAGTTTGGAATATTTGACTCTCCAAACATGGGATATTGATGAGCAATGATGGGTGGATATGGAGATTCGATGGGGACCAACTTCTTGATATACCTTGTAGGTCATTCTTGAAGCTTTCTTTTTCATCGTTGGACATTTTTGATGAATGAACTTACCTTTTTTATTTTTCCCCATAGTTTCTTTGACCAATGGATTTTGATGGGGATGATTTTCTTTCTTTTTCTTTTTTATCCATTTGAATTTTGGTTTTCCATTTTTTTTTACCGATTCTTTTTCTTCAATGACTTGTTTCTTTCTTTGATACAATTTTTCTCTTGTTGTTGGTCCTAATTAGATAGTGGAAAAATACGTGGATGATGATTCATGATATGAATGGTTGTAGCATTGGTAGTGGTTTCATCATAAGGACCCTTCATGCTCCCTATGTTGGTGTTTGCATTAGATAAAGTTTCCCCTAGTATTATAGAGGTATTACTGATATGTTTAGATTCCCTTATTTCTAAATAACCAAGACCTTGATGCTTAGCATTGTCAATAATCTACACTAGTTCTAGGATACCCTATTCATGTAGGCCTCATCCTCTTCCTTGATAATGCATGCATTGAAAATTTTTATTTGCAATAGGATATGATTTATCTTGGAAACAAGGTGCTAATCCTTCTCTGCTCTATTGTGGATCTTCAAAGGTGATAGCTTCTTCATTGATAAGATAGCAAGTGCTCTAACAAAGGAAAGTGATCCAAATTTATAAGTGATAGGATCCTCAATATGTGGGATAGTTTCCTAATTGAAATTTTTGGGTTGATCCTATGAAATATAAGATTTTAATGCTTCTTCAGGAGGTGTTGATGATTCACATCCCACGTAAAATTATTCCTCAATATTCATTTTGGGTATTCCTTCACATGATGTTTCTAATTCACAACTTATGTAGAAGTCTTCTTCATGATCAATTTATGGTGTCTCTAGATTCTTCTATCTCTTGATCATGTGTAGAGATGTTAAGAGTACGAGACTCTTGTTCATTGGTAATGATGTCAAGAGTATAAGACTCTTGTTTTGGATGAAGATCATCTACATGTCTTTTAGGAGTAAGCATCTCATGGGTAGATGTATGTGTACTTGGTATATGGATTTTTTCTTCATTTGGAAAACATTGGATGTTTTGGAAGATACTTTCCAAGTCATTATAGTATTTTGATGATAGGGATTCTTGATCTTGACTTTGTGTGGTGTTATCTTCAATATGCTCTAGTTCACGTTCTTGACATGGATCAGTTTCAAAGAAAGCATTTTTTGTAAAGGATCCTTGGATTTCCTTTAAATGTGGACATATGGGCGATAGCTCTTGGTTTATATCTTCTGCATTGGGTATAAGTGTCTGATTAAGAGTCTCTTGATCATCAATTTTTACTACCATGAGGTTGGATGATGTCAATATATCTTGGATTAGATCATTTCTAGACTTTGGTGATTGATTTTGGTCATGCTTGGGATTAAATTCTTGATGTATGTCCTCTTGCTCATTGGATGATGTAGAGACATTTTCAACGTGATCATTGGTAGGTGGCTCTTGATCATTTTTTTCAACATTTGAGGTTGAAATATTGTCAATTTTGTCATTGGTAGATGGCCCTTGATCATTGTATTCAACATTTGAGGTAGAGATATTGTCAACATTATCATTAGTGTTCGAACCTTGAATTTTATCTTCAATAGCTATTTCTTTTTTATCAATAAGGTTTTGGATGATATTTTTGAGTGCAACACATTTTGATGCATCATGACCTTTTACTCCATAGTATTTACAATAGGCCTTGTCATCATACCATGGTAATTTTATTATAGGTTCACCACTTCATGGTGTTTTTGGTAGTGTGATAAGTTTAGCATTGACTAATTCATTTAACACCCCCTCGATTAGCTCCCCTAAAGGAGTGTATTTAAGTTTAGTAGTGTGGTTGGATTGTGAGGCTTGTTGTGGCAGGGATGATTTTATACTTGAGATGGAATTTATTGTTGGTTTTGAGATTGATGATTTTGATGATGTTGTAGTTGATGATTTTAATGTGGATATTGCTGATTTGGGGGTTGATACTATTATTGGATTTGATTTTGATGTTGGGTGATCTGATTTTGATGGTTGAGATTTGATTTTGTTGCTGATATGAATCAATTTTTTAATGATGTTGGCAGTTTTTTTGATGTGGATATTGAGCTGTTTGTGGAATGATGTTTGTTTGTTGTTGAGATGCAATTTATTGACATTGAACATGTTGATGATATGTCCTATTTTGATTTCATTCAAGTGCGTCAACCATTTTCTCAATTAAATTTAGGGTAATTTGATGTTGTAAATTTTTTCCTTGATGATGATTTTGAAACCCTTGATAAGAGTGATTTTGATATGGATGAGGATTTTGATTGAAATTTCCCATGTGATAAGATGCAATAAAACCTTGATTAGGGGAATCTATAGTTGATATATCATTGATATTTGTGGCATATGATGTCTCCATGGGTGTATAGAGTGGAACTGGATTTGGGTAATAGATTGACATGTTTTGGGGATGTTATGGTTGCATGTTTGGGATGTTTTGATGCTCGAAACCCTAAAGTATGAGTGGTGTTTCATGTTTTTTGAGATGATGCTAATTTTGGGACTCAAAGTGTAGAAAACTTGTATCAATATTTTACTCCATTTTTTAGAGGATATGTTAATGATCTACCTGAACTAGCCTTGAGGTTGCAAGAAAATGTTAATATCTTAGAAATTGAGCACAAGGGAATAATTCAAGTTGTGTTTGATTTGAATCCTAAAACTAGGTTGATTGTTTTGATGTCCAAATGGATATGGAAAGATGCAGATATGAATTGTTTGGAGGTCTGACTATTTTTTTTCAAAAAGATGGATGATTAACTAGTTTTTGGATCAGTTTCTAATTTGGACCAGAAAAAAGAAAATAGTTGTCTCTATTAGGACAATAGTAGTTGTTTTCAAGACAATAGCGGTCAACCTTAGAGCAATAGCATCTCTATTTCAAGCTGTGACTGGTAACAGACAAAACAATAGCGATAATTTTGATAGAAGCGACAATGTTTATGATAGTAGCATATTATTTTTTAGGACAACTATGACAGGTTTTGTCAAAAGCAGTGTTTGTTACAATTTCTCTGACTGGTGAAACAGTGAAGGTAATAGTGGTAGATTTTTCAAAAGTGGAAATCTTTAGGTTAATAGAGGTTAAAACTTAGGACAACAACGACCAAACTTTAGTACAATAGTGGCAATAATGTGGAACAAAAGTAGCAGGAATGAAAATAGAAATAAAAAAGTACAACCTCAGAACTATTTCCAAATTTTCCAATTTCTTTAACAACAATTTTGACAAGTTTGTAAATTTTGATGTTTTGGTTGATCTAATTGTGTTTGTGATTTGGCAAGTGATAAAAAGCATAGCAAACAATTTTGAAATCTAATGATATAGCTTGAAGATAATCATTCAGCACATCCTAAGTAGTTACGTTTCTTTGAGGTAGGCTTACCTCATGCCCCGAAGGGATGATTTTACATGCAACTTATGGAGTAAACCATATATCAGACTAGGTGAGTAACTTCTTGAAAGAAAACTTCTGATGCGCCACTTTCAAAGAAAAAAATAAAAAGATGGGTGACCACAAAAAAGAAAAATCCCAAAGTGTTTCTCATCACCCAAGATCATCAAAAGATGCATGGGGAGAGGATACATATGTGGCTCTCCAATCATGGAGAACACGATATACAATTCATCGCAATTTCTTCTTAAGTCCCAAAATTTGAAGTGTGAAGATATCAATTCAATTTTTAAGTGCACCAAATCCAAAGCATTTGAGACTTTAGGAAAAACATAGAAATGTGCAAATCAAAATAGATTTGTTCAATTTTAAGCACCAAAGTTTAAGTGTTCCTAATTTCCTTTTCTGTCTTAATATGGTCAACAAAATGAAAGGCATTGGTCAAAACAAAACAAAAAACAATTTTATGAGCACCAAATTGAAAATGAGAGTTGCCTTGTTCAATTTTATGAGCACTAAATTGAAAATGAGAGTTTCCTTGTTCAATTCTTAAGCACTAATTGAAAATGAGAGTTTCCTTGTTCAAATCTTAAGCACCAACTGAAATGTGAGAGTTTTCCTCGTTCATTTTTTGAAACACCAATTGAAGTGTGGAAGTTGTGGGTTCAATTTTATACACCAATGGAAATATGTTCTAACTAAAAAAATTCTAAAACTGAAGTGGAATTTGAATGTTCACCAACCCTACAATCAAACCATTAGTTTTTCTAATATGTGACATACTCCTACAAGAGCATCATAAAAAATGTTAGAAACTTCCCAAACACACCAAACAATCAAATGTTAGCGTTAGCTAAATTGAATTGCAATTTAAGTTAACTTTAGGTGCACCAATGGAAAATTTAACTATACAAACACTAAAAATCACTTGCACCATTGAAAAGAGCATGAAATTCTACCCCATTTAAAAAAAAAGCACGATAAAATACTTTTGTATGACCAATATATGGTCGTTTGAAGATATGACAATAACGACATGTTTTTACAGTAGCGGTCATTCTTCAAAAATGATAGTAGACCATTTTTATAATAGTGGTTGTTTTTCAAAAAATGATAGCAGCGTATTTTCACAGTAGAGACTGTTCTTCAAACAAATGATAGCATCTCATTTTTACAGTAGCAGTCGTTCTTCAAAAAATGATAGCAGCCTATTTTTACAGTAGCAACCATTCTTTAAAATGACTACGGTCATTCTTTAGGATGACTGCGATCATCTTAGGATGACAACAACCATTATTAGAATAATAAAAACCATTTTTTTGGATGACAACAGTCATTTTTAGGATGATAGCAGACCTATACTTACACAATCAGAAAACCCTGTTAAAAATTGCAAATTATAGAACGATAGTGTCCATTTTTATGACAATAACGATCAAACTTGAGAATACCGCGGTAAAAAAAGAAATAGCAACCACATTCAGAATCTGGGACTTCTATGTTTTGAAAATATAAAGCATTTATGGAAAATATATTTGCATTCTAAAACCTGTAGCTGCTTAAAAAAATAAAGAAAATGTTAATGTTAAGGACCTAGGTCCCACTGCGTGTGCCAAATGTCATAAGGGGGAATGAAACATAAGGAAAGAAAATAAATTAAACTAATCTAATTCAAACAAGATTGAGATCCCAAAACCCATTACTCATGAATGAAGCTCTAAAATTATGAAATCAAACAATGAAATCCTAGGTTGACACAAACTAAATTCAAAACTTTAAAATATATACCATCTCATGTTGGAGTTGTGTCTGCATTGATGTCTGAATATCAGATTGCTTGATTCAATACAAATCCTCCATTGTTGTTGTTGCAAAAGCTTTGATTTGTGCGTAAATGGTGAACTAGAATGTGATGATAACTTGTAACATGCTCAAGAGATAATTACGCAGTGCTTCGCTATGTAAATTCTAGATGATTTGTGAGAAGGTAGAAGATTGTTTTATATATTTCCTATTTTGAGATGAACAATCGAGATGCAACAATGCAAAATCCCAATCAACGGTTGAGAACTGTTGAGAGGAAATAGATTGCTCAGTTAGCTTCTGTGATTGATCCAATTAAGGATGTTAATTGCATAATCAAAGGACTTGATTGCATAATCTGTGTGATTGGGAAATCAAGTTGAGTATTCAGTGGGACTGAAGAAATAGATTGAGAGGTTAGTGGGATTGAAGAATAGATGAGTTAGTCAACTGTTTAGAGTGAGAAATTAGTGATCGTGATTTACTCAATCAGAAAGAGGGTGAGAATAATTAATTAATTAATTAACATTTGAGGTGAATGTGCAAGTCATGTTTGACTTTAACAAATAAAGTTGTATTTGTTTGTTGACTATGTTGAATGAGGTTGAATTATTAATTTAATTATTTAGGTTTAGAAAGGGGAAATGGATTTAATTAAATTATTAAGTAATAACAATTTAATTGATTTAGGTGAATAGGGTATTATTAGTGATGTAATTAAATAATTGATGTTTTTGATAAGGTAAGCAAGGTTTTGAAAGGACCAAGAACCTTTTACAGGGCTAAGAATAGGAAACTTCCAAATAGCAAAGTATCAAAATTTTCTAATACACGAAAACACAAGACTAGCAGAAACATCGCAGTACACAATAGAAACACCATCTGGTCACCAAATAACCAGGAGTGACAAAACACTTAGAACCAACAACAATCATAAGTCAAAGATAGACTAACAACCCATTCATGGCACCAAAACCAGGAGCAACAAAACACTTGAGCCATGAAACAACCCACAAAGCAAGCCCTAAATACTTGCCAGAAACAACAAGACCACAAACCACCTACAACAGCTAGAAAACAATAGAATTTATGCTCAAGATAGAGCCTAACAGGTACCCACCAAAAGACCAACGAAGGAGAGAAGCACTATCCATCATTCCAATAACCTCTAACTCCACCTCAATAGGGGAGGGATTCACCATTAAAGGAGAAAAAAATTGTAGCAGCTAAACCATAGCAGACCAACTCTTCACTAATCTCCTAGCACAATAGGAGAAAAATAAGGAAAACCAAAGATAGAGAACTAAGCTGAACAATGAGAAGCATTAGCCAACTTGCAACACCAACCCACCTGGTATACCAGCCCAAGCTCTACTTCAAAAGGAGAGAGCTCCCCTCTATATGAGTGGATAAAATGAAAACCATCCAAGCTGGAGCCACTAGTCACCTACACAAACTAGCTCCACCTCAATAGGAACTCGTTTGAGAGGAAATATCTCTCTGCCATCTCCACCTCAAAAGGAGAGGGCTCCCCCTCAATAGAAGCAGACTTCACCTCAAAAGAATCCAATTGTAAGACATGGTAGAAACCAGTGACAGTAGAAGGAAAAGACATTACATCTGTTGGCATAACAGGAATCAAAAACATGATACAAGAAAAAAAAATAGCCCATCCAACAACTTAAAGGAACCACCCTTTTGAGCCAAACAGACAAGGCCCAAGGCACACACCACAAAGAAACTAGCAGGATTCAACTGGAGCACAACCTCAGGAGACCACAAGTCCCCACCAAATGCCACAAAAGAGGAAGAATCATAGGTCAACAATCAGACCCCTAAAGCTTCCACACATAGAGTAGAGCACACCAGCAGAAGCACCCTGCCCCAGCCAAAACCCACAAAAGGAAAAAGGCCAATGAACTATCCCCAACCACCAGCAAGGGACCTACACAAAAGAGGAAACAAAAGGCCAAGAAAACCACCTTCACCCCCATCGAGCACAACTTTAACACATAGCAACACTAACGTTGCACAAAAAGGCCCAAACCCAACAGCCAAGCCAACAACACCAGAATGGCACTGATCTAGAGGATCTTCACCAAAAATTAAAGTTTCTCAATTTTCTCCAAAAATGGCATCATCAAAAAGAGGCAAAAATTTTGACTCCAACGCAACTTGAACAGAGTCAAACGGAGCTACAGAGCCCAAGATATACTTGGTCAAACCTTGGTCAACTCAGGGACCAGGTCAAAGAAAAAAAGGGTCAAAATTTGACATTGTCAAAAGTGGTTGAAGTTGGCATCATCACGAAGAGCTCGTCGAGAGCTTTCCAACGGTGATTGTTTCGTGCAAATCGGACTCCGTTTGCCCAAGTTACGAGCAGTCAAAGGTCGCAGTTGACTAAAATTGACTAGGTATAGTGATGGCATTAGCATGACGTCACCATGCTGACATGGACCAACCATGGGTTGACACATGGCATCTGACAAGGATGGTGAGTCAGCAAGTATGGACCAAGCGCATTCTAACATGTGGCAACACAGTTAGCGGACACGTCATCAGCCTAGTCAGCGGACACATCATCAGCCCAGTTAGCAGACACGTCATCAGCCCAGTATTTGACCAATGAATGATAGCTTGAAATGTGGCACCCTCCTGGTGTGACACATGGCTCCATCGGCATCCATCCTCTGACAGTTTGTTCAACAATTTACTAAAAGTGAATGGGGGGATTCGACCCCCCAACCTGGCGCTTAACAAGTCAACTGCCCACTGTTGGCTCATGCATTGTGTGCTTACTATATAATGGATGCTCGTTTGTTTTATTGTTTAAAAAGTTTGGTTTTTTTTTTAAAACCAACAACCGATGGTTTGAACCTGTGTCCTTTGACCAAGTAAAATGAATAGCCACCAATAGACCACCGCATACCCTCAAGAGTGTATAGGAGCTCGTTTCATTTTGTTGGAACCATAAGCCCGCTTACCCCTATTTTTAAAACTTTCCCTCCAAATTTTAAACCCAATAATCATTTTTAAGGATTAGATATAACCTGCTAAAACAATAAAAGCCCGAAATCTAAAATTTGAAGGGCTCAAATAATTTGTAAGGTTAATTATGATTTTATGGGGGGATTTTCAAGTATTTTACTATGTAAAGGGGAATTATGAAGGATTTTTATGTAAAATGGGAGATAGGGGAATATTTGAAAATCATTTAGTTGAAGGCCAAAATGGGAAAACTCTTTGTATAAAAAGGGGTAGTGTAGGATGGGAGAGGCTAAGTGGTGATGGAGAGGAAAAATACTTGGTGAAATTTTGCTCGAATTTTGTGCTATCTAGGGACTGAACCTGCGCACTTTGAAGGAGAGCTTTTCAAAATTTCTTACAAACCAGGGATAAACTATTCCAGAGTTTTGTATTTTTATTCTGGAGAATTAATCAAATCAGTCCACTCATTTGAGAGGGGCCCAGAGATGTAGTCATTCTTACAACAAACTCCGTTATCAATTCTATTTGCATTCTCTCTCTCTTTTCTCTCATTCTGAATTTCATCACTTTGTTATTTCAGTTTATGTAAACATGTTCATGTGTTAATTTTGATTATGTAATTTGGATTTATTTCATTGTAATCGTTACGCATTCAGTGCAATTGTCATAGATCCATAAAAAAGATCAGCCACAAAGTGGAACCAAGCAGGCCCATAACCATGGCACACTGATAGCCAACGCGGGTGCCCAAAGAAGAGGTACTCGCCTAAAGGAGAGCCACAAACCAACCAGAGAACCCCAAAGGAGGGGAAAAAATCCGATGACCAAAGTCATCGCTCACAAGGAGTAGCTGCAAAGAAACAGTAAACTCAGTAGAACCGCCCACAACCACCACCAAAGCAACACCACCACCCAGCATAGAAAACTATAGCCAAACAAAAAAGGAAGGCAACAAAGCCTCCTCATCGTCCCGCACTACAACCAACACCCCCACCTGCACCACCACCAATAGAGACCCTAAAGGGGCTAGCGAGCAGCAAAGGCCACAAGCCAACATAAAATCAACAACAATGAAAACCACAAAAACTCCACCAATGAGCCTTGCATCACCATGACCATTCACATCCTTCCAGCACCACACAAGGGAGCTTGAGCTAGCAACAACACCCACAGATTCCCAACAAAACCTCAGGGGTGAAACATGGGACCTAGCAAGGAGAGGGGAACCCGCCACAGTCACACACAGCACAACAGTAGCGACAACCAACACCAAGGTAGGAAGAGGCAAGAAACCCTTCCAAGAAACCCTTCCAAGAAACGAGCAGTCATAAGCAACCACTAGGATCGCCCTTCAAATCCTTGTCGCAATCTTCACCCTCTGTAGAAATTTTCAAAAAATAGCTATTCTCGCTTGTCGCCATTTTCAAACAATTATTAAATAATTGGTGTGTATTTAATTAATCAAGAGGACTAAAGCTAGATTAGGACATTTATTAAATAAATGAGATTTATTTAATTAGTCAGAAATGATGATTGAGGAGGAATTAATTAAATAATTTTAAATCACTTAATTAAAAGATGAATATAAATTTGATAATAATTAAATAATAATGTATTATTTAGTCATTTAGGGAAGAAGGGTGAAAGTTAGTTAAATAGTGTTGTTCACCAGTCGGGACAATTTAGGGTATCTACAATATTATGTATATTTCTCTCCGCATATCACTATCCATGGCTGAGAGCATCTTATAATTTCTAGTATTAGTTTAAATCAAATCCCTATTTCTTAGAGCTTTTATTGCTTCAAATTGTGGTAACTTTAGTCACTTGCCACTTGCAATGCCTAACATATGGTTTTCCATATTCCTTATAAATCAGGTCACATTAAAAGCTAAATATTTTATTATTATTTAAAAATGGTAGCATTGCAATTGATTATGACGCAAGGTGCTCGATCAATGGTTGTGGACACTCATCTCCTCTTTAACACATTTGGTGGATAATCTAAACTACCTTCAATGTTGAGACTCTTATTGTGGATATGACGCACTCTCTCTAATTGACATTTTATACCCGCTACTCCAAATGTTTATTGTAGAAATATTACTATAATTGATTTGTGTAAATTATGAGACCATCTATATGTGTTGTTTTCTAGATATGCAACTTCTATTTAAAAGGCACACAATTTATTTTTTATAAGATACAATGAAACCAAACTTATATTTAAGTTTAGGTTACAAGTTTAAATAAAACTATATTTCTTAGAGCTTTATTTCTTAAAAATGGCACCAACCTAATCATGTTTAAAATGTCAAGACCAAATCAAAGGTGATGATTTGATGATTCCAAATAATATTCCATGCACTTGTGTTCCTTTTGATAGCCAGACACATAATTATTCTATTTATAAGATATAATGAAACCAAACTTATATTTAATTTTAGGTTAGAAGTTTAATTAAAACTAGATTTCTTAGAGCTTTATTTCTTACAAATGGAACAAACCTAATTATGTGTAAAATTTCAAGAATAAATCAAAGGTGACACTCTGATGATTCCAAATAATATTCCATGCACTTGTGCTTCTTATAATAGCCAGTAAGTCAAATGAAAACCTCGTGCAAGCATATGTACATGTTGAAAACATGAATGAATTTTGAACCTAATTATTATAGTTGTTATAATGTAAGTGCACAACTTGATTTAAATTCAAATTTTTATCAGAACTTATACTTTGTGTCACAACACTTGTTTTAGGAAAGCATTGAAAACATGAGCATGTTACTAAATAAAATACAAGATATATTGGACCTTATACCTTGTGTCACAATACTTCTTTTACGAAAACATTCAGAAAGATAATAGTTCTTCTTTATCAACGTAGGTGAACTTTCTTTCACTCTTGTCTCTCCTTTGTAGCACTACCACTCCCTAGAGCTTATGTATGTCATTCATTGTCCTTACAACATGTATATAATTACATTTTTTTATAATATGTTCTCCCTTTATATAAATGCATATCATCTTTTTAATAATTTTTAATACTTAATCCTTTTTTTTTTCTTTTCAATATAAATCAATACCACTTTCATTTTATAAAATTTTATCCTTTTATATAAATCCATACTATTTTTAATAAATTTTAATACTAAAAATATATCAACCAACAATTTGACTAAATTTCTATATGCAAATATACTCTAACTCTCAATCTCTCAACACAAGAGAAGGCGTGATAAACAAAGTCCTTTATACTTGTTTACTTTTTGGAAAGGCAATAAAAAATTGTCCCTAGATGGAAGTAAGAAATTAGATTGTCATACCATAAATTTTGGCATTTAGCCCTACAATTGTAGTTATGGACAAATCCAACCCTTTTAGATATTAAATTGGTTGAAATGTCATTTCTAAGAGGTGAGGTTTACGGGAGCTTTATTTGTTTTGCATGTATAGATCTTTTTAGGACCAACAAGTAGCCCAAAAGAACTACCTAGATGGAACTTTGCAGTTTTAGCACTAGCCAAGCTACAAGTGATCACAATGAAGTCATTCTCTAGTAAAATCCAATCTTAAAATCCTTGTTCTTGGTGTTATTGTTAACTCCATCCAGTATAATAGGACTTAACTACACTACTACTAGTGTGTTGCTTATGTACAAGGACAAAGTTCTGAAGCATGTTATCATATGCAATTAGAATTTTCCATATATGTTGTTGTAATCCTAAGTTTTGTGCTAGCTCCCAATATTTTATGTAGACTGATTCCTCAAAATGAGGGGGTAGGTCAATCATGAGGGTGCAGCCCGAGACTTAGAAAATAACCCACAAACAAGAGAATAATTTTATTATTTAGAAAATGGAGCTTCTTACATGCAAAGGATCTCAAATCCCGAAGTTCTACAACACATGCAAGTTACAGAAAGCTACAGAATAACCCTTTCGCAATATGCGAGCTTGTCCCCAAAAAAGTTACCCAAAAATTAGAAACCCGCCCATAAATAGAGCTCCTCATTAGTTTGGAGCCAAAACAACATTCAAATTTGAGTTTAGGCAGTTTGGCACTGAAAATTTACAACATGAAGTTCAAATTTCAAAAGAGCATTTGCAATTGTATCTTCTAGAAAGTGCGCCAACTTCCTAGGGCCATAACTTTTGATCCGAGACTCATTCGCGAACCGTTTGAACCGTTGGAAAGGTCTCGAAGTCAATAACGCACTAAAATTTGCTATGCCGATTTCGGAAAGTTTCGGGCCATTCCGGGAGCTCTAAGTGCCTCAAATCTAGCTCGAAATATTTTTAGGTGCAAATCTGGGAAACTAAAACTACAATATCTTTCAACCCAAGAATAGAAAATAAAAACCGTGAAATTGAGAATTTCATTATGACGAAAAGGGTATCCAAAAATGTAAAAACATCTAAAAATGAAAACTTGAAATTTAACTATTTTTGGGTGATGCAAGATTGCCTTTACACCACTGGATGCTCCTACATCGGACACCCAGTAATGGAGAAGTGACCCCATCCGTCTCATGGTTGAGGAAAACCCAACTAGTCAACCACTACCTTAGATAGCCAGGATGAATCTTCCATAGGCCTTCCTCTCATTTCACTAGATATTCTTCATACTGCCTGTTTCTGGTACTCCTTCCCACATGACTATCCAAAGATAGCTTCAATCTCCTCCTTTAAAGTAGGTGGTGGAATATATTGCCCTATTCTGGTGCTTCCTCAGTTCCACCTTCATGATACTCTGTCAAATCTGAAATGTTGAACATGGAAATGTTGATTCCATCAGGCAACTCTACCTCATATGCATTCCCTGAATCATGCTTCTTGAAAATCTTGCAGGGACCGAATTTCTTCATCTTCAATTTGTTATATGTTCCTACTAGAAACCTTTCTTTCCTCAAGTGGACCATCACTTCATCACCAATCTGAAACTCCTTATACCTCCTCTTCTGATCTGCCTTAGCCTTATACTGCATATTCATCTTGTTAATATGTTCTCTTACCTTCTCATGTATATCCTTGATGTGTTCTACAAAATCTTCTCTTCAACACTTATTTTCTTCTCTTGGTCCATCTTCCTCAATTTTGGAGCTGTTTTAGGGCTACCTCCATACACAATCTGGAATGGTGATCTACTAGTGCTTCTGTTGACAGAATTGTTGTAAGAAATTATGGGGCAAGATCAAGTCCCATCCCTTGGGTTTATCTCCTACCAAACATCTCAATAGGTTACCCAGACTCTTGTTAACAACCTCTACCCATCCGTTTGTGGATGGTGTGCAAAACTGAACTTCAACTCTATCTTCAGCTTCTTCCACAAGGTCCTCCAAAAGTACCCCACAAATTTGGTGTCACGATCTGAAACAATACTCTTTGGCAGACCATGTAGCCTCACCACCTTTTTGAAGAACAAGTCAGCAATGTGGACTGCATCATGGGTCTTCTGACATGGAATGAAATGTGCCATCTTTGAAAACCTGTCAACTACCACAAATACTGAATCATTCCCTCTTTGCGTCCTTGGAAAACCAAGAACAAAGTCCATACTTATATCCTCCCAAGGCCTCTCTAGTATAGGTAAGGGCTGATACAAGCCTGTATTCTGGCTCACTCCTTTAGCCATCTGACATACCCTGCAACTCTGCACAAACTTCTTCACATCTTGTGATAATTGAGGCCAATAATAATGCTCACTGATAATGGCAATGGTCTTATCCCAACCAAAATGTCCTGCCATTCCTCCACTATGCTTCTCCTTTATCAAGTTTTCCCTCATGGAACTCCTCGGGATACACAATTGACTTCCCTTAAATAACATGCCATCCTAGATTATGAAATCCAACCACCTTGTCATGTCCACTGTAACAGGTCCATTGCAAGCTTTCCAAGCCTCTGCAAAATCAGGATCTTCTGCATACAATGTCTTGAGTTCATTAAACCCAACCACTTCAATCTACATCTTTGTCATCAATGTATGCCTCCTACTTAAGGCATCTGTAACCCTATTTGACTTCCCACTCCTATGTTTCAAAACAAAGGTATAACTCTGCAAAAACTCTATCCATTTCATATGCCTCTGATTTAATTTGCACAGCCGACTATTTGATGCTTGCAGGCACGATGATCGACAAATTCGCTGGCAACAAAGCCGTATGCCCGGCTTTAGCGTGACGGGCGCTTCCGGTGCAGTGCGCAGATAACGCTGCGTGTTGTGGAGGCTGGGCGTGGGCATTTGTGACCGGCATAGGCGGCGGCAAGCATCACAATCCACCTAAAACACCTTGTTGAAATCTGGGAGGGGGCTAGAGCAGGGTTGCTCTGTCATACCTTCAGAGTTCAAGCTTTTTGCCACTCCGGTGCTCCACGCCAAGATTATTTCTATCCCTCTCATTGTTGGTGGGGGTCCACAAATACTACTGAAGTTTCTAATGAACTTTTTATTAAAACTAGCCAAACCATGGAAAGATCTCACCTCGGTAGCGGTTCTTGGGGTAGGCCATTCCAGAATAGCCTTCACCTTCTCTGGGTCCATCTTGAGACCTTCTTTTGAGACAACAAACCCCAAGTACACTAACTCGCTCTTCACAAAAATTCACTTCTTCAGATTAATCAATAGTTTGTCTTATTTTAACTTCTCAAAGACTCTCCGAAGATAGCCATCGGATGCTCATCCAGCGATCTTCTTGAAAATCAAAATATCACATCTAAATACACGGCCAATAAAACTTCCTAGAAATTCTTTTAGTACTAGTTCATGAGCGTGAATGTGCTTTCGGTGCATTGGTTAGCCCAAGGCATGACTAACCCTTTCGTCTGAGGCCCTCTTTGGTCTTGGCTGATCTTCCACGTCATCTCCCTCTCGAATCGGATCATTGATATCCACTCTTTAGATCAATCTTTGTGAAGTACTGAGCTCCACTCAAACAATCCATCAGGTCATCCATCATTGGCAGGGGAAATCTGTACTTTATTGTTATCTTGTTTATGGCTCGGGAAACTGTACACATCCTCCACTCCCCATCCTTCTTTGGTGCTAGTACTGCAAGCCCTTTCTCAACAGCTCTTGAACTTGTCTGTTCAACTCCTCATTTTCTGTTGGAGTCATTCTATGAGCTGCCTTATTTGGCAAACTAGCTCCAGGAATCAAGTCAATCTAATGATTGATCTTCCTTATTGGTGGTAAACCCTTAGGTACATTATCAGAAACAATATCCTGAAACTCATCCAACATCCCAGAAACTTCTTCTGGAACCTTCTCACTATCCTCCTTACTCACTCTAGGAATCAATGCATAACACACACGCTCATGCTTCATACCTTCTAAAAATTTCTTCCATCTACATAACAAATTCTAGCACTACTACATACCTTTTCTTCGGTCTCCTTCAGGGGTTTCAACTTGTGACAAACCCCATCCTTTGTCAAGGAATAAGTGTTTGCATGGCCATCATGTATAGCTCGACTATCGAACTGCCACAGCCTCCCCAACAACATGTGACATGCATCCATGGGAATGATATCACAGAGTAACTCATCATGGTAGCTCCCGATCTTGAACTTTACTAAGCACTGCTCATTGACCAAAACTTTGTGTTCTTTCTGCAACCAGGCAATCCGATACGGGTGCGGGTGCCTTTCCCTCTTCAGCTTCAACTTTGTGACCATCTCCTCTGACACCAGATTATCGGTGCTCCCATTGTCAATAATGACATCACAACATTTTTCTTCACACTTGCACCTTGTGCGAAACAGATTCTTCCTTTGTTCTGGTTCCTTTTCCTCATTCACTAGGGCTCTCCTAATCACTAGGGCTTCTCCCCTTTCAGCATCATCTAAATGTTCAGATTGGGCCTCCTCATCTGCATGCGCAACCCTTCCACGACCTTCTGGCCTTTTGTCTGCCCTTCCTTGGTGTTGTAGGAAATTCATAGGCTCGATGCCCTTCTTCACCCTACTGAAATACGTTCTTCTGAAACCACCTCTTCTAGATCCTTGTACATATCTCCCTCGTCCTCTACCTCTTTGATCACCACTATTTTGATCATGAGGGCGTCGAAGTTGTCATTCCTTTGGCTTCCTGGTACCCACATCTTCATTTTCTTTTCATCATCATTTCGGCTTCCTAAAGGTCTTCCACTGCCCCTTCCGCTTTCACCTCCTCGTCCTTTTTGCTTGCCATCAAATCTTTTGTTCAGCTTCACTTCCACCTTCAGAGAAAACTGATACACATCCTCTATGGTGGTCATTCTGACTAGGCTTAACTCCTCCTAAATGCTCGGTCGTAACCCATTAAGATATCAGGCTGCCTTCTCCTTATTGGCCTCTATGTGACCCATTCTGATGATTATCTTGTGAAAATATTCAGTATATTCTTTCATAGGTTTGCTTCCTTGCTTCAACCCTTGCAATTTCTTCAATAGATCTAACTCGTAGTCCACTGGTATGAACTGCTTCTTCAGTTTCTCTACCATGCGATCCCATCTGGTGATATTGTCTTTTCCTCTTCGATTTCTTTCCAACTGGACCTCTTTCCACCAAATACTGGCATGGCCCTTCAGCTTCATTTTCGCAAACTTAACTTTCTGGGTCCTCTATTTCCTCATACTCAAAATATTCTTCTAGTTTCGTTGATCAATCGATCAACTCTTCGAGTTCAAACTTCGAATAGCTGGGGACTTGCTCTGGAGTCTTTTCGATCTTGAAATGGCCTTATTAGCCGCATTTGGTCTTGATCAATTGCTTCTTCTTCCTCTTCTACATCTGAACCTTCTTCCTCTCCTTCATCCTCACTTTCCTCCCTCAGGTTTAACCCTCTTCTCAACTGCTCTTGTAACGCATCAATCTGTCTCTGGAGGGCTACTAGTGCATCTCTTCCACCAGCATTTATGCCGCCTCGACCACCTCTAGCACCACCATGCCTACCAGGCATCACTCTTGGAGACATCTTTCTTGACCTTGACCCACAACCATGGTCCTGTGTGCGAACTGCCTCACGATCGGCGATCTGTCCACACACTCAAGAAAACCCTTTGATACCACTTGATGAGTAGCCCAAGACTTAGAAAATAACCCACAAACAAGAGAATAATTTTATTATTTAGAAAATGGAGCTTCTTACATGCAAAGGATCTCAAATCCCCAAGTTCTACAACACATGCAAGTTACAGAAAGCTACAGAATAACCCTTTCGCAATATGCGAGCTTGTCCCCAAAAAGTTACCCAAAAATTAGAAACCCACCCATAAATAGAGCTCCTCATTAGTTTGGAGCCAAAACAACATTCAAATTTGAGTTTAGGCGGTTTTACCAAAAATTTACAACATGAAGTTCAAATTTCAAAAGAGCATTTGCAATTGTATCTTCTAGAAAGTGCCAACTTCTGGCCATAACTTTTGATCTGGGACTCGATTCAGAACCGTTTGAACCGTTGGAAAGGTCTCAAGTCAATAACAACTTAAAATTTGCTACATTTTGGCAAGTTTTGGGGCCGTTCGGGAGCTCTAAGTGCCTCAAATCTAACTCAGAAGATTTTCAGGTGCAAATCTGGGAAACTAAAACTGCAATATCTTTCAACCCGAAACAAAAAAATAAAAACCGTAAATTGGGAATTTCATTATGATGAAAAGGGTATCCAAAAATGTAAAAACATCTAAAAACTGAGAAACTTGAAATTTAACTATTTTTGGGTGATGCAAGATTGCCCTTACACCACTGGATGCTCCTGCATCAGTCAAACTACAAGTTAAAGTATATTATTTAATTAAAAAGTGGCTTGTAACGACTCAATTTTTTGAGGTACAACTATTACATTGCAAGCTAAATATGGAAATTTAGAGTTAAATTAGGGGTCATGTGCCTTGTGGAATTTTTTTTTTAAGTGAAATAGGAAAGGGGATAGGGGTGGTTTTTAGATGCAAGAGTAGACTTATGTAAAAGGTGATGATTCTAGAAAATAAAATATCTTTGTTATAGATTGCAGTGCTTAATGTGTCTACATCAATTTGACTTATGTGAAAGGGAGTTGATTCCAAAAAATAAGAAATGTCCATTGCATATTTTTTACAACTTACAATGCTTAATGTGTTTGCATTATTTTGATATTAGAGAAAATTGTTCCTATGTCTATGCTTGTTGTTTTGTGATCAAAGCCATCATGCTCTATAGCAATATCTATCTTTTTTTCTCTATTTCTTGTTAAGACGCACATTTATTCCCTTCATGTTGATATGTAAAGTGCATAATTTATGGGAGTGACAAAAGATTGGTTGAGGAAGATTAATTTGAGTAGCTATGCGTGTTGAGTGTATTTAGTTGAGGAGGAGGTCCTCACAAAATGTGTCAAGTGAAAGTTGGCAGGTAAAAGGGAAGGGCACATGGTAGAAGTACTACATTTTTGCTACAACCACAGTCAAAGATGGGTGCCAAGTCAAAGGCAAAACCATTTACATCAATTTAACACCATCACAACCAATATTTTTTCTTCATTTAAGATGTTAATGGAAACATTGTAATTATGGAAGTGGGTGGACGTGATTTTCATATTTGAGATTCAAACATGCAACTATGTTAGAGTTTTTTATTGGTTAGGCTCTTTTTTTATGTTTTTATGGGTAGGATTCAAAATTTCTATATAGTGGTGACCATGTTGAGTGTGTTTAGATATTGTGACATGGATATTTTTTTCTATGTGAAGAAGTAGATGAAGTCATCCAACTATTTGAATGACTATTAGATATTTTTATAGTAGTCTGTTGGTATCAATGTTGTTAAGTGTAGCTTTCTAAGTTGAATATTGTTAAGAGTTAGTGTTGCAAGTATGAGCATTTAGTGTTTTCATAGATGTCGACAAACTTGTGTTGTCACTGGTGTCTATTTTTGCAAGAGTATGAGCAGTTGATGTTATCCATGCTTTCATTGGTTGCATTATGTTGTCATTAGTAAAGCTACTGGTGTCAACCTCTAGTTTTTCTTTGATAATCTTATGTTTGTAGATAAGGAAGTACTGAAAATGATGAGGACGTTCTTTGGTGCTTGGTTTCCATGTTCTTTTGAGAAAATTTGATAAAAAGAGGAAATAGTGTATTGTAGTGGTGTTCTAAGTTGTAGAGTTGTGTTCTTGTGTTGCTTTAGATTTCTTCTAGATTGAAGAGCTTCCTATGCGATTTGGATATTTTGATTAGAGATGTTCATAGGAGTTGTATTCAAGATTTGGTGTGTTTGATCGTTGTACATAAGAAGTTATATTCACCATTGTATGAGTTGTACATTGCAAAGGTGTCTGGGAGAAATGTCTTTGCTCTGTGTTTCTCTGTAGAGTAGTTTCAAGTCTTACAGATCTAAAGGAGTGTTGATAGTGTTGGTATCTTTTTTGGTCAATATGGTTCATGGTTTGGTGCTTCAAAAGTTATTTTCTTTAGTAACCGTGTATGGCAGAGTTGTCTTAGTGCACTGGGTGTGTGCATTCTTCAGGTAGAAGTTGTTGAGAAGGAGCTTGTTGGATTTCAGAGTGTTTAAGGAATATTCTAGATCATGCACAGGTGTGGTGTGTGGTTTACAAGTCATCCTTGGGTTTAAGGAAGCGTGTACTTAAAATTTTAATGGTGTTTGCATAGGTAACGACTGACCCGGTGTTTACACTACTTGCAATGAATGTTTGTTATTTATAGAAGCATATGGTTTTGTGGTGTTGTAGATTTGGGTCCCAACTAAGGTTTGATGTGGTTCTCTTTCACTTATATCCACCATGAAAGTGTTTTGGCTCTGACCTAATTTGAATTTGTATGGTTGATGTGTGTAGTTGACCTTGGAGAAGGGTTTTAAGGTTGAAGACGGTATAAGTGTAGAGTCTAAACTAGTGTTTTTTAAACTTGGTAGGAACCACACAATTCAGAGGAATAACTAGCTAAACAATTCACTCAACATTGTAAAGTCTTCATTAAATTGTCAACAAAGGTTTATAAACTTGTGATGGTGATGCACTATGTGTGCCTTCAAAGACTTGAGGTTACCTAGGTTTCTAACATAGGATGCTAAAACTCTTACTTACAAATCCCCTACAAAAATTAAGGGATTCCATTGTGCATCCTTTGAAACCACATAGTTGTGCAAATATTACTCACACAGTTGGTCTTGCTCATCAAGGGTAGCATCAGAAAAAACATGGAGAAATTTAAACTTTCCACTCATAGAAACTGGTTTGTTATTAATCAACCTGCTAAATTGGAAACAAGAATTTTCCTAGAGAAACATGGCATATGTTCTGGTTGGAGGTATGCACCTGATAATTTGGGAAACCTTATCTACTATTTCTTCCATCCTAACTGCCATTTTACTCAATTCAATGTTCTTCCCCTCCAACACTTTGGTGTGCTCAGAAATTAAAGTTTCTTTCTCCCTTCTCCAGTTTTCTTTTTCCTATGAAAATTTATTAGTGACCTTCCATAGTTGATAACCAAGAGACAAATTTTTGTGGTGAATTGGAGTTTTTATGGTAGGAGGTTTCTGATTTGCTACTGTAAGTTCTCCATCCCTTGTTTTGGTCATGGCCAATTATTCCAATAGGTCCAACTTTGTACCATGGCCATATGTCTACAACTTCTCTTCCTATTCTTTTATTTTTCTCTCTCTCTCTCTCTATCTCTCTTCTTATAACTCTGCACTAGTTCTTCTAGATGTTTAATTCTTTCTAGAGCTTCCCGAAGCTCCTTTCTGAAATTTCTATCCTCTATAAACATTTCCTTTGTTTCCAAAAACTATTTATTACCACCCCCTGTACAATCATAGTCTTCATGAGTAGAACTATTTGGGGTTTTATTTTGTGTTTTCTTGGCAACAAATGCATCTTCTAATTTAGAATCAGAAGTGGTGGATACATACCTCTTCCTCTTTGCAAGTGTATGCACATTTCTAGGGGCATTTCCCTTCCCTTCTAAGTCTGTTTCAACCAACATCACATCCTCTTCCTGTTGTTCATTTCCCCTTGTCTCTTCTTCTGGTGTTTTCACACTCCCCCTCATAACACCTTTCCTTTTCAATTGGCCTAAACGCCTAGATGTAGGTTTCTCCTTTCGAACATCCTTCTTTTTCTTCTATGTTTTAGAAGGTGTGGATGTTGTGGATGTTGTGGATATACTACATCTTATTTTCTTGGATTTAGGTGGTTTTGAGGAAGATGGGATTTCTTCTACTACTGGTGACCTAGAATCTGGCACATTGTGCTCCTCAGGATCACCTTGGCTACAAGTAGGTAAATCCATAGGTGAGATAGGAGAACTTCCTCTTATAGATTCAACTTGTGGATCTAGGGTTTTAGGTACTGTAGGTGCCTCAAGTAGACTGTTAATATCTTGAAAACTCACAGTCTTCCCAGGAGATCTGTGGATATTGAATTCTCAAGCTCCTTTTTTTCTAATAGGGCTATCAAACAATGATGTGATAAATTTGTATCACTCTGTTTCCTCTAGTATTCAGATGCCATCCATTTCAACATATTATAGAGGAAATTGGGCACATTTACTAGTCTATTATGGCAAAGATGACTAAGTAATTTGAAATGTACAGTATATCGAATATTTTTTCTACCATCACAAGTAAGGTATCTAATAACATCGGAAGCATAGTTATCCCAAATACATGGAAGAGAAAGTATTTTTGTACCATGGGATGATGAATCCAATTTTTCTCCTCACTCATAGAATTCCTCTCTTGCATCCACTGCATCTACTCGAATTGGAAACTCTACTCACTACAACTATATTGTAATTGCAACTACCTCTTTTCCTCTGTATTGCTTAAAATTTGGTTTGACTTAGCTCAAGATCAAAGATTGTAGGAAATTGGCAATTGAATTAATAGCAAAAAGGTAGATACAAATTAGGATAAAAAGGGTTTTCCTGTTATGTCTATTTTTTTGCATTTGGTTTTAGGTGGAAAAAAATGAAAAAACACCGGTTGATATTGTACCCTCCCCCCTACTTAACGTTTGAAGTGACATCACTTCAACTCATGATAGGTGAAGGTATCATGAGAGAATATGGAAATAAGTGTAATGAATATATCACATGCTTAATTTAATATGAAAATACATAATGAAAGCATTCAGAAATCCAAGGAAATTATGGTAATGTACTTTTTGTACGTTTCGGGGGTGATTAACTGAATGTCACACATGTGAGCTGAATAATATGTATCCACAAGATGATTTAATGTGACAAGAAGTAATTCCAAGTGAATGGATGATGAGGTGGTAGTTGTAATATATTGAAATGGAATAGATAGATGATGGTTAGTGAGGTGGCTAAATTGAGAGGCTGAGTTTGAACTATCTGTTTCTTCTCTAAATCAAGTTTCAACCATGTAGGAGCAGTAGGAGTAGTGACCACTTATGTTGAAGAAGAGCCAGCAGTAGAAGATAAAGGCTACAATATAGTGTTCCTAGGTTGAGAGTCAACCTCTTGCACATTCTGTTTTTCTCTTTGTGCTTCTTCTTGTGCAAGTTTCCTAGCCTCTTCCTTATCTTTTTGCTCTTGTAACCTTTTAGCTTCCTATTCCTTCTTCAAGTGCTCTTCTTCCAACTCATACATCTAGTCCCTCTTCTTTTCCAGTTCCTTGACATAGTCCCATGCCTCTTTAGATTTATTCTCATGCAGAGCAAGCTCTTCAACCTCTTTCTCTCTCTCTAGGTGTTCTTGCTCTTCTTTCTTTATATGGGCCTCCTCAACAGCCTTGAATTTAGCCTCAAGGGCTTCTCTTTCTCTCCTATATCTGTCCTTTTCCTCTTCAAGATCATGGATCTTCTATAGCATGGCCAGTTTATCTCTTTCCTCTTTATTTTTGAGCTCTTGCTCTCTTTTTTGTTGTTGCTTAGCCAATTCATCAGCTTTGGCTTGAGCCTCCAATTCTTGTTGTTTCCATAATGCATCAACTTTTTTTGTAGCATCAATCTCCTTTCGTTTAGCTAGTGCCTCAGCTTGTGCCTTGGCATCTGCTTCTCTTTTCAAATCCTCAAACAACTTCCATTGATCTTTTGTTGTTAGGACATGTTCAGTCCCTGCATCCACAGTTTCATCAAGATATTCCACCACACGAGTCTCCTTATCAGATGGAGCAGCCTTAGAATCTATATCAATGTCATGAATCTCTATTTCAGGCTCTTTCTCCTTTAAATATTTAGCCTCTCTATGGAGGGTTCCCATAGGCATTTCTTCACTTGGTTACTTTGTGGTAAGAGGTTGAGTTAATGCCTCCCCTGCAATAGATGTTGAGGCACTAGGTTCAGTTATGGCCTCTCCTCCATGTGCTTCAGCAAGTTCAATCTCTTCCCCAGAACTGGGAGGGAAAAACTCTAAGGGCTCCTTAGGAGCCAATCTTCTTTTTGTTATTTTGTACCCTTGAGTGGTACCTGTTGCTTTTCTCTTCTTGGAGCTCTGATCTTTTGGCTTCTTGATTCTCATGACAACCCAATGTATGCTCCTATCCAAAATTGGTCTTGCAATCTGCTTAATGTCAATGGATTCTTCTGCATTCTAGTCCACTAGATCAAGGTCCTTGGTACCTATTTTCTCAGCATCATATTGGGGATCCAAAGTTACCCCATCATCTAATAATGTCTCAGGGATGTCTTCCTTTATCCCATACTCAACCATGAGTGGGATGGGTAGTCTTTCATAGTTTCTCCTTCTAAGATCATATTCATCTTGTAGGTCCATCCAAAAATCCTCCAGTAGATTAAAGTGTTTGTCAAAAATAGTGGGAAGCAAAGCCTACATCCTGTGTTTAGGATCAAAATGTTTCTTGGAAGTATACAAACCTAGCTTCAAATAAATCAACTCATCAGAGATTACCTTAGCTGCAACATTGTGTGGACAACTATACTCACCCAACTTCATAGGGAATTTACGACAACCAGGCTTGTGCTTATTAGAAAACTTTAAGTTGACTGCTAGAGCTTGATAAAAGAATTCCATTAAGAAAATTATATTGCTGCAACACCTAGGGAGTAGATGAGGGTGGCCATCAAAACAATCCAGCCTGAAGTAAGTAAATATGGTGTATTGAATATACCAATGTCCCCATTCATTAATGAAGGCCATAGCCTCCATACTCAACCTATAACCAGCATCTCCTCTGAGCCAGTTAATGATAACATATAGAAATGCATCATTAACCCTTTTTTAATGTGGCTCAGAAGCCTGTAAGGTGAGTTGATCATAATGATCCCACACCTTTGTTTGTCCTTGGGCTTCTCCCAATATCCCCACTACATTTAGTCTAGGAAAGATCCCTCTTCTGGCAGTTGCATAAATCACATAAGAGGTCATGAAGAAACTCTTGGTTTCTCTCACTATGAGAATTTGATTGTGAATACATTCTAATACAATCATAGGCCAGTCAAATTGCTGCCTACCATCTAGGATGGTTTGGATGAAAGGAAACATCCACTCTTTGAACTGGGAGGCGTCTCTCTTCCCAAATACTCTAGAGAGCATCATTATTATATTTGCAATCTCATTGTAGAAGTTTTCCTTTTTAGGCTGGTCAAGAAGCTTGGCTAAAGACTTCTCAACTCTTATCCAAGTCTTATTCATATTATTCTGGCTCATTTCCTTCTTGTCACTATAAAGCTTCAGTGCCTCTACTTCATTGAGCTTCCTGGGATTTTGTGGAGCAGGTGCATTGAACATAAATTTGATCATTTATGGTGTTAAATCAATAATAGCATTTCCTTGCAAATCCACACACTGTCTAGTAGCAGGATTGTAGGCTCTAGCTGCTGTGAGTATCAATTCTAGGCATTGGACAGATAATGGGAAGAGGGAAACATGTGCCAAACTAGACTGAACAATCATCTTTGTCCTTCCTGAGACATCTTCACTAAATGTCTCCTCATACAACTCTCCATAATTGAAGGAGCCCAAGTTTGTGTCAGTGATATCAGCCCAATCCGAGTCCACCTTGCTAGTTGTGATGGTAGAACTTTGATGTTTGTACCTCAGAGTAAATGGTAGTTGTTCCACCTTGATCTTCTTTGGTTTAGCTCCTTGTCTTGAAGTTTCTACAGGTTGGTTCCTTTTAGAAGCCTCTTCTGATGCTCCTAAAATATCCTAATCTCTGCAATAAACCCCTATATTAGATGGACAAAAAGCATAAAAATCAATATATCAACCAATACCTTTCTTTACTTCCTCAAGACAACTTTCATACTTAGCCAAATTTCAAAATTCATCAGAAACAGAGTCACAAAAGATTAAGGAACAGGGAACTATTTCAACACAAAGCGGGATCGGGACCGTAACCAGGATGATACCCAAACCAGGATTAGAATAGAAACTGAACCCGAAACTAATCGCTAGTTCCAAGTTCAACCTCCACTTCGATTCTGACTTTGCTAAAGGGCGAGTGCAAGGTCCAAAATTAATAATAATCAGAAGTGGGATCACTTTGGTAATGAATCCCAATGCAAACATCCACAGGACGAGTATGTTCCTGAGTCTGCTTCTGCCAGTTTTAACATGAAAAACATAGCACTTTTCTTGAAGATGTGATCACATAGATTTGAGGGCCTGGGTCACATGGGTTTATAAGGAAATCCAAATAGAGGGGCCTAACCTCACCCCTTTACCACATAAAGACCAATTTTAACCCTAGGGCTAGATATTTTGTAAAGGTCGTCAAGAAAACCCTAGTTTGGAGGATGCTTCGACTCAGAAAATTAGGGCATCACAAACCCAACATGGAAATCATAGAATCAACATAGAAGAATGATCAGAGGGGTCTCTAAATATATTTTAACATATTTAAAGCACATATATTCCCATCAAACAGAACCCTAGTTAGAAACTAGGGCATGACAAAACACACCTGCCATGAAAGCGACAACAAAACAAGAAACAAACAAATGCAAAGATAGAAAAAGAAATACAACAAATAGAAAAAGACAAAACAAAACAAAAGACACAAAGAAACAAGCGAAGATTCACAGAAAATAGAATCTTGTGAATGCGCAAGAACAAGACAAGCAAGAACACAAAAAACAAAGCAACAAAACAAATGGGAAAAGAGCGAGAAAAGACCCTAGCTCAAAATGCCAACAATAGAGGTTGAAATTAGATAAAAAAAATTCCCACCACGTGCCTTCACAATCAAATTGTGCTCCTCTCGTAGTTACCTTGGCTCTGGTTTGCTAAAACAACTTAGACAATAATGATAATGAGCCAATTAACCTTGATTAAGGTTTAAAAATCCTTTTGTGCATGTGAGGAGGTTGCAATTAATGCCATAAATGCGGTCAGTCGGGGGCAGAGCAAACAACGTAAACAAACAGTCAAATTAGGTGGAAATGAAAGGTGTGGTGGATGTAGACCCGGATTCAGAATAGAACAAGAAACCTTTAACAAGTCTCTAATCTAACTCTGAACCCAGTTTCAATCACACGGCAAAGAAAAATATGAAAGGAAGACGAGGGAAGAATCGGGACCAAAACCGGCACTGGAACTTTTGCAAAGTTCCAAGTTCGGTTTCGATTCCGGTTTTGATTCTAGTTCCGCTCCTGACAAAGGAACAAAAACCAAGACATAGACAATAGAAATGACAGGAAGCGAGACCAGAACGAAAACTGAAATTGGCCCAGACACAAACAACAACAAAAGAACAAGCCAATGAGCGGGAGCAGGATCGAAATGAAAACCGAATTCAAAACTTTTACAAAGTTCTAAATTCAATTCCCATTTTGGTTCCACTTCTGCCAGAGAAAAAACAAAACACAAGGAAACGACAAACAACTCAAGGGAGAAATGGACCCAAGAGAACAAGACCAACCAATAGACAATGAAAAGAACATGAAACAAGGGTGAGATCGGAACAAAAACCAAATCCAGATTTGGAACTTTACAAAAGTTCCAAGTTCAGCTTCCATTCCAACTCCGGTTCCACCAGACCAAAAGAAACAAGGACTTAGGAGAAAAATGAACAACTCCTAAGACCCAAACAAAACAACAAGGACAAAAAAAAAACAAGGGGGGCCCATTTTGTTCCAAAATAAAATGGGGTGGTTATGTAAGGCATAACGAATGGTGACTCGGCTGGGAAAATGGTTTACCCATTTTCAAGATACTGAAGAATTTAGTCACCCAAAACCTCTGGTTTATGAAGCATGCTAACTTAAGTAGGATTAGATATATTGAGTAAGGTTGAGCTGGCATCTCATATGTATATCAACATGAACTACTTTGAATTTGAGTGTGTGCATATATAGTGCATCTTTCTTCATAAAAACTTTCTCCACCCCTGAAAAACTACACCTAAGATCCAAGCTACGTAGGTTGAGTCCTTCAAATGTCATGCAATAAAATATTGGCTATTGCTCCGCTGCCAATTAGGCTCAATAGCCCCGACGAAGATACCTCTAGTTCTCTCAAAGCATTGCTCTACTGCCAGACAAGCATCCATAGCCCTGATAGAGATACTTGAATCACCCATTTGATATTGAGTTTTCCTTTCTTTTAATAGTTTTCTTTTCTCTTTCTTTTGTAGGTTTCACTTGTGGAAATTCTTTATTAACTTTTCTCAATACTCAGACATAATTGATTTGAAGTGTGGGTTGAGAACTACAGTGGATCTTATGATAGTTTTGGGAATCATATTTTTCACTTGAATCAAAGATACAGTCACCCAAAGATAAATAGGCACTTTACATAGGCAGATGTTTTATCTATTTTGTGACAGACTTCAGTCATAATTCATGAGATTATCTACAGTATACCTTATTCTTAATAAATTTTCAAGCCAATGTTAAAATGACCATAAGACATAAGTTTAGAACGAAATCTTTCAACAAATATGCCTAAAAATACCTAAATCAATTTCTCTCCTAGTGCCTACAACATACTTTAAAGAACAACCCCTCTATTTCAAAATGGAAAGAAATGAAGGTCCCCAAATACCAAGACAAAACAACAAAACAATAGAAAGAAACAAAAGAAAAAGAACAAACAAACAAACAAAAGACCCAAAACAAAATAACAATTAATTACATATAATACAACCAATTCAGAAAATTAGACCCTCATGAGCCGAACTAGTAGTGCTTGAGAAACTGACCACTAATAGGAAATGGAACAGGTTCTCCTATTAGGGTGCTCAAGCGAAGAGCATTTTCACCTAGGGTCTTTTCTATCTAGTATAGACCCAACCAGAGTCTATCAAACTTCTGGTGGTCTCCCTTTTTCTCTTTAGCTTTATCCCACAGCAACACAAGATCGATATCTTGAAAGCCTTTATTTTGGCTCTTTTGTCAAACCAACGTTTGACAACAGCCTGGTGTTTAAAGAACTGCTATAAAGTAGTGTCTCTATGTTCTTCCATGTTTAAAAGATTAGTTAGCCTTACCTCAATCCGATCATCCTTTCAATAAAATTCTTGCATAAACCTGAGGATAGGGATCTGCAAATGTATGGGGAAGAACGACTCTTGGTCATAGAATAACTTAAATGGGGAATTTCCTAGAGCGGCTTTAATATGGGTTCAATCTGCCCATAAGGCAAGTCTCGGCTAGGTATTCCAGTCCCTAGGATTGTTCTCTAGCAATTTTTTTATCACTTCCAACAAGTTCTTATTGGTAGACTTTGCTACTCCATTCCCCTAAGGGTAGTAATTAGATGAATACTTCAAAATAATTTTATGTTCATAGGCCCATTGTATGAACTCAGTAGATGAGAAAGTAGGGCCATTGTCACATACCAAGGAGAAGGGTACTCCAAATCTGGTTATGATTCTTTCATTGAGAAATCTGATAACCACCTCTGTGGTGTTGTTTTTGCAGGGTTGAGCCTCAGTCTAGCACGTATAGTATTCAGTTTCTATCAAGATGAACTTATGACCTGCAGAAGAGTTTGGATTAATAACCCCTACAAAATTCAGTTCCCATTGGGTGAATGGTCTTACCTCATAGACCGGTTGTAAAGGCATTACGGGATTACGTTCCTTGGGTGTAGAGGTCTGGAATGTGTGAAATTTCCTAAAATGTTGGTGTGCATCCCTGAATACGTGGGGAAAATAGTAGCCTGACCTGATAATTTGATGGGCCAAGGAATCTATAGATCCATGCCACGTGCCATGTCTACCATGAAATTTAGCAATAGCATGTTTGGCTTCTTGTTGATCCAAACATCGCAGGTAAAATCCTTCATGATTTCTTCTGTATAGGGATCCTCCTTTGAGAAGGTAATGAGCACTCTTCATCCTCAATGCTCTCCTTTGAGTAGAATTCATCCCCTTTGGACATCTATTATTGATGAGGAAGAAGATCAGATCTGTGTACCAAGGATCCTTTGTGAACGACTGCATTGTGTACTACTGACAAGTGATACTCTTGTCAACATCCACCATAGCCTTTGATAAGCCTTGTCCTCGAACAAGCTTCATTGGATGGATTTACAGATAAAACTCTTGTAAAATAGCCATCCATTTTCCTCTTCTCTCCCCCAATTCACTCTACATAAGGAGAGACTTGACTGCTAGATCAGGAACTATGGCGACGACCTGACTCCGAAGGATGTAATGCCTGAATTTTTTTATTGCCCGCACTAGTGCGAAGGCCTACTTTTCGAGGGGTAGATACCTTACTTCTACATTTTTGAATGGGGATCTCATGAAAGCAATAGGCCTTTCATCTCCTTCACCTCTCCATTGTGTTAAAATAGTTGCACATGAATGGTTAGATGCAAAAGAATAGATATAGAAGGGCTTTAGATAATCTAGGCTAGTCAAGACTAGTGCCTTAGATATTGACTGTTTAATTTGTGAGAAAGCAGATTTAGCCTCATTGCTCCATTCTACTTTTGCATCTTTTCTCATCATTTCGTTAAGAGGTTTGAAAATATTTGCAAACCCTGTTATAAATTTTCTTACAAAATTTATCCTTCCAAAGAAGGATCTCATTTCCTTTTTACTACCTGGCATTGTTAGTTTCAAGATGGCTTCAACTCTATCAGGGTCTATAGATATCCCCTTTTCTGATATTACATGGCCTAAAAGTTTCCCTTCAGAAACTCCAAACACATATTTTTTTGGATTCAGGGACACACCATAGCTTATACATCTCTTAAGGACTTTTGCTAAATCTGCAACATGGTCCTTTCTGTTCTTAGAGAAGATAGTTAAGTCATCTACATAAATAATGATACACTTACCTATTAAATCCTTGAATGCCACATCCATTGCACGTTGAAAGGTAGCTCCAGCGTTGATAAGGCTGAATGACATTCTCCGATAGGAAAATATCCCCCACTTGGTAGTGAAGGCAATTTTCATTTTTTCCTCATGGCTGACAAGAACTTGATTATACCTAGAATATCCATCCAAGAATTCCATCATTTGGGATCCATTAACAATTTTTAATACCTCATCAAGAGAGGGAAGTGGATAGTTATCCTTCTCTGAGGCTTTATTTAAGTTCCTGAAATCGACACACAATCTGATCTCACCATTTTTCCTACACACAGGGACCAAGTTTGCAACCCAGGTGACATGTCATAGTGGGAAGATTATTCTTGCAGACAACAGTTTTTGCACTTCCGTCTGAATTAATGGCTCGATCAAAGCATTCACTGAGCGCTACTTTTGGCAGAAGGGCTTTGTTTCTGGCTTCAAAGGTATGGTATGTGTGACCATCGAGGTGTCAAAAGTCTTTAAATCTTCATAACTCCAAGAAATTGCTGCAATGTCTTTTTTTAACACCTTAACTATTTTATCTTTGATTTCCTCAGGGCAGGTTTTGCCTATATAGACATTCCTTTCAGGACCTGAATTAGCCAGATTAACAGATTCATACTTCCCTCCATCAATTTTTGTTGGCATCCCTTCACGAGCCCGAGGATCAGAGTCAAATATTCTTTCCAAAGCTACCATCCCCTTGGGAATGTTGTTTCTTTTCAAATTCATTATCCCTTATGTGTCACAACTTTCAGGGTCCCAATCTCCTTGATCTCTTTCTGATTCATCAATTATTTTTCCTTCGAAGACATCTAAAATTTCCAAGACAAGTATATGTTGGTCATCATCAAAGACCTGAAAATTTTAGACATTGTCCGGGATGACCAGGATCAAGACTAGTTCAACTAAAAATATTTTTAACTTGGAGTCCTGCATAGGCTCCAAAGTGCTAGCAGCAATCGCCAAGGCATCTGCAATCTGATTGTCTTCCCTAGGAATCAAAGTGATTCCAAAAGCATCAAAGTCCTCAATCAGATTCCACACTCTATTTCTGTAGGCTGCCAACCTTTTGTTGTGACAAGTATATTGGTTGCGAACTTGCTTGAAAATCACCTCAGAATCTCCCATAACCATGAGAGATGTGACTTTCTTCTAATGGGAAAACATCAGTCCTCGAGCAAGTGCCTCGTATTCTACCACATTGTTTGTGCAGCCAATCTGCAACCTGTAAGATGCAAATTTAGTCTTCCCCTTTGGGTTGGTTAATTCAATTCCTGCTCCACTTCCTGATTTGGACTTAGAGCCATCAAATTTAAGACTCAATAATTGGTCTAGAGCTGGGATTTATTTCTTATTTGGGGCTATAGTAACTGCTTGCTAGAAGTATGTGGTGGCTCGGACTGGTGCTGGTCATCAAGATTTAAAGGTAGTTGCGGACAATTTCTACTAGAAGATTCAACTGGATTCAAAATCTGTTCAGGAATTGCTTTTTGAACCTTTTCTTGGATCAGATCATAATTTAGTACATTTTTCACCAATGCCTTAGGCATTGGAAGAGTATCTGGGGAAGGTGTAATGGAGAAATACTAAGATTCCTTAGTCTCTCTCTATAATTCAGAGCATAGAACCTGAGTCTACTCAAGTTGGGAAGAATCTTCCTCTTGAGTGAGATTGGCTCTCATAAGGATGGTCACATCTTTTGCTTCAAATGAAAATTTATTGGTGGATGTTTGAGGTTGACATTCACAAGTTTCCTCAACCTAGGAGACCTGATTTAAGATATCTATGCAGGGTTAACAAGTTAACTCAAAATGATTCTGATAATGGATCCTACACCAATTGGGAAGCAACAAACTCCATAAATCAACCTCTTCTCCCAGCACTAGCCTATCTTGTTGCAACTTTTTGATTAGGACTTGCTAGTTGAAAGTAGTCATTGGGTCACTCTATTCTAGAGGTAGTGTATCATCAAGATTGAATATTGAGAAGGTCATGATCTCCTCTCTCTTGTAAACTCCTATCTCAGTTTCGAAGTAAGCTACTTCATTGGGAGAATCATATTCAGTAATCATATGTTTGAGCCTAGGCTCACTCTCAATTCTGATATGTGATGTTATCCCTTTCTAGGGTAGCCACATGTGTGAGAAGTCCAAGGACAAATATCCCCTAATGCTCTTCATTAGGTCTCGACTTAGGAGCATCCCATATATTTCTGGGATATCAACAACTTGGATATCCATGTAAGTTTGGATCCTTGGGTCAGATCCAATCTGTACATGAATATTTTTCAGTTCTCCTACCACATTTACTTCAGTTTTATCCAACTGAATCACCTTTTTCTTTGTTTGGATCGGGATCAATCCTAACTTCCTACAAATTTAGAATGGCATGACGTTTCCTAACACCCCAAAATCCAGTAGATAGTTGTGCAGATTCTTTCCAAACATTCTTAAACTCAAAAGGAAAGGTGGGGTACCGGTCTTACCTTTATAGAGGGTTGCATTCATCTTGTTTATTGGAGTCACCTTACCTTTTCCCTTTGAGTAATCTGCTTCCTCCAGTGCCCTCATCACAATCTCTCTTTGGGTAGGGCACCACTTCATAATGTCAAAGAATGACAATGAAGTCTTTTGCTTCTGCATCTCTGCAATGAAATCAAACTCTGAATCATTCTTTACCTGATACTTAGGAAAAGAAGGTGGGTTGTTATCTGCGTTCTGATTTGGTGGGACCATGTTGTTAGGAGGGGTAGATGTAGTAAATGGGCCCTTATTTTGATTTCTTAAGAAATGACCTCCCTTGGTTTGGAAGGCCTGGGCATCATATACGTCTTCTAGTTCATTTTCTTCTTGGTTCGTGAATGGAATTTCTTCATAAAAAATGTCATAAGCCATGGCAGTATCTATGGATCCAACCAACTTATTGGAAGTGCCTTGCAATGGGGCATCAGCCTGTGCAATCTTGATTATGGTAGTTTTTTTATTGTTGGGAGGAGTCCTGAGCACCATTAGTGAAGAATGGTAAGGGAGATGGGGCTTGTAACTCAAACATGGGTCCATATTGGGAATAAGACATCCCTGGGACCATATTAAATAGAGGAGTTGGATTAGGCATTTGATATCCTATGGGAGGAAGAACTCCTCCTAGACTCCTCATTTTTAAACTTATCTGTTGTTGCAATTTGATGGCTAGGTGATATACTTTAGACAAAGAATCAATTTCATTAGCATTATACGTCCTCTGCAAGAATAGGTCAATCAAAGGATCCACGACCCTTAAATATGCCAAGATGGCGATATTCTCAGCCACCAAGTAAGGATCATGTAACCTTCAGTACATTCTCTGGAACCTTGTGTTGAATAGTGGCAATGGTTCATGAGGTTCCTTTCTTACGGTTGCAAACTGGTGATATTAAATGGCAGGGTCTACATAGACCCGAAATTGATTAATAAAGGAATTTTCCAAGTTTTTCCAACTCATAATAGACCCTTGGAGTATATTTAAATACCAGTTGTATTCCATGTCACCCAAAGAATAGGAGAACAACCTACAGACATCAAGATGGGCTACCTGGGAATGAGTATAGGCATCCTTAAATTCATGTATGTGCTCTTCAACACTTCTTGATTCTCCTTGCATATACTTGGGATAAAATCTCTTTGGATTCTTGGGTAGATCATGTATACCCCCAGGGATAGTCCCTAGTAGAGAGGGGTTATTCATGAAGAAATCCATGGGTAGTGGTGGGACTAGTTGTGGAATAGGTGAGTTTGGCCGATGAGGTGGTGTGGGTGGATTTGGTAGAAACCCAGGTGGAATCAGGAATCTACGATCTTGGGGTCTATACCTAATAGGGGTTTGGAGTTCAACCAATGGTTCAAGAAACTGAGAAGATCTAAGAACTCTTTCGTACCTATCTACTAATAATGACCCAATTCAAGCTAGTTTGTTCCTCAGGCCCTCCTTCTAGCGCCAAATCTGTTGATGGTAAAAACAGCACAACAACATTAAATAGAATATCTCTATTCTATTTCTCTTGAAAAAGAAAGACAACATAAAGTAATCTAACTCCCAAGGTCTTGGTAGTTGGTTCTCAACATGTTGATATTTCTCAATGGTCAATGTGATTGTCATGTTCAAGGGGCCTTTTTTGGTAATAAGGAACAAAAATGCATTAGATCAATTAACCTACGTTGGGGGGGTTTAAATAAATGGAAAAAGATAGATCAGGGCTTTAAAACAGTAGAATATAAATAAAACTTCTTAAGATCTAGACATGCACATTAATAATGAGTGTTTCTTCATCCAACCAAAACCACAACATGATGCAATCCATAGAATAATCTACACCATTTCATACATTCATAGTGCTAATTCAACTATCACAACCATTCACTAAAACATTTATTTTAAGATTCAAAAACAAATCATTCACTCATCATTAAAACATAGATCAAATAGACATAACAACAATTTCATTCACAGATAATTCAATGAGATAATCTTGAATCTGGTTTCCTCTATTGATTTGCATCAAATAGAAAACATTTAGGCACAACTCACTGGCATATAGATTGATTATGATTCATTAATCTTATCAAAGAGTTCCAAACTTAACAACATGTAAACTGTATAAAAACGATAAAATGTATCCAAGTTCAACACTAAGTCGTCAACTTCCTTTTTTCTTAGTAGGACCAGGGTTTCCAGAGCAGTGGCTTGTTGAGAGACTGGGGTGAAGACATCCTTTAAGAACTTGTGCAACATATGATCCAATTGGGCCTTAAGCTCATCTTTCTTTTGCTTATCTTTAATCATTCTGGATTTGGTGGAGGAAGCTACAATATCAACTAAATTCATCTATTGGTTCCTTGTAGGTCTCCCAAAATTCACAATACCTAATTGGTAATCAATTACTTGCATGTCATCCTTATCCTTATCCACCACCAGAATTGCACATTCAGCAACAATTTCCCCTACATCCGTGAGCTTGGTGGAGTGAAGAATTCTGGTCTTCTTTTTAGGTCTTTCCTTTTCAATCTCCTTCATCATCTCATCACAATTGAGAGGCTGAGATTGAACTATCCGTTTCTTCTCTAAATCAAGTTTCAACCATGTAGGAGTAGTAGGAGTAGTGATCACTTGTGTTGAAGAAGAGGCAACAGTAGAAAAAGATAAAGGTTGCAATATAGTGTTCCTAGGTTGAGAGTCAACCTCTTGCACATTATGTTGTTCTCTTTGTGCTTCTTCTTGTGCAAGTTTCTCAGCCTCTTCTTTTTCTTTTTTCTCTTGTAACCTTTTAGCTTCCTATTCCTTCTTCAAGCACTCTTCTTCCAACTCATACATCTAGTCTCTCTACTTTTCTAGTTCCTTGACATAGTCCCATGCCTCTTTCGATTTCTTCTCATGCAGAGCAATCTCTCCTACCTCTTTCTCTCTCTCTAGGTGTTCTTGCTCTTATTTCTTTCTATGGGCCTCATCAACATCCTTGAATTTAGCCTCAAGGGCTTCTCTTTTTCTCCTATATCTGTCCTTCTCCTCCTCAAGATCATGGATCTTCTGTAGCATGGCCAGTTTATCTCTTTCCTCTTTAGTTGTGAGCTCTTGCTCTCTTTGCTATTTTTTCTAAGCCAATTCACCAGCTTTGGCTTGATCCTACAATTCTTTTTGTTTCCTTAATGCATCAGCTTTTGTTGTAGCCTTAGAATCTATCTCAATGTCATGAATCTCTATTTCAGGCTCTTTCTCCTTTAAAGATTCAACCTCTCTATGGAGGGTTCCCATAGGCATTTCTTCACTTGGCTGCTCTATGGTAAGAGGCTGAGTTGAGGCCTCCCCTGTAGTAGATGTTGAGGCACCAGGTTTAGTTGTGGCCTCTCCTCCATGTGATGCAGTAGGTTCAATCTCTTCCCCATAACTGGGAGGGAAAAACTCTAAGGGCTCCTTAGGAGCCAGTCTTCTTTTTGTTCTTTTGTACCATTGAGTGGTACCTACTGCTTTTCTCTTCTTGGAGATCTAAGCTTTTGGCTCCTTGATTCTCATGAAAACCCAATGTATGCTTCTATCCAAAACTGGTCTTGCAATCTCCTTAATGTCAATGGATTCTTCTACATTCCAGTCCACTAGATCAAGGTCCTTGGTACCTATTTTCTCAGCATCATATTGGGGATCCAAAGTCACCCCATCATCTGATAATGTCTTAGGGATGTCTTCCTTTACCCCATACTCAACCATGAGTGGGATGGGCGGTCTTTCATAGTTTCTCCTTCTAAGATCATACCCATCTTGCAGGTCCATCCAAAAATCCTCCAGTAGATTAAAGTGTTTGGCAAAAATAGTGGGCATCAAAGCCTGCATCCTGTGTTTAGGATCAAAATGTTTCCTGGAAGTATACAAACCTAACTTCAAATAAATAAACTCATCACAGATTACCTTAGCTTCCACATTGTGTGGACAGCTCTACTCACCCAACTTCATAGGGAATTTATGGCAACCAAGCTTGTGCTTATTAGCAAACTTCATGCTGACTACTAGAGCTTGATAGATAAATTCCATTAAGACAATTCTATTGCTGCAACACATAGGGAGGAGATGAGGGTGGCCATCAAAAACACCCAGCCTGAAGTAATTAAATCTAGTGTATTGAATATACCAATGTCCCCATTCATTTATGAAGGCCATAGCCTCCCTACTCAACCTATAACCAACATCTCATGTGAGCTGGTTAATGATAACATATAGAAATGCATCATTAACCCTTTTGTAATGTGGCTTAGAAGCTTGTAAGGTGAGTTGATCATAATGATCCCAAACCTTTGTTTGTCCTTGGGCTTCTCTCAATATGCCCACTACATTTAGTTTAGGAAAGATCCCTCTTCTGGCAGCTGCATAAATCACATAAGAGTTCATAAAGAAACTCTTGGTTTCTCTCACTCTGAGCATTTGATTGTGAATACATTTTGATACAATCATAGGCTAGTCAAACTATTTCCTACCATCTACGATGGTTTGGATGAAAGGAAACATCCACTCTTTGAACTGGGAGGCATCTCTCTTCCCAAATACTCTGGAGAGCATCATTATTATATCTGCAATCTCCTTGTATAATTTTTCCCTTTTAGGCTGGTTAGGAAGCTTGGATACATACTTCTTCTCAACTCTTATCCAAGTCTTATTCATACGATTTTGGTTGCTTTCCTTCTTGTCACTATAAAGCTTCAGTGCCTCTACTTCATTGAGTTGCCTGGGATTTTGTGGAGCAGGTGCATTGAACATAAATTTGATCATTTATGGTGTTAAATCAATAATAACATTTCCCTGCAAATCCACACACTGTCGAGTAGCAGGATTGTAGGATCTAGCTGCTTTGAGTATCAATTCTGGGTATTGGACAGATAATGGGAAGAGGGAAACATGTGCCAAACCAGACTGAACAATCCTCTTTGTCCTTCCTGATACATCTTCTCTAAATGTCTCTTCATACAACTCTCCATAATTGAATCAGCCCAAGTTTGTGTCAGTGATATCAGTCCAATCTGAGTGTACCTTGCTAGCTGTGATGGTAGAACTTTGATGTTTGTACCTTAGAGTAAATGGTAGTTGTTCCACCTTGATTTTATTTGGCTTAGCTCCTTGCCTTGAAGTTTCTATAGGTTGGCTCCTTTGAGAAGCCTCTTTTGATGGTCCTGACATCTCCTAATCTCTACAGTAAAACCCCGTATTAGATGAACAAAAAGCATAAAAATTCAATATATCAACCAATACCTTTCTTTACTTCCTCAAGACAACTTTCATACTTAGCCAAATTTCAATATTCATCGGAAGCAGAGTCACAAAAGATTAAGGAATAGGGAACTATTTCAACACAAAGCGAGATCGGGACCGGAACTAGGATGAGACCAGAACTGGGATCAGAATAGAAACCGAACCCGAAACTAATCGCTAGTTCCAAGTTCGACCTCCAATCCAGTTCTGAGGCCGCTAAAGGGCAAGTGCGAGGACCAAAATTAACAAAAATTAGAAGCAGGATCACTTTGGGAATGAACCCCAATGCAAACATCCACGAGATGAGTATGTTCCCAAGTCCGCTTTCGCCAGTTTTAACATGAAAAATGGAGCACTTTTCCTAAATATGTGATCACATGGATTTAAGGGCCTGGGTCACATGGGTTATTAAGGAAATCCAAATAGAGGGGCTTAACCTCACCCCTTTACCACATAAAGACCAATTTTAACCCTAGGGTTGGATATTTTGTAAAGGTCGTCGATCAAATCCTAGTTTGCACAATGCGTCAACTCAAGAAATTAGGGCATCACAAACCCAACATGGAAATCATAGAATCGACATAGAAGAACGATAAGAGGGGTCTCTAAATAGATTTTAACATATTTAAAGCATAGAGAACCCCATCAAACGAAACCCTAGTTAGAAACTAGGGCACGACAAAACACACCTGCCATGAAAGCGACAACAAAACGGGAAATAAACAAATGGAAAGATAGAAAAAGAATAATAGCAAACAGAAAAAGATAAAACAAAACCAATAGACACAAAGGAACAAATGAAGATTCATAGAAAATAGAATCTCGTGAACGCGCAAGAGCATGACAAGCAAGAACATGAAAGCAAAGCAACAAAACAAATGGGAAAAGAGCGGGAAAAGTCCCTACCTCAAAATGCCAACAATAGAGGTTGAAATCGGATAAGAATTCACCCACCACGCTCCTCCATAATCAAATCGTGATCCTCTCATAGTTACCTTGGTTCTGGTTCACTAAAATGACTTAGACAATAATGATAATGAGCTAGTTAACCTTGATTAAGGTTTAAAAATCCTTTTGCGCATGTGAGGAGGTTGCAATTAATGCCAGAAATGCAATCAGTCGGGGGCGAAGCAAACAACATAAATGAACAGTCAACTCAGGTGGAAATGAAAGGCAAGGTGGATGTGGACCCGAATCTAGAACATAACAAGAAACCTTTAACATGTCTCTTATCTAACTCCAAACCTGGTTCCAGTCCCGCGGCAAAGACAAACAACAAAGGAAGATGGGGGCGGAATCGGGACCAAAATTGGCACTGGAACTTTTGCAAAGTTCCAAGTTCGGTTCTGATTCTGGTTTCGCTCCCAAAAAAGGAACAAAAACCAAAACACAGACAATAGAAACAATGGGAAGCGAGTCTGGAACAAAAACCGGACCCAACCCAAACACAAACAATAACAAAAGGCAAAGCCAACGAGTGGGAGTGGGATCGAAATGAAAATTGAATTCAGAACTTTTACAAAGTTCTAAGTTTAATTCCCATTCCAGTTCCACTTCAGCTAGAGAAAAATAAAACACAAGGAAATGACAAACAACTCAAGGGAGAAATGGACCCAAGAGCACAAGACCAACCGATGAACAATGAAAAGAACACGAAACAAGGGCGGGACTAGAACGAAAACCGAATCCCGATTTGGAACTTTACAAAATTTCCAAGTTCAGCTTCCATTCTGACTCTAGTTCCACCAGACCAAAATAAACAAGGACTTAGGAGCAAAACAAACAACTACTAAGACCCAAACAAAACAACAAGGACAAAACAAAAAAAAGGGGGACCCATTTTGTTCCAAAATAAAATGGGGTGGTTATGCAAGGCATAACACTATGGACCCTAATCAGTCACTATCTCCCTAGGTAGTCCATCCCTAGTAAAAATGTCCTCATACAAGAATTTAGCCACATTGCCATCTTTGGAAAATTGTAATACCTTCACTTCTACCCACTTAGTCAGATAATCAATGCAAACCAAAATGTACTCCTTGTTGTTAGAAGTAGGTGATAGTGGCCTAATTAAGTCTAGACCCCATTTTTCAAAGGGAGCTAGTGTTAACTGTGGTTGTAATGGCATTTCATCACTCCTCGTTGGCTTACCCATATCTATCATAGCTCCTTGTATATTTGATAGAATCCTTGTGCAAAGTTGGCTAGTAGTAACTAGTTGTGAGGATTTTGAATGCTATTCTTTTTGCTACAAAGTGACCCCGACATGGTTCATCATAGTAAGCCTTCATGATATCAAATATTTCATCTTCCCTTATGCACCTTCTCATGATATTGTCAGGGCCAGTGTAAAACAGGTAACCAGATATCCAAAAGTATGGAAAACACTTATGTACCAGTTGTCTCTTCTCCCTTGGAGAAAAGTGTGGTGGAATCTACCTTGTTACTAAATATTTTGCGATGTTAGCATACCAGGGTATATGAATATTAAGAGAAAACAAGTGCTCATCTAGAAATGAGTCATCCACTACTCCTTATGTTGATTGTGTTGGAAACTTTGATAGAAAATCTACTACTACAATAGTCTTACCAGAATTGTCCACTATTGTGATATAAAACTCTTGTAGAAGTAGTAGCCATCTGACTAGTCTACCCCCTACTACAAGCTTGGTCATTAAATATCTGATAGCTATATGGTCTATGTGGACAAAAATTGCATAACCAGTGATGTAATGCCTAAATTTATTGATGGCATACACCACTGCTAGCATCTCCTTCTCTGTAATAGTATAATTTAACTCTACTCCCTGAAGATTCTTGCTAATGTAGTAAATAGCATATTCTTTGGTACCTTCTATCTAACCCAAAACCGCTCCAATAGAGAAATTTGAAGCATCAATATGTATATGGAAGGGTAAGGTCCAATTTCCCCCCCTCAAAATAAGTGCTTGTGTTAAGGATTTCTTTAGTTCTTCAAAGGAATTTTGGCACTCTCATGTCTAATCAAATTTTATGTCCTTATAGAAACAACAATATATGATTAAAAAAACTACTAAAAATTGCATATAAATGACTAAACATGATCGTGTGACCATTAATAGTTTATTGCCAGTCATTTATAATGTTTGCAAATTGATGAATAAACTATTTTTAGTCATGTATTGGTTATTTTGATTGATCGATTTGGTAGTATATTTAGTCATTGATTTAGTCATTGATTGTTGTAATCTGGTCACTTATTTAGTCATTTTTTATTCATTGATATATTTAGTCGTTGATTTAGTCATTGATTGCTATAATCTGGTCACTTATTTAGTCATTTTTTATTCATTGATATATTTAACTAGTCACTTATTTAGTCATTGATTGTTGTAATTTGGTCACTTATTTAGTCATTTTTTATTCATTGATATATTTAGTCGTTGATTTAGTCATTGATTGCTATAATTTGGTCACTTATTTAGTCATTTTTTATTCATTGATATATTTAACTAGTCACTTATTTAGTCATTGATTGTTGTAATCTGGTCACTTATTTAGTCATCTTTTATTCACTGATATATTTAGTCATTAATTTAGTCATTGATTGTTGTTAACTGGTCACTTATTTAGTCATTTTTATTCATTGACTTTCGTCCATTGGTAGTGTATTTAGTCATTAATTTTAATCATCATTTTGATCAATTTGGTAGTTTATTTAATTGTTTTTTGTTCACTAATTTTTGTCAATTGTTAGTATATTGATACATTGTTTATTAATTGCATAATCATTATATTTATTCATATATTTAGTTATATTTATTCATTGATTTATGTCAGTTGGTAGTATATTTAGTCAATTGGTAGTTTATTTAATTGTTTTTATTCACTGATTTCTACCTATAAGTGTTGGAAATGAGACAATGCTTTAATTGAGGCTAAACATATAAAAACACAAGAAAACATAATGAATCATTCATTTGCACATAATGAAACAACTATTAAGAAGGAAAAATACTAAAATTTTATTGAGAAAATGTGTTCTTATAGCGGATACAAGACAAAAATGTGTCTTTGCTTTGAAAACCGTACTATTACAAAGTGTGTTTCTCAGTGGTATGGCTAGGAAAACTAAAATACAATGCCTATTTTTGCTTATATAGCTCCAAAATAGACAAAAACCACTAAGATCCTTGAACAACACATCCAAAATATTGCATAAAGCAGTGGGCCAAGCTGTCTAACAGCTAGTACTACATGATAAACATCAACTATGCCATTTTTTCAAATATTTTAGTGGCCATCATGTGAAGATCCCTTATTTCTCTTTCAAACAGACAGCTCCATCTATTTTGTCTTTATAAGCAAGGGGTATGTTACTTGTGACCTTTAAAATACTTACTTTTGCATCTCCTTCTTCTTTCAATTTGAATCCATGTACAATAGATAGTGAGTGAATCCGCCCAATGCCCACAGCAGCACCATCAAATGAATCCAACACCTCAACTTTATCCCCTTCTTGGAGTTTATCAATAAATGTCTATAAAAACAAAACAAAATACACATTATATTGTTTTTGACAATTGTATGTAATGTCTTATGTCTTGGAACAAATCAATTTTTGTATGTGCTTTTCTTTTATTTTGTTGAATAAGAAAGAAGCAACTTTTTACTCTGAAAAAGAAACTAACCCATTGTGAGGTACAAACAAATGGAGGGAAAGACTACAATTGTGCTAGACTATACGAGTAATCCAGAAAGAGACATGGATTGGCAATGAAGTCCCCCCAACTAATGACCATGACATCCCCGAACACAATGCACTAATGCATTGTCAAAATCTATGTATGCACTCTATTACAACTAAGCTCTAAGTTTCCATATGTAAGTTATATGTTCTCCCTCATTTCCATAATTTATGTATACTAGCGAATTACACTTCACTACTATTCTAACTAGCTTCTATCAAATAGGTAATGATTACCCTTATTTACATAATAAAACAACCATTACTTACTTGAATAGTACTTACTTTAATTTGGTTTCATAGCACTCACCTCGAGCTCAGCACAACTACCACTATGAATATCATGTGCATGCTCATCGAGTCCATCATCATAATCACTATCAACATCATTGCAGACATGAAGTTGTATAGCTTTGCAGAGAGTTCTATTGACAGGGCCTTTTTCTTTTCATTTTTCTTTCATATAATTTCTCTACATCATGTGGTTTAATCATCATGCAAAAATTAATATAAGTCAATTAAAGAAAGCAAAAGATATAGATTTTTACCCAATGAACATTTTAAGCATGAAGAATGAAAAAACATTGGGACAGATTAACTTACAGCTTAAAGAATGTAAAAACTATAATTTTTTGTCCAAAAGAACATTTTAAGCATGAAAAATGACAAAACATTGGGATAGATAACTGACAACTATTATATTAATTACCTCAACTTCAGGACAACTAAGACTACTGTGCTATGCATTCTTGTCCACTTCATCATGATCACTATCAATATCGATAACTTTGTTGACATCATGAAGGAATTTTCATTTTCCTATTGCTTTGATAAATTTTCTTACATGTGGTTTAACCATCGTGCAAAAAAATATACAAAGCATTCAATAGTCAAGTACAGAATTCAAGATATAAATTTTTCCAAAAGAATATTTTTTGGACACTCCAACAATAAAGAAACTAGGTTGGATTCTCCTACGTTTAGATTTCAGTAATCTACATATTAAGAGGCATTTGTATACATAACTTCCAAACAAGAAGAAATGAGATCAATAGAGCCTCTTACCTCATCTGAATCCTTGGATTTATGCTCATTCCATGCATAAACTATAGGGTTAATGGAGGCAACCAACTACAAAACTTGTTGAGTGAGACTGAATATGCAACTCATTAACATTTGGTACCCTAGTACATTTGAGTTGACATGATCTACAAAGGCTCCTACTAGGCATTGAACAGATGGTTGTGAAATCTCTATTGACAAACTAGATTTCCACTTCATCCTACTCTTAGATTTACTATGATCTAGTGTTGCCATATAATTGAGAATATCTTCTGCACCTACTTCTCTATTACTGTTTTCCACATAAAATATAATGTTAATTTCAATATATAGTCAGCTCAATAAAAAATTGAAATAAATAACACAATGTAAATTGAACCAAAAATCCATACACTTACTGCAAATTTGTCCATTTTGGTGTGCAACCCATCTCGGAAAAATGTATATCCATCCCTCACATTATCTCTTTCTCTCTTGCCTCTATTACTCTTTGCAAAATATTCTTCGAAATGCATACTTTCTTTCAATTCCTCCCACTATTTGGGAGAAAGAGTGGAGTCTAACCTCTTTTTTCCCTCCATGATTGTTTTTTTGCAATTGTATCTAAAATTGTTCATCAAAATTCTCATCTCTTTCTTGTAATATTTTCTAGAGATTTTTCCACCAGTAGACTCAAAAGAATTTTCCATTCTTTGTATAACATTTTCCATAGTTCATGGATCTTCCTCTACAAAACTTGATTTGCAAATATCCAAATGGGCCCTACATCTTACATCCAACTCGGTGGCCCACTTTGCAAAATTTGGTCCAATGGGCTCACCATCTCTCGATATCTCAACCAAGAATGGATTCTTGCCTTCTAATTTTCTTTCTTTTGCATTCCTCTTTGTAGATATGTACAAATCTTAACTAAATCTTTGTATTTTGACAAAAGGAGACACATCTTCTATTAAACCACTACTAGTATTTCTAGTCGATCCACTAGTTCCATCAAAAGTTCTAGATGCAACAAGTGCAATCTGAGGCATAGCAGATGCAACTAGCGGTCTCTCTTCATGAATTTCATTAACCAAAACTTCATGCTCCTTGTCCATATCAGGTGTGGCATGAGTAGGTAGATCAATACTGGTCTCCATAGATTTCACTTCAAAACATCCTTTAATGATGAATAAATCATTTGCAGACCTACTCTTCCTTTGCTCTGATGTTGTTCAATAATCTCTCTTAGAATTTGTGCTAAGAGATCATCATGACATTGCACATCATCATGTGCTATATCAAGTTGCACATCACCATGTGCTATATCAGGCTGCACATCATCACAACTATTTTTTTTACCAACTGCATTTGTTGAATCACAAATGTGTTGACTTCTACGAGATGGTGGCACTATATCTTTTCTTTCCTTTTTTTTTGCATTTTCTTTGCACTCTTTTTCTTGCCTATAAAACAAAAAACAATATCATATTATGTCTTATATACATAAAGCTCTTTCCTATAAAATTTCATTAAACACTATTAAAAAAATAATATACTACTTAGTGGATTTACAACTTTCCTATTTTTCAAACCAATATGCAATAAATATTCATTATTCTTGGCCACTTTTTCACTACGCACGCGCTCATAATCTATCAGTGAAATTTCAGCATTATGATCACTATCATCTAATTTGTGCCTTATAGTCCTTTTCCTCAACATTCCCTGAAGTTCAAATAAACAATAATGTACAAATCAACAACTTGAATAAGTAAAAATTTATTGAGTTCATAAGTTGATAACTGTTGACTTTCCAATCCGTCGATAACTACAAATGGAAACTTAAAATAGAATTCAGTTTACAGATTAAAAAGAATTTGTAGTAAAAAACCAAGAAGATGTTTACAATTACAGGTATCAAATAAATTTTCCTTAAGGATATTCACAAGAAAAGAACTCATAAAAACATAACACAAGCAGGATGAAGGAAAAACATAATCTAGTTCATCATGAGGTGTGTTAGAACCTTCAAATTCTTCCTAGTTTCATCATCACAATTAACCTTGAGCCTTGACCCTTATATTCCTTTTTATTTTTGACTGAGCCTCCCCACTGTAAACGAACATATATTTTTTTTAAGTCTTAATGATACTGAAAGACCTATACAAAGCCAAAAATTCATCATATATACTTAAGTAAAAACATGTATATCTATTTTACATCCATAAAAAACCTTTACCGCAATCCAGCAACATCAATTTGAACCCTTAGCGGGCTAGTGGTATATAATAGACAACATAAAATTATTCACCGCAATACCATGGGGGTATCATAATAAAGGTGCAGTTGGGTGGTATAAAAGAGCATAATTACATTATAACCACAGTACCATAGCAAGGAAAAGTGAATAGTGCGGTATAGGGGGGAACAACCCGCCACCCCACAAGGAAGGAGATAATAAAGAGCAATAGTTCAATAAGAGTCCCACTTCCCTGTGATGAAGCATAAGGAAGCTTGTGGTATAACGGTATGCACCCCGCTATCCTACAATAGAGAAATATCAAGACAATGGTACATCGGTAAGTTTGATAAATAAAAAGATTCATGACCCTACTATCTCGTACCAGTTAAAGAAAGAGGCAACAATGTTGTGGTACAAACAGTCAAGGAATTATTAGTAGTTGTGATATTAAATGCATAACTCTTAACAGCCCTCAGATCTTGTGAAAATCAACGACACACATTCAAACTTGAAATATGAGCTGATCATAGAATATTTGGCATAAGGTTGATATTAATGAAGACATGACTCAACTCATAAGCCATTAAAATTGAGAACTCGACATTGTTTTGATATTCATTTGAAGGATTATCATGCGAGAAGCTAGGATTTCAACAGGGTGAAGTTTTGCAACTATCACATACTGGGTAAGTACATTGAACTGACTAAAGCATATTTACAAGCATATAATTTTTTGAAATCTTGCATTTAAACACTTAGAAAGCTTGAGTAGAGGTTGACATTAGATATCATGTCACCTAAAAAGAAAGAACCTGAGACTAAGAAGGAAGAGCCTAAGGGTAAAAAGAGATCAACATTAGGTATCATTTCACCTAAAAACAAAGAACCTAAGACTAAGAAGGAAGAGCCTAAGGGTAAAAAGAGATCATTACAACAATCTATCTTAGATATCTTGCCTAACTCAACTGAGAAAGGATACAACAAGGTTTTCAATGATACAACTCATGGTTGTAGGGATGCCCTTATTCCTATTTTGGGGTGGGAATTGTTTTGGTATTTCTATGAAAAGAGGCAAGTAAGAATTCTAGTATCAAATTGGTGGACATTAGACTTAGCTAAGCTCACTGTCCTAAATTTCTTCATAGATGTGGAGTTCATTAGAGTTCTATCCCAGAATTACCACCCTGCTACTAGGTCCATGAGGATAACAGATGGGTCACCATTGGTAATATTAACAAAAGCTGCAATCATTGAATGCTTCAATCTAAACAAACAAGCCCTCACTAAGGTTGACTTGCAAAAGAGTGAGGAAGAATATACTAGGTTAAGGAGAACACATAGAAGTGATGAACTTCCCATATACATGAAAATGAGTGTTAATAGCAAGGTGATACATATCTCCCCCTCTGCCACCAAACCGTTTGATGTACAATATTTTTAGATTTATTTCAAGAAAACCTACTTTTCTTTTTGTCAAGTAATTGGGATAGATGCACAAGAAAAAATGATAATCATTTTGATGATGATGGCTATGAGAATTCAAAACCCCAAGACAAACATTGAATATGAATTTGCCTCATAACTTGAGAAGGCATTACATGAAGGCTTCCTACAAGTCAAAGAGAATAGGGACCCTATAACATTTAAGCACTATTCTTTATTCTATCACTTGATATTATACCAAAACAAAGATAGATGGACCAAAAGGATTTGTTTGGGTAAGGTTGATCAACAAGGGAACTTGCTACTCATGCAATGATGGTGTTATACATGGGATAGCATATGCAGAAACTTTGATTATGTAGTGTTCCATGATGAATTTGTGTACAAAGTTATGAGAGTTCTTGGCCACTCATCACCAAGATTACACACACCTATACTACAACTATTGAGGCCCTTGGCTTTGAAACTATAGCAAGGTCATACTCATAACTTTGGTTATTGTTTTTTCTACAAGATGTCACAATAATCAGGATTTATAGGTGCCCATAGGCCCCACATATATTTCCAAAATTTGTTCCTCTTCGGCTAGCCTTTTTAGAATTTATGTGGTAGATGTTGTGGATAGAAAAGGATGTCATGAAAAAAAAAAGAAGGGTACATTTCTACCTAACTTGAAAACATGTGAAGAATTATTTGTTGGATATGACACCCTTGAAGAATTACAACATTATCTTAAGACAAGATATTCTCTGAGGCCTAGAAGTGAAATGGTTTTTGACCCTAAGGTCCATATGAATTTTATAATACGAAACCTCCTCACAAAGGCCACAATCACTCATCAAGTGGATTATGAAGAGGATGTGATTAGAAACTACTTCAATCCCCAAGAGGTATATCAAAGGAAAATAAAATGGGAGATCATGATGAAGTTGTAGGAAGAAAGGAAGAAGAAGAAAAGTGACTTCTTGGGGTATTTTGTAGAAGAAGCGGATCCTCTTAAGAGGATAAATTTGATAAGTTTGATTAATTGTATGCTACTAAGTCTGCAAAAGAGGAGGAGAGGCCCATCAAATTATCTCCCAAAACACCAAGTGGTATTATAATTTCAGAGCAATCTCTTGAAACTATTTCAATATGCCATGTTCCTCAAGAATCACCTCCTAAACAACCACTTCCTAAGAAATAGAATACATAAGAGCCACATAGATTGGTCTCCTATGCAATGAGTGAAGAAGTGGTCAATGTATTGAGGAGTTTGAAGGATGATGTTGAGGTAGTTGATCAACCAACCCATGAAATTGAAGCTCATAAACCAAAGGCTAGAATTGATATCCATATGCAAGGAGAAAGGGAAATGTAGGATGATGAGAGGGAAATTTCAAGTTTTAAATTTATTGAAGATGATGATATCATTAAGATCCCTGAATTTAAGGATTTCTGGGTTAAAATGAAAATGAGAGAGTTTGAAGAAAGGGTAGAGACAAACAAGATGGGTGTTGAAGAGTCTCGGCATGATTAGATTGTAGCCCATACTTTCAATGAATTGAGAATTGATAATGTTGATATTAGCCCACAAGAAGCTAGGGATATGGTTTTGAAGAGTATTATACTCATTATCCTGGGTATGGAACTAAAGAACATATTCTTACTTGACCAAGTAAGAGCACAAGAAGACCCAATGATGATTGTTGAACTTGATTTTGATGAGGGGATAAGTGGCAAAGGGTACAACCCTAAGATTGATACCTTGGCATTTTGGGCCAAGCAAAGAAATATACAAAAACCAAGGTTGTTAGATGTGGTACAAGAGATGAGAGGAATGGCTATGGTAAAAATATTAAAGGACACATCTCCTTTAGAAGTTGCAACCATGACAATGCACTTAGCCATGTTCACTCAAGTTGTTGTTAAGGAAATGGAAAACAAATTGACAAAATATGAAAAGGAACAAAAAATCTTAAATGATGAGGTAAATAAACTGTTCATAGAAAATGTAAGACTGAAAGAGAAATTGAAAGGAGCAAGGCCCTCACAAAGTAAATAAATAGTATTGTATCAACCTCCTACTGCCCAATCAACCGATATAGACATTGCATCCTCCAAACAAATAAATGTACTAAGATAGGAGATCGAAGAGTTGAAAAAATCCAATAATGAAACCAAGAAGGGAGCGAGGGACCAAATCATCATCAACATCTTGGAAAAAATCTTGGATCAAAGGATCAAACTGATTGAGGAAAAATTGGAAAGTGTGTATGATTGCTACACTTCATTATCCCAAGCAATTGACTAGATGAAATCCCATGCACTTATATTGGATCCTCTTTTTAAGAAGTGGCATCCAATTCATCATACCTTGTTGACTTTATGTAGGGTATTAAAGAGAAGTGTGGAAGCTCCTTTAACTTTGAAGCCACCTAAGGAGATGGTTAATATAGTTATAGATGAATCTCAGTATATAAATGGAGAAGATCAAAATATCAAAACATGGAATTATTTCATACATTGAAGAAGTGGTTTGTGCCAAGTATATTAAAGGATGATGACCAATTGAAAAATCCCAGTGATTGGAGAAAGGAATTTGGAAAAATTGTTCCTGATTGCATTGCTCATGTGCAAAAGGATGGTAAATTGAATTTCCATAGCCTCAATTTGATCATGGATGGAACAATAGCCTTGGATACGAGATATTCTAAATTCATTACAGATGGCAGAGGGTTACTTGACAACAGATGGAGAAATCACCTAACAAATATATCAAATATTCAAGAATACAAATGGCCTCATGAATACATAGTATACCAATGGGATCAAAAGTTTTTGGCTCCTCTAGAAGAATAGGTCCTTGAAGATGTTGCAGTGGAAGAACCAAGCCTTCAAACACTCTATCATGGAGACGGGGACTTTTCCAGATCAGGATGATCACGGGTCTCCTATGTTGATTAAATGACTACAAGTGTATTGTAGGTGTTGTAGGCTTCCAATCAATATTTTCTACTTTCTTTGTTTTCTCTTAATTATGTTTTAAGCAAAAATAAAGTTTATTTTATACAAAGAGGCGTGAATTTTGACAATATTCCATATTTTGTAATGGTTTGAAGCTTATTGCTTCTCTTATATTTAGAAACCAAGACTGAATTTTAATATCATCATCATAGGAATTTATAGAAACATCTATGAGGAGACTTCTGTAATATTGTAATATCCATTTGAATCAATCAATGGAGAAGAATATTTAATCTGGTGCTTGAATTCTAGTCTCAATTATTTGTTGATAATACTATGTATGATTGTATGGTTGTAGAATAAGAGATAAAAACTAATTTTTTTAATTGAAAGGCATTTTCATAGCAATAGAGTTATAGAGAGCAAATAAAATAGAGAATTTAACTAATGAATTGTAAAAAATAGAGTTTTGTAGTTTATATTCAAATTTTTGATTACATTGCATTGCACATCTTTCAAACTCAAAGCATTACTTCAGATTGCATAACTGATAACTAGATGTTGATAGATGACAAAATGTAAAAAGTTGTAGAATAAGAGATAAAAACATTTTTTTTAATTGAAAGGAATTTCCAAAGCAATAGAGTTATAGAGAGCAATTAAAATAGAGAATTTAACTAATGAATTGTATAAAATAGATTTTTATAGTTTATATTCAAATTGTTGATTACATTGCATTGCACATCTTTCAAACTCAAAGAATTACTTCACATTGCATAACTAATAACTAGATGCTGATAGATGATAAAATTTCAATTACAATATAGTTTTTACAAAGTCAACCTAAGTAGTTATGCAATTACTTCAAATTGTGTAACTAATAACTAGGAGCAGCTTCCAATTGCATTTGCTTGTCATGACATTCCATGAGACCACATTTCTTTGAGGATTTTTTTCAAATAGTTCACTACCTTGTCTATGCTACCACATTTTTCATACATGTCTACCAAACATTTTATCAAATATTTCAATGTCTTGTTGCTATTTCTAAAATCCTAAAACAAGTGCTTTCGAACAAGCTATGGATGTTTGGAAAAAATCTATCAAAGCATAATAGTAAGCAATAGAATAGACAAGGCAGTGAACTGGTTGAAAAAATGCCTCAAATAAATGTGGTCTCATGGTGATGGAATGTCGTCATCACATTCCATCACCATGAGACCACATTTCTATGAGGCATTTTTTCTAAAGTTCATTACATTGTCTATGCTACCACATTTTTCATACATGTCTACCAAAGCATTTTATCAAATAGTTCACTGCCTTGCTACTATGGCTAAAAGCCTAAAATAGGTGATTTCAAACAAGCTAAGGATGCTTGTAAAAAATATATCAAAGCATAATAGTAAGCAACAAGATATGGTCTCATGGTTTTTTTTTGGTGCAAAAATCAGCGTGATTTTATTTGCATTTTTTGTAGGTTTTAAACGCATTTTTTGACAATTTTGCTATTTGAAATGGGGAAAAATATTTGTGGTCAGTTTTGTGCATTTTTTAATTATAGGATTCTCACAGTTAGTGAAAAAGGTAGTGTTCATGAAGGAATGGAAAAGATGCATAGAGCCTTTGAATTATACCCGTACTATGCAATGGCACTGAATCATTTAGCAAACCATTTTTTCTTCACAGGACAACATTTTCTTGTGGAACAGTTGACAGAGATAGTTCTTGTTTCAACTGACCACCCTCTCATGAAATCTCATTCATATTATTTTTGACTGAGGATACTAGTATGGGCTGATTACGCTTGATTCATAGAGAATCGAAGCATAACGTAGCCACTAAAACTCAATCTTAAACAAGATCATTCAAATGAAAGTTAAGCTAAAAATTTATTGAAACTAAACATTATGAACTATGAAAGCATTTAAATGTCTACTCTAACCCATTTAAAACTTATCCTATTTTGGAATTGGTGGTGTTGATGCAGAACAGCAACTATTTCGCAATCCCGTGATCAGTGAGCATGTTCCAATTGATTCTATTGAAGAGATTCAATGAAACCATTGTGATATGTGGATGAAAACATGATTTATGCTAAATTGAACATGATGCAAGCTAAATTGACATGATTTTTTTCTAAAAATGATCTAAATATGCAAAAGCTAAGCTAATCTAAGTGGATTCCAAGCTAAAATATTCAAACCCTAATCTATAAACAAGCTAAATGGATGCATGGAAGCCACTAATGGAAGCTTAAAGCTAATATGCAGCTAAAAATGAGCTACAATATGTTAAATTTGAGCAAAGATGAGTGTGAGTGTGAGTGATTCCAACAACATAAGTTTGCAAATTTGTCTCCAAATGGTGTTCTATTTATAGGAAAGAAAATGAGAAATGAAGGGTTCATATTGAAAAATCCAATCAACGATCAATGATGGGGGAAATGGGAGACATGGATCAGGGATTCTCATCAATGGGTGAGAATGCAAGATGAGATTTAATCAAGGGTTCTCATTCCTTCCAAACAAACACACTTTTGAATTGTTTAAGAGGTTAAAAGTTAACTTGCTCAAGAGGTTTCAATTTTAGCTTGCTCAAGAAGCTAAGTGAGAATATTTCCTTTTTCAAATGATTGGAGGAGAGAGAATATTCTATTCTCATGGGTGAAGAAAAAGGTTATTTAGTTAAGGGTGACCTTGCTAGTAGTACAACCTAGGCCAAGATTCTTTAGTCTTTTCTCAAGAACAATGGGTTCTAGTAAACCATTATCATTCTATCCTAACTTCTCATTCTTGTTATATCCCCATCCCTTCATTAGCTGCAAGCATTTGTTATCATCTTCCATGGGAAGAGCAGGAACAGGTTGTTCATCTTGATAGAGTATTTTAGAGATATCGTCCTCATTAACATCTTCTTGATTCAAATCCCCCCACTTGGTAAAGGTAGTAGCCGCCATCTTGATTGTTTTGAGCTCTTTCCTGCTAGATGTGGGTTTCCCATGAGATTGAGAGAAATAGGTAGTTCTCCTAAGAAAAAGGTGTTCTTCATTAGCTTATAGTTCCCACAACCATTATCTTGGATCACTACTTTGATATCAGGTATGTTCTACACAATGAGTGTTTTCGTTTCAAAGTTAAATTCAAGAGATGATGGGTGAAAAAATTACGTAGAAGGTGTAGGCCCTTTGTCATTCTTGGGTACTTGGGGAATCTTATAGAACTTGGCCTCAATATTTTTGCAATAGTAAAAAGGCTCAGGATTCCATGGATGGTAATATCTCTACCCTCAAAAAGAAACTTCACACATTGATGATAAGTCAAGGCTACAACTTTTATGGCATGGATACATGGTCGACCAAGCAATATGTTATAGGGAAGATCAAGGTCTAACACTTGGCATGTAGTTTATACAATGAGAGGGCCCACTTGGATGGGTAATGTGATGATTCCTTGTGATACTCATTCTTGGTCATCATATTCCCTCATGGTGGTACTCTTTGTCTTTTCAATAGTATCTTCTGAATAGCCCAGATTTTTTAGCAACTGAAGGGTGCAAATATTCAATCGAGCACCTCCATCTAGTAAGACTCTTTTGACCTTGTTATTATGAATGATAACCTCAAGGTGTAAAGAAAAATTATGAGATGGTTGTGATGGTAGGTCTTGCTCGAAGAAGGTGATTAGCAATATGGCCTACCATAGCTTGAAACTAATTTGTATCAATATCCTCGAGAATGAATTATTCAAACAAAACTTTCTCCAAGATCTCCCTATATGCAGGGGATAGCCTCAATAGTTCTAAGATTGATATCTGTGTGGGGGTCTTCTTAAGCTAATCTAGTAGATTGTACTTGCTAGATTGGATGTTGGAAAAGTAGGTTGTGCCTTAGATTGAGATGGGACTCCTTGGACGGTAATTTTTCCACACCATGTGGTGACTCCACACTCTATACTGGGCCCTTTGATGTTGACAATGGTAATGATGTTATCATAAGAAGAAACTCCATTAGAATAGGTATGTTGCACATTTGTGTAATACTTAGCTTTTTCATTGTTATTCCCTTTGCTATGATTTGGCATAGGGTTCTTGTATATCTTAAGATATTGATTCCCAGTTGGTACCTCAATGGATATGGTGTTGTTCTCTATGAGGTCTTGGATAATGTTTTTGAGCCTCATGCAGTTTTCTATTTTGTTTCCTTTAATCTTTTGAAAGTCACAAAGGTATTTCTCGTTGTACCAGGATGGTTTCTCTTGTGGTTCTTGTTAGTTTTCAAAGTTAGGAAGTGTTATCAGATTTAACTCTACTAAATTTTTCATGATGGTTTATATGGGTTCAAATAGCTGTATTTGCATTTAGGATAGTTGTTCTTGTTAGTGGTTCGCCTTTGTTGCATTTTGATGTTGTTGATTTGATTATTCTAAGGAGGTGTTGTTTGTTGCACAGTTGGTTGGATGTTAACAACGTGATTTTGTTTGGCCTAGGAGCACTTAGGACCACCTTATCATCTACGATGCCTTCATTTGTTACGTTCTTGTTCTTAGCCCAGAAACAAGGTCTATTGTTTGAACTAGTTGATGGGAGATGATCTTTGTAAGCTTGAGTATTCACTTGTGAGATTAGAGCTCTCTCAATGTTAAGGGCTCTAGGGAAAATCTCATCATAAGATGTGATGCATTGCATTTTCAAGTGGAATGATAGTTCTGGATCTAATCTATGATGATTCCCACTTTTTGTTCATTGGGAAGAGGCCATTTTCTCTTACTAGATCTTTGTCTCCATCATTGTAAGAAATTAGCGAAAGTTTCTCCTTTGTTTTTTCTGAGAGTGTATAGTTCCTCTAGACTTACATCCATGTCAAGGTTGAAGGAGAAGTGATCGATGAATTTATTTGTAATTTCTTGGAAAAAATTTATGTCGGGAGGTAGATGAGAAAACCAATCCATGACAGGACCTGTTAAACTTTGAGGGAAGAGACACATTAAATAAGAATCATTGTAGGTCACCTCCATACACATGATGTTAAATTCTTTGACATGGTCCATAGGACTTCCTCTCCCTTTGTATTTATCAAATTTAGGGATTTCAAAACCAGGAGGGAATGGTACCATTGCTATGTTTCGGTCAAATGGATAAGGACATAGATTCTATGCATGGGGCTTCTTCGTCTTTCCCATCTGAAGGTCCTACATTTCTTGTGATAATGCCTTAAACTGCGATGCTAGATCGTCATGCATGTTTGGTGGAGGAATATACGGTGGGATGATGTTAGTGTTTTGATATGATAAGATGTTGTATGGGGTGTATGGTGGCATGAGATTCTATGAGGGTGATTGGGGTATCGATGTATATGTTCCTAACATGTTTGTATTGACGATGTTTTGTTGAGGATTATAGTAGGAACTTGGTTGTTGTTGTTGTTGGGCATACTGCTGAGCTAGTAAGGCTTGTTGTTGTTTTTACACCACTAGGGCTTGCTATTGGTCTCGCTATTTTTATTGTGTTATGAGGGCTTGATGTTGGGCCTACTATTGTTGTTGTGCAACAAGGGCTTATTGTTGGGCTTGTTGTTGTTGTGATGCTAAAGTTGCTTGATGAGTTTGGTGTTGTTGTTGGGCTAAGGCTGATTTTTGTGTTGCTAAGGTTACTTGTTGTTGTTGCTATTTTTTTTGTGTTGCTTGTTTTTGTTGGGCTGTTAGGGCTACTTACTATTGTTGTTGTTGTTGGATGGCTTGTTGATAAGCTTGTTGTGCTTGTTGTAAAGCTAGGGCATGCAATTGCAATGTAGGATCAGGTGGTTGTTGGGATATCTGAGTTGGATTGTGAGTGTTGATGTTTTGAGTGGGTAGAGGATTGTTGATGATAGGTGGAGGGTTCCCTTGGTTTAACATCCCTTATAAGATGGTGGATTGATGTGGAGGAATGTAAGTTTGAGATCCTGTTTGATTTTGCATGGTAAAGGGGGCCATGGGAAAAGATGAAGATGATGCCATTAGATTTGTGATGGAAATGACACACTAGGACCTTGAGTCCATTGATTAAAGAGGTTCCCTTGTCCCATGTCTTGAGGATTTCCTTGTGCTAGAGATGTAAACAAGGTATTACCTAGGTTGGTGGGATTCGTGACCAAGGGATTATTCTAAGATGGGTTGGTGATAGATTGGGTGGATGTGTTTTGTGAAACCAATGGTACGGATGAACCAATGGGAGGATTGGGTAAAGATTTCCCTATCTGCATTAAGGGTTGACTTTGTGGTATAGTATTGACATGCCCTTGTGTGTTGTTTTAAAAAATTTGGTCTATACTACTTTGTGTGATGGTGGGCCCACTTGTGGTACTCATGGGCATGGATGAAGAGGGATGTCCTTGATATGTGGAGGTCATGGTGGAATAATGAAGATCAAGAGGTTTATATGGTTGTTTGGGAGAGTTGAGAATGGGAGGAGCACCAAAGGTAGGTGTCCATGTGGTTGTTTGGGATGGAGGATTGGCATCGAGGGTACCCACAAGTGTGTTGCTCTCAAATGGAAGAGTTAGATGAAAGTCTTTGGCAAGGCTAGTTGCAAGAATGGGAGTGGATGTTTGAGTTAGCCCTAGTGATGGAGTTGTGAAGCTGTGTCAAATTTTGTGCAACAAATGATGGGGAAATAAGAGCTATATTTTCATAGGCTTGACATTCCATGATTTCCTCCCTATTAATTTCAAAGGGATTGTTTGTGATGTCTTCTATCTCATATGGTCCTGATGGAGATGATGGTTGTTGTGATGGGGTAACTTGACTTCTCAGATCAAATTCTAAAGGATTTGGATCACTTGAGGTAAATGTGACTTTGATTTTCTCCATGATTCTCTTGTGTTGTGATCTCATTTTTACCATAAATTTTGTGTCACCTTTGGGAGAGTTGTGTTGAGATTTGTAATGTTTGAACTCTCTATTTGACTCAAATCTAGGTAAAATGGATGCTCTAAGTCTTTTTGGAGCAATGATGATATTGGAGGATGAAAAGATGGGTGATGTGGAGAGTGACCTTTGCAAACATTTAGGGACAACACTTTTGACTCGATTTTGATGTTTTGATGTTGGGATAAAGGATGTTGATGAACTTGAAAATCTTTAGGGTAGACTTGTGACCTTCAAGATAGACTAGTTCAAAGATGATAACTAACTTAAATAAATGCATGGAAAAGGATACATTTCACATACAAAATATCTAAGTTAGGGTTTTTGATTGATGTCCAAGTCAAAAAATGTTGGTGTATTCAAAAGTTTGCAAAGATTGATGAAGTGAAAGATGAAATTTGATGGAGGGGTGAATGAATTTTTTTTTACCCAATGTTGACTTAGAATGAAGCTTTATTTTCCATGACCAAGGTAGTTAGAATGATGCTAGACCTATAAAGTGTTCAAATCCTAAAAAGCTAATGTTGGCCTAAATGAGAGGATAGATGTGGGTATGTAAATATGATTCATTACTCCTAGCTCGAGCATAATAATTTCTTAACAAGAGGTTATGATTGTGATAAAGTATCAAGGCTCACTTCCTACCAAATTTTGAATTACAATACCTATGTCTATAATGGGGACATGTAGATCCTCCCCTATGGAGTATGATTTTGTGATAGATCATTTAGAAGAGTTCAAGACCATGAAAAGGACCAAAGTTTTAGATAGGTTGATTATCATAAAAAGGACCTAGGTTTTGACTCATAAAGATCATGCACATGTGTGGATGTTTCCTCAATGCGCGTTCATAAAATTTTACTAACAATTTGTTTATGTTGAGGTAGAGTGTTGAAATACGATTTTTCATTGCTTTTGAACTGAGATTCCTAAGTGTAAAGTGAAAACTAGTAGACCTTCTTTTGGGGATCCTAACTTTGCATGAGATCATTTAGAAGAGTTCAAGTTCATGGAAGAAAGGAAGATATTTATTACCACATGGGTGGTGGTAATATGGGTTGTCTAGCCTCAATATCAGCTTGTTCCTCTTCTTCTTCTAAGATGTTTGCTATGTTTCTCCACTAGGTAGGTGTTTCTTTTGTTAAAAAAGTGAAGCTTCTCAAACTACTAATGATATCGGTTTGTTGCCTATTAACGAGTTCAAAGTTTGGCTGAATGATAACACCTTCAAGATCAGGTTGTTCAATGGGAGCAATCAGTCTCCAAATAGTCATGTGGGGTTCAATTGTGTCAATTAATCTTGCTTAAGTGAATTTATTTTACCGCAAACACTTATCTTGATTAAGTTTCTGAACTAACTTTTTATGTCAAGAACATCATAACTTTCACAATGTCCATTTTGGGAGAATCATGAGGTTGAAGCCATAATTTCCTATGTTATCTTTGGAAAATATGCATGAGACATAAGTCAACATATTTAAAAATCTCTAAGGATAGAAATCCTCATGACAAGCAGTAATATCAAGGCTAATTCAAGAGGTATCCATATTTAAGCCAAAGTGCTTGAAATTTTGAGGTTCAAGATAGTGAATGTTTGTTTTGTAACATTTTGGAACCAAGCAATGTATTAAACTAGTCCATAATCATTTACAATCCTAGGTTGAAATGGCCATACTTATTGAGTCCCCACTCAGATTTCTCCAAATACTAAGACATTGTGAACAGTTAGAGATTTGGCAACACTAGCTCCCCTCCACGACACACACTTCTTGGGACCACCAAATCTCAAAATCCTAAAGATCCTAAGATCCTAGGGATTTTTCTGTTTCAACAATGAATAGTACAAATGTGGGGCGGCTTCAGAATGACTGTTCCTGCACCAACAAGTATTAAGGATTTTTGGAAACTAAACAGTTTGGCTCTTAGTAACAAACTAAGAACACCCAGCTATATACACTCCCACTTTTCCACTTAAGGATCTTACTACCATTCCCATTCCACTTAAGGCATGGTACTACATGCAGTACATTATACAGTCTAGGATAGAAGTTACTTTCTCATGATTTCCCAACCTTTAATATAGCCCATCGGTAAACGTGCTTGCAAGTACTTGCCTATGAGTTTCTCATTGCAAGGTGTGTCTCATAGTAAGTCCTCTCTTAAGGGTGACACAAAGCATGTGTGCTTAAGTATTTCTCTTCACCCAAGATCGCACGAAGCACAAGGGGATTGGATATGTACTATAAGTGCACACAAACAGTGAAGTGCACTTGGAGTGTTTCTCTTCACCCAAGATGACATGAAGCGCGAGGGGATTGGATACGCACTATAAGTGTGTCACAGCGAAGCAGAAATTGATTCATTTTACTAGCTAAAGGTAAGATGAATTCATTTTATGCACCAAATGAAATGTTAAGTTGTCTTATTCAATTTTAAACCCAAAAGACAATGATGAGATGAGGGTTAAATTTTAGACCTGTTTGAGAATTTTTTTTAAACCCAAATGAAATGTAGTGAGGTCCTAGAACATAAAGTAAAAAGCATAAGAAATTGGGTTATAATTGCCCCAAAGCTTTAAACGCTTTACAATCATAAAATATTGATAAGAAAATGCTTCTTCACTTTAACTTCATGTCATCCAACCTGTAAAATCACATTAGTCTAAAAACCAGAACAACATTAGAGGCATGTTAGGACCTTGACGAATCGAAAAAATTAAAACACATGCTAAAAAGTGATCATTAAAATTCTTACCAAAGTTGGGTGTCACTATACATGATAGCGTCGCTCAGGTGAATAAGAGCATCGATCTACCGAAAAACCAGAGAGCATGATAGTGTCGCTATTTGGTTCAGTGTCGTCGTTTGTAAATCTTCGATACCTCAATAAAGTATTAGCATCACTTTTTGTTTAGTCAGTGTCGGTGCATTTAATAGGAATCATTGTTTGAAATGATGATAGTATCGCTCTATAGTGATGCCCTACAAAGGCGTCACTAAAATTGAGTTGGGCGTCACTCTTTCTTGCAAGTCAAAATGAACATAATTCAAGATAGAAATTGATTAAATTGATGGTTTTCCCTCCTTCTAGCGCTAGAATGTGTATCGAGGATACTAGTATGGGCTGATTACGGTTGATTCATGAAGAACCGAAGCATAATGTAGCCACGAATAATCAATCTTAAACAAGATCATTCAAATGAAAGTTAAGCTAAACATTTATTGAAACTAAACATTATGAACTGTGACAGCATTTAAATGTCTACTCTAACCCATTTAAAACTTATCCCATTTTGGAATTGGCTTTGTATTGATGTGCAACAACCCCTTTCCCAATCTTGTGATCAGTGAGTTTGTTCCAATCGATTCTATTGAATAGAATCGATGAAACCATTGTGATATGTGGATGAAAACATGATTTATGCTAAATTGAACATGATGCAAGCTAAATTAACATGATTTTATGCTAAAAATGATCTAAATATGCAAAAGCTAATCTAATCTAAGTGGATTCCAAACTAAAATATTCAAACCCTAATCTATAAACAAGCTAAATGGATGCATGGAAGCCATTAATGGAAGCTTAAAGCTAATATGCATCTAAAAATGAACTATAATATGCTAAATGTGAGCAAAGATGAGTGCGAGTGTGAGTGATTCCATTAGAATGAGTTTTCAAATTGAAAGATGGATCCATTTGTCTCCAAATAGTGTTTTATTTATAGGAAATCAAATGAGAAATGAAGGTTTGAGATTGAAAAATTCAATCAATGGTCAAGGATGGAGGAAATGGGAGACATGGATCATGGATTGTCATCAACGGGTAAGAATGCAAGATGAGATTTAGTCAAGAGTTCTCATTCCTTCCAAACAAACACACTTTTGACCTATTTAAGAGATTAAAAGTTAACTTGCTCAAGAGGTTTCAATTTTAGCTTGCTCAAGAAGCCAAGTGAGAATATTCCCTTTTTCAAATGATTGGAGGAGAGAGAATATTATATTCTCATGGGTGAGGAAAAAGGTTATTTAGTTAATTAAAACTAAATTAAATTGTGTAAAGGAGGAATATTCTTTTGGAATATTCCTTTGCAAGTGGGAGGAATTGGGTTAATTAGATAATTGCTAATTAAACAAGGTTTAATCATACAATTAGGGGAATTAGAAGAATTAAAAGTGATATTCATTAAATTAAATGATTTAATAAATGGGGAATGGTGAAATGAAATTTAACTAAATAACTTAGGGTTGTTTAATTAAATAAGAAGACCTAGGGAATTAAATTAAATAGTTTGATTTATTTAATTTAATGAGATGAAATGTTAGCATGAAAGGGGGTGAATTAACCCAATTTAATGAATTGGGTTAATAGATGCAAATGACACAATTAATTAAATAGCTAGGCTAATTCAATTAATTAAGTGAAAAGAGGATGGATTTGAGAGGAAATGATGTTAGTATACCTGATTTGAGTGCATGATATCATTTAGGACATTTTTCATTGTCTACAATTATAATATTGCATGATCTTATCATAGTAAAGGTGATTATGACACCACTGGCCACTACTACATGGCATCAATCAAGGAAAGTGAGAGGCCATAGGATTTTGTGGACAGGTTCAATTGAATCTAGGAGATCTTATGAGTTCTCTCTCAAATTTTGAAAAATTTCTGGAGGTCCACCTTAAGAACTGTGAGAGCTTAAAAGTTGTAGGCCATATATATGCTCAACAAGGGTAGGCAGAGAAGGCTTTGGAAATTTTAAGAAAGGAAACTCGCATAGATCCACACGATGCCCATGCATTTATCAAGATGGATGAGTTATTAATATCACTAGACCCCAGTGCAGCCTCAGATTCTCTTAAGATGCCAAAGCCTCTTCTGAAGAAGAGCAGAGAAGAAGTGCCCATTGAATTGTTAAACAACATTGGGGTTCTTCATTTTGAGCCTGATGAACTAGAGTTGGCTCAACAAACTTTTATCGAGGCATTAGGAAATGATGTTCTTCCTCTACATAAATCTTTGTAGCCAATTTTGTGCATTTTTTACTTGTAGGATTCTCACAGTTAGTGAAAAAGGTAGTGTTCATGAAGGAATGGAAAATATGCATAGAGCCTTTGAATTATACCCGTACTGTGCAATGGCATTGAATCATTTAGCAAACCATTTTTTCTTCACAAGGAAACATTTTCTTGTGGAACAGTTTATTGAGACAACTCTTGTTTCAATTGACCACCCTCATGAAATCTCATTCATATTATAATCTTGCACAATCTTATCATAGTAAAGGTTACTATGACACCATTGGCCACTGCTACATGGCAACAATCAAGGAAAGCCAAAGGCCACAAGATTTTGTGGACAAGTTCAATTGAAGCTGGGAGACCTTAAGATTTCTCTCTCAAATTTTGAAAAGGTTCTGGAGGTCCACCCTAAGAACTGTGAGAGCTTAAAAGTTGTAGACCATATATATGCTCAACAAGGGCAGGAAAAGAAGGCTTTGGAAATGTTAAGAAAGGAAAATAGCATAGATCCACATAATTCCCATGCATTTATCAAGATGGGTGATTTATTAATATCATCAGACCCTAGTCCAGCCTTAGATTCTCTTAAGACGCCAAAGTCTCTTCTGAAGAAGAGTAGAGAAGTGCCCATTGAATTGTTAAAAATCATTGGGGTTCCTCATTTTGAGCGTGATGAACTAGACTTGGCTCAACAAACTTTTATGGGGGCATTAGGAAATGATGTTCTACCTCTACATAAATCTTTGTGGTTGGTTTTGTGCATTTTTTACTTGTAGGATTCTCACAGTTAGTGAAAAAGGTAGTGTTCATGAAGGAATGGAAAAGATGAGTAGAACCTTTGAATTATACTCGTACTGTGCAATGACATTGAATCATTTAGCAAACCATTTTTTCTTCACAGGGCAACATTTTCTTGTGGAACAGTTGACTAAGATAGCTCTTGTTTCAATTGACCACCCTCTCATGAAATCTCATTCATATTATAATCTTGCACGATCTTATCATAGTAAAGGTGATTATGACACCACTGGCTACTACTACATGGCATTAGTCAAGGAAATCCAAAATTTACAGGTTTTTGTGGACAAGTTCAATTGAATTTGGGAGATCTTAAGAGTTCTCTCTTAAATTTTGAAAAGGTTCTAGAGGTCCACCCTGAGAACTGTGAGAGCTTAAAAGTTGTAGGCCATATATATGCTCAGCAAGGGCAGGCAGAGAAGGCTTTAGAAATTTTAAGAAAGGAAACTCACATAGATCCATGTGATGCCCATGCATTTATCAAGATGGGTGAGTTATTAATATCATTAGACCCCAATGCAACCTTAGATTCTCTTAACACAACAAAGTCTCTTCTGAAGAAGAGCAGAGAAGAATTACCCATTCAACTATTAAACAACATTGGGGTTCTTCATTTTGAACGTGATGAACTAGAGTTGGATCAACAAACTTTTATGGAGGCATTAGGAAATGAAATTTTGGTTGAATTCATAAATAAAAGCCCCAGTTCCAATTCTACACTTTTTCATGTGCTCTTCAAGATATGGAATTCTTCCATTGACTAGAAGAAGGTGGTGTTTCACTTGAGTTACCATGGGATAAAGTCACAACACTATTTAATCTTGCTAGGTTGTTTGAACATATATGATACTGAAAAAGAAAATATTTTATATATGATAATATTGTTCAAGTTTCTTGATTATGTGGATGTATGTCTACATCTTACATCCATGGCTTAGGCTCAGAATGAGATCCAATTAAACCTAGAATTGATTGGGGATGCACTTAAGGTGGATAAAAAATCATCAAATGCTTTATCTATGCTTGGAAAAATGGAACTATAAACAAATGACTGGCTTAAAGCAAAAGAAACAATTAAAGTTGCACAAAGTGAATCAAATGCAAAGAATTCTTATGTTGACATTTCACTTGGAAATTGGAATTATTTTGCAACTTTTCGCAATGACAAGAGGGATCCAGAGGTGGAGGCACAAAATCTTGAGAAGGATGGAGAATTATATTGTAAAGTGTTGGCACAGAGACCAAGAAATTTTTATGTTGCAAATGGGGTAACCATTGTGCTAGCTAAAAGGGGTCAATTAGATATTACAAAGGAAATGCTTACACAGGTACAAGAAGCTGCAACAGGAAACATCCTTTTTTCAGATGCCTGATGTGTGGGTAAATCTAGCACATGTTTACTTTGCACAAGGACAGTTTGTGCTTGTAGTGAAAATGTATCAAATTATTTGAGGAAATTATATTTTAGCACTAACACCCAAATTTTATTATATTTAGCTCAAACACATTATGAAGCAGAATAGTGGCAAGATTATAAAAGAACATTATTAAGAGTAGTAGATTGTAACTACGATAAGTTTCCAATCAGAAAGCTATATATTTTGTGTTTAATGTAATGAGGGTTTTGAATTACCTCTGAATTTGCTTCAAAGGGTGTCCCCAAATCTAACTTCACTGCAAACTTAAAATACTTTGCAGCAAACACCGAAGTCCTTTCCTGCCTTTTCAAAATTCTCCAGGTCATCTCCAAAAAATATCTATTGCCCATGCAAGTAGTTTTTGTAACTCAAAACACCTCAGTGTAGTTCGCATGCCCATGCAAGTAGTTGTTGTAACTCAAAACACCTCAGTGTAGTTCGTATGCCCATGCAAGTAGTTGTTGTAACTCAAAACACCTCAAGTGTAGTTTGCGCACCCACATAAGTAGCCTCAGTGTAGTTGTCAAGTGCCAAATTCTAAATGTGAATAATGAATCGCATGCAATACACTCCCACCAATCATTTCCCCAAATATTTTTTAAAATTTTGTCTAATTTGTATTTGCGTGACTAACTGTTTAGTCATTTTTATTTGTGTGACTAAATAATTTTTTACCCAGTGACCAAATTAGTCATTTATTTACTCATTTATAGCTGTGTTATAAAAAATTAGTAGAATTTAGTCATTTTTAGTTGTTGTGACTAAAATTTTTAGTCACCTAGTCATTTATTTTCCAAATTCTACTAGTGTTCAAAACAATGACTAAAGGTGATACCTATTCACTATCAAATATAAGATAAATGAAGCCTACATCATGGAGTTTTTGGAGTTCAAATTTAATTATTTCTCTCAAAGTAGGGGTCATTCATCTTTGAGGTTGTCTAATGATCCTATAACCATCATTTATATAGATCTTATGTATACATAAGTCAGGATCTATACCCTTCATATCATGGTAGTCCCATGAGAAGGTTGTTGTGTGTGCCTGTAGCACAGTACTTAGGGAACTCTATTGTTCTTCAGTCAATGCATTGTTTATGTTCAACATTTTTCCTGGCATGAATTCTATTTCTTTGGATGATTCTTGCATAGATGAGAGGTCAAGGCTAGGAATAGTTGGTACACACTGTTGTGGTAGTAAAGAATGGAAGATATGAGATATTTCTTTTGAGGAATTGGTAGGTATAATGCTTTGCAAGGGTTCTTGTAGGAAGAAGATAAATTCATGTTGCTACGGGCTCCTACCACAATCATTATGTATTATATGAGCAATCAGCTCATCTTCATCTTGATCATCCAATAGAGGGTTGTGTTCTATTTTCATCAAATTCTATAGGGAATAGTGGTCTTCCTCATCCAAAGTAGGCCAAATGGTTTGCTCAAGGTCGGCATATGGTTGGGATGGAGGATAAAGAACCAATTTCTTGGTCACAGTCCCATTGGATATTATCATATGGCTAGACCTACAACCTATTAATGCATCAGTTGTAGCTAACCATGGTTTGCCCAAAATGAGTGGATACCCTACAAGGTTAACCTTTAGCTGCAATGTTATGAAGTATGTAGGATATTCCCAAGAACCTAATGTAATAACTAAATCCTCAATGATTCCTTCAAGCTTGATCGTTGACCTATCAGTCAATTGTAGAATAGTTTGTGTAGGTCTAAGGTTGGCTAACTAAAGTAATTGCATTATTTCTTTAGTCATGGCATTGATTGCTACCCCTAATTCTATCAAGGTGTTCTTGATAAGGGTCCCATTAATCTTAACATCCACTACTGGACTACCAGGTCCTATGTATTTAGGTATAGTTATGTTCCCTAGCATGATATCAACAAAGTTTCCCAGGACATGAACTTTTTAAGGATCCTTCCTTTTCCTCCCTGGTTTCTTAAGACATAGGTCCCCGACTTCCTTGGTATAGATTAGAATGTCCTTAATAGGTTGGATGAGAGGGACCTTGATATTGAAATCCTTAATTTGACCCAATAAGTTTGCCTCAACTTGGGTGTGATGTTTTTGAATGGCTAAGCATTCAGGGAAAGGTGGCTTTGGATTTGAGGTAGTTTGGTGTACCTGATTTGACTCAAGTTTCAGAGGTGATTTATTTGAAGCTTCAAATGTAAGTTCCTCATCCTCATCTCAGTGATTTGAGGGGAGAAAGGTTCAACTAGTTTTTTCCCTAACCTAAGGTGGACATCACTCACCTCTACCCTATAAGTGGGGTATTGCATAGCCTTAGTAGTATAAGCCTATTGAACATACTTGTTGTTAGGGTTAGGTGCAAGTTGGGTAGGTAATTGTGGTGCTCTTGCTGGTTGGGATGTTGGATTGGATGGATTAGGCATAATGGCTTGTTGGTGTGGTTGAGGAGGAAGCATAGGTTGTTGGTAATTCATGTTTTACTACTGCCACTACTGACTTTTTTTCCATTGAAGCTACCACTAGTTTTGTTGTGTTGGTCATTGAACATTGTAATTGGAACCTTGGAAAAAAAATGGTGGCCAATGATTTGGTTGTTGTTGGTTCCAATTTTGCTGAGGTTGTTTCCATTCTCGAGGGTTTGGCCATTGTTTTTGGTTGTTTGACAAGGGTTGGGAACTCCAAGTAAAAAAAAATTGATTTCCAATGGGAAAGGATGAATTGAAATTAAGAGGGTCCTATGGCATACCTTGTCTTTGTTTCCATGGCCTTCTTTGAGCTATGTAAAATAACTATCCATCCTCTCCTTCAATTGGTTGAAAATCAGGTCTCTCTATTTTTTCTTGTTGAATACTAGCCACCCTCTTGCATTTACAGTTTTCTTTCCTTTGCCTACAACTAGGGCAGTATTCAGTGAGCATTGCTTCAGCTTCCTCTTGTTTCTTCTTTATATGGAGAGTTTCCAACTGAGTGGAAATATGATTGATAATTTCCTCCTTCATGTTGGACAACAAATTACTTAACTCTATCTTTGAAACCCCAGTGGATGATTTGTCAATGGTGGATGTCCTCTCTCCTCTTGGTCTTTTAGTGAAGGTCCTGGAGTAATTTTTGTAGACCCTGAATATTTTTTAAAATGGTATTTGAGAGATATCCCCTTTCCCAATAAGATTGATGGAATCCATACAATCCTCATTGAATCCCCTCAAAAATACTAACTTGAGGGATTCTTTAGATAGCTTATTCTATAGGGTTTTCTTCAAATAAAAATGAAATCTCTCCACATAGTCCTCTAACCCATAAAAGACTGGTAGTGTTGAAGGAGGGATATTCTTAAGCATAGTAGCCCTCTCTTGGTGGGTGATTGGAAACTCAAAGGTCACATGTTTTAGGTCATCCCTTGGTGCATCACCCATGGTTCGATATGTCTCCTCTATTGGTGTGCTAGATGTTGGTGATAGGGAAATGTCTTCTTCAATATTACCCTCGCTCTAAGTATTGGAGTCACCAATTTCTACTATGGCTTCTTGGTGTATAGAGGGGAGGAATCTACTTAAAGAGTCTCTCTACCTCTGCATACAATAAATATGGCTTTGTATAGTAGCGGTCCTGCAAAATGTTAGTGTAACTTTCTGGTATGTTGAAGAAGATTAAATCTAACAGTCCTAATACTGAAAACAAAATGTAAACTATGAAAGCTTGAAAATAATTCTATGAAGATAGCACCATCCTCAACAATGGTGCCAAAAATGTAGATTCTAAACTATTGTTTTGTAAACTTAGTAGGAACCACATAATTCAAAGGACTAACTAGCTGAACAGTTCACTCAACATTGTGCATACTTCATTAAATTGTCAACCAAGGTTTGTAAAACTGTGGCGATGCTACACTATATGTGACTTCAAAGACCTGAGGTTACCTAGGTTAAATCCTATTAAAGGTATTCTACTTGTTGGAAAATCACAAAAATGCATAATAGTGAAAGAAGTAAATTGGCAGTAATGGCTATGGGTGCCTACAACATAACCTATAGTTGAATTGTTGCTAACAAAAAATTACTAAAACTAACTCAAAACTGATCAAAATTAGTAACTAAACTTACTCTATCCTTTGGAGTACTACAAGTCAGTTCAATGCATTCATGCACATGAACAATCATTATTGATAATCAAAATATGAGAATCTATTCTAACTTCCATGCAATTTATGAAGTAATGATAAATAGAAATAACTGCTAACAGAAATAAAACAACTATAAATGTAGTGAAGAATAGTTACCTTGAGTGGCCTACTCAAGTGGTTGTCTTCACTTAACTAAAACCAAATCTAATCTCAAATTCTATGCATCCATATGAGCTTGAACTTCATTCATTATGCATTCCAAAAGATCACATAAAATCTTGTTCAAAGATTGTATTCAAGAAAACCATTTTTGAAAAATTACCATATTTGTAGATTACAACTGAAAACTAAGAAGAAACTGATGAAAAAATACTTAACCAACTAACTATCTAAAGACTCAACCACCGGATATATACAAGCACAAGGGAGTTTATTCTAAACACAACTCTTAACTAAAATCATCAACTACAACTCCCTAGATATCAAAGTATGTAATTAAGATTGAATTATTCAAACTACAACTGAAAATAAATAAGAGTTCAAATGGGATTAAAACTCTACAAAATAGATATGCACATGGAACACATAATCAGTTATCTAGAATCCTATCAACAAAAGAATTCTTCTTCTTCAACACCTTATTAACTTCCATAATGATGCACAACTAACTCCATCAAGTTTCTCCACATGGTAGTTATTACACTCAACTTGTTTTGGCACTTCCCCTATTTCGTTGTCCAAGTCCTCCTTTTGTTGCAGGATACAGTGTCTTCTTAGGCTGCAAGAGGTTAATCCAAAAAACATATACACAAAGCTAACTACCATGATTAAACACAAAACTCCAACCACATTTCATACAATCCACATATAAATTATGCAATGCTACTATATCATAACTATATTTTCATTACTATAATTTAGGTCCAAGGTTGTATAATAAACATAAAAAAATAGCATAGCATAGGAATATGTCTGAAAGGATTGTCTAATAATGTATGAAAGCATGCATAAAAAAATCAATAAATGGGTTATTAAATAGACTCATCAATAAGTATGAGTTGAGTTGTTGAGGGATGATAATATAGATGCAAGAGATGAAAATGATGTGAATTTCAAAGTGTTAGAGTGTAAATTTAAGTAATGCAATGTGAGCTTTCATGTGTTAGTTTACTAGATGAAGTGAGCAGAAGGTGGCTACAATTCTTCAATCAGAATGTGAAGGTGTTGGTGACATTGTGGTGGATTCTCTGTTGCATTGAGATGTTTTCTCTATATAACATTCCTTCTCTATCTTCTTTTCTATTTATTAGTGAGCCTTATTGTATTTGGTGTTGATATTACTTATATTGTGAGCTAATCCTCACCATGTTTTTTCCCTTCTTGGGTTTTCCAAGTAAATCTGGTGTTCTCTTGTGTATGGTGTTAAGTTGTTTCAGTTTATGTTATTTGATTTTCATGTTAAATCATCATAACAGATTTAAGGTTTTAATGAATGAATATGGATCTAAATATTAATGAGGGTTTTGAAGTTTTAAGGTACAACTAATTCACCCCCCTCTCAATTGTCTTGTGCATTCAACAATTGGTATCAAAACAAGGTTCCTTGGAAGAAATCTTAACCACTTAAGGTAGATTTGGGATGTAATACAAGAAGGAGATCCCTATATTTGATGGAACAGAATATGCATTCTGGAAAACAAGGATGGAAGGATTTCTAGATTATCTAGGATATGATGTTTGGAAATCAATTCATAATGGATATACTATGCCTACAAATGGTCTGAGCACTGAACCTAAACTCAAAGCCTATGAAAGAAATAGTAAAGAAAGTTATTCTCTCTTGGGTATTCTTACAAATTTTGAATTAGTGAAAGTTATGGATTTGAAAACTGCTAAAGAAAATTGGGAAAAGTTGGAAAGTATTTATGAAGGAGATGATATGGTCAAGCAAGCTAAGATGCAAAATTTAAAGATCACATTTGAGAACTTGTGGATTTCTGAAGATGAAAACATTACAAGCTATATGTAGAGGGTAGATGAAGTGGTCAGCTCCATCAAAGTTCTTGGTGGAAAAGTCAAAGAACCAAAAATAGTGAAGAAAATTCTTAGAACCCTTCCTAAAGCTCACAGTCATAAAGTTTTTTCTATTGAGGAATCTCAAAATCTAGAGCATTATACTAGAGCTCAATTGTATGGCTCTTTAGCTGCATTTAAAATGAGAGAATTTGGAACTAATAATGGTGCAAAAGTTGACACTATTTTTAAGGTTGGAAATTCAAAGAAGATTGAAGAACCAAATAAGGATGATCTTGATGATGTGGAAGCTAACTTTGTGAGAAGGATGAAAAAGGGTACTGGTAAGTACAAAGGTAAGTTTCCTTTCAAATGTTTCAGTTGTGGAAAGATAGGTCACTATGCTTCAAGATGCCCAAATAGGGTTGTGAATGACAAAAACGGGGAGAACAAAGGTAAAATGATTAAGAAAATCTATTATGTTAGAGAAGATGCAAGTATTTTTGATGATGAATCTGATTATGGAGATGATGATGATGAATGCTTGTTCGTGGCTTTAAAAGATGAATCTGTTTCTACTAACTCTAAAAGATGTGCGAAGGAATTCCCTCCGGAGTGAAAGGAGAGGACTGAAGGTACTTTGGTATTTGGTTTTCATGCTAGAAAGGATAAGAACTATTGGATCATTGATAGTGGTTGCTCTAACCATATGACCGGAGACAAGAGTAAGTTTGTTAAACTTGAAAATTATGATGGAGGAATTGTTATATTTGGTGATGATTCAAGGGCTAAGATATGTGGAATAGGTTCAATCAGTTTTGATCTCAAGCATAATACTAATGGTGTTTACTATGTTAATGGTTTAAAGCATAACCTCTTGAGTGTTGGAAAAATGTGTAGCAAAGGATACAATCTTATGTTTCAGGATGATGGATGTGAGATCAGAAAAGGGTCCAGAACTATGATTATTGTTGGAAGAAGGACATATGGAAATGTTTATCAACTTAAAGGTGTTGATGGTTATTGCTTATGACTCAAATTAATTAAATTTGGCTATGGAATAGAAGAATGTGTTACATTAATTTGGATAATCTAGTAAGAATTAGTTCAGTTCAAGCAGTGAGAGATCTGCTAAAGATTACAAAGCCTATCAATGTTATATACAAGGATTGTTAGATTGGAAAGAAAACAAGAAGAATTTTCAAAGAAAAAGAATAATCTTCTACCAGATTGTTGGATTTGGTTCATATAGAGCTTTGTGGTCCTACAAGAATGAGAAGTCTTCAAGGTGACAGGTATTTCATACTTTTATTGTTGATTATTCTAGAATGGCATGGGTTACTTAAAGAAAAATTTTAAGCCCTAGATAGGTTCAAAGAATTTAAAGTTATGGTTGAGAATAAAATGGATATGAAGATCAAGTGTTTGAGGTCTGAAAACAGGGTTCAAGCAACAACAACAAAAAACACAGACTCCCTATGAGTTGTGGTATGGAAGGATCCCTACTATCAAATACTTCATAATGTTTGGAAGCAAGAGTTATATCAAAAGAGATGAATAAAACTTGGGAAAGTTTGATGCAAGGTATAAAGAAGGAATCTTCCTCAGATATTCTAGTAAAAGAAAAACCTATCAGTTCTACAACAAGAGACTAAGAAATATTGTTGAAAGTGCAAGTGTCAAGGTTGATAAATATTTTTAGAACTTAGTGGTGATAGATGGATATGAATCAAATGAGCTCGATTACAAAGAAAAAGAAAATGAAAAGGAAGTGTGGATTGAAGAGGAAGAAGCTCTGAAAAAGACCTCTAGAACCCCTAAGTATGTGCAAATGAATCATTTGAAGAATAGATCATTGAAGACAAAAGAAAAGGTGTATTAATAAGAAGGAAATTTGTTGAAGAAGAGGTAAATTTGTGTTTACTTTATGAAGTTGAACCTAAAACAATGATTGAAGCATGCAAAGATGAACATTGGATGAAAGCTATGGAAGAAGAACTACTATAGATTGAGAAAAATTAGACTTGGGAACTTGTCCCAAGACCTGCAAACAAAAATATAATTGGATCTAAGTGGGTAATAAGAAACAAACTGAATGAGAATGGAGAAGTGGTAAGGAAGAAAGCAAGGCTTGTGTGTAAGGGCTACTCACAAGTTGAAGGAATAGAATTTGATGAAACATTTGTTCTGGTGGCAAGAATGGAGGCTATCAGGATGTTTTTAGCTTTTGCAGCACACAAGGACTTTAATTTTTATCAAATGGATGTGAAGTTTGATTTCTTGAATGGAGAATTGGAAGAAGTCTACATGGAACAATTGAACGGATTTCAGTTATCAGACAAACCAAATATGATCTGTAGATTAAAGAAGGCATTATATGGATTGAAGCAAGCTCCTAGAGCTTGGTATGCAAGATTGGGTATAATTATTTGATACAACAAGGATTCAATAAAGGTACCACAAATAGTAATTTTTACTTTAAAATTGAAAAATATCAAATCTTGATTGTGGTTGTGCATGTTGATGACATAATTTTTGGAGGTAATGAAGCTATGTGTAAGAAGTTTGTAGAAGAGATGCAAAAAGAGTTTGAGATGTGTATGTTTGGGGAGATGAATTTATTCCTTGGGATACAGATCAATCAAACAGACAAAGGTATATTCATTTCACAATCAAAGTATGTCAAAGAAATATTGAAGAAGTTTGGAATGGAAGACTCTAAACTGATATGTACTATTGTTACTAGTTGCAAACTGAGCAAGAATGATGAATCCCCTAAGGCTGATCAGAGCAAGTACAGTTCAATGATTGGTGGATTGCTATATCTAACTACTACTAGATCAGATATCATGCATGCATTTTGTTGTGTAGCTAGATTTCAAGAAGATCCTAGAGAGTCACATGTTGCAATAGTGAAGAGGATATTCAGATATTTATAGGGTGCTCTGGATTATGGCTTATGGTATCCAAAGGATACTGATTTCACCTTGAGTGCTTATACAAATGTCGATTGGGTCGGTTGTGTTGATGACATGAAAATTAAAAGTGGTGGTGCATTCTTTCTTAGATGTATATTGGTATCATGGCTAGATAAGTAAGAAACAAGATTTAGTATCTCTATCTATTGTAGAGGTTGAGTACATTGCAGCAACATCTTGCTACACACAAGTGTTATGGATGAGGAAAACATTGAAGGATATCTTAGTGGTGTATAATGAGCCTATTTCTATCTTCTATGACAATACAAGTGTAATCAATATTTCAAAGAACCCAATAATGCATTCACATACAAAATATATTTCAATCAGATATCACTTTCTGAGAGAGAAGGTTGTGAAGAATGAAGTGAAGCTTGAATATGTTCCTACTAAGGATCAAATTGTTGATATATTCACTAAGGATCTTCCTAAGGATACTTTTGAGTATCTCCAAGAAAATTTGGGGGTTATTTCCCCTCCTTTCAACTAGATGCATAAGGAGATGCATTGGTCCAGTGGATCTCAAGTTTCATTTTTTATTTTGGACTGATGTTGGTGGCTACCTCTTAGGGGGAGTAGGTAGTGGCATTATTGGTTGTTGCATTTAGAAGAGTGTGTGTTGTCATTATGCAGAGGTTGTTGATTTGGTGCAGTTTGGTGTGTGCTCCTAAGGGGGGGTATACAAAGAAGATAAGGGAAAATGTTGCAGAATATTTGTAAGTAGGTTGATTGATGTCAAAGGAAGAGAATAAACAATACAAATATTATGTCCCTTGCAATCGATGTCAAAGGGGGAGAGAGAGTCATGTGAAAAAGAACAAGTTATCATGGAGAGATAGACAAGTAAAGAAGACAAGCTACAAAGGGGGAGAGAACAATGTGAAAATGATAAGTTATTCAGGGGGAGAAGTAATGTGAAGAGTTGCAGTGTGTTGGTATTCAGAGTTGTTGTGTCTTTGATGGTTTTTCACATCATGTGTTTCCATCAATGACAAAGGGGGGTTTTTGTTGCAAGTATGAGCATTTAGTGTTGTCATTAATGTCAATAGGCCTATGTTGTCATTGGTGTCTATTGTTTCAAGAGTGTGAGCAGTTGATGTTATCCATGCTTTGATTAGTTGCATTATGTTGTCATTAGTAAAGCTACTAGTGTTTCTTTGATAAGCTTCTTTCTATAGATAAGGAAGTACTAAAGATGATGAGGATTTGTCTCTAGTGCTTGGTTTCCAAGTGCTTTTGAGAAACAATTGATAAAAAGAGGAAATAGTGTATTGTAGTGGTGTTCTAGGTTGTAGAATTGTGTTCTTGTGTTGCTCCACATTTCTTCTCGGTTGAATATTTTCCTATGTGATTTGGATATGTTGATCAAAGATGTTCAAAGGTGTTGTATTCAAGATTTGGTGTGTTGGATCATTGTACAGAATAAGTTGTGTTCACCAGTGTGTAAACTATGCATTATAGAGGTGTTTGGGAGAAATGTCTTTGCTTCGTGTTTCTCTGAAGAGTGGTTTCAAGTCTTGCAGATCTGAAGGAGTATTGATAGTGTTGGTATCTTTGTTTGGTCAATACGGTCTGTGTTTTGGTGCTTCAAAAGTTAGTTTCTTTAGTAATAGTGTATGGCATAGTTTTCTGAGTGCATTAGGTGTGTACATTCTTCAGGTGGGGGTGTTGCGACAATAATGTGTCTCACTTTTTGGACATGCTATTTTTTTGCCTAAAATCACTATTTTTAGAAAAAAACTAATCATTTAAGTCTCGAGAGGCTTCATCTAAATGGTTTTAATTGAAGAGGGATAGATAATACCCCCTTAGATCAAACCCCCTTAGATAGAACCCCTCTAGTATTAAATTATACCCACAATGGAGTCTCCTTCACACCTATCAAAATGTTGGAAAAAAGCCACTTTTTCTTTACCTTTTGAGGGATTAAATAACATCATTTAAAATTTATATTTTGTAAGATTGTAGCCCTCAAAACAAGCTTTCTGACAAGTATAGATTTGATATATTTTCATTTTATCATGTATTTAATTTACAATTTTTACTAAACATAGGTTTTTCTCTGAACATCAAGCTCTTTGTTGTGCAAAGGTGAAAAATAGTAAACCATTGTAAAAAAAATTCAAAAAATACCTTTTCCCTAGGTATTGATGTCCTTGTTTCACCCAAAAAAATAAAATTAGATTTTGATATATACACACAACAAGTTAGGTTGTACAAGCTGGGGCCCCAGGTAAAGATATGTCTGAAGCTATGGATGATTATCAGAAGACTGCAGTGGGAGACATAGAAGCTAAAAATATCCTAAAGAATATGTAGTGTTGTTTCTTTTGTCCTTCTTTTTGGTTGATGTAGTGTTGATGGCATGCTATTTTTTGGCTGATGTTTGCTCATTGTAATTTTCTTTTGCTTCAGCTAGTCTTTTTGTATAGGGTTTCAGGGTTCCTTCAAAACCTATTTTACCGTTAATCAAAAACAAGGTAGGTTGTATGACACACACATATGTCTGAATTATAGTTACAGTGACTTCAAAAAATAATTTAAAAACAAATATGCAACAAAAAACTATGAAAAATATCCTTTCCCTAGATACTGATGTTGAGAATCTATATTTTAAAAATTAGAATTTAATCCTTTATAGAAAAAAATTTATGTTGTATGACACAAACGTTACTTTCTAAAAAAAAAAATGTTTAAAAGTAGTTATTAAAGGAGAGGTTGAAAGATTCATGATTTATTTCAAAAATTTTGAAAAATAAATAAATTAGAATCTACACACAAATTGCTACAAATCACTAGTTCACATCATCTACAAATTCTTAATGGTTTAGCTACTATAGGTCTCAAAAGATGACAATTCAATTAAAAAAATTGATGTAAATGTTCATCTTGGGCAAAAAGTGAGACACAGTATTGTGATTTCACCCATGGAAGTTCTTGCAAAGGAGTTTGTTGGATTTCAGAGTGTTTTGAGGAATATTCTAGATCATGCTCAAGTGTGGTGTGTGGTTTGCAAGTTGTCCTTGGGTTTAAGGAAGTGTGTACTTAAATGTTTAATGGTGTTTTCACAGGTAACGACTGACCTAGTGTTTACACTACTTACGATGAATTTGTTATTTATAGAAGCATGTGGTTGCATGGTGTTGTAGATTTAGGTCCCAACTAAGGTTTTATGTGGTCTGCTTTCACTTCTATCTTCCACATAAGTGTTTTAGCTTCGACCTAATTTGAATTTGCATAGTTGATATGCATAGCCAACCTTGGAGAAGGTTTTCAAGGTTGAAGATGGTATAAGTATGAGTTGAGTTCTTGAGGGATGATAAAATAGATGCAAGAGATGTGAATGATGCACATTGCTAAGTGTTAGAGTATAAATTTAAGTAACACAGTATGATCGTTCATGTGTTAGTCTGCTAGATGAAGTGAGCAGAAGGTGGCTACAATTCTTCAATCAAATTGTGAAGGTGTTGGTGAAATTGTGGTGGATTCTCTGTTGCATTGAGATGCTTTTCTCTGTGTAACATTCATTCTCTATCTTATTTTCTATTTTGGAAGTGATCCTTTCTTCTTTGGGTAGAGAGCCCTCTAGTAGTGAGCCCTATTGTATTTTCTGTTGATATTACTTATATTGTGAGCTAATCTTCATTGTGGTTTTTCCCTTGTTGGGTTTTCCATGTAAATCTGGTGTTCTCTTATGTATGGTATTAAGTTGTTTTAGTTTATGTTATTTTATTTTCATGTTAAATCATCATATAACATATTTAAGGGTTTAATGAATGAATGTGGATCTAAATGTTAATGAGGGTTTTGAAATCTTAAGGTATAATTGATTCACCCCCCCTCCTCTCAATTTTCTTGTGCATTCAACAGTTAGAAGTCATTTTGTATCGAACTAGAGAGTATTAACTAGCAAATATGCTCTTGAATTTTGAGTTAATTTCATCAAAGGGATGAAAATTAACAATAGAATGTTGATACATGGTTAATAGATTTTCCATCCATAAGAGAAGAGGAGAAGGTAGTTGCAACTCTATTTTTGGACTATATATATGGTTGTAGATCCAAATATGGATTTATATCAAGATGTGAAAAAGAGGTTAATCAAGTTGAAAGAGAGAATAATGAAAAGACAAGGAAAAACAAATAGAAGACCAACAAAAGGAGTTGTAAAAATTAGAGTATGAGTTGGAGGATTTATAGTGGATATTAGAAGAATATGAGACATGTCATAATAAGAAGGAAAAAAAATCTATAACATAGACATCGAAAAATTATGGGAAGGTGGAAAAGAATGACGAGAATAAATTCTCACCTTGATAAATAAGAAGTGTATAGATGACTTTGACAATCTATCAAATGTTGACTGAGCTACTAATGTAATGAATTATAAGTCTACACAATAGTTATGTATAGAAATAAATCTAATATTTGAGTATGCTAAGGTGGGACACACAGGCCACAAATGAATAAATTATGAATTTGAATGTGGTGTGGAATATTGTAAATGCAACCATGAGTGAGAAGGTCGAATCTCGTCAAATTGTATAAATGATAAATTACTTTCAATGCTAATTAGTTCCTCATTATTGATAGCATAGAAAATTTAATAAACATAATAAATATGTTCTACTGCTCACCCTAACCAAAACAAATGATTGTGATAGACCATAGGAATTGAACCCAAGTAGTAGTCGTAATATTCTCTTATTTCAAGCCCTACAAACATCATCACACTACCATTGTGAGTATAAGTTCATGTAAATGTCATGCATTTTTTGTTGATGCCATGGTCTAGTGGTGAGGACATTGGACTCTGAATCCAATAACCCGAGTTCAAATCTCGGTAGGACCTTTTAGCATTTATTGTTCATCTGAATCACAAATATAACGAAACACGTTCTAGTTTTGTAAGTTTAGGATTAATCAGGACAATAATAAGAGACATATTTTAGTTTATACATAAGACTTATTTACTAAAATTGAAATAAGTTAATTTATTAGATTAAAGTTTATCCTTAATTAGGAATGTCATAAGGAACACATTTTAGTTTATACATAAGATTTATTTAAAACAGTTCTATAAAAAGGAACACAAATTGGTGTATTTTGACTTTGAATTTTTTTGGTAGAAATATTTTAGTACTATCTACACTATTGCGAGGTAGTAAATTAGAGAGATTGTAGTTTTAAAACATAAAATTCATCTACGTTAATGTTGGTTTCTCAACCTAATTATTAGAAAGATCATATTTTGAAAAATAATTCCTAGTCTCTTTTTTTAAAGTTTTAAAGCTTTTGCTACTTAGTTATCATTTATTTTTGTGTTGATATGGATGATGTTAGGGTGAATCCCAACTTTATTTGATGAGAAATAGCAAGGCTAGCTTTGGTTTATCAAGAGGATGCACCTAGGGGAGACCTAAGAGTGTAGTCATCTATAAATGAGGGGGGCACTAAAGAGGAGAGTATAGAGAAGGAGGAGGTTGAGGTTGAGGTGGAGATGCCTAAGGTATGAGCTCAAGTGGCAAGGCCATCTATAGTAGGTGGAGTGCAGAGTCAGATAGTGGTAGGAGAGTTGAGTAGCAATGTTGTTGTAGTATCCTCTTTTACACTTGTGATGACTTCAATGATGCCGCCTATGAGGCCATCAATACCATGAGATCCCAAGTGGTAGGTTAAGGACCCAAGTAAGAAAGTTATTTGTGGTTAAGAATTTAATTATTTTTAGAATATTAGTTGTATGTTTATTATTATATTATGTGATCATGGATGGATAAAAACTTTTATGTTTATTTCATACTGCACACACAAGAGTGGCTTTACTATATTAGTCAATTCATTACAGAGTTGGTCCCACTATGTAGCTTGAGAATGGTTATGGGCTAGTTATAGGCCATAGCACATTGTGGGATGACACATGGATATTTTTTTGCCTATTGTACGGCTATGAGATAGATATAGGGAGTAAAGAGTAAATAGGGATTAGATTGCAACATAATTACTGTTAGAATTGTGAAAACCACAAAACCATGAGCCACAAGATCAAACGACGAACAAAGACACCTTCCACACAAGATATTTGCAAACAATATATGCAAAATTCCTCAACAAGAAAAAGCTATAGAAGCAAGAGACTATCAAAAAGATATGAAAGCTCGAGTCATAATTATAATGAGGGTTTCAGTGCTATATAGAAGCAAAAGCATAAAAGCATAAAATCACTCCTAAGTTTAGCTTAAGTGTGTGTGAATAAATTAGACTAATAATCAATTAAAGAGTGATTAATTATTAGCTAATGCATGATTACTCTAAAACCCCCCTTAAGATGAACTTAGGGAGTAGCTACAAACCATAAAAATAATGCATGATGGGTCCCAAAAAACAAGGCCTGGTGAGGTGCTCATGTATAAATAAAAAATCTCTCAAAACAGGAGAAAAAGGAGAAAACCATAGTGGGAGAAAACTCCTCTCCAAAAGAGAGAAAGGCGAATGAAGGAATGAAAGCCTCAAAATTAAGGTGTGAAGGACTGAGAAGCCTCCAACCAAATAATGTCCTGAAAAAGAGGAACATGTAGAACATCATTGAAGCACAAAGAAGTCGTAGACTATTGTCTAATGATGACTGATATGGTGTTGAAATGAAGAACCTCCTCTGAAACAAATGATGATTAGGATCAAGATAACAAGAATTTGCATGAGTGCCTCAATGACACTACTCGAATCATATGGAAAACAAAGACAAAACATTTGGAAATAGAAAATACAAATGTCAAGATCAAGGAGACTATAATCTACATGAGTGCCCCCAACAACACTACTTGAATCATATGGGAAACAAAGGAAAACATATGGAAGTCGAAGATAGAGGTGGTACATGAATCTGCATGAGTGACCCCAACAAATCTACTCAACATGAAAGATGCAATTCAATGATATAGGTACCAATAGTCTAAAGAAAACTAATCATGAGAGAGACAATAATCTGCATGAGTGTCTCCAACGACACTACTCGAATCAGATGGAAAACAAAGGAAACATCTAGAACTTGAAGATACAAACGACACATGAAACTGTATGAGTGACCAAAATCAACACTACTCAACATGCATGAAAACTACAAGTCAAAAATATAGGTACCAAGTAGTCTTTGATCAAATGAAAATGGAAGGTCGCCTCCAAAAACAAGAATGTAAGAATGTCCATATGGTAAATTCTCCAACTCACTGAAATGCATGTAATCAACCACTGATGTACGTTGCATCTGAAAGTACATAGGAATAAGAACTAGATGCATAGATCACTCAAACATGAAACCAAGGAAGCATTAGCACCAATAGTAGAAACCCCCCCATAATGCTAAAAAGGGAGAGCTATGAAAGGTACAACAAAATAATGTAAAACCAAAAAGTGCATGTAGGAGAAACAACTTGCAAATAAAAGGGTGTGCAAACTAAGACACACACACATGAGGCAAGAATCATTGGGATTCACTATTGTCATAGAAGGGACACTCACTTTAAAAAGGCATTATGGAAAACCAAAGGAAAACATCAACCCTCCATGGCACTTTACATGATAGTGCAAATATAATAGGCATAATAGGATGTGCAAAATCCCCAAAAAGTATACACCAAATTGGCACTTTATCTTAGAGTGTCTACAAAAGAGAATGCAATTGAAAAAGATGTCTAAAATGCCCAAATATGATAGAATACTATAAATACATATAGAACATCCAAAACTGAGTCATCCCATGCAAACAAAAAGTTTTCAAGAGCTAAGACATCCAAGTAATTCACTAGAGTGAAAACACAAAAAATTGGATAAAATCTACCTAGAGAGCAATCTAGAAACAGAGCATGGACGAAACTGAAGAGCTTTGAAAGACGGTTCCAATGCCATTAGAATCATGAAAAATGGAGAAACTAGTCAAAAGTTATGAGCTCAAGATTGAAAATAGCACCTCTGCCTTCAATAGGCTATAAAATGCACCAGCAACAAAATCAAGTGATGAGACCCACAACACTGGAAAGTTGGCAGAACCAATTTTTTGACGATATCATATGCCCAAGTTATGGCCAAAAGAAAAAAACACCTCCCTAGAGGCCAAAGAAGGGGTCAAAGGGGCCCTTGTCAGTGTCTATACGAATGACATGATGTTGACATCAGCATCCATGCAGATGGAATCATGCTAACGTCAATAGGAATATTCTTGAAATATTCCCTACTTTACCAAAAAAAAAGTCGCCCCTAGCAAAAATCGGTAAAGAGAATATTCTAGAAAATGTCAGTATATTCTGTTTAACCCCTTGAATAATGACGTCATGTTGGCAAAAGGGCAAGTTAGTGAAATTTTTTTGAGATTCCATATTCTTCGTCAGGAATTGTGAGAGTAGTTGGAATTGGAAAAAAGGGCGTCAAGAAAATTAAAAACCAACTGGAAAAGGTTTTGATGTCATTGGGTTTGAGAAGTCAGCCGCTAGGCAGCCTTGAAAGGTCTGCCTATCGTAAATTGTAAGGGTGGTTGGCAAAATAAATGTCGCCACTGGTAATGAGGTATGGGGCCCATAGGGAGTTACCCGCAAGTACCCCCCCATTAGTGCACCTGCATTAAATTCAAATGTTGCCCCCAAAAAAATTCAGAAGCCTTTTACAAAAAGGCTTTTTATTTTTTTTCAATTTAAAAAAAACATAACGTCGACCTTGATTTATGTTTTTTTTTTTCAATTTTTGTGCACAGGGTCATACGGAGGCCATATGGGCCCTGTGCAATTTTTTTTGCCTCAGATGCTCTCGACGTCGAATATAGATAAATTTATAGGTAAAATTCGTGGAATCAGCCTCTTGAATCCAACGTTGAGGTCTGTTTCATGCCAAAATGCCCTGAAATCATAGCTACCCCTTGATTCAAAAAAAAAAAAAATTGCTTCAAACCCTCACAGATGTGTCGTCAAGAATCCAAATTTGGCCCTAAAAAAATGAAATTTTGACTTTCTTAGCAACTTTGAATCCAACGATGAGGGTATTTCTACGCCAAAATGCACCAAAAATGCCCACCTCCAAAATATGCAAAAAGGCAAAGGGGATTCAGATCTAAAGCCTGTAAACCTTGACGAAGAAAAAAAACCTCATAAATTGAGAAGGGGTTTGTTGAATCAAGGCTCTAATACCATGTTAGAATTATGAAAAACCACAAAACCACGAGCCACAAGATGAAACAACGAACAAAGACACCTTCCACACAAGAGATTTGCAAACAATATATGCAATAAATTCCTAAACAAGAAAAAGCTACAAAGCCAAGAGACTATCAAAAAGATATGAAAGCTTGAGTCATAATTACAATGAGGTTTGAGTGCTATATAGGAGCAAAACCTTAAAATCATAAAAGCACTCCTAAGTTTAGCTTAAGTGCATGAGAATAAATTAGACCAATAATCAATTAAATAGTAATTAATTATTAGCTAATGCATGATTACTCTAACACAACATGTCTATAATTACAAGTCTAAAGTAGAAAATAGTATATGCACAATAGTTGGCTAATTGACTAAAGAGACATAAGGTGTAGGAGACATGAACTTCTATAGAGCTCACTCAAAAGAGTTGAAATTTGAGTGAGGAATTTTAAATATGGATTGTAATAAAATAATTAATTTTAGATTATATTTTTTTATTATGATTTTGGAAAACATATGAGATCAGTTGATTATAATATGGTCAATTGAATAATCTAAAATTTTAATTGTAAAATTGCCAAATATAACAAAACATATCCAAATGAAATTACATCAAATACCATTTGAAAGGGAAAACCATAGTTATTATATTTTTACAAAACCTTGAATAAATGAAATCACTATGACTTCAACTTCATATCTACAAACCTTGACTAAATATATCGATGATTGAAAGGTGTGAGCACAAACTCTTCACCTCTATTGGAAGTGTCCTTGAATCCTACATTAAGAAGAGGTCTTGTTCAAGGAATGGTCATGAATAGTGCATGGTTGAGGAGTAGAAATCTAAGTGAATGCTCAACTACATGAACTAGTTGCACACTTGAGCAGAGAAAGACCTCCTTAGAGTGTTGAGTTGTTTGAAATATTATACCATTTGGAACAACAACTTTATGAAGGGGGAAGGATCAACCCTATCCAAGTGTTTTAAGAAATGATCATGACTATTCAAAAGAGATTAAATCTTTGTCACATGAATACAAGGTAGAGAGGTTATATCATGCAACTCGATAATGGAAAAGAGGAGGGAGATAATATAGAGTATTTTAGAGAGTATGTCACTCACATTGACCCAGGACTAGAGGACAAGCAAAAATGAGAGAACCACAAAGATACCAAAAACTAATTTAGACTTATGTTGTTGCCATTGTAGTAAATAACTTCAAAAAAAGATGACTAATTGATGAATATTAGGGAGATAGGGAAGATTGATATGTAGAAAAATGAAATCAATATATGTGGTAGAAGTTATCTTTAAGCATCCTTACATAGATTTCTACTGGGTAATGCCAAGACTAATCCAAATATAATGAAGTATATTTTGCATCATTTCATTATGTAATTGTTAACAAATCCAACACTAAGAATTTGTTAAAGTATGTGAACCCTTGTGCTACATTAATATAGTTTATTATGGATTATATTAATAGTGTATTAAATATGAAATGATGAGTAGCATTGTGCATGTTTTATATAGGTGGTCTTTTGTAAAGTATCCATTTATATGATGATGAGTAGAGAACCCATATCTCATGACTATGAATGTTTCACTTGATATTATATCTAGATAACACCTACAAGAGTGATGTATTGAAACTTCTTGGAAGGTTATCCATCTTGATATTGCTCTAACTCAAATGTTCTTAACCATGAATTTTCTCCCACAATCAAGCCCACCTAGCTTACTATTCCATTTTTTAAACCTTCAACTAGTGTTGTATGTTGAATAAAGATAGCATCAATTGAAAGGTATGAGCACAAACTATTCACTTATAACAGTGATACTGAAAGAAGTTTTTGTTGAAGGAATGACAATGAATATCACATGGTTGAGGAGTAGAAATTCAAGGGAATGTTCAACTACATGAAGGACTAGTTGCACAATTGAGTAGAGAGAAAGACCTCCTTAGAGTGTTAACTTGTCTAAAATCTTATACCATGTGTCCAAGGACAAATTTATGAAGGGGAGGAGGATAAACCCTATCCAAGCATTTGAAGAAATGATCACGACTATTCAAAAGAGAGTAATTATCTATCACATGAGTAGAAGGTAGAGAGGCTATATAATGGAAATTGATATAGAAAAGAGGAGGGAAATCATATAAATATTTTTAGAGAATACACCGCTTCACATTGGTAGGACTGGAGGACAATCATCAATGAGATCAACCACAATACAAATTCACCATACAAATTAATGAAGAATATGGAAGATTAAAGAAGTTGAGGAAGGTTTTGATGAAGTATATACTTAGTTGAAACTAGTGAAATTATGGAAGATTAAAGAAGTTGAGGAAGGTTTTGATGAAGTATATACTTAGTTGAAACCAGTGAAATAATTATTTTGTAGAACATACATTACATATGTCCAGGACAGAGTTCTCGGTTTAAAGTTGGATAGCAAGTAGGAGGATCAAATTAGATGGCGAGGACATAAGTAGGAGGATCGAATAAGTGAGAGGGTCGCTGGTGGAAAGAATGCGATGAAAGTTCTGCTGGTCAATGTGGATGATAATGAGCAGGCAATCTTGGACTGCGAGGAGGGGGAGAAGTGCAGCATGCTGTGTGGCACGCCCTGTTAGAGAGTGCTTGCAAGGATTATCTTGTGACCTATAGTGGAGGGGACCGTGCGAGGCTGGTTTCACAGAGCAACGACAACCTCCCTCTCCCTACAGTGGAAGGATGACCAGTTGCTTGTCCCCTTTCACAATCCTCTAGTCCCGCTCATACTCGGACCTCAACCTTTTTATCCCCCATTTCAATTTCAATTCAACGGCAGAAGATCCCACATCTACTGACATATTATCATTTCAATATTTTGGCATTTGATATTTGTAGACATATTTGTATATATCTCTATGCATCCCACTATCCATGGTTGAGAGGATCCTATAATTTCTAATTATAAGTTTAAATCAAGTTCCTTGTTCGTAGAGCTTTTATTGCTTCAAATTGTGGGCACTTTGGTCACTCAGCCATTGGCATTGGTTTTGCACATTCCTTATATACCACACCACATTTAAAGTTTGAAATTTTTATTTTGGATAATATATTCTTAATTTTTTCTATTTTTAATGGAGATATTTGAATTGAGTGAATATTGTGGCATCTCTGAGTTAGGGGTCCAATTTGTCAAAGTCGTCTACAAATTGAGCTTGGCCTAGTTGCATCTTTAGAGTATTTGAACCCTAGTGGATGTCATAATCAAGGAACATGTCATCATCCTCAACTAAAAAACTACATCCCTTTCACGATTCTGTTTTGAATTACAAGTTCAAATAAAAATATCACAAATAATGACACTTGATATATTGTATGATTTGAAGATAAAAATTTATATAAAACTCTTATTCATTTGAGTTTGCTACTTGAAAATGGTGGCTCTGCAATTGATCGTGACACAAGGCGCTCGATCAATAGTTGTGGACACTCCTCTTCTCTTTACCATGTTTGGTAGATAATCTAAACTACCTTCAATGTTGACTCTTATTATGGATATGATGCACTCTTTCTAATAGACATTTTATACCCATTGCTCCAAATGTTTATTGTAGAGATATCCCTACAATTGATTTGTGTAAATTGTGAGGCCATCTATATGCATTGTTTTCTAGATATGCAACTTTTATTTAAAAGGCACACAATTGTTTTATTTATAAGATGCAAAGAAACCAAACTTATATTTAAGTTTAGGTTGCAATTTTAATTAAAATTAGATTTCTTAGAGCTTTATTGCTTACAAACGACACCGACCTAATTATGTGTAAAATGTCAAGAACAAATCAAAGGTGACGCTCTAATGATTTCAACTAATATTCCATGCACTTGTGCTTATTATAATAGCCAGTAAGCCAAATGTTAGCCTCATGCAAGCATATGTACATTTCAAGAACATGAATGAATTTTGAAACTAATTATTATAGTTGTTAATATATAAGTGCACTACTCGATTTAAAATCAAAATTTTATTGAAACTTATACTTTGTGTCACAACACTTGTTTTAGGAAAGCATTGAAAACTTGAGCATGTGTTACTAAACAAAATACAAGATATATTGGAGTTTATACCTTGTGTCACAATACTTCTTTTATGAAAACATTCAGAAAGATAATAGTTCTTCTTTATCAACGTAGGTGAACTTTCTTTCACTCTTGTCTCTCCTTTGTAGCACTACCACTCCCTAGAGCTTATGTATGTCATTCATTGTCCTTACAACATGTCTATAATTACAATTTCTACAATCTTTTCTCCCTTTATATAAATTTATACCATCTTTTTAATAATTTCTAATACTCAATCTTTTTTCCCTTTCAATATAAATCAATACCACTTTCATTTTATAAAATTTTATCCTTTTATATAAATCCATACTATTTTTTAATAAATTTAATACTAAAAATATATCACCCAACAATTGGACTAAATTTCTATATGCAAATATACTCTGATTCTCAATCTCTCAACACAAGAGAAGGCATGATAAACATAGGCTTTTATACTTGTTTATTTTTTGGAAAGGCAATCAATAATTGTCCCTAGATGGAAGTAAGAAATGAGATTGTCATGCTATAAATCTTGGCGTTTAGCCCTACAATTGCAGTTATGAACAAATCCAACCCTTTTAGACATTAAATTGGTTAAAATGTCATTTCTAAGAGGTGAGGTTTAAGGGAGCTTTATTTGTTTTGCATTATAGAGGGTGATCCCACAATAGTGGTTTACACTTTTTGGGACATCCTGATTTTTGCTGAAATCACATATTTTTAGAAAATATAATGATTTAAGCTTTGAAAAGTTTCATTTAAAGGATTCCAATTGAAGAGGGTTTAATCAAGCCACCTTAGATCAAAATCCCTTGGATAAAAACTGATGCAGGAGCATCCAGTGGTGTAAGGGCAATCTTGCATCACCCAAAAATAGTTAAATTTCAAGTTTCTCGGTTTTTAGATGTTTTTACATTTTTGGATACCCTTTTCATCATAATGAAATTTTCAATTTACGGTTTTTATTTTCAGTTCCTAGGTTGAAAGATATTGCAGTTTTAGTTTCCCAGATTTGCACCTAAAAATCTTCTGAGTTAGATTTGAGGCACTTAGAGCTTCCGGATCGGCCCCGAAACTTTCCAAAATCGGCATAGCAAATTTTGAGCGCGTTATTGAATTTGAGACCTTTCCAATGGTTCAAACGGTTCGCAAATCGGAGTCCCGAATCAAAAGTTATGGCCCAGGAAAGTTGGCGCACTTTCTAGAAGATACAATTGCAAATGCTCTTTTGAAATTTGAACTTCATGTTGTAAATTTTCGGTGCCAAACCACCTAAACTCAAATTTGAATGTTGTTTTGGCTCCAAACTAATGAGGAGCTCTATTTATAGGTGGGTTTCTAATTTTTGGGTAGCTTTTTGGGGACAAGCTCGCATATTGCGAAAGGGTGATTTTGTAGCTTTCTGTAACTTGCATGTGTTGTAGAACTTGGGGATTTGAGATCCTCTGCATGTAAGAAGCTCCATTTTCTGAATAAGAAAATTATTCTCTTGTTTGTGGGTTATTTTATAAGTCTCGGCTATCAAGTGGTATCAGAGCCGGTTTTTCTTGGCAGGACAGATCGCCGATCGTGAGGCGTTCACCACCGACCGGTTGTGGGTCGAGGTCAAGAAAGATGCCTCCAAGAGTGATGCCTAGTAGGCGTGGTGGTGCCAGGTGGTCGAGGTGGAAATGCCGGTGGAAGAGATGCACTGGCAGCCCTCCAAAGATAGATTGATGCTACAAGAGCAGTTGAGAAGAGGGTTAAACCCGAGGGAGGAAAGTGAGGATGAAGGAGAGGAAGAAGGTTCAGATGTAGAAGAGGAAGAAGAAGCAATTGATCAAGACCAAATGCAGCTAATAAGGGTCATTTCGAAGATCGGGAAAAGACCCAGAGCAGAAGTCCCCAGTTATTCCGGAAGTCTGAACCCAGAAGAGTTGATCGACTGGATCAACGAGCTAGAAAAATATTTTGAGTATGAGGAAATGGAGGACCCAAATTGGGTTAAGTTTGCGAAAATGAAGCTGAAGGGCCATGCTAGTATTTGGTGGAAGGAGGTCCAGTTGGAAAGAAATCGAAGAGGAAAAGGCAAGATCACCAAATGGGATCGCATGGTAGAGAAACTGAAGAAGCAGTTCATACCAGTGGACTACGAGTTAGATCTGTTGAAGAAATTGCAAGGGTTGAAGCAAGGAAGCATATATGTGAAAGAATATACTGAAGATTTTCACAAGATAATCATCAGAACGGGTCACACAAAGGCCAATAAGGAGAAGGTAGCTCGATATCTCAATGGGTTACGACCGAGCATTCATGAGGAGTTAAGCCTAGTCAGAATTACCACCATTGAGGATGTGTATCAGTTTGCTCTGAAGGTGGAAGAGAAGCTGAACAAAAGATTTGATGGCAAGTAAAAAGGACGAGGAGGTCAAAGCGGAAGGGGCAATGGAAGACCTTCAGAAAGCCGAAATGATGATGAAAAGAAAAGTGAAGATGTGGGAACCAGCCGAAGCCAAAGGAATGACAACTTCTACCGCCCTCGTGATCAAAACAGTGGTGATCAAAGAGGTAGAGGACGAGGGAGATATGGACAAGGATCTGGAAGAGGTGGTTTCAGAGGAACGGTTTCCACGTGGTGAAGAAGGGCATCGAGCCTATGAACGTCCACAAACACCAAGGAAGGCGCATAAAAGCACGTAAGGTCGCGGAAGGGTTGCGCATGCAGCATGAGAGGCCCAACTGAACATCTCGACAGATTTGTTATGGCGGAAGCCCTAGTGATTTAGGAGAGCCGGTGATTGGAGGAAAAGGAACCGTAATGAGGAAGAATTGCCGCGACAAGGTAAGTGTGAAGGAAAATGTTGGTGGATAAATATTGCTGACTCGCGGGGAGCAACTGAAGCAATCTAGTCGTGAGGAGATGGTCACAAAGTTGAAGCTGAAGAGGGAAAGGCACCCGCATCCATATCGGATTGCCTGGTTGCAGAAATACCACAAAGTTTTGGTCAATGAGTAGTGCTTGGTAAATTTCAAGATCGGGAGCTACCATGATGAGGTACTCTGTGATATCATCCCCATGGATGCATGTCACATGTTGTTGGGGAGGCTGTGGCAGTTCGATAGGCGAGCTATACATGATGGCCATGCAAACACTTATTCCTTGACAAATGATGGGGTTCGTCACAAGCTGAAACCCCTGAAGGAGACCGAAGAAAAGGTATGCAGTAGTGCTAGAATTTGTTATGTAGATGGAAGAAATTTTTTAGAAGGTATGAAGCATGAGCACGTGTGTTATGCATTGATTCCTAGAGTGAGTAAGTAGGATAGTGAGAAGGTTCCAGAAGAAGTTTCTGGGATGTTGGATGAGTTTCAGGATATTGTTTCTGATAATGTACCTGAGGGTTTGCCACCAATAAGGAAGATTAGTCATCAAATTGACTTGATTCCTGGAGCCAGTTTTCCAAATAAGGCAGCTCATAGAATGACTCCAACGGAAAATAAAGGAGTTGAATAGACAAGTTCAAGAGTTGTTGGAGAAAGGGTTTGATACGGGAGAGTTTGAGTCCATGTGTCGTGACTCGCACTACTAGCACCAAAGAAGGATGGGAGCGGAGGATGTACGTATTCCCGAAAGCCATAAACAAGATAACAAATCAAGTACATTTCCCCTTACCAAGGATGGAGGGATGACTACGGACTCCGCTTGGAGGAGCCTCTATTTCACAAAGATTGATTTTAAGAGTGGATATCACCGCATCCGATTCGAGAGGAGATGAATGGGAAGACTACCTTCAAGACCAAAGAGGGCCTGCATAAGTGGTTAGTCATGCCTTTGGGCTAACCAATGACCGAAAGCACATTCATGACTCATGAACGAGGGGTACTAAAAGAATTCCTGTGAAGTTTGTTATTGTGTATTTAGATGATATTTGATTTTCAAGAAGACATTGGATGAGCATCTAATGCATATTCAGAGAGCCTTTGAGAAGTTAAAAGAAGAGAAACTGTTGATTAATCTGAAGAAGTGCAGTTTTGTGAAGAGGGAGTTCGTGTACTTGGAGTTTGTTGTCTCAGCAGAAGGTCTCAAGATGGACCCAGAAAAGGTGAAGGCTATTCTCGAATGGCCTACCCAAGAACTACTACTGAGGTGAGATCTTTCCATGGTTTGGCTAGTTTTTATAGAAAGTTCATTAGAAACTTCAGTAGTATTTGTGGACCCCTGACTGAAACAATGAGAGGGATAGAAAAGAATTCAAGTGGAGCATTGAGCGAAAGCCTTTTGAACTACAGCGGTAAGGTGACAGCAACCCGTTTCAGCTCTCCCATTTCAACAAGGTAAGCTTCTGTGGATTGTGATGCCAGTGGTTGTGCCATTGGAGCAGTGTTGAGCTAAGAAGGTAAGCCCATTGCCTATTTCAGTGAAAAGGTTAAGCTGATGCCAAGAAAGTATTTTGTATATGATCAGGAATTTTATGCGATAGTTCAAGCATTAAAGAAATGGAGACATTATTTATTGCCGAAGGAATTTTTTCTATATACTGATCATCAGGCCTTGCAGTACATGAATAGTCAGGGAAAATTAAATCAAAGGCATATGAAATGGGTAGAGTTTTTGTAGAGTTATACCTTTGTTTTGAAACATAGGAGTGGGAAGTCAAATAAGGTCGCAGATGCCTTAAGTAGGAGGCATACATTGATGACAAAGATGCAGATTGAAGTGGTTGGGTTCACTGAACTCAAGAAACTATATGCAGAAGATCCTGATTTTGCAGAGGCTTGGAAAGCTTGCAAAGAACCTGTTACAGTGGACATGACAAGGTAGTTGGCTTTCATAATCCAGGATGGCATGTTATTTAAGGGAAGTCAATTGTGTATCCTGAGGAGTTCCATGAGGGAGAACCTGATAAAGGAGAATCATAGTGGAGGATTGGTAGGACATTTTGGTCGGGATAAGACCATTGCCATTATCAGTGAGCATTATTATTGGCCTCAGTTGTCACAGGATGTGAAGAAGTTTGTACAAAGTTGTAGGATATGTCAGATGGCTAAAGGAGTGAGCCAAAATACAGGCTTATATCAGCCCTTACCTGTCCCAGAGAGGTCGTGGGAGGATATAAGTATGGACTTTGTTCTTAGTTTTCCAAGGACACAACGAGGGAATGATTCAGTCTTTGTGGTGGTTGATAGGTTTTCGAAGATGACACATTCCATTCCATGTCAGAAGACCCATGATGCAGTCCACATTGTTGACTTGTTCTTCAAAGAGGTGGTGAGGCTACATGGTCTACCAAAGAGTATTGTTTCATATCGTGACACCAAATTTGTGGGGTACTTTTGGAGGACCTTGTGGAAGAAGCTGAAGACAGAGTTGAAGTTCAGTTCTGCACACCATCCACAAACAGATGGGCAGACAGAGGTTGTTAACAGGAGTCTAGGTAACCTACTAAGATTTTTGGTAGGAAATAAACCCAAGGGATGGGACTTGATTTTACCCCAGGAAGAATTTTCTTACAACAATTCTGTCAACAGAAGCACTGGTAGATCACCATTCCAGATTGTGTATGGAGGTAGCCCTAGAACAGCTCCAGAATTGAGGAAGATGGACCAAGAGAAGAAAATAAGCGCTTCAAAGCCAAAGATTTTGCAGAACATATCAAGGATATACATGAGAAGGTAAGAGAACATATTAACAAGATAAATATGCAGTATAAGGCTAAGGCAGATCAGAAGAGGAGGTATAAGGAGTTTCAGATTGGTGATGAAGTGATGGTCCACTTGAGGAAAGAAAGGTTTTTAGAAGGAACATATAACAAATTGAAGATGAAGAAATTCGGTCCCTGTAAGATTTTGAAGAAGCATGATTCAGGGAATGCATATGAGGTACAGTTGCCTGATGGAATCAACATTTCCCCTGTGTTCAACATTTCAGATTTGACAGAGTATCATGAAGGTGGAACAGAGGAAGCACCAGCAATAGGGTAGTACGACATTCCAGCACCTACTTCAGAAAGGGAGGGGATTGAAGCAATCTTGGATAGTCGTGTGGGAAGGAGTACCAGAAATAGACAGTATGAAGAATATCTGGTGAAATGGAGAGGAAGGCTTGTGGAAGATTCATCCTGGCTATCTAAGGTGGCGGATGACCCGGTTAGGTTTTCCTCCAACCATGCAGGCGTGGCGGTCACTTCTCCAAATTACCACAGGTGTGCGATGGGGAGCATCCGGTGGTGTGAGCAATCTTGCATCACCCAAAAATAGTTAAATTTCAAGTTTCTCAATTTTTAGATGTTTTTACATTTTTGGATACCCTTTTTCATCATAATGAAATTATCAATTTACGGTTTTTATTTTCGGTTCTTGGGTTGAAAGATATTGCAGTTTTAGTTTCCCATATTTGCACCTAAAAATCTTTCGAGTTAGATTTGAGGCACTTAGAGCTTCCGAATTGGCCCTGAAACTTGCCAAAATCGGCATAGAAAATTTTGAGCGCGTTATTGACTTCGAGACCTTTCCAACAGTTCAAACGGTTCGCGAATCGGAGTCCCGGATCAAAAGTTATGGCCCCGGGAAGTTGGCGCACTTTCTAGAAGATACAATTGCAAATGCTCTTTTGAAATGAACTTCATGTTGTAAATTTTCGGCGCCAAACCGCCTAAACTCAAATTTGAATGTTGTTTTGGCTCCAAACTAATGAGGAGCTCTATTTATGGGTGGGTTTCTAATTTTTGGGTAACTTTTTGGGGGACAAGTTCGCATATTGCGAAAGGGTGATTCTGTAGCTTTCTGTAACTTGCATGTGTTGTAGAACTTGGGAATTTGAGATCCTCTGCATGTAAGAAGCTCTATTTTCTGAATAATAAAATTATTCTCTTGTTTGTGGGTTATTTTATAAGTCTCGGGCTACGCTCTCATCAAAAACCCACTAGTTTTAAACCATACCTATAACGGAGTCTCCTTTACACCTACCAAAATGCTGATAAAAAATCAATTTTGATTTACCTTTTGGGGGATCAAATTTCATTTAAAATTTATTTTTTATAAGTATATAGTCCTTATTATAAGCTTCCCAAAAAGTATAATTTTAAATATATTTAATTTGATTATTATATTTATTTTTTATTTCTTGTGAATGTAGGTTTTTCACTGAAAATCAAGCTCTTTATTTTGCACATGTGGAAAAATAGTAGATTACAAAAAAAATTCTACAAAAATATGTCTGTGCTAGGTATTGATGTCCTTGATTCAGCAAAAAAAAAAAATTTGATACATACAAAAAAAGTTATGTTGTATACGGTCCACCTATGTCTAAATTGTAATTGGTTTGATTTCAAAACTTAATTAAGAAAAAATATTCAATAAAACACTATGAAACTATATGAACGTGTTAGATATCGTAGTTACAAATCTAAATTTGAAAAAAATAGAATTTTATCCTTCATAGAAAAAAATTATGTTGTTTACGGTGAACATCACTCTTTAAAAATGGTGTTTACTGTTAAAAACTAGTTTTCGAAGATGATAGAAAAATAAATGCAATCTAAGTCCAAAAAAGTTTAAATATATATATTTAGAATCTATAAAATGTCACAAATCATTAGTTTGCATCATCTTCAAATTTCTCATGGTTTAGCAACTATAGGTGCCCAAAAGTGAAGATTTAGTTAAAAAAATTGAGTTTAATGTCAAGTTTGGCCAAAAAGTGTAAACCACTATTGTGGGATCACCCTAGAGTTTTCATGACCAACAAGTAGCCCAAAAGAACTACCTAGATGGAACTTTGTGGTTTTACCACTAGTCAGGCTACAAGTCATCACAATGAAGTCATTTTCTAGTAAAATACAATATTAAAATTCTTGTTCTTAGTGTTATTGTTAACTTCATCCAATATAATGACTTAATTACACTACTAATAGTGTGTTGCTTATGTACAAGGCCAAAGTTTTGAAGCATGTTATCATATGCAATTAGAATTTTTCATATATGTTTTTGTAATCCTAAGTTTTGTGCTAGCTCCCAATCTTTGATTAACCCTTTTGCCTGAAACACAAAATTTTGAAATTTTTTTAATTTTTTTGCTATCGCATTGAAATGTGGCTTATTTTATGTGCAGGGTTTTGGTAGAAACCCTTTCCATCAAAACTATCTATGTGGCATCCTAGTTGGCAACCAACTCAACTTTTTTCAGAATTTTTTGAAACTTTCAACTTCAACTAAGTATTTCTTCAGTAAGAATGATGTTTTAAAAAAAAAAAAAAACTTTTTTATAGAACTCAGAGTGGTGAATCTAAATATGTAATTTTTTTAAATATTTTGAGTAGTTTTAATATATTTTATTTTTAAAATAATGGAAGTAGGTTGTTACAATTAAAAGAGGCTTATTAGAAATTAAAACAAAAATAGTAAAACATATTAATTTTTTTTAAAAAATATATGGTGCACTAGAGGAGAGAGGCCTCTTCAAAAAGGTGTAATTTTTTTTTGAAAATGATTAAAAAAAGTAGACAATAGTTGACGTATAATGAAAACTATCAAATTATGACAAGTTTGACTTTAAAATGTTATTATGAGAAAAATATATATCAAAATTTTAAATTTTTTTCCATGCACTAGATATTGAAGTTACCTATTTATAGAAAAAAAATTAGGGGAAAATGAAGTTATTTTCTATTTGCTTCTTGATGTCAAATGAATGTCACATTTTCCTAAAATTTTCAGCATTCCAAATCTGCTCTTAAAATTGATAAAAAATTAATCAAAACAATTTTAAAAAAATCTAAAAAATTACAAAATTAAGCGTCATTAATATTTCTACCTTTCATTAGTTTACATCATTTTGAAATTCAAAACATAAAGACCACTTTTATGTGGTTGAGGTTCAATTTTTTTTTGGTGTTGGTTGATTCCTTTATAAAATGTGACACGGGTTTGTGCTTTTACCCAATTCCTCAAAATAAGGAGGTAGGTCAAACTATATTTGTTAATTTTAAAATTGGTTTGTAATGAATCAATCTTTTGAGGTACAACTATTACATTGCATGCTAAATATGGAAATTTAGAGTTAAAATAGGGGTCACACACCTTGTGGAAAAGAAATATTTTAAGTCAAATAGGAAAGGGGATGGGGGTAGTTTTTAGATGCAAGAGTAGACTTGTGTAAAAGGTAAAGATTCTAGAAAATAAAAGATATTTGTTATAGATTATAGTGCTTAATGTGTCTACATCAATTTGACTTCTGTGAAGGGGAGTTGATTCCAAAAAATAAGAAATGTCCATTGTATATTTGTTACAACTTACAATGCTTAATGTGTTAGCATTAGTTTGATATTAGAGAAAATTGTCCCTATGTTTATGCTTGTTTTTTGATTGAAGCCATGATGCTCTATAGCAATATCTATCTTTTTTTCTCTATTTCTTGTTAAGTCACCCCTTTATTCCCTTCATATTGATGTGTAAAGTGCATAGTTTATGAGAGCGACAAAAGATTGGTTGTGGAAGATGAATTTGAGTAGCTATGAGTGTTGAGTGTATTTAGTTGAGGAGGAGGTCCTCACAAAATGTGTCAAGTCAAAGTTGGCAGGTAAAAGGGAGGGACATGTGGTAGAAGTACTGCATTTTTTCTACAACCGCAGTCAAAGATGGGTGCCAAGTCAGTGGTTGTCATAATGCCCAAGGTAGAGGCAAAACCATTTACATCAATAGCACCATCACAACAAATATTTTTGTCTTCATCTAAGATGTTAATGACCACATTGTAACTATGGAAGTGGGTGGACGTTATTTGCATAGTTGAGATTCAAACATGCAACTGTGTTAGAGTTGTTTATTGGTCAAGCTCTTTGTTTAGGATTTTATGGGTAGGATTCAAACTTGCTACATAGTAGTGACCATGTTGAGTGTGGTTAGATATTGTGACATGGATAGTTTTGGCTTGTGAAGAAGAAGATGAAGTCATCCATCTATTTGGATGACTATTAGATATTCTTATAGTAGTCTATTGGTATCAATGTTGTTAAGTGTAGCTTTCTAAGTTGAAAATCAAGTTAAGAGTTGAAGGCATTTTGTATTGACCTAGAGAGTATTAACTAGCAAATATGCTTCGAAATTTGTGTTAATTTCTTCAAAGGGATGAAAAATAACAATACAATGTTGATACATGGTCAATAGATTTTCCATTCATAAGAGAAGAGGAGAAGGTAGTTGCAACTTTATTTTGGGACTATAGATATGGTTGTAGATCCAAATATGAAGTTATATCAAGATGTGAAAAAGAGGTTAATCAAGTTGAAAGAGAGAATAAAAAAAAGACAAGGACAAACAAATAGAAGACCAACAAAAAGAGTTGTAAAAATTAGAATATGAGTTGGAAGAGTTATGATGGATATTAAAAGAATATGAGACATGTCATAATAAAAAGGAAAAGAAAAAGAAATCTATAACAAAGACATTGGAGAATTATGGAAAGGTGGAAAAGAATAATGAGAATAAATATTCATCTTGATAAATAAAGAGGAGGTGTATAGATGACTTTGACAATCTATCAAATGTTGAGTGAGCTACTCTCTACACAATAGTTATGTATAGAAATAAATCTAATATTTTGAGGGTTGTTCCATATGCTAAGGTGGGCCATGAATGAATAAAGTAGGAATCTGAATGTGGTGTGGAAGATTTTTATTGCAACCATGAGTGAGAAGGTCAAATTGTCTAAATGATATTACTTTCAATGCTAATTAGTTCCTCATTATGGACAGCGTAGAAAATTTAACAAATATGTTCCACTGCTCACTCAGACCAAAACAGATGATTGTGATAGACCATAGGACTCGAACCCTAGTAGTAGTCCTACTCCTAATATAATCTCGTTTCAAGTCCTGTAGACATCGTCACACTACCACTGTGAGTATCTGTTCATGTAAGTGTCATGCTTTTTTGCCTGACGTCAAGGTCCCATGGTCTAGTGGTGAGGACATTGGACTCTGAATCCAGTAACCCGAGTTCAAATCTCGGTGGGACCTTTTTGCATTTATGATTCATCTGAATCACTAATATAACGGAACACGCTCCAGTTTTGTAAGTTTATTGATTAATCGGGACAGTAATAAGAGACATATTTTATTTTATACATAAGACTTATCTACTAAAACTGAAATAATTTAATTTATTAGATTATAGTTTATTCTTAATGGGGACTGTCATAAGGAACACATTTTAGTTTATACATAAAATTTATTTAAAACAGTTTTATAAAAAGGAACACACATTTCACTTTATTTGATAGAAATAGTAAGTTGATCTTAAAAAACCAAGACATAAATTTGTCATTTTACTTGCACATCTTAAATGCTTAAAAAAATGGTGTTGAAGCAAACCATTGTATAATGTTGACTTCTCAACCTAATTATTAGAAATATCAGATTTTGAAAAATAATTCCCTCTTTTTCTTTAAGTTTTAAAGCTTTTACTACTTAGCTATCTTTTATTTTTGTGTTGATATGAATGTTGTTAGGGTGAATCCTAACTTTATTTGATGGTGGTAGATAACAAGGCTACCTTTGATTTATTAAGAGGATGCACCTAGGGGAGACCTGGGAGTGTAGTCATCTGTAGAGGAGGGGAGCACTAAAGAGGAGAGTATAGAGAAGGAGGAGGTTGAGGTTGAGGTGGAGATGCCGAAGGTATGAGCTCAAGTGGCAAGGCCATCAATAGTAGGTGGAATGCAAAGTCAGATAGTGGTAGGGAGTTGAGTAGTAATGTAGTTGTAAGATCCTCTTTTACACCAGTGATGACTTCAATGATGACACCTATGAGGCCATCAACACCATGAGATCCCAAGTGGTAGATTAGGGACCCAAGTAAGAAAGTTATTTGTGATTATGCATTTAATTAGTTATAGAATATTAGTTGTATGTTTATTATATTATATTATGTGACCATGGATGGATACAAACTTTTGTGTTTATTGCATATGCACACACAAGAGTGGCTTGACTATATTAGTCAATTCATTATAGAGATAGTCCCCACTATGGAGCTTGAGAATGGTTATTGGCTAGTTATAGGCCATAACACATTGTGGGTTGGCACATGGATATTTTTTTTCCTATTGTTCAACTATGAGATACATATAGGGAGTAAAGAGTAAACATAAATTAGATTTCAATATGATTACAACATGTCTATAATTACAAGTCTAAAGTAGAAATAGTATATGGACAATAGTCAGTTAACTGACTAAAGAGACATAAGGAGTAGGAGCCATGAACTTATATAGAGCTCATTCAAAAGAGCTGAAATTTGAATGGGGTATATTTTAAATATGGATTGTAATAAAATAATTACTTTTAGATTATATTTTATTATGATTTTGGAAAACATATGAGAATAGCTAATTATAATATGGTCAATTGAATAATCCAAAATTTTAATTGTAAAATTGTCATATATAACAAAACGTATCCAAATGAAAATAGATCAAATGTCATCTGAAAGGGAAAACCATAGTTATTATATTTTTACAAAAACTTGAATAAATGAAATCACCATGACTTCAACTTCATAACTGAACATATATTGCATCCGCACTAGGATAATGATAGGATTTGTTGTAATGACCTTCCAACATTTGTAGTATTCAAAGGGATTAGGATTGTTGATCGCTATGATGTCTACACTATTGTGTGGTAATTTAATACATTAATGGTATGTGCATGGGACAACCTACATGTCACGAATCTATGGGTGACCAAGAAGGATGTTGTTTGGAAGTTCAAGGTCAAGAATATGGAACAAGTTATTTTGTAGGACAAGACCTACCTAAATTGGAAGTCATCCGATACCTTTAGATTCTCTCTTTTTATCATCATAAAATATAATACTTATTTTCTTTTGGGGTTCTATGTCATCCTTAGAATATCCTAATTATTTGATAAGTTTGTACTTACAAAGATTTAAACTAGACCCACCATCTATGAGGTATCAATTTACTTTACACAATGATAATAGCCTCTATATGGAGTACTTTGGTGTGGGATGGTTCAATAGAAGGCATGTCATTTGGAGTGAATGCAAGCAGATATGAAGATTACAAGTGACCTACCAAAGATTGGATATGATCAGGGTTGATATACCTAGGGACTTGTGATTCTCTTAAAGCATGATCCAATATGTCCTTATAAAGAGGCGATAGTCTAAGAAGCTCCAAGATGGTTATTTTTGTTGGATTCATCCCAAGTTTCTCTAGGAAATATTGGATGGCTTGTTGAGACAAGGGTGTTCCTCAAATGGTAACCTGACTATTCTTAGTAGTAATAACACAATTAGGAATCTTAATTGTAATGGTATTTACTTATAAATAGGCTTCTTCAATATGACTGACTATCAATTCATACAAGGTGTGTGTGGTATTGACATTGTCCATTTGAGTATTTTGGGATGGGCCTTTATTTGACACTGTGAGTTATTTTTGTCATACTTCAATAATAGATCATGATAAATGCCTAATTGCTAATTAGGTGAAGATGATAAGGAACCTTACACTACAGGTTCACCATGATATTTATTGAAACAATGTCATGATTAGATGTAAATGCGGATGCAATTGATATAACTAAGACTAATGTAAGACTAGTGCAATTGTGACCAATTTTCCGATGAATGCTTAGTGCTAACACTTGATGTATAATGCCCTAGGATATGTCCTTAAACATATGTTCATGCATGTTCAACTCTTCATTTATTCTTCATGGTCATGATTAAATAATGTCAATTATTTAATTATTCTCTAAAGTCTTCATTTCTTTATTAATTAAATAAATCTCATTATTTAATTAATTCACTTTAACTTTAATTCTTCTATTAATTAAATAATAAATAATCTTAATTATTTAATTGATTCACATTTTCTTTACTCTATCTGATTAATTAAATAAATGCTTTTTATTTAATTATGTTACTAATTAACCTTATCCTTCTTGTCAAATTAAATAAATTCTTATTTAATTTTCCCTTTATCATATTTCAACTATAATTAAATAAATTCTTTATTTATTTAATTATTCATTTAATCCCTTCATCACTTAATTAAATAAATCTTATTTATCTAATTATTCTTCAAATATCAAATCTTGAATTAAATGAATTATTTAATTCACAAATTCTATTTTAACGCATTCCTCTATATTTATATAATTGTGTAAGTTATCTAAGTATTCACTTTGACTTGACTCGAGATCTATTTAAATCGGTCAGTTAACTCCTGATTTAATGTTTGAGTTGCTTGCATGAATAATCTATTTGTCATGTCATTCAGTCATCTAGTTCTAACTCATTTATGTGTACATGCATATTAATTAAATATTCATATTTAATTAATTAAATCTTGTGCGTGCATTCGAATAGAGAGTTGCTTTAATCCATCTTTATCTTTGTCATGCAAAGACTATTCTTTTGTTTTCGAATACCAAACTCGAAGAGTAAATCATTTATTTAATCATTATTTCTATTTCTAGTTTTTATCACTCATGTCACTACTAATAGTTATCATAATGCATGTCTAATCTTTTGATCCCAACCGTTCATTGATCTTTCGATCCTGACCTGTCGTTCGAATGATCAGTTTTCTATAAATTGATATGTCTTTCATCATTCCAATCTCTCCTGAAATCTTATGACTTTTGGAAGCATATCTATTATTTGAATCTTCGATGTTTTGCTAAATCACTATCATAGGCTATTCTTGCACAAGAGAAATCTGAGGGAAATTATACTACAACGGCAAAATGGAGAAGGGCAATCGAGGTTATACATGGAATTACGTAAATATTGGGTGAGATTGTTCAGTTTATTTACGTTTTAGCTTTCCTTTGTTCTCTATTGTTTAGCTTAGATTGCATTAGAACTTTGATCACATTGTTGTGTGTTGTTTAACCTTTCTTCTGCATTTTCTAGATGTTACATTTGGTGAACCCGACGTGAAGACACCATCTTCACGTATCCGTAGAATTTTATTTGATTTTTGCAGGTTTTTGTACGGAACGACGCATCTGTTTGACGAAACGACACAATTGACATTCAAAGACACAACTGCTTTACGAAACGATGCAACTGAAATACTAGACTGCATCTGAGATTGGAAACGACGCAATTGACTTACTTGACCGCATCTAAGATCTAAACAACGCATCTAAAAAATACTCATGTATCTATTATTTTTTGAGCCGCAATTGACTGGTAAAATCCTATGATGCATCCGACTGGTAAATTTTTAGGTTTAGATTTTCAATTTACAGCTTCCTTTCGTGTTTTTATTTTCGCTAATCTTCTGTTTTCAGTGTGTCTTGAGTTAACGAAGTTTTTTGCAGATCGATAGTCGAAGACCAATATCAAAACTACTAATGAATCTTTCTGCAGAACGCATGTCGAAGACCATAGTTAAATTTCTGAAACAGATTGTTTGGTAGTGTAGCAAATTTTTCATTTGGATTAAAATTAACAAGTGTCTACTGTGTTTGGTGCGAAAGCACAAATTTTTTATTACCCTCATGATTTGGTATATCGAAGTATCCTCTCCCCTTGCGCATCTGTGCGATCCTGGGTGTAAGAGAAATAGTTACTGACTCTAAAAATTGGGCCTGTCCTGGCAGGAAAAAGTACTCACCTCAGGACGACTCAGACCGGTAGCACCCTAAACCCGAGGGACTTCCAGCCGATATATAAAAGTGGATTCTTGGGGAAAGCCCAACGAATCATGCGTATGGTTCCAACGAGATGGATTCGAAAGGGGACTCTCATCGCATGGATCATGCCCTACGAACAGAATGTCTGAATTAAACACCTTTGTTTGCAGTGTCCAAAATCCTTCTATTTATTGGTGCAGCAGGTCGGACCTGTGAAGTCGTCTCATATTCTTACGGTTCATGTGTAGAGATGAAATTATGCCATGGGATGTTCATGGGTATTGTAGCTTGGCTGCCCCGAATGACGTTAATGAACCATGGAGGGGAGCTAGAGGGGTCAAGCTACTAATCATCCGCCTTGAATAAGTGTAGCTGGTGAAACCCAAGTGAGAACTCAGTAAATACTGTCTTACACAGCCTAGGATGTGCTTATCTGTTATCAAATTAAACGTTCTTTGAGTCCAAAATCAAACTGAAAACACTTTGTCTTATGATTTTCTTTGTTTACGAAAAACAATGTCAGTTTTATATCTCCATTCATTGAAAACAAGCAACTATCAATAGAGTTGCAACTGTTCACTAGAGAGTCGCAATTGTTATGTCGAGTCGCATTTGTTTATCCTAGAGTCACATATTTTGATATTAGCTCGCATTTGCTCTGTCGAAAACTGCATCTGATTTAGCAAACCACACTTGTGATATTTTGTGACGCATCTGAAAAGGTGAGTCGCAACTGCAGTCTGGAGCGACACATTTGCCATTGTTGCAGAACTTTTACTAGTACATAGAGTTCAAAAAAGCCATATCTGGTACAGTCTGAGTCGCAATTTCCATCACGATTCGCATCTGTGAGAAACTACACCACATCTGTCTAATACCAGATATTGAACTTTACCAGAAACGCGCAACTGATTACTAGAAAACCGCAACTGTGAAACATAACTGCATCTACTAAATTTTGCGACGCATTTGCCTGATTATTAGAAAACCAGAATTCACAGTCACTGTCCAGTCGACACAGTCATACCAGTCTTTGATCTTTCTTGTCATACTAGTCCTTAAACAAAAACCTGAAATGATTTGCTCAATTTTGCATCCTTTAGGTATCATTTAGTCATTACCATAGTCGTCCTAATTATGAGTTTTACTTTCATCTTAGAGTGCATGTTACCTTTAGAGCAAAATTTTAGGAAGATCACTTTTAAAAACTTTAGAATAGGTCCACTTTCTACACTTTGGAAAAACCATAGCGTCAACGAAATCTATCATTGAACCTAGTCACGTCATCATATCTTTTGTCCTATAGCGAGTCCTCCTAGCTCATCAGTCTAGTTAGGGAACTCACCTTATCTTTAGTCCTAGTCCTACATAGGTTCCTTGACATAACTAAATTGATGCCTTGGTTAGACTTTAGGTAGTTGGTAACCTCGTCTCAGGTTCACAAAATTGATTACCTTAGAAGCTTTCTTAGACTTTGCATACTTAGACATTGTCATCCTAGGATAGCATCATTTTAGACATACCTTATTTGCAGAGAAAATACCAAAAAAATCGTTGCATTCATTCCTTATTTTCACCTAGAAAATCCCAAAAACATAGCTTAGGTTGCATACCTTATACTTAAGTCACTCTTTGCATTGGCATACCTTAGACCTCATATCACATACCTTAGTCATACTCTATCTTTTGTCATAACCTCACCACCATGTCTGCAATTTACCATGATATGCTTGCTAGTCAAGTTGTATACCAGTTACTCTATAATGGTCAATGCCAACAAGCCATAGACTTCAAAAGACAATTTATCCAATCCAAATGCCAATCAACATCAACCCATGGTCAACTACCCACATACCCTTCCTACCAACAATCCATAAGTCATAGTTCTCCATCCATATACCCTCATTATCAAGAGTCCCTTAGCATAATCCATGCCATTAATCCACAACAAACGTCCACTTATCACCCTTATCCTAACCTTGACAAGGGAAACCAACCTTCCACTAATCCCTTCCAAGCCTCCATGTCCTACCCTAGTCCTTCATCCACTAATCCCTTCCAAGCCTCCACATCCTATCCTAGTCCTTCATCCACTAATCCCTTCCAAGCCACTCCATCTCAATCTACATTTAGTCATGAAAATACATCTATTCATGGTCTCCAAAGTCACATCCCATCTACTAAACTTGAGGATACATGTCAAATGGAAAGTCCAAAGCATGAATTCATGGCTTCACCTTCATGTCAAGATCAAAGTAGTCTATCCCACGACCCTATCTTTAAGTCCATCCAAGAAGTCCTTCTAGATAATCATGGAATCCAAAATACACCTATCCTTGATCAAGATTCCATTCCCAACCATATCATTCAAGACAAACCCGTCTTTGATCAAGACACTACTATTGAGCAAGAAGTCCAAAATGATCCACTCCTTGACCTTTATGCCATTCATGATCAAACATTTGAAATGGACCCTATCCAAGTACAAAACACATCCCTTTCCCAAAATGAGACACTTGCCTCCTTTGGACACATAGATGATATTCCTCTAGAATGAGAGTCTCCTACTCTAGATATATTTGCAAATGATCAAGCTATAGTTGAGTTCATTGGACTCTATGACAATGCCCATAAAGACAGTTTTGACATCGACTTGGAAGCACCAGTAGAATCATCTGAATCTGATATGTCGCAAAATCACATCAAAGATATCCAACATGTCAATGAAGCTAAGACATCCTATCAACTAGTATCATCCACTTTTATCAAATCGGGCTTTCTTGTAGAGGAGAAGATTCCAAGTAATAGTTTCCACATACACAATGATGGGTTAGCATCTTGCTTTCAAAACAACAAATACCCCATTGCAAACAGAATCTGTCAGAGCATGCAATATCAAGGAAAAGGACTAGGCATACACAAGCAAGGAATTCTAGAACCAGTACAGTTTCGGGAAAATCCTAGACATCAAGAACTTGGTTATCCTTTAGTCAACAAATCTAATGATGTTAATGGTACCTCCTTGATATTGGGGGAAACTTTATCTGATACAAACATCAAAATGGAGGCCATGAGTAGTTCTTACCATAAGGTTGTTTCCAACACTCCTTCCATCCATACCATAAATTGTCATTCCAACATGAATAAACCTTCCATTTGGAACCAACAAAAACAAAATTCTTACAAATTCAAAGTTCAAAATAAAATATCAAAGGCCATTGAATCAATCAAAAATCCAAGTGGACAAATTAAGTTAAAATGGATCCCAAAGAAAAATGGATCAAGAAAAGAAAATAGTTCAAAAGTAAAAGTCAATCAAAATGTGGAGCCACAAGAAAAGAGGACTCCCACATATAATAAATGTCCATCTCCTTCAAAATGGTCATCATACAAGGCATATAAAATTCATAGTTGCAAACATTATCCCAATCTAAAACCCAGTCTCCATCATCCATCACCCCAAGTTTGGCAAATGAAAATTCCTACATCTAAATTGCCAAATACATCTACCATCATTCGTCATAGTCCTACATCTCGCCTAAAGTCTAAAAATCCTACGTCACAAATTTGTCGCATCTTGGCAGCAACTCTTTATTGTAAGGACTTCCATGGCACTCTATCGTGATGTGCATATTTTGATAAGGCCAACTCTAGTGTCAACAAGGATCACAATGACCTCAATCAATTATATGCAAGTTCTATGATCCTAACAAGACAACTACTTCATCAAGGTCATTATTGGCATATCATGGCACCAGTATCTACATCAGCACCATCAATGGATTCAACACAATCAGTGATCATCTATAGCATCAAGGCCATCCAGAAAATACAAAAATACAAAAAAAAAATGAAAAAAAAATTGTCACTTTGATGAAAACCTGGCAAACAGGCATCTTGGTGACACCAAAAAGAAAAAA